>CM046037.1:72192626-72792626 GCA_025215565.1 Flaveria ramosissima | reverse complement strand
CTTCAACTCTCTTGACACTTCCATGTCAGCCAGTTCATTTAACTCTTCTAAGGGGAGGGAGATGATTTCATCAATGTCATAGTTCCTGGTCTGTAAGTAGGTAATCTTGACTGCCCTTAACTCATCATCTTGAGTATTTGGTCTGGGAGCAGCCCTGATTGCAGCTTGCATGAAGCTAGATGACCCAGTAGAACTTTCTCCCCTTAGTCTCCTTTTCCTCTCTCTCTCTTCCTCCTCAATTTCCTCAGGAGTCATTATCCTTTTCCCTTTGTCACCAACAGACCTTTGTGACTCAGGGTGGATTGAGGCTTGGCCTTCATTGCTTGGAGTAGCTTCCATGCTCTGGCCAGAGAGAGGCTGAGAAACACCTTCACCAGCAGGTGTCTCAGTTGGAGTTTGGACCTCTGCAGCAGTTGTTGATGATGAGACAGGGGTCTCAGGTTCTGCCACTGGGCCTTCAGTCAAGGTTTCCCCTATGAAACTAATCTTAGGGTCCACCTCAACATCCAGTTGACCGATGACATTGCCTGATTCCCTAAGTCTCCTTCTTAGAGTAAACTCTGCAAGGATCCTGTCTTGGATTCTTTGAGCCAGCCTGTCAGCTTGTCTTGAATTGCTTGGATTGACAAGTGGCAAGTTGACTAAATCTAGTCTTTCATAGCAGCTCAGGCTTTGGAATTGAAAAATTTGTTGTTGGCCTTGAACTCTCTGAAGTATAAGGGCTCTCCTGTCATCATCATACCTCCACCTTATGATGTAGTTGCTAGTTCCTTGTGGTGGAGATGAGACAGCCCTTGGTATACCTTCCTCAAAGAGACTCCTGATGAGAGAGTCTATAGAGTCCACATTAATGTGAACTTGAGGAAGTTGCTGAGAATGCACAACAGCAAGTGAGGATGGTGAGTCCTCTATGTCCATTCTCTCTGAAGAACTCCCAGGTTCTGTGGTTGTAACAACTTTCTCCCCCTTTTTGGTAGCATCACCCACTTGCATAGGTGAGCTGGAGGATAAGTCAATCACTTCCACAGGTTCTTGTGTTCCTGGTTGAGCTCTCCTTAAAGGTCTCCCAGCTAATTTTTCCTGCAGATATGAAATCTGGAGTTGCTGATCATTGACCCTGTTTTGCAGGGTAGTCACCTGAGATTCCAAGTGACTAACCTTAGAGACTAAATAGGTGCATGTTTTTGACAGTTTTTGCACCTTTAGTCTCAAATTCCCCTCATCTTCATCAGAAGATTCATTGGGGGATGAGATGATTGGACCAAAGTCCTCTCTCTCACCACCAGCTTGAGTTTCTTGGCTGCTGGTTTTCCTCTGCTCACTGGCAGCCTCAGTTGAGATGCCAATGGGCTGAGTTGCCATGGTTGAGGTCTTAATGATGTAATCACTTTCAAAAGTGAGAGCCTCTTCCATATGGACATCCTGAACAGGTTCAGAAGTGTCCACCTCAGTAACAGGTGACTGATGGGGGATAGACTGAGGAGAGTCAGAGGTACTCATCTCTCTTTGAGTAGGGGAGGAGAAGAGAGACTCATGGTACTCACTGAATCCTAAGTCTTCATCAGTGTAAAAGGATAGGTTAGGAATTGGTTGGTTGAGATCAAAAGGCTGGGGATGGTAGCTGTCCCCTGAAGGTTGTTCACTTGAGTGTTGAGACTCAGAGTGAAGGCTTAAGGTTGTTGGGCTAGTGAGCTCATCAGGGTGAGCTTGAGGAACCTCAGCCCTGATAGGTGAAGTAATGGGAGTGGTTTGCTCCTCAGGAGAAGTGGGAGCTCTAGTGTCCACTTCTTCCTGTAAGGTTGAGTATTTGGGGGCGTGCACAGACTCAATAGCCTGAGCAGGGGTTCGTTTGGATTTTCTTTGGTAGGTGAGGGTGATTTCTGGTCTTTTTAAGGGTAAAGACAAAAGAGGTGTGGGTTCAACACTAGCTTGTGTTGCTAGGTTGTCACCTTGAGCAATGAGCTCTAACATTTTTGGGACTAGGGCTGTTTCTACCCCTGAGAAGCCTACAGTTGGCTTCTTCATTATTTTAAAGATGCCGGGCTTCATCTGTCCCAATTTAAGAATATTACTTGTTTCCCTCAACTGTAAGCCCAGTTCACAATTGAGAATGTGTTGAACATATCTAGGAAACATGTAATACTCTAAGGAGTCTAAGTTTGCAAGTAAATTAGTATAAACAAATTGTGAATACCTGAACTTGACCCCCTGAACCATTCCATGAACTATAAAGGAGAGATCCTCAGAAATCTGGTCCCATCCACCATGCTTGTTTGACAAGCTGTGGATAACCACATGGAGCAGGAATTTCCATTGGGATGAGACCTTCCCTTTCCTAAAGGTCTTTACAGAGAAATCTCCCTCATAGCCCATCTGCTCAAAAGAATGATTAACAGCTTCTTTTGGGAAGGACACCTCACCTTCTTCATCATCCAGCTGCAAATGTTGATTAATGATGGCCGGAGTGATGATGATTGTCCTCCCTTGCACTGTGGCAGACAGTGCCTTCTCCCCATCCATAATGACCTCTTGGCAGGTCTTCCAGAATTCAAGCAAGTGATCCTCATATAGAGTAGGATCAATGGTCAGGGAGGTGAAGTAGTTTGACAGAGTCAAGAATTGGCAAATCTCTGAGAAACTTGCATCTTTCTCAGAGCTTAACAGAGCAACTTGATTATGTTGCCTGTGAAGTTGCATGGAGAAATCAGGGTTGTTTCTGCGGTTAAGGTTAGCCATTTCATAAGCTTAAGGGTGAAGAAAGGTAGAAAGCAAAGGCGGTTTAGAGAATTAGGTTAGAGAAATAGTTGAATTTGAGGAAGATAGTGGGAAAGAGGGGGAACCGTTGGGTATTTATATGAAAAGGGATTTGAACCAAAGTTAATGAAAGAGGATAAACTTTGAAATCCGGAAGTCGGTCCCACCTTTGAAAAGGTAGTTTACTTTTGCTCAAAAAGTAGTTTTCTTGGAATTCGAAAAACTTCCGAAGTTTATTTGTCTTCGGAAGTTTTGATTGAAAAAGCTTCCGAAACTAAAATGGCTTCGGAAGATTTTCCTGAGAGTCTTGAAGATTTATGCTTCGGAAGAGAAATAAACCCTTGAATGCTTTGTATAGGAATAAACAAAGCTTCCGAAGGTTAATTTTGCTTCGGAAGGAAAAGGTCCTTAAAAATAAATAAGTGTCTGAGATAAGAATTTTAAGCTTCGGAAGATGAATTTGACTTCTTCCGAAGGTAAAATCTCTTAGACAGTTATGTATTTTGAAGACATGTTTTCCTTCCGAAGATAAAATTTTATCTTCCGAAGTATCAAAAATTTTCAAGAATCTAAGGAAAGTCTTCAAAAAGAATTTTACATCCAAAGAAAACATGAGCTTATGAAAGTGATGAACTAGACAACTTAGGACACACATTTTTAAGAAGAAATAATTAGAATTAGTTTTAAGAAAAAGTCTACTCGAAGTTAATTATCCCAATAGCTGATATCAAATACTTAAATCTCTGTTCATCAAAAGCTTTTGTGAACAGATCAGCATATTGTTCATCTGTATGAACTTTGACTAGTTTAATTAATCCTTTTTTATAGTTATCTCTTATTAAATGATACCTGATGTTGATGTGTTTGGTCCTTGAGTGCTGCACAGGGTTCTCAGTGATAGAGATAGCACTATTGTTGTCTATGTGGATAGGAGTCTCTTTGAAGTTAAATCCATAGTCCAGCATCTGATTTTGAATCCAAAGCACTTGAGCACAGCAGCTTGCAGCAGCAATGTATTCAGCCTCAGCAGTTGATGCAGACACACAGGATTGTTTCTTGCATTGCCATGAGACCACCCTTCCACCAAGGAATTGACATCCCCCAGATGTAGACTTTGCAGTCATATTGCAACCACCATAATCACTATCTGTATAGGCATACAGATTGAAATTTGGATTCTTTGGATAACATAGACCAAGTGTTGAAGCACCTTTGAGGTATCTTAAAATCCTTTTCACAGTGATTAAGTGAGACATCTTAGGGTTGGCTTGATATCTTGCACAAATACATGTAGCAAACATGATATCAGGCCTGCTAGCTGTAAGATACATAAGAGACCCAATCATAGCCCTGTATAAGTGCTCATCTACACACTCCCCCTCAAGATCTGGACCAAGGGAGTGATTTCTGGCTATGGGTGTCTTAGCAATCTTACAATCAGTCATGTTGAACCTCTTGAGTATGTCTTGAACATACTTTGACTGACTTATGAAGATGCCATCTTCAACCTGCTTCACTTGAATTCCCAGAAAGAAGTTGAGTTCTCCCATTGAACTCATCTTAAATCTGTCTTTCATCAGCTTCTCAAAGTCTTTGCAGAGCTTTGGATTAGTTGAACCAAAGATGATGTCATCTACATATACTTGAACCAGCAATAAGTCATTTCCCTGTCCTTTGATGAAGAGAGTTCCATCTATAGTACCTCTCCTGTATCCATGTTTACAAAGATACTTAGATAGTGTCTCATACCACTTTCTGGGTGCCTGATGCAGCCCATAAAGAGCTTTGTCAAGCTTGCAGACATAATCAGGATGATCAGGATCTACAAAACCAGGTGGCTGTTTGACATAAACCTCCTCATCAATCACTCCATATAAGAAAGCACACTTTACATCAAGTTGGTAGACCTTGAAGTTCTTGGATGCAGCAAATGCCAGGAATATCCTAACAGCTTCTAGTCTTGCTACAGGAGCAAAGACATCAGTGTAGTCAATCCCTTCTTCTTGTGTGTATCCTTGAACAACTAGTCTTGCCTTGTTCTTGATGATGATTCCTCTATCATCCTTCTTATTTCAAAAAACCCATTTGGTTCCAATGGTAGTCTTCCCATGAGGAAGAGGAAAAAGGTTCCAAACTTTCTGCCTTTTGAATTGAAGCAGCTCTTGTTGCATAGCTTCAACCCAACTTCCATCCTTTAGAGCTTCATCAACTTTCTTAGGCTCTATCTGAGATAAGAAACAAGAGTGAAGACAAACATTTGCTTCATGGGTTTGTCCTCTTGTTCTTATCCCTGTGACAACATCTCCAATGATGTTTGTGTAGGATTCTATGTGCCCAAGACACTTAGAATATTGATGTGGTTAGTACGTTATGATCCAAGTCGGGTTATACCCAATAACAAGCTTAGCAAACACCAATTAATATTTAATTGATGATATGATCATGCAATTAAATATTTACACCAATTTAGAAAATGGGTTTTCTAAATAAGTTGCATATGAGATGGAACAAATTATAAGGATAATTTGTTGATGAGTTTATTGTTATTCTAGTCATTTAAAAGGGGTTTAAATAACACTAATAACATATGTGTGTACTTTAATTAAATTGTTTAATTAAAGAATACATATGTCACCATTATAAAATAAGTCTAGATGGTGACCTTTTATTGTGTGATAAATGACTAGTTAAATTTTGTTGTGTCTTATCAATTTAAAGGAGGGAAACTCTTTTGAATTCCTCTCCTTTTGTCCGCCCCCCTTCTAAGCTTTCATTGGACCCTTTTGTCTTGTAAAACACACAAACATTTAACTAGTCTTGTGGTCTTACACAATCTAATTAATCTCATTTTTGTATGCAACAACACACCTTCTTCTCTCTCTCTAAATTTCGAAATCTGGCAGCAGCTTTAGAGGTCTTTGGAGAACGAAATTTGTTGTTCATTTGGTGGTGTTCTTCCTAACAAGAAGTGGTCTTGCAAAGAGCTTGGGGTATACTAACTTGAGGGGTCCTTCCTTGGAGCCTTGGCCGAATTTCTTGCATCTTATCATCCTCTTTTGGTCGACTTTTCAGCTGGATAAAGGTAGTTAATCACAGCTCTATGTAGCTGTGATTTTATGTAGTTTAATAGATGTTCATAGCTTGTTCATTCACATATTAAAGATCCCTTTGATTGTGGGTTTGTTTTACACTTGTATGGTCACTTAAAGAACATATTTTTCAGCTTATAAAATCGGTTTTAAAGCTATATATCCGCTGCGTTTTCTGAAAGTTTAAATGGTTAAACTTGGTTTTATGTTCTAACAAACCCATCAATGGCATCAAGAGCCGGTTATGTGGATAACTTGCTTGTTCTTGTTCTTTAAAATCGGTTTTAAAGAAGTATTATCTACCTTTTATGGCTGATTTTGGGCTGCTATATTGTGTATGAATGATTCCCCAAACTTTCAAGGTCATATCACACATGCTAGTGATTAGATCTTAAAAGATATATATTATGAGATGTTGATTGTTTGGACAATGTTTAAAACCCAAAATTTCAGTTTATGTTGGCTGAAATTTGGTGGTTTTAAGTGGGGTTTTCATTATATTTTGGATGATATGATAGATGCTTGATTTAGTGCATAACCTAGCCATTGACCTTGTGATTGTTTGGATGTTTGTGATGATTGTATTCGTTCATTCAATTGGGTTGTATTATTTGTTGTTTGTGCTTTGTTTCAAATGTAATTTATTTATTATTGGGTTGTAATAAATAGATTAGGTGTATTTTCATTTTACTAGATATCTTGTATTATGACTTTATATCTTGTAATATGAAGACATTCACATTGGAAGCACAAAGGAAGGTCATGAAAGAAACATGGAGCATTTTGGATGCGGTTTCAAGTGGGAGGCTTTTGGAAGTTTTCTATATGCTTTGTTTGTGACCCTTAGGAATGTCCTATGGACCACACTTGTGATGGCAAACAAGTGTGGACCACTTTAGATGCTATGGTTATGCACATATGCTCATATGGTTGTTTATGTTTATGCTTGGTTGATTGTTTGTTGTTTGATTGTTTGGTTGATATTTGGATATTCATAACAAACTCATTAACAAACTTAACAAGCTGAAAATTGATGGTTCTTAAAAGTTAATAAAAGGTTATTAAAATGATTTAATGATTTTAAAGATTAAAATAGGTTTTAATCAAAGAACCATAGGGTACCTTGTATTTGAAAGCATGCATATACAAGTACATAGAGTTTTCTAAACTAGAATTTTGAAACCTCTAAATTTTTTTTACACACAAGATCAACACCGTCCTTTTACACAACACTTGAGTCACTTGGGAACTCTTAGCGGGATAAAGGTCACCTAACCATTTTGAGGGAACTTGTGACTTGAGGTGAGAATGCCTTATTTGTGGGATAAAGGTCACCTAACCACTTGTTTTGGCAAACTCACACGTGGGTGTAAGTAGGGTGTCTTGATTTGCAAATCATGTCAAATGGATCACCTACGATGTGGTTTCCAAATGGTGTTGATGGGATTAACATGCCGACTTTACATATGATGTTTCAAGTCGATCCCATATTTCTAGAAGTTGCAAATGGTTGCAATCGTCAAACGTTGACCACCTTATTAATTTAAAACGTGGGATAAAGGTCACCTAACCACAATTTAAATGTAATGTTGGGTTCTAGATTTTAATATGAAAAGACCTTAAAAGGCATTTATTATTAAAATTACAATATCGAAAATACTAAAATAAAACTTTGTTAAATTTTGTAGATGGCCTCAAATAATGATAATTCCGATAACTCATCCGCGTCCAACCAATCTCTACGAGCGATCCTCCAAAAGGAACGTCTAAATCATAACAACTTTATTGATTGGTATCGAAACTTGAGAATCGTTCTCAAGCAAGAGAAACGATCATATGTTTTAGACGACCCTATCCCCGATCAACCTACTTAGGATGATCAGGAGGCCTTCAACGATTGAATGAAGTACACTGAGGACTCCGTCCAAGTGTCTTGTCTCATGCTAGCGAGCATGACTTCGGATCTCCAAAAGGAGTATGAACATCACGGAGCTTATGACATGATAACCCAGCTGAAGGAAACGTTCCAACAGCAAGCGAGGGTTGAGCACTTCGAAACGGTTCGAGCACTCCATGCATGTCGTATGGACGACAACCAATCTGTTTCATCTTATGTTCTTAAGATGAAAAGTCATATTGACCGCCTCGAGAGGCTTAACTGTCCCGTCTCGAAGGAATTGGCCACGGATTTGATCCTTAATGGCCTTACCAAGAAGTTCGAGACATTCGTGTTGAACTACAACATGAATGCTTGGGACAAAAGCATTGGTGAGCTTCACTCAATGCTGAAAACGGCCGAGGCGGCCATGGGTAAAAGGGTTTTACCCGTTCTCACCATCAATGAAGGTGGGAACAAGAAAAGGCCTTATCCCGCACCCAAGGCAAAGGTTGCCAAGGGTAAGGGACCTGTTTGGGGAAAGGGGAAAGGGGTGGTAAGGGTACCACCCAAACCACAAGAGAAAAAGCAAAAGGTTGCTACTAACGACCCATGCTTCAAGTGTGGGGAGATTGGACATTGGGCAAGGAATTGTCCCGTCCATCTCCAAGAGTTGAAAGCAAAGAGGGATGCCGGGCAGACCTCAGGTACAACATACATGATTCATATTGATCTTAATGTTACATCTTCAAACACATGGGTATTAGATACCGGTTGTGGAACTCATATTTGCAATTTGTTGCAGGGGTTCAAAAGAAGTAGGGACTTCAATCAAGGGGATGTTAGCCTCTTCATGGGCAATGGAACAAAAGTCCAAGTTGAAGCTCGTGGGGACTACATCCTAAAACTTCCAAGTGGCTTGGATGTTATTTTGAAGAATGTTTTGTATGCTCCTAGTTTGACTAGGAACATTATTTCTGTATCCCAATTAAGACTTTATGATTATGTATTATCTTTTATTGAAAATGATATTCATGTTTCTTTAAATGATATGTTCTATTTTAAAGCTATACCCATTAATGGTATTTATGAATTGGTTCATGAATATACTTTAAATAGTTCATTGTATCAAACTAGCACCAAGAAACTCAAGTTGGATTTGAGTGATACCTATCTTTGGCATTGTCGTCTTGGTCATATAAACAAGAAAAGAATTCAAACACTACAAAAGAATGGTCTTTTAAAAACAAGTGAATGTGATTCATTTGATGTGTGTGAATCTTGTTTACAAGGTAAAATGACAAAGGCACCCTTTAGTGGGACTAACGAAAGGGCAAAAGATTTATTAGGAATCATACATTCGGATGTATGTGGTCCTTTTAAGCCAATGACTAGGAATGGTGAAAGATACTTCATTACCTTTACCGACGATTATAGTCGCTATGGGTATGTGTACTTATTAAGGCACAAAGATAACGCTTTTGAAATGTTCAAAATCTTCAAGAATGATGTAGAAAATCAACTCAACAAGTCAATTAAAGTTCTCCGTACCGATAGAGGAGGTGAATACCTAAGTGATGTTTTTCAAGATCATCTTAGGAGTTGTGGGATTGTCTCAGAACTCACTCCACCTGGAACACCACAACACAATGGTGTGTCTGAGAGGAGGAATCGAACCTTATTGGATATGGTCCGATCTATGATGGCTAGAAGCACATTACCTCTATCAATTTGGGGTTTCGCTTTGCTCTCCGCGGCCCGTATTTTAAATATGGCCCCAACCAAAAAGGTGGAAAGGACACCTTTTGAGATATGGCATGGAAGAGTTCCATCCCTATCATACTTAAGGGTCTGGGGTTGTGAAGCTTATGTTAAGACTCCCACCCCAAACAAATTGGAAGTCCGATCCACCAAGTGTATCTTTATTGGATATCCTAGAGATTCTATGGGATATTATTTCTATGATCCACTGGAACAAAAGATGTTTGTTGCCAGAAAGGGTGAGTTCTTAGAAGCAAAGTTCCTTATGGAAGGAGCTAGCAGTAGAACAGTGGATCTTGAGGAAGATCAAGAACCACAACCCGATACACGTTTGGTTGAAACTAGCACTCAACATGAGGATGTTGAAGATGATCAAATGGTTGATCAATACACACAAAACGTTCGCAGAAGTGGTAGAACTAGTAATCCACCTGAAAGATACGGATTTTTCATGGATGGATGCTATGTGGTAGATTCAGATGAACCAACCACATACCATGATGCAGTGTCCAATTTGGATTGTGACAAATGGCTTGAGGCCATGAACGTTGAGATGCAATCCATGTATGACAATCAAGTTTGGGAACTTGTTGTACCACCTCTTAATTCCAAGGTAGTTGGAAGTAAGTGGGTTTTCAAGAAGAAAACCGATATGCATGGAAACTTGGATACTTATAAAGCTAGACTTGTAGCAAAGGGTTTCACTCAAACTCAAGGGGTTGATTATGATGAAACCTTCTCACCTGTTGCGATGCTAAAGTCTATAAGGATATTGTTTGCCATAGCTGCTCATTATGATTATGAGATTTGGCAAATGGATGTCAAAACCGCTTTCCTAAATGGATATCTTGAGGAAGATGTCTATATGGTTCAGCCTGAAGGTTTTGTCGATCCAAAACATCCTAATAAAGTATGCAAGTTAAAGAAATCAATCTATGGATTGAAACAAGCATCGAGAAGCTGGAATCACCGTTTTGATGAGGAAGTAAAGAAATTTGGCTTTATCAAAAACGCTGATGAGGCTTGTGTGTATAAGAAGGCTAGTGGGAGCACAGTAACTTTCCTAGTATTGTATGTTGATGACATACTACTATTTGGAAATGACATTCCAACCTTGGAAGGTGTAAAAACCTGGCTTGGAAGTTGTTTTTCCATCAAGGATCTTGGTGAAGCCGCCTATATTCTAGGAATAAAGATCTATAGGGACAGATCAAGGCGGTTGATTGGTTTGAATCAAAGTGCATACATTGATAAGATCTTGAAAAGGTTCAAGATGGAGAACTCTAAGAAAGGTACTGTACCTATTCAAAGAGGAACGATATTGAGTACGACTCAATGTCCAAGCTCAAAGGATGAGCAAGATAAAATGAAGGCAATCCCATATGCATCTGCTATTGGATCCATCATGTATGCAATGATATGCACTCGACCGGACGTGTCATGCGCTTTGAGCATGACAAGCCGTTACCAGCAAAATCCTGGAAACAGTCATTGGATGGCTGTTAAGAACATACTTAAGTACCTAAGGAGGACAAGAGATATGTTCCTGATCTATGGATCTGGTGACGAGGAGCTCGTTGTAAAAGGTTACACGGATGCGAGTTTCCAAACCGATCGTGACGATTCACGGTCACAATCGGGATACATTTTCATTATGAATGGAGGAGCTGTCTCTTGGAAGAGCTCCAAGCAGGATGTGGTGGCTCTATCAACTACAGAATCAGAATACGTCGCCGCCTCATTGGCAGCTAAAGAAGCTGCATGGTTGAAGAAATTCATTGCCGATCTAGGGGTTGTCCCTTCCATTCAGGAACCCCTAGAGATCTTTTGTGACAACGAGGGTGCGATTGCTCAAATCAAGGAACCTCGTGCTCATCAAAAGACTAGGCACATTGAGCGGAGATTCAACTACATACGGGATGAAGTTGAAAAGGGAAAGATATGTATTCGCAAAGTTCACACGGATCAAAATATTGCGGATCCTCTCACGAAGCTCCTTGAAAAGGCAAAGCATGAATGTCATACTTGTGCCATGGGACTTCGATATTCTAGTGATTGGATTTGATCTGTACATTTTGTATTTGGATATGTGGAACTCTTTATTATTTGAATAAAATTATTTGGTTATAATGTTTCAATTAATGTTCCAAATTAGCATGTTTTATCCATGAGTAAAATGTTTACTCTAAAATGTCCGTAGTCGCTCATACTTGTGGGAACAAGTGTGAAAGTAAGATTATTATGAACTTGGATTGGTTGATATTCATAAGGATGAATATAGGGCAATGGGTTGCCACCAAGGTTCATAGATATTTATGGGATACAAATATTGGACTAACCCGCATCTCAAATTTCACTACATGGAATCCTTTTGATTGATCATAAGTAAATTTGAGTAAAGGCGAATATCATTTGGTATCCTCAGACCTGAGATACATATTGGGTTTTGATATTCACCAAGTTTTATACCTTGAGCTCATTCTTCACTGTCCTGAAATAGTGGACAGTACATAAGGGTATGTTCAGGTATAACACGAGGTGTTTGTGAGAAACGTATGTAGTCAAGATGGAATTTGTTCCTCTTATTCGTTGAGAGTTAGATGTCTAAGGCCTGACAAGTTAAATCAACAAGAAATGATCATTCTGTGTTCTTGGATTTAACATGACATCTGTGACAAAAGGATAGATGATTGATTCACCTAAATCATTTCAAGTAGGGTACTTGAAAGGGATGATGTTATTGAATGGCTACAATTCATGCGTATTAAGGGTAGTAAACCGTTGTTAGGCGGTATTTACTGCTTGCATCAATCTTCTATGAATCTTGGGCAAGTGGGAGATTGTAGGATTCTATGTGCCCAAGACACTTAGAATATTGATGTGGTTAGTACGTTATGATCCAAGTCGGGTTATACCCAATAACAAGCTTAGCAAACACCAATTAATATTTAATTGATGATATGATCATGCAATTAAATATTTACACCAATTTAGAAAATGGGTTTTCTAAATAAGTTGCATATGAGATGGAACAAATTATAAGGATAATTTGTTGATGAATTTATTGTTATTCTTGTCATTTAAAAGGGGTTTAAATAACACTAATAACATATGTGTGTACTTTAATTAAATTGTTTAATTAAAGAATACATATGTCACCATTATAAAATAAGTCTAGATGGTGACCTTTTATTGTGTGATAAATGACTAGTTAAATTTTGTTGTGTCTTATCAATTTAAAGGAGGGAAACTCTTTTGAATTCCTCTCCTTTTGGCCGCCCCCCTTCTAAGCTTTCATTGGACCCTTTTGTCTTGTAAAACACACAAACATTTAACTAGTCTTGTGGTCTTACACAATCTAATTACTCTCATTTTTGTATGCAACATAACACCTTCTTCTCTCTCTCTAAATTTCGAAATCTGGCAGCAGCTTTAGAGGTCTTTGGAGAACGAAATTTGGTGTTCATTTGGTGGTGTTCTTCCTAACAAGAAGTGGTCTTGCAAAGAGCTTGGGGTATACTAACTTGAGGGGTCCTTCCTTGGAGCCTTGGCCGAATTTCTTGCATCTTATCATCCTCTTTTGGTCGACTTTTCAGCTGGATAAAGGTAGTTAATCACAGCTCTATGTAGCTGTGATTTTATGTAGTTTAATAGATGTTCATAGCTTGTTCATTCACATATTAAAGATCCCTTTGATTGTGGGTTTGTTTTACACTTGTATGGTCACTTAAAGAACATATTTTTCAGCTTATAAAATCGGTTTTAAAGCTATATATCCGCTGCGTTTTCTGAAAGTTTAAATGGTTAAACTTGGTTTTATGTTCTAACAAACCCATAAATTTGTGGTGGGGCGAGACTTGTGGATCCTTAGCTGAGGGATCACATCAAGTTGTTGAGAAAGATCCAAATTTGAGAAATTTAGATCTGGTCTGGAAGATTCACCCTCCACATTATCACACTTATCAAGATTAACTTGATCCAATGAGTGTGAGACATCATTGATGTTGTCATAATGGTATGGTTATTAGCATCAAGAAATTCCTGATCACTATCACCATCACCATTGTTGTCTTCTACAAGTGAGGTGTCTTTATCTGGTTGAGAGGCCTCTGAGCTGGAATTTGAAGGTATGCCAGATGTATCAGCTGAATTTGTCATTGTTGTGCTGATAGAAACCTCATTTGCTGAAGTAGTTCCAACTGGAGCTGAAGATGTATGAGTTGAAGTTCTTCCTAGCTCAAATCTTGGATCAGGATCACCTGTATTTAGATTTTCTGTAGATCCTGAAACATGCTCACAAGATTTGTTAAAACAGTTGGTAACTAAATCAAGATCAAACAGCCAATCCGGACCAGAACCAGCCACACAAGGAGTGTGCTCATTGAAAGTCACATTGGCTGACTCCTCAACAATTCTAGTTCTGAGATTGTATACTCTATAAGCTTTAGCTTGAGAAGAGTATCCAATAAAGTGTCCATCATCTGATTTCTCAGCAAACTTGGCAATTTGATCTTTGGTATTCAAGATGGTGCAGGGACATCCAAATGACCTGAGAAAACCAATGAAAGGTTTCCTCTTGTGCCAAAGTTCATAAGGAGTCTTACCATGTGTCTTGACTACTAAAACTCTGTTTTGCACATAGCAAGCAGTATTAACTGCCTCTACCCAGAAGGTGATAGGCAGTTTAGAGTCAGACAACATAGTTCTTGCAGCTTCAATAAGTGTCCTGTTTCTCCTCTCAGCAACTCTGTTTTGCTGAGGAGTCCTGGGAGCACTATATTGTCTTGTAATACCTTTTTCATCACAAAATGTATCAAGGATTTGGTTCTTGAATTCAGTTCCTTGATCACATCTTATGGTTTTGACCTTGTGATCACATTGATTCTCAACTTTTAAGATGAAATTCTTCAGAATCTCAGGAGTTTCATCCTTAGTATTAAGGAAGAAGACCTAAGTGAATCTTGTAAAATCATCTGTGATCACCGGACAGTAAGAGGTCCTTCCTAAACTCATTACACTGGTGGGGCCAAAGAGATCCATATGTAACAAGTGTAGGGGAGTAGTGATGGAGTTCCTTTCCTTAGGCTTGTGAGATACCTTGTGTTGCTTCCCTTTAAGGCATGCAACACAATGATCATCACTAGTAAACTCTTTCTTTGGCATTCCAGTTACAAGATCATGTTTAATTAATTTATTCATGTTCTTAAAGTTTACATGGCACATTCTTTTATGCCATAGGAAAGACTCATCACTATTTGCTTTAGATAGAAAGCATGAAACTTCTCCAGAGGGAGATGTTTCTTGCAAATCCATCTTGTACATGTTCCCTTTCCTGGGGGCTCTGAGCAGGATATGCTCATGAGGAATGACCACACCAGGCTTGAGAACAATGCACTCATGCTCAGTAAAGAGCATGTTATGACTCTGATCACAAAATTTGGATACACTCAGAAGATTGTACCCAAGCTCCTTAACAAAGTTTACCTTCTCAATGCTGAGCTTACCATTTGTGACCTTGCCCCTTCCAGAAATGTAACCACCTTCATCTCCTCCAAAAGCAACTGGTCCTCCATCAATTCTCTCAAAATTATGAAGTAGAGACCTATTGCCTGTCATGTGTCTGGAACAGCCACTGTCAATTATCCAGACATTCATGTTTGTCTTGAGCTGTTCCTGCACAAAGAAAATGATTAGTTACATTTGGAAACCCAAGCCTTACTTGTCTTGGGCTCATTAAGAGTAATAGAAGGTAATGCAACAGTAATAGATCCTATGGTAGTACTATGGGGATCTTCAGCTGTTGTTGATGGAGAAACTTCAGTCATTTGGTCTTTCTTAGACTTCCACACCACCTTTGGAGTCTTGGACTTGACCTTCAAAACCTTAGAAGCTTTTGGAACCTCACAAGTTTTGATGACTGATCCTTCGGAAGAATCTACAGTCACTGCAGCAGATCTCAGTGCTTCGGAAGAACTCCTTTCTTCCGAGACCAACTTTGCTTCCGAAGGTAATTTTCCATTTACCTTCTTCTTTGATTTGGAGCTTCCGAAGGAAACAGATTTTCCTTCTGAAGCTTGAGACTTCTTGACACTCTTTGAAATCTTTGTTTTGGTCATGTGGACAGTACTTTTAGGATTGTATGGGCAATCCTTGGCAATGTGAGAAGTACTTTCACACATAACACACAACATTTTCTTCTTCAAAGAAGTCTCCTTTTGAGAGCAAGACTGGCTTTGGTCACATCCCTTCTCCACCTTCATCTTGGTAGATGCTGAGACAGTTCCTTTGGGCTGTGAACTATTCTTGGAATTTGATGGTCCAGGCTGTGCAGCAGTGGTACACAGCAGCTCAGTCTTCTTCTTTGTACTGAGATGATTTGAACAAGAACCATGACTCTTAGCTGAGGAGTCTTGGTTGATGTCTTCAGTCCTTACTACCTTGAAACCTGCAGAGATAAAAACTTGTTTCTGCTTAGCATCAAAAGTAGCCTTGATTTCTTGAGCCTTCTTTGCTTTCCTTTTGCTCTTCCTGATCAAGTTCTTTCTCTTGGACTTGGTCATCACAGTTGATTTCTTCTCCTCAGAAGGATAGTGGCCCTTGGAAGAATACTCTTCTTCACTTTTCTCAGAGGAATTCTTCACTATCACTTCTTCATCATCCTCACTTACAGGATCTATGAGAGGAAGCTCATCTTCACAAGTTCCACACCTAGGAGATCTTACAGACAAGATTGTGTGTGGAGGAGCTATCTCATTTGATCCCAGTCCCTGTCTATTTTGATAACAAACCTTGTTGTGCAGGGATGAGGATATCATGTTCTTGAAGGTCTCTTCTTCAAGAACACTCTTCTCTGCCTTGGCTTTGCTGATCACAAGCTCAGCCTGGCACTCAGTTAACTTAGTGATGAGATCTTGGATCTGAGTTCTAAAATCTGTATGTTCATGTTTTAGTACTGAAATGGTTTTGTCCAAGTCCTCTATCTTTAACTTGTAATCATTTTCAGACTTTCTAAAATCAGATTTTAATATGTTTAATGACTCAAGATCAGATCTCATCTCTAGGTTGTAAGACCTGTATCTGTTTACTTTAGCAATGCATTCAGGGGAGCAAAGATGTTCCAATACCTTGGCTTCATCATGGTCAGCCATCAGTGCTTGGTTTGGAGAAGCATCCTCCACCAGAAAACTCCAGTCAAAGCCTCCCTCTTCAACAGCAACAGCAGCATGTTGCTTTGTCTTCTCAGCCTGAGGGGCTTTGTCAGTGTAGTTTGGTCTAGGTTGTGTTTGGCCCCCATTTGCTTTAGGTGCCTTACACTCCCTAGCAAAGTGACCCATAAGGTTACAGTTGTAACACTTAACTTTGCTTTTATCCAGCCCAAACTTACCACTAGTAGCATTGCTTGGAAATCTTCTTCCTGTCCTCTTGTAGAACTTCTTGGCTCTGTGAGTGAGGAGAGCCATCTGCTGAACTATCTCCATGTATTCCAGGTCATCTGGATGGATACAGTCCAGGTCTTCAAGAGTGAAAAGATAATTCCTACAGCTTTCATCTGCAGACACAAAGGCTTGAGAAGAACTTGTCTCTTGGAATGGGCTTCCTTGAGTAAAGTTCTCCCTTGGTGTCTCCGGGAAGGTGATGAAAGGACCCTTTTGTGAGTTGTCAGGGTAGCATATGAGATGATGTTAGGGTTCTATGCTGTCCCTTTCAACCACATGAAGGGCTGAACCCATTTGATTGTTGGAGTTGCCAGATGAACCTTGCATGTTCATCTCCATCTGGTATCCACTGAGAATCCCATACAACTCTGTAAGAGTAAGAGTCTTAAGGTTCTCAGTCCTCTTGATCACCACACAATAGTGTGTCCATTGCCTAGGAAGTGAGGACATGAACTTCCTTACAATGTCCCTGTTCTCAAGAGGAACTCCTCCATCCACTAGGGTATCCACAATCTCAACATACCTGAAGTATTGTTGAGTCATGGTTTCACCTGCTTTGAAGGTGAAATTCTCAAACTGCTGCTTCAGAAGATCTTTCTTGTTCTCCTTGGCTTCAGAGGAGCCTTCATACATCAGCTTCAGTGCATCCCACAGCTGTTTGGCTGTCTTGCACTTCTTAAAACCTCTGTATACAGAGTTTGGGAGAGCAGTCTGAAGAGCAGTCATGGCCTTCCTGTCAATCTCTACTCTTTTTCTATCTTCATCTGAGTAGTTGGCAACATCTTTAGGAATCATACCAGCACCAGTAGAAGAGGGGGTGCTGGGTATGAAAGGTCCATTCTCAACAGATTCCCACATTCTTGAATCAAGAGACCTGATGAAGCCTTCCATCCTCATGCACCAGGTGTCAAAATCATCAAGAGTGATTAGTGGGGATTTGTTCATGGTTCCAGTCTCCATATCATTCTTTGAGATGGAAGCCATTTGAAGAGTTTAGCTTTTGTGTGTGTGAGGGATCTAAGATGGTGAGATCTTATATCAAGAGCCTGGAAAGCTCTGATACCAATTGCAGGACCGTTTAAGGGCTTTAACACAATTACAACACAACAACACAATGAGGAGATTAACTAAACTCTAATCAAATAGTGAACTGGGTAACCAGAGGTGATACAAAGAACACAAGTAAAGCAAGAGACAGAACAAGAGAGTATGGGTTTCAAGGAGGCAGTATATTGCTTTCTCAAGTTCTTTTACAAGTGTTACAAAGCATAAAGAAAGATACAAGAACTTGAAATACTTATACTACAACCTACAGCCGACTATACTTTGAAAGCCAGCTGGATACAATTGACTAGACACTAACAAAATCAATTGTAGGATCAAAAGGCATATCTGCCTTTTGACCTTGTGACTATGACATGCCATAGCTCACATCCTTATACATTACAAAAAGGATAAAGTACATGAAGTGGAAAGTTACAGACTCAAGACCTCAATGTACAGTTACCAAAAGCAAGGCCCTTTTCACCAACTCATATAAGTTGGTGACTTTACAGAGATGCAGCAGAAAAGGTGCTTTATGGAACAGTACATCAGATAAAGCATGTGTACTAAAAGTCTTCGGAAGAAATCTGTCTTCATAGGTTGAAGCTTCGGAAGACTTTGTCTCTGAAGCTTCGGAAGACTTCATGTTTGGCTTCGGAAGATATTGGTCTTGGCTTCGGAAGATTTTACACTTAGAGTATTTTCTAATGCTTTGTGTAAAACTTCCGAAGCATTCTTCACTTCAGTACTTGGTGCATGTTGCTGAGACACTTAGGCTGTTTTGCGTTGCATCAGACTTCAGGAATCCTTACAGAGAGCTTGCAGCGGAAGACAATAATGCAGCATTTTGAGTGAAACCATATGTATGCATCATGGTTTGGTTGAATTCCCTTCTTTTCATGTCTAACTCAAAGAATTTAAGCTTATTGATGATGTCCATCAGTTTGTAGTCAGTGAAACCTCTTTCCTGCTTTAGCATTCTCACCTGTAGGCTCCATTGAGGTGGGGGAGAGTCTAGCAACCTGTTTACTTGCTCACTATTGGAAAGTTTTTAATCGTATTTCCTTAGTGTGCTTGAAACTATCATAATACACTTTGTTAGATCTGTGAGACTCTCGTTCTTGTATCTCAAGAAGGAGTTGAATTCCTTCTCAGCTTGAACACTCTTATCATTCACCAGCTCATCGTTACCATCATAGAACTCACATAGAGCATCGAAGAGAGACTTAGCATTCTTATTCTCAGCGAATCAATTGTAGATGTCTGGTGAAAGACAGAGAGTTAATGCTCCAAAAGCTTTCTAGTCTCGATCAATTAGCTTTAGATCCTTCTTGTTGAATGTTGCTGGGTCCTTGTTTTGAGATATAACATTACCAATAATGACAGTTGGTATTTGAGGACCAGAAATGATAGATTTCCATTGATTGTGGTCGGTGTAGAAGAAAAAGGCTTTGAGACATCTCTTCCAATCTTTGAAGTTATCCCCGTTTATGAGTCTCGAAGGTCTGTTGGGAGCTACACTCTCAAGATCTGCAAGGGTGAGGGAAGTCATCTTTGACATACTAGTTTCACTGAGGAAGAATTAGTTTCGCAGAAAAATGGTAGTTTCGCAGAACAATTTCGGCAAACAGTACTAGTTTCGCAGACAATTTCGACAGCAGTTTCGCTAGCCAAATCCCTGAAACTGCTTAGTTTCGCCGACAATTTCGCACAAAACAAGCTTGCACTTTCGTTCAATGGTACTTTTGACAGCAATTTCACTTGTAATATGCACACAAGCACTTTTGAACTTTCGTTCTATGATACTAGTTTCGCTGGAATGTAGAAAACAACTTCAAAGTGAATAACACCGGTAGTTTTGATGGATTATCAGCACAATTTTTCTGGAGGAACTGGTAATTTTGGTGAATGAAGCTGAAAAGCTTTTTCAACATGAAATCAATTTGAAATCACCAAAATCTTAAAGGATTTGAGATCTGATGATTAACAGAACTTCCGCAACCAAAAAAAATAAAAATTCAAGCAAATTTCATATCAAATACACTCAAATTTGATCTTCAATTTATGAAAACTTCATATTGAACAAAAACAACCAAAAACCTCAACAAATCATGAGCACTAAGGCTTTGATACCATATTGTTGGTCTTTTTGATCGATTTACAGTATAGATGAGATGTTGATTCATTCAATATCAGATACAACAAATAGATAACAAATATGAAGAACACTAAGAACAACCACAATATATCAAAGTATGAACAATACCGATCAATACAATCAACATAAACAAAGCTCAAATGTATTTCAGTGAATAAACAGCTTACAAAAGGTCTCTTGCAACAATAATAATCGATTAGGGTTTTTGCAAGGATACCCAACAATGAATAAGATCAAAATCTATATATAGCAATCCTAGCTTCGCAGACAGTTTCGCTGTCAGCGAAACTGTGCTGCCGAAACTATAGTTTCGCCCGGGAGAAACAACAGTTTCGCCGAGTGAACTAAACAGCTGACTATGAGCGAAACTACAGTTTCGCTTATAGTTTCTGTAATGATTCCTTTAAGTCTGATGCAAACCAAAACATCCAAAGTCTCTTTGCAAGTAATGCACTAAGTACTGAAGTAGAATTGCTTCAGAAGTTCTACACCATGCACTAGAAATATTCTAAGTGTAAAATCTTCCGAAGCCAAGACCAATATCTTCCGAAGCCAAATATGAAGTCTTCCGAAGCCTCAGAGACAAAGTCTTTCGAAGCTTCATCCTATGAAGACAGATTTATTCCGAAGACTTTTAGTAACATGCTTTATCTGATGTAATGTTCCATAAAGCTGGACACCTTTCCGCTGCATCTCTGTAAAGTCACCAACTTACATGAGTTGGTGAAAAGGTCCATGCTTTTAGTAACTGTACATTGAGGTCTTGAGTCTGTAACCTTCTACTTTATGTACTTTATCCTTTTTGTAATAGATAAGGATGTGAGCTATGGCATGTCATAGTCACAAGGTCAAAAGGCAGAGATGCCTTTTGATTTTACAATTGATTTTGTTTGAGTCTAATTAATTGTATCCAGCTGGCTTTCAAAGTATAGCGGCTGTAGGTTGTAGTATAAGTATTCCTTGTTCTAGTATCTTTCTTTATGCTTTGTAACACTTGTAATAGAACTTGAGAAAGCAATATACTACATCCTTGAAACCCAAATCTCTTGTTCTGTCTCTTTATTATTACTTGTGTTCTTTGTATCATTATCTTGGTTAATCCAGTTTACTATTTGATCAAGTTTGGTTAATCTCAACTTTGTGTTGTTGTGTTGTAATTGTTAAGCCCTTAACCGGTCCTGCAATTGGTATCAGAGCATTTCAGGCTCTTGATATAAGATCTCACCATCTTAAGATCCCTCACACACACAAATACTAAACTTTCAAAATGGCATCCATTTCAAAGACTGATATGGAGACTGGAACCATGAACAAGTCCCCACTGATCACTCTTGATGACTTTGATACCTGGTGTATGAGAATGGAAGGTTTCATCAGGTATCTAGACTCAAGAATGTGGGAATCTGTTGAAAATGGACCTTTCATACCCAACACTCCTTTTCCTACTGGTGCTGGTATGATCCCCAAAGATGTGGCTAACTACTCTGATGAAGATAGGAAGAGAGTAGAGATTGATAGAAAGGCCATGACTGCTCTTCAAACTGCCCTTCCACACTCTGTGTATAGAGGTTTCAAGAAGTGCAAAACAGCTAAACAGCTAAACAGCTGTGGGATGCACTAAAACTGATGTATGAAGGCTCCTCTGAAGCCAAGGAGAACAAGAAGGATCTCCTGAAGCAGTAGTTTCAAAACTTCACCTTCAAAACAGGTGAAACCATGACTCAGCAATACTTCAGGTATGTTGAGATAGTGGATACCCTTGTGGATGGAGGAGTTCCTCTTGAAAACAGAGACATTGTAAGGAAGTTCATGTCCTCACTTCCTAGGCAATGGACACACTACTGTATGGTGATCAAGAGGACAGAAATTCTCAAAACTCTTACTTTGACAGAGTTATATGGGATTCTCAGTGGCTACCAGATGGAGATGAACATGCAAGGTTCATCTGGCAACTCCAACAATCAATTGGGTTCAGCTCTGCATGTGGTTGAAAGGGATAGCATAGAACCCCAACATCATCTCATATGCTACCCTGACAACTCACCAAAGGGTCCTTTCATCACCTTCTTAGAGACACCCAGGGAGAACTATACTCAAGGAAGCCCATTCCAAGAGACAAGCTCTTCTCAAGCATTTGTGTCTTCTGATAAAAGTTGTGGCAACTCTCTTTTCACTCTTGAAGACCTGGATTGTATCCATCCAGATGACCTGGAATATATTGAAATAGTTCAGCAGATGGCTCTTCTCATTCATAGAGCCAAGAAGTTTTACAAGAGAACTGGAAGGAGGTTTCCAAGCAATGCAAGCAGAGGAAAGTTTGGCTTGGATAAAAGCAAAGTCAAATATTACAACTGTAACTTGATGGGCCACTTTTCTAGAGAGTGTAAGGCACCTAAAGCAAATGGTGGCCAAGCACAAACCAGACCAAACTACACTGACAAAGCCCCACAGAATGAGAAGCCAAAGCAATAAGCTGTTGTTGCTGTTGAAGAAGGAGGCTTTGACTGGAGTTTTCAGGTGGAAGATGCTTCTCCAAACCAAGCTCTAATGACAGATCATGATGAAGCCAAGGTATTGGAACATCTATGTACTCCTGAATGCATTGCTAAAGTTAATAGATATAGGTCCTATAACTTGGAGATGAGATCTGATCTTGAGTCCTTAAACATTCTATAAACTGATTTTACAAAGTCTGAAAATGATTATAAACTAAAGATAGAGGACTTAGACAAAACCATTTCAGTTCTAAAACATGAACATACAGATTTTAGGACTCAAATCCAAGATCTCATAACCAAGTTGACTGAGTGCCAGGCTGAGCTTGTGATCAACAAAGCCAGGGCAGAAAAGAGTGTTCTTAAAGAAGAGACCTTCAAGAACATGATATCCTCATCCCTGCACAACAAAGTGTGTTATCAAAATAGACAGGGACTGGGATCAAATGAGATAGCTCCTCCACACACAATCTTGTCTGTAAGATCTCCTAGGTGTGGAACTTGTGAAGATGAGCTTCCTCTCATAGATCCTATAAGTGAAGAGGATGAAAAAGAGATAGTGAAGAATTCCTCTTAGAAGAGTGAAGAGGAGGATTCTACTAAGGGCCACTATCCTTCTGAGGAGAAGAAGTCTACTGTGATGACCAAGTCAAAGAGAAAGAACTTGATCAGGAAGAGCAAAAGAAAAGCAAAAAAAGGCTCAAGAGATCAAGGCTACTTTTGACTCTAAGCAGAACCAAGTTTTTATCTCTACAGGGTTTGAAGTAGTAAAGACTGAAGACATCAACCAAAACTCTTCAGCTAAGAGTTTTGGTTCTTGTCCAAATCATCTCAGTACCAAAAAGAAGACTGATCTGCTGTGTAGCACTGCTGCACAGCCTAGACCATCAAACTCCAAGAACAGTTCACAACCCAAAAGAACTGTCTCAGCATCTACAAAGATGAAGGTGGAGAAGGGATGTGACCAAAGACAGTCTTGCTCTCATAAGGAGACTCTTGTGAAGAAGAAAATGTTGTGTGTCATGTGTGAAAGTATCTCTCACATTGCTAAGGATTGTCCATACAATCCTAAAAGTACTGTCCATATAACAAAGACAAAGACTTTAAAGAGTTTCTAGAAGATTCAAGCTTCGGAAGGAAAATCTGTTTCCTCCGGAAGCTCCAAATCAAAAAAGAAGGTAAATGGAAAATTACCTTCGGAAGAAAAGTTGGTATCGGAAGAAATGAATTCTTCCGAAGCACTGAAGTCTGCTGCAGTGACTGAAGAATCTTCCGAAGGTTCAGTCATCAAAACTTGTAAAGTCCCAAAAGCTTCCAAGGTTTTGAAGGTCAAGTCCAAGACTCCAAAGGTGGTGTGGAAGTCTAAGAAAGACCAAGTGACTAAAGTTTCTCCATCAACAACAGCTCAAGATCCCTCTTGCACAACAATAGGATCTATTACTGTTGCATTACCTTCTATTATACTTAGTGAGCCCAAGACAAGTAAGGCTTGGGTTTCCAAATGTAATCAATCATTTTCTTGGTGCAGGAACAGCTCAAGACAAATAGGTTTGTCTGGATCATTGAACAATTACAACACAACAACACAAAGAGGAGAATAACTAAAATTGATCAAACAGTGAACTGGATTAACCATTATTGATACAAAGAACACAAGTAAAGTTAAAGAGACAGAACAAGAGATTTGGGTTTCAAGGAGGCAGTATATTGCTTTCTCAAGTTCTTTTACAAGTGTTACAAAGCATAAAGAAAGATACAAGAACTTGGAATACTTATACTACAACCTACAGCCGGCTATACTTTGAAAGCCAGCTGGATACAATTGACTAGACACAAACAAAATCAATTGTAGGATCAAAAGGCATATCTGCCTTTTGACCTTGTGACTATGACATGCCATAGCTCACATCCTTATCTATCACAAAAAGGATAAAGTACATAAAGTAGAAAGTTACAGACTCAAGACCTCAATGTACAGTTACCAAAAGCATGGACCTTTTCACCAACTCATGTAAGTTGGTGACTTTACAGAGATGCAGCGGAAAGGTGTCCAGCTTTATGGAACAATACATCAGATAAAGCATGTTACTAAAAGTCTTCGGAAGAAATCTGTCTTCATAGAGTGAAGCTTCGGAAGACTTTGTCTCTGAGGCTTCGGAAGACTTCATGATTGGCTTCGAAAGATATTGGTCTTGGCTTCGGAAGATTTAACACTTAGAGTATTTTCTAATGTATGGTGTAAAACTTCCCAAGCATTTCTTACTTCAGTACTTAGTGCATTTGTTGAAGAGAGACATTGGATGTTTTGGTTTGCATCAGACTTAAAGGAATCCTTACAAACTCCCCCTAGGCTGATGCAACCAAAATATTTAGAAGATTTTCAGATGTTAGTGGTCTTCAGTACAATCATGACCATACCCTTCTTCATTAGATGGTCAGGATCATTCAGACCTTCATAGTATCTTCTCATCTCAAAGAGATCATGCAGAGGTAAGTTGATTATGTCTTGCCAAGTATAGACATTCTCAACACCTTGATCTCTGATTACATGCCATCTTTCTGGATTGGTAGAATAAGTCCAGGACAAGATGGGTGTCTCAGCTGTCAGAGGAGCCACTTGCATTGGAGTTGATTGGGCTGCCTCATCATGCACTTCCTCAGGTTGATCTGAATCAGCCTGAGGTGTAGAGGTAGATGACTTAGGCTTCTTCTTCTTTGACTTTGGTTTAAAAGCCATTCTCTTCTTCCTCTTAGATGACTTTAACTGAGAAGACTGGTCTGTAGCACCTTGTTGATCATCCTTATCTTTCTCAGTTGGGTGTTCCTCCCTCACAGGTTCAGAAGGAGAGGGAGTTTGACCCTGCTTTGGATCAGAAGATGAAGTCTGCTGAGGCTCAACAGGAGGTCCGGGTTGAGGTGTCTCAGGTTGTTCAAACTTAACCTCCACTTCAGGTGGGACTTGACTTGGAAGAGAGTGTAAGTCAATCAGTTCACCACTCTTAATCTTCTGCTTGATTACCCTTATATGCTCATCCATTGTGGATAGAGACATAGGGCGAAGTCTCCTTCCAGAGAATCCATATAGCTTCAAGAAGCTCATCATCCTTTGTCTATCAGCAGACTTCTTCATACTCTTTTGGATGATGGCTCTTGACTTTATAGCTTCTTCCCTTAGCTTCCTTTTAGTTGTCTTTCTCTCTTTGACTAGCTCAAGTTCAAGTTGTTTTAAGTACTCAAACTCAATGAAGTCATAGGACAGGGGAAGAAGTGCATCTGCCTGATAGAAGACTGTGGCACTCAGGTAGTTGATCATTTTGATCCTATCTTCTTCTTTGTCTACCTAAGGTTCTTGTGGAGCCACATCTTCTTGTACAGGACTTTCTTGAACTGGGAAGAGAGTGGAAGCATGCTTGTAGAGTCTTTTCTGTCTCTTCTCCCCTTTGAATTGGAGAAGTAGCCTTGCATCCTCTTTTTCTTTCATCTCTCTTGACACTTCCATGTCAGCCAGTTCATTCAGTTCTTCTAAGGGGGGGGGAGATGATTTCATCAATATCATAGTTCCTGGTCTGTAAATAAGTAATCCTGACTGCCCTCAACTCATCATCTTGAGTATTTGGTCTGGGAGCAGCCCTGATTGCAGCTTGCATAAAGCTTGAAGACCCACAGGAACTTTCTCCCCTTAGCTTCTTTTTCCTCTCTCTTTTTCTTCCTCCTCAATTTCCTCAGGAGTCATAATCCTTTTCCTTTTGTCACCCACAAGCCTTTGTGACTCAGGGTGGATAGAGGCTTGGCCTTCATTGCTTGGTGTAGCATCCATGCTCTGGCCAGAGAGAGGCTGAGAAACACCTTCACCAGCAGGTGTCTCAGAAGGAGTGTGAACCTCTGCAGCAGTTGTTGATAATGAGACAGGGGTCTCAGGTTCTGCCAGTGGGCCTTAAGTCAAGGTTTCCCCTATGAAACTAATCTTAGGGTCCACCTCAACATCCAGTTGACCAATGACATTGCCTGATTGCCTAAGTCTCCTTCTTAGAGTGAACTCTACAAGGATCCTGTCTTGGATTCTTTGAGCCAATCTGTCAGTCTGTCTTGAGTTGCTTGGATTGACAAGTGGCATATTGACTAGATCCAATCTTTCATAGAAGTTCAAGCTTTGAAAATCAAATACTTCTTGTTGCCCTTGAACTCTGTGAAGAATAAGGGCTCTTCTGTCAGCATCACACCACCACCTTATGATGTAGTTTGATATTCCTTGTGGTGGAGATGACACATCCCTTGGTATACCTTCCTCAAAGAGACTCCTGATGATAGAGTCTATAGAGTCCACATTAATGTTAACTTGAGGAAGTTGCTAAGAATGCACAACTGCATGTGAGGATGGTGAGTCCTCTATGTCCATTCTCTGTGAAGAACTCCCAGGTTCTATGGTTGCAATAACTTTCTCCCCCTTTTTGGTAGCATCACCCACTTGCATAGGTGAGCTGAAGGATAAGTGAATCACTTCCACAGGTTCTTGTGTTCCTGGTTGAGCTCTCCTTACAGGTCTCCCAGCTAGTTTTTCCTTAAGATATGAAATCTGAAGTTGCTGATCATTGACCATGTTTTGTAAGGTAGTCACCTGAGATTCAAGGTGACTAACCTTAGAGACTAGATAGGAGCATGTTTTTGACAGTTTTTGCACCTTTAGTCTCAAATTCCCCTCTTCTTCATCAGAAGAATCATTGGGGGATGAGATGATTAGACCAAAGTCCTCTCTCTCACCACCAGCTTGAGGTTCTTGGCTGCTGGTTTTCCTCTACTCACTAGCAATCTCAGTTGAGATGTCAGTGGGCTGAGTTGCCATGGTTGAGGTCTTAATGATGTAATCACTTGCAGAAGTGAGAGCCTCTTCCATATGGACATCCTAAACATGTTCAGAAGTGTCCACCTCAGTAACAGGTGACTGATGTGGGCTAGATTGAGGAGAATCAGAGGTACTCATCTCTCTTTGAGTAGGGGAGGAGAAGAGAGACTCATGGTACTCACTGAATCCTAAGTCTTCATCAGTATAGAAAGATAGGTTGGGAATGGGTTGATTTAGAACTTAAGGCTGGGGATGGTAACTGTCCCTTGAAGGTTGTTCACTTGAGTGTTGAGACTCAGAGTGAAGGCTTAAGGCTGTTGGGCTTGTGAGCTCATCAGGGTGAGCATGAGGAACCTCATTCCTGATAGTTGAAGAAATGGGAGTGGTTTGCTCCTCAGGGGAAGTGGGAGCTCTAGTGTCCACTTCCTCCTGTAAAGGTAAGTATATGACGACCTGCACAAACTCAATAGCTTGAGCAGGGGTTTGTTTGGATTTTCTTTGGTAGGTGAGGGTTATTTGTGGTCTTTTTAGTGGTAAGGAAGAAGAAGGTGTGGGTTCAACACTAGCTTCTGTCGCTAGGTTGTCACCTTGAGCAATGAGCTCTAACATTTTGGGGACTTGGGCTGTTTCTACCCCTGAGAAGCCTACAGTTGGCTTCTTCATGATTTTAAAGATGTCGGGCTTCACCTGTCCCAATTTAAGAATATTACTTGTTTCCCTCATCTGTGAGCCCAGTTCACAGTTAAGAATGTGCTGAACATATCTAGGAAACATGTAATACTCTAAGGAGTCCAAGTTTGCAAGTAAATTGGTATAAACAAATTAAGAGTACCTGAACTTGACCCCTTGAACCATTCCATGCACTATAAAGGAGAGATCCTCAGGAATCTGGTCCCACCCTCCATGCTTGTTTGACAAGCTATGGATAACCACATGGAGCAGGTATTTCCACTGGGATGAGACCTTCCCTTTCCTAAAGGTCTTCACAGAGAAATCTCCCTCATAGCCCATCTGCTCAAAGGAATGATTAACAGCTTCCTTTGGGAAGGACAACTCACCTTCTTCATCATCCAGCTGCAAATGATGGTTGATGATGGCCGGATTGATGAAGATTGTCATCCCTTGCACTGTGGCAGCCAGTGCCTTCTTCTCATCCATAATGACCTCTTGGCAGGCCTTCTAGAATTCAAGCAAATGATCCTCATATAGAGTAGGATCAATGGTCAGGGAGGTGAAGTAGTTGGATAGAGTTAAGAATTGGCAAATCTCCGAGAAACTTGTATCTTTCTCGGAGCTTAACAGAGCAACCTGATTGTGTTGCCTGTGAAGTTGCATGGAGAAATCTGGGTTGTTTCTGCGGTTAAGGTTGGCCATTTTAGAAGCTTAAGGTTGAAGAAAGGTAGAAAGCAAAGGCGGTTTTGGGAATTAGGTTTGAGGAATAGTGGAAATGAAGAAGATAGTGAGGAAGGGGGGAACCGTTGGGTATTTATGTGAAAAGGGATTTGAACCAAAATTAATGAAAGAGGATAAACTTTGAAATCCGAAAGTCGGTCCCATCTCTGAAAGAGTAGTTTACCTTTGCTCAAGAAGTAGTTTTCTTGGAATTCAAAAAGCTTCCGAAGGTAAATTATCTTCGGAAGTTTTAATAAAAAAGCTTCCGAAGCTAAAATGGCTTCGGAAGATTTTCCTGAGAGTCTTGAAAATTTTGCTTCGGAAGAGAAATAAACACTTGAATGCTTTGTATAAGGAACAACAAAGCTTCCGAGAGTTAATTTTGCTTCGGAAGGAAAAAGTCCTTAAAAACAAATAAGTGTCTGAGATAAGAATTTAAGCTTCGGAAGATAGATTTAGACTTCTTCCGAAGGTAAAATTTCTTAGACAATTATTTATTTTGAAGACATGATTTTCTTCCGAATATAAAATTTTATCTTCCGAAGGATCAGAAAATTTTCAAGAATCTAAGGAAAGTCTTCAAAAAGAATTTTATATCCAAAGAAAACAAGAGCTTATGGAAGTGATGAACTAGACAACTTAGGACACACATATTTTAAGAAATAATTAGAATTAGTTTTAAGAAAATGATCTATTCAAAGTTAATCATCCCAATAGCTGATATTAGATGTTTAAATCTCTGTTCATCAAATGCTTTTGTAAACAGATCAGCATATTGTTCATCTGTATGAACTTTGACTAGTTTAATTAATCCCTTTTCATAGTTATCTCATATTAAATGATACCTGATATTGATGTGTTTGGTCCTTGAGTGTTGCACAGGGTTCTTAGTGATAGAGATAGCACTATTGTTGTCTATGTGGATAGGAGTCTCCTTGAAGTTAAATCCATAGTCCAGCATCTGATTTTGAATCCAAAGCACTTGAGCACAGCAACTTGCAACAATAATGTATTCAGCCTCAGCAGTTGATGCAGACACACAGGATTGTTTCTTGCATTGCCATGAGACAACCCTTCCACCAAGGAATTGACATCCCCCAGATGTAGACTTTGCAGTCATGTTGCAACCACCATAATCACTATCTGTATAAGCATACAAATTGAAGTCAGGATTCTTTGGGTACCATAAACCAAGTGTTGAAGCACCTTTGAGGTATCTTAGAATCCTTTTGACAGTGATTAAGTGAGACATCTTAGGGTTGGCTTGATATCTTGCACAAATACATGTAGCAAACATAATATCAGGCCTGCTAGCTGTAAGATACATAAGAGACCCAATCATAGCCCTGTATAAATGTTCATCTACACACTCCCCCTCAAGATCAGGTCCAAGGGAGTGATTTCTGGCTATGGGTGTCTTAGCAATCTTACAATCAGTCATGTTGAACCTCTTGAGTATGTCCTGAACATACTTTGACTGACTTATGAAGATGCCATCTTCAACTTGCTTCACTTGAATTCCCAGAAAGAAATTGAGTTCTCCCATTGCACTCATTTCAAATCTGTCTTTCATCAGCTTCTCAAAGTCTTTGTAGAGCTTTGGATTAGTTGAACCAAAGATGATGTCATCTACATATACTTGAACTAGCAATAAGTCATTTCCCTGTCCTTTGATGAAGAGAGTTCCATCTATAGTACCTCTCCTGTATCCATGTTTACAAAGATACTCAGACAATGTCTCATACCATTTCCTGGGTGCCTGATACAGCCCATAAAGAGCTTTGTCAAGCTTGCAGACATAATCAGGATGATCAGGGTATACAAAACCATGTGACTGTTTGACATAAACCTCTTCATCAATCACTCCATATAAGAAAGCACACTTTACATCAAGTTGAAAGACCTTGAAGTTCTTGGTTGAAGCAAATGCCAGGAATATCCTAACAGCTTCTAATCTTGCTACAGGAGCAAAGACATCAGTGGAGTCAATCCCTTCTTCTTTTTTGTATCCTTAAACAACTAGTCTTGCCTTGTTCTTGATGATAATTCCTCTATCATCCTTCTTATTCCTTAAAACCCATTTGGTTCCAATGGTTGTCTTCCCATGAGGAAGAGGACAAAGGTTCCAAACTTTCTGCCTTTTGAATTGAAGTAGCTCTTGTTGCATAGCTTCAACCCAACTTTCATCCTTTAGAGCTTCATCAACTATCTTTGGCTCAATCTGAGATAAGAAACAAGAGTGAAGACAAACATTTGCTTCATGGGTTTGTCCTCTTGTTGTTACCCCTCTGACAACATCTCCAATGATGTTGGTGGGGTGAGACTTGTGGATCCTTAGCTGAGGGATCACAGCAAGTTGTTAAGAAAGATCCAAATTTGAGAAATTTAGATCTGGCATAGATGATTCACCCTCCACATTACCACACTTATCAAGATTAACTTGATCCAATGAGTGTGTGACATCATTGATGTTGTCATCTATGGTGTGGTTATTAGCATCAAGGAACTCCTGATCACTTTCACCATCACCATTGTTGTCTTCTACAATTGAGGTATCTTTATCTAGTTGTGGAGCCTCTGAGCTGGAATTTGAAGACATCCCATATGTATCAGCTGAATTTGTCATTGTAGTGTTGATAGAGACCTCATTTGCTGAAGTAGTCCCAACTGGAGCTGAAGATGTATGAGTTGAGGGTCTTCCTAGCTCAAATCTTGGATCAGGATCACCTGTATTTAGATTTTCTGCAGATCCTGAAACATTCTCACAAGATTTGTTAAAACAGTTGGTAACTAAATCAAGATCAAATAGCCAATCAGGACCAGAACCAGCCACACAGGGTGTGTGTTCATTGAAAGTCACATTCGTTGACTCTTCAACAATTCTAGTTCTGAGATTGTATAATCTATAAGCCTTAGCTTGGGAAGAGTATCCAATGAAGTGTCCATCATCTGATTTCTCAGCAAACTTGGCAATTTGATCCTTGGTATTCAAGATGGTGCAGGGACATCCAAATGACCTGAGAAAACCAATGAAAGCTTTTCTCTTGTGCCAAAGTTCATAAGAAGTCTTACCATGTGTCTTAACTACCAAAATTCTGTTTTGCACATAGCAAGCAGTATTTACTGCCTGTGCCCAGAAAGTGATGGGCAGTTTAGAGTCAGACAACATAGTTCTTGCAGCTTCAATTAGTGTCATGTTTCTCCTCTCAGCAACTCTATTTTGCTGAGGAGTCTTGGGAGCACTATATTGTCTTGTAATACCTTTTTCATCACAAAATGTATCAAGGATTTGATTCTTGAATTCAGTACCTTGATCACATCTTATGGTTTTGACCATGTGCTCACTTTGATTCTCAAATTTTAAGATGAAATTCTTCAGAATCTCAAGGGTTTCATCCTTAGTTCTACGAAAGAAAACCCAAGTAAATCTTGTAAAATCATCTGTGAGCACTAAACAATAAGAGGTCCTTCCTATACTCATTACACTGGTGGGGCCAAAGAGATCCATATGTAACATGTGTAGGGGAGTAGTGATGGAGTTCCTTTCCTTAGGCTTGTGAGATACCTTATGTTGCTTCCCTTTCAGGCATGCAACACAATGATCATCACTTGTAAACTCTTTCTTTGGCATTCCAGTTACCAAATCATGTTTAATTAGCTTATTCATGTTCTTAAAGTTTACATGGCACATTATTTTATGCCATAGGAAAGACTCATAACTATATGAAACTTCTCCAGAGGGAGATGTTTCTTGCAAATCCATATTGTACATGTTCCCTTTAGGAATGACCACTCCGGGCTTGAGAACAATGCACTCATGCTCAGTAAAGAGCATGTTATGACTCTGATCACAAAATTAGGATACACTCACAAGATTGTACCCAAGCTCCTTAACAAAGTTTACCTTTTCAATGCTGAGCTTACCATTTGTGACCTTGCTCCTTCCTGAAATGTAACCACCTTCATCTCCTTCAAAAGCAACTGGTCCTCCATCAATTCTCTCAAAGTTATGGAGTAGAGACCTATTGCCTGTCAGGTGCCTGGAACAGCCACTATCAATTATCCAGACATTCCTGCTTGTCTTGAGCTGTTCCTGCACAAAGAAAATGATTAGTTACATTTGGAAACCCAAGCCTTACTTGTCTTGGGCTCACTAAGTATAATAGAAGGTAATGCAACAGTAATAGATCCTATGGTTGTACTAGGGGGATCTTCAGTTGTTGTTGATAGAGAAACTTCAGTCATTTGGTCTTTCTTAGACTTCCACACCACCTTTGTAGTCTTGGACTTCACCTTCAAAACCTTAGAAGCTTTTGGGACTTCACAAGTTTTGATGACTGAACCTTCGGAAGATTCTACAGTCACTGCAGCAGACTTCAGTGCTTCGGAAGAACTCCTTTCTTCCGAGACCAATTTTTCTTCCGAAGGTAATTTTCCATTTACCTTCTTCTTTGATTTGGAGCTTCCGAAGGAAACAGACTTTCCTTTCGAAGCTTGAATCTTCTTGAAACTCTTTGAAGTCTTTGTATTGGTCATATGGATAGTACTTTTAGTATTGTATGGGCAATCCTTAGCAATGTGAGAGGTACTTTCACACATGACACAAAACATTTTCTTCTTCAAAAGAGTCTCCTTATGAGAGCAAGACTGGCTTTGGTCACATCCTTTCTCCACCTTCATCTTTGTAGATGTTGAGACAGTTATTTTGGGTTGTGAACTGTTCTTGGAGTTTGATGGTCCAGGCTGTGTAGCAGTGGTACACAGCAGCTCAGTCTTCTTCTTTGTACTGAGATGATTTGAACAAGAACCAGAACTCTTAGCTGAGGAGTCTTGGTTGATGTCTTCAGTCTTTACTACTTTAAACCCTGCAGAGATAAAAACTTGTTTCTGCTTAGAATCAAAAGTAGCATTGATCTCTTGAGCCTTCTTTGCTTTTCTTTTGCTCTTCCTGATCAAGTTCTTTCTCTTTGACTTGGTCATCACAGTAAATTTCTTCTCCTCAGAAGGATAGTGGCCCTTAGTAGAATCCTCCTCTTCACTCTTCTCGGAGGAATTCTTCACTATCTCTTCTTCATCCTCCTCACTTATAGGATCTATGAGAGGAAGCTCATCTTCACAAGTTCCACAACTGGGAGATCTTACAGACAAGATTATGTATGGAGGAGCTATCTCATTTGATCACAATCCGTGTCTATTTTGATAGCACACTTTGTTGTGCAGGGATGAGGATATCATGTTCTTGAAGGTCTCTTCTTCAAGAACACTCTTTTCAGCCTTGGCTTTGCTGATCACAAGCTCAGCCTGGCACTCAGTGAACTTAGTTATGAGATCCTGGATTTGAGTCCTAAAATCTGTATGTTCATGTTTTAGTACTGAAATGGTTTTCTCCAAGTCCTCTATCTTTAACTTGTAATCATTTTCAGACTTTCTAAAATCAGATTTTAAAATGTTTAAGGACTCAAGATCAGATCTCATTTCTAAGTTATAGGACCTGTATCTGTTTACTTTAGCAATGCATTCAGGAGTACAGAGATGTTCCAATACCTTGGCTTCATCATGGTCTGCCATTAGTGCTTGGTTTGGAGAAGCATCTTCCACCTGAAAGCTCCAGTCAAAGCCTCCCTCTTCAACAGCAACAACATCATGTTGCTTTGGCTTCTCATTCTGAGGGGCTTTGTCCGTGTAGTTTGGTCTGGTTTGTGCTTGGCCACCATTTGTTTTAGGTGCCTTACACTCCCTAGCAAAGTGGCCCATCAAGTTACAGTTGTAACACTTGACTTTGCTTTTATCCAACCCAAACTTTCAACTGGTTGCATTGCTTGGAAACCTCCTTCCTGTTCTCTTGTAGAACTTCTTGGCTCTGTGAGTGAGGAGAGCCATCTGCTGAACTATTTCCATGTACTCCAGGTCATCTGGATGGATACAGTCCAGGTCTTCAAGAGTGAAGAGAGAGTTCCCACAGCTTTCATCAGAAGACACAAAGGCTTGAGAAGAGCTTGTCTCTTGGAATGGGCTTCCTTGAGTGTAGTTCTCCCTGGGTGTCTCTGGGAAGGTGATGAAAGGACCCTTTGGTGAGTTGTCTGGGTAGCATATGAGATGATGTTGGGGTTCTATGCTATCCCTTTCAACCACATGAAGGGCTGAACCCATTTGATTGTTGGAGTTGCCAGATGAACCTTGCATGTTCATCTCCATCTGGTAGCCACTGAGAATCCCATATAACTCTGTCAGAGTAAGAGTTTTGAGATTCTCAGTCCTCTTGATCACTACACAGTAGTGTGTCCATTTCCTAGGAAGTGAGGACATAAACTTCCTTACAATGTCCCTGTTCTCAAGAGGAACTCCTCCATCCACTAGGCTATCCACTATCTCAACATACCTGAAGTATTGTTGAGTCATGGTTTCACCTGTTTTGAAGGTGAAGTTTTCAAACTGCTGCTTCAGGAGATCCTTCTTGTTCTCCTTGGCTTCAGAGGAGCCTTCGTACATCAGCTTCAGTGCATCCCACAGCTGTTTAGCTGTTTTGCACTTCTTAAAACCTCTGTACACAGAGTTTGGAAGAGCAGTTTGAAGAGCAGTCATGGCCTTCCTATCAATCTCTACTCTCTTCCTATCTTCATCAGAGTAGTTGGCCACATCTTTTGGTATCATACCAGCACCAGTAGCAGAAGGAGTGCTGGGTATGAAAGGTCCATTCTCAACAGATTCCCACATTCTTGAGTCTAGAGACCTGATGAAACCTTCCATTCTCATACACCAGGTGTCAAAGTCATCAAGAGTGATCAGTGGGGATTTGTTCATGGTTCCAGTCTCCATATCAGTCTTTGAGATGGATGCCATTTGGAGAGTTTAGTTTTTGTATGTGTGAGGGATCTTAAGATGGTGAGATCTTATATCAAGAGCCTGAAATGCTCTGATACCAATTGCAGGACCGGTTAAGGGCTTGAACAATTACAACACAACAACACAAAGAGGAGAATAACTAAACTTGATCAAACAGGGAACTGGATTAACCATTATTGATACAAAGAACACAAGTAAAGTTAAAGAGACAGAACAAGAGATTTGGGTTTCAAGGAGGCAGTATATTGCTTTCTCAAGTTCTTTTACAAGTGTTACAAAGCATAAAGAAAGATACAAGAACTTGGAATACTTATACTACAACCTACAGCCGGCTATACTTTGAAAGCCAGCTGGATACAATTGACTAGACACAAACAAAATCAATTGTAGGATCAAAAGGCATATCTGCCTTTTGACCTTGTGACTACGACATGCCATAGCTCACATGCTTATCTATTACAAAAAGGATAAAGTACATAAAGTAGAAAGTTACAGACTCAAGACCTCAATGTACAGTTACCAAAAGCATGGACCTTTTCACCAACTCATGTAAGTTGGTGACTTTACAGAGATGAAGCGGAAAGGTGTCTAGCTTTATGGAACAGTACATCAGATAAAGCATGTTACTAAAAGTCTTCGGAAGAAATCTGTCTTCATAGAGTGAAGCTTCGGAAGACTTTGTCTCTAAGGCTTCGGAAGACTTCATGTTTGGCTTCAGAAGATATTGGTCTTGGCTTCGGAAGATTTTACACTTAGAGTATTTTCTAGTGTATGGTGTAAAACTTCCGAAGCATTTCTTACTTCAGTACTTAGTGCATTTGATGCAGAGAGACATTGGATGTTTTGGTTTGCATCAGACTTAAAGGAATCCTTACACAGGCACATGATAGGCAATAGGTCACTACTCCATAACTTTGAGAGAATTGATGGAGGACAAGTTGCTTTTGGAGGAGATGAAGGTGGTTACATTTCTGGAAGGTGGTAACTAATCGTTTTCTTTCTTATAACTAACGATGAAACCCCTAAGATTCTGAAGAATTTCATCTTAAAATTTGAGAATCAAAGTGATCACAAGGACAAAACCATAAGATGTGATCAAGGGACTGAATTCAAGAATCAAATCCTTGATACATTTTGTGATGATAAAAGGTATAACAAGAGAATACAGTGCTCGCAGGACTCGTCAGCAAAATGGTGTTGCTGAGAGGAGAAACAGGACACTAATTGAAGCTGCAAGAATTATGTTGTCTGACTCTAAACTGCCCATCACCTTCTGGGCAGAGGCAGTTAATACTGCTTGCTATGTACAAAACAGAGTTTTAGTAGTTAAGACTCATGGTATGACTCATTATGAACTTTGGCACAAGAGAAAACCTTTCATTGGTTTTCTCAGGTCATTTGGATGTCCTTGCACCATCTTGAATACCAAAGATCAAATTACCAAATTTGCTGAGAAATCAGATGATGGACACTTCATTGGATACTCTTCTCAAGCTAAGGCTTATAGAGTATACAATATCAGAACTAGAATTGTTGAGGAGTAACCCAATGTGTCTTTCAATGAACACACACCCTGTGTGGCTGGTTCTGGTCCTGATTGGCTATTTGATCTTGATTTAGTTACCAAATGTTTTAACAAATCTTGTGAGAATGTTTCAGGATCTGTAGAAAATTTAAATACAGGTGATCCTGATCCAAGATTTGAGCTAGGAAGACCCTCATCTCATACATCTTCAGCTCCAGTTAGAACTACTTCATCAAATGAGGTTTCTATCAGCATTACAATGACAAATTCAGCTGATACATCTGGTGTGCCTTCAAATTCCAGCTCAGAGGCTCCACAACTGGATAAAGATACCTCAATTGTGGAAGACAACAATTGTGATGGTGAAAGTGATTAGGAATTCCTTGATGCCAATAACCACACCATAGATGACAACATCAATGATGTCACACACCCATTGGATCAAGTTAATCTTGATAAGTGTGGTGATGTGGAGGGTGAATCATCTATGCCAGATCTAAATTTCTCAAATTTTGATCTTTCTCAACAACTTGCTGTGATCCCTCAGCTAAGGATCCACAAGTCTCACCCCACCACAAACATCATTGGAGATATTGTCACAGGGGTAAGAACAAGAGGACAAACCCATGAAGCAAATGTTTGTCTTCACTCTTGTTTCTTATCCCAGATAGAGCCAAAGAAAGTTGATGAAGCTCTAAAGGATGGAAGTTGGGTTGAAGCTATGCAACAAGAGTTACTTCAATTCAAAAGGCAAAAAGTTTGGAACCTTTGTCCTCTTCCTCATGGGAAGACTACCATTGGAACCAAATGGGTTTTTAGGAATAAGAAGGATGATAGAGGCATTATCATCAAGAACAAGGCAAGACTAGTTGTTCAAGGATACACACAAGAAGAAGGGATTGACTACACTGATGTCTTTGCTCCTGTAGCAAGATTAGAAGCTGTTAGGATATTCCTGTCATTTGTTGCATCCAAGAACTTCAAGGTCTTTCAACTTGATGTAAAGTGTGCTTTTCTGTATGGAGTGATTGATGAAGAGGTTTATGTCAAACAGCCACCTGCTTTTGTAGACCCTGATCATCCTGATTATGTCTGCAAGCTTGACAAAGCTCTTTATTGGCTGCATCAGGCACCCAGGAAGTGGTATGAGACATTATTCGAGTATCTTTGTAAACATGGATATAAGAGAGGTACTATAGATGGAACTCTCTTCATCAAAGGATAGAGAAATGACTTATTGCTAGTTCAGGTATATGTAGACTACATCATCTTTGGTTTAACTAATCCAAAGCTCTACGAAGACTTTGAGAAGCTGATGAAAGACAGATTTGAAATGAGTGCAATGGGAGAACTCAATTTCTTTCTGGGAATTCAAGTGAAGCAAGTTGAAGATGACATCTTCATAAGTCAGTCAAAGTATGTTTAGGACATACTCAAGAGGTTCAACATGACTGATTGTAAGATTGCTAAGACACCCATAGCCAAAAACCACTCCCTTGGACCTGATCTTGAGGGGGAGTGTGTAGATGAACATTTTTACAGGGCTATGATTGGGTCTCTCATGTATCTTACAGCTAGCAGGCCTAATATCATGTTTGCTACATGTATTTGCACAAGATATCAAGCCAACCCTAAGATGTGTCACCTCATCATTGTCAAAAGGATTTTAAGATACCTCAAAGGTGCTTCAACACTTGGTTTATGGTATCCAAAGAATCCTGACTTCAATCTATATGCTTATACAGATAGTGATTATGGTGGTTGCAACATGACTGCAAAGTCTACATCTAGGGGATGTCAATTTCTTGGTGGAAGGGTTGTCTCATGCCAATGCATGAAACAATCCTGTGTGTCTGCATCAACTGCTGAGGCTGAATACATTGCTGGTGCAAGTTGCTGTGCTCAAGTGCTTTGGATTCAAAATCAGATGCTGGACTATGGATTTAACTTCAAGGAGACTCGTATCCACATAGACAACAATAGTGCTATCTCTATCACTGAGAACCCTGTGCAGCACTTAAGGACCAAACACATCAATATCAGGTGTCATTTAATAAGGGATAACTATGAAAAGGGATTAATTAAACTAGCCAAAGTTCATACAGATGAACAATATGCTGATCTGTTCACAAAAGCTTTTGATGAACAGAGATTTAAATATCTAATATCAGCTATTGGGATGATTAACTTTGAGTAGATCATTTCTTAAAACTAATTCCAATTATTTCTTAAAATATGTGTGTCCTAAGTTGTCTAATTCATCACTTTCATAAGCTCATGTTTTCTTTGGATATAAAATCTTTTTTGTAGACTTTCCTTAGATTCTTCAAAATTTTCTGATCCTTCGGAAGATATACTTTTAACTTCGGAAGAAAATCATGTCTTCAAAATAAATAACTGTCTAAGAAATTTTACCTTCGGAAGAAGTCTAAATCTATCTTCCGAAGCTTAAATTCTTGTCTCAGATACTTATTTGTTTTTAAGGACTTTTTCCTTCCGAAGCAAAATTAACTCTCAGAAGCTTTGTTGTTTCATATACAAAGCATTCAAGTGTTTATTTCTCTTCCGAAGCAAAATTTTCAAGACTCTCATGAAAATCTTCCGAAGTCATTTTAGCTTCGGAAGCTTTTTCATTAAAACTTCCGAAGATAATTTACCTTTGGAAGCTTTTCGAATTTCAAGAAAACTACTTTTTGAGCAAAAGTAAACTACTTTTTCAGAGGTGGGACCGACTATCGGATTTCAAAGTTTATCCTCTTTCATTAACTTTGGTTTAAATCCTTTTTCACATAAATACCCAACGGTTCCCCCTCATCCTCACTATCTTCTTCAATTCTATTATTCCTCAAACATAATTCCCAAAACCGCCTTTGCTTTCTACCTTTCTTCAATCTTAAGCTTCTCAAATGGCCAACCTTAACCGCAGAAAAAAAATTTCTCCATGCAACTTCACAGGCAACACAACCAGGTTGCTCTGTTAAGCTCTGAGAAAGATGAAAGTTTCTCAGAGATTTGCCAATTCTTAACTCTATCAAATTATTTGACCTCCCTAACCATTGATCCTACTCTGTATGAGGATCATCTGCTTGAATTTTGGAAGACCTGCCAAGAGGTCATTATGGATGGGAAGAAGGCACTGTCTGCCATAGTGCAAGGGAGGACAATCTATATCACTTCGGCAATCATCAATGCTCATTTGCAGCTGGATGATGAAGAAGGTGAGTTGTCCTTCCCAAACAAGCTTGTCAAACAAGCCTGAAGGGTGGGACAAGATTCCTGAGGATCTCTCCTTCATAGTGCATGGAAGGGGTCGAGTTCAGGTACTCTCAATTTGTTTATACCAATTTACTTGCAAACTTGGACTCCTTAGAGTATTACATGTTTCCTAGATATGTTCAACACAATCTCTACTGTGAACTGGGCTCACAGTTGAAGGAAACAAATAATATTCTTAAATTGGGACAGATGAAGCCCGATATCTTTAAAATCATGAAGAAGCCAACTGTAGGCTTCTCAGGGGTAGAAACAGCCCTTGTCCCCAAAATGTTAGGGCTCATTGCTCAAGGTGACAACCTGGCAACACAAGCTAGTGTTGAACCCACACCTTCTACCTCTTTACCACTAAAAAGGCCTCAAATAACCCTACCCTACCAAAGAAAATCCAAACGAACCCCTGCTTAAGCTATTGAGTCTGTGCAGGTCCCCATATACTCACCTTTACAACAGGAAGTGGACACTAGAGCTCCCACTTCCCCTGAGGAGCAAACCACTCCCATTTCTTCAACTATCAGGGATGAGGTTCCTCATGCTCACCCTGATGAGCTCACAAGCCCAACAGCCTTAAGCCTTCACTCTGAGTCTCAACACTCAAGTGAACAACCTTCAGAGGACAGTTACCATCCCCAGCCTTTAGATCTAAATCAACCCATTCCCAACCTATCCTTTTATACAGATGAAGACTTAGGATTCACTGAGTACCATGAGTCTGTCTTCTCTTCCCCTACTCAAAGAGAGATGAGAACTTCTGAATCTCCTCAGTCTAGCCCACATCAGTCACCTATAACTAAGGTGGACATTTCAGAACCTGTTCAGGATGTCCATATGGAAGAGGCTCTCACTTCTGCAAGTGATTACATCATTAAGACCTCAACCATGGCAACTCAGCCCACTGACATCTCAACTGAGATTGCTAGTGAGCAGAGGAAAACCAACAGCCAAGAACCTCAAGCTGGTGGTGAGAGAGAGGACATTGGTCCAATCATCTCATCCCCCAATAATTCTTCTGATGAAGAAGAGGGGAATCTGAGACTAATAGTGCATAAATTGTCTAAAACATGCACTTACCTAGTCTCAAAGGTCAGTCACCTTGAATCTCAGGTGACTACCTTGCACAACTGGGTCAATGATCAGCAACTTCAGATTTCATATCTTAAGGAAAAACTAGCTGGGAGACCTTTAAGAAGAGCTCAACCAGGAACACAAGAACCTGTGGATGTGATTGATTTATCCTCCAGCTCACCTATGCAAGTGGGTGATGCTACCAAAACAGGGGAGAAAGTTATTGCAGCCACATAACCTGGGAGTTCTTCATAGAGAATGGACATAAAGGACTCACCATCCTCACTTGCAATTGTGCATTCTCAGCAACTTCCTCAAGTTCACATTAATGTGGATTCTATAGACTCTATCATCAGGAGTCTCTTTGAGGAAGGTATACCAAGGGCTGTGTCATCCCCACCTCAAGGAACTACAAAATACATCATAAGGTGGAGGTATGATGCTGACAGAAGAGCCCTTATTCCTCACAGAGTTCAAGGGCAACAAGAAGTATTTGACTTTCAAAATTTGAACTTCTATGAAGGTTTGGATCTAGTCAATATGCCACTTGTCAATCCAAGCAACTCAAGACAGGCTGACAGATTGGCTCAAAGAATCCAAGACAGGATCACTGCAGAGTTTAGCTTAAGAATGAGACTTAGGCAATAGGCAATGTCATCGGTCAACTAGATGTTGAGGTGGACCCTAAGATTAGTTTCATAGAGGAAACCTTGACTGAAGACCCAGTGGCAGAACCTGAGACCCCTGTCTCATCATCATCAACTGCTGCAGAGATTCACATTCCCTTTGAGACACCTGCTAGTGAAGGTGTTTCTCAGCCTCTCTCTGGCCAGAGCATGGATGCTCTACCAAGCAATGAAGGCCAAGCCTCTATCCAATCTGAGTCACAAAGGTCTGTGGGTGAAAAAGGGAAAAGGATTTTGACTCCTGAGGAAATTGAGGAGGAAGAGAGAAAGAGGAAGAGGAAGCTAAGGGGAGAAAGTTCCTCTGGGTCTTCAGGTTTTATGCAAGCTGCAATCAGGGCTGCCCCCAGACCAAATACTCAAGATGATGAGTTGAGGGCAGTTAGGATTACTTATCTGCAGACCAGGAACTATGACATTGATGAAATCATTTCTCTCCCCTTAAAACAACTAAATGAACTGGCTGATATGGAAGTGTCAAGAGAGATGAAAGAAAAAGAGGATGCAAGGTTACTTCTCCAATTCAAAGAGGAGATGAGACAGAAAAGACTCTACAAGCATGCTCCCACTCTCTCCCCAGTTCAAGAAAGCCCTGTACAAGAAGATATGGTTCAACAAGAACCTCAGGTAGACAAAGAAGAAGATAGGATCAAAATGATTAACTACCTGAGTGCCACAAGCTTTTATCAGGCAGATGCACTTCTTCCCTTGTCCTATGACTTTGTTGAGTTTGAGTACTTAAAACAACTTGAGCTTGAGTTAGTCAAGGAGAGAAAGACAACTAAGAAGAAGCTGAAGGAAGAAGCTGCAAAGTCAAGAGCCATCATTCAAAAGAGTATGAAGAAGTCTGCTGACAGACAAAGGATGATGAGCTTCTTGAAGCTATATGGATTCTCCGAAAGGAGACTTGGCCCTATTTCTCTATCCACAATGGATGAGCATATAAGGGTAATCAAGCAGAAGATTAAGAGTGGTGAACTGATTGACTTACACTCTCTTCCAAGTCAAGTCCCACCTGAAGTGGAGGTTAAGGTTGAACAACCTGAGACAACACAACCTGGACCTCCTGCTGTCTCTCAGCAAGCTTCATCTTCTAATCCACAGCAGGGTCAAACTCCCTCTACTTCTGAACCTGTGAGGGAGGAACACCCAACTGAGAAAGACAAGGATGATCAACAAGGTGCTGCAGGCCAGTCTTCTTAGTTAAAGTCATCTAAGAGGAAGAAGAGGATAGCTTCTAAACCAAAGTCTAAGAAGAAGAAGCCTAAATCATCTACCTCTACACCTCAGGCTAAGTCAGATCAACCTGAGGAAGTGCATGAAGAGGCAGCCCAATCAACTCCAATGCAAGTGGCTCCTCTGGCAGCTGAGACACCCATCTTATCCTGGACCTTCTCTACCAATCCAGAAAGATGGCATGTAATCAGAGATCAAGGTGTTGAGAATGTCTATACATGGCAAGACATAATCAACTTACCTCTGCATGATCTCTTTGAGATGAGAAGATACTATGAATGTCTGAATGATCCTGACCATCTAATGAAGAACGGTATGGTCATGATTGTGCTGAAGACTACTAACATTTGAAGATCTTCTAAATGTTTTGGTAGCATCAGCCTAGGGGGAGTTTGTAATGATTCCTTTAAGTCTGATGCAAACCAAAACATCCAAAGTCTCTCTGCAAGTAATGCACTAAATACTGAAGTAGAATTGCTTCGGAAGTTCTACACCATGCACTAGAAATATTCTAAGAGTAAAATCTTCTGAAGCCAAGACCAATATCTTCCGAAGCCAAATATGAAGTCTTCCGAAGCCTCAGATACAAAGTCTTCCGAAGCTTCATCCTATGAAGATAGATTTCTTCTGAAGACTTTTAGTAACATGCTTTTTCTGATGTACTGTTCCATAAAGCTGGACACCTTTCCGCTGCATCTCTGTAAAGTCACCAACTTACATGAGTTGGTGAAAAGGTCCATGCTTTTGGTAACTGTACATTGAGATCTTGAGTCTGTAACCTTCTACTTTATGTACTTTATCCTTTTTGTAATAGATAATGATGTGAGCTATGGCATGTCATAGTCACAAGGTCAAAAGGCAGATATGCCTTTTGATTCTACAATTGATTTTGTTTGTGTCTAGTCAATTGTATCCAGCTGGCTTTCAAAGTATAGCCAGCTGTAGGTTGTAGTATAAGTATTCCTTGTTCTAGTATCTTTCTTTATGCTTTGTAACACTTGTAATAGAACTTGAGAAAGCAATATAATGCATCCTTGAAACCTAAATCTCTTGTTCTGTCTCTTTATGATTACTTGTGTTCTTTTTATCATTATCTTGGTTAATCCAGTTTACTGTTTGATCAAGTTTGGTTAATCTCCTCTTTGTGTTGTTGTGTTGTAATTGTTAAGCCCTTAACCGGTCCTGCAGTTTCGCTGGACTACAAAACTAAACTAAATGAACTACATTCAAAAGTAAACTAACCTTAAACCTACTACAAAGTAATATAAACATAATCTAATATAAGGTGAGTCTAACCTATACTTGATCTTCATCTATCTATTATTTTCTTGTGTTCTTATCATCAAACCATTGTGTTAGCAATTTCCTATTTGATCGGTTAAGTCACAAGACTCAAGGATGTGGGAATTTGTTGTCTCAGGACCTCACATACCAAGCACCTCTTCAGCTGCTGCTGTGGATGGTATGATTCCAAAGGTTATGGTTGACTACTTGAAGAAGACAGGAAGAGAATAGATATTGATCAGAATGCCATGATGGCCCTTCAAACTTCTCTAACTAACTCCATATAAAGAGGCTTCAAGAAGTGCAAGACAGGTAAATAGCTATGGGATGCACGAAAGCTGATGTATGAGGGGTCAACTGAAGCCAAGGAGAACAAGAAGGTTCTCTTGAAGCAGCAGTTTGAAAACTTCACCTTCAAAACAGGTGAAACCATGACTCAACAATACTTCAGGTATGTTGAGATTGTGGACATTCTAATGAATGTTGGAGTGACTCTTGAGAACAGGGACATTGTAAGGAAGTTCATGTCCTCTCTTCCTAGACAATGAACACATTATTGTGTTGTTATCAACAGAACTGAGAACATTAAGACTCTCACTTTGATAGAGTTGTATGATATTCTTAGTGGATACCAAATGGAGATGAATATTCAAAGTTCATCTGGTAACTCCAGCAATCAACACAGTTCAGCCCTTCATGTGGTTGAAAGGGATAGTAGAGAACCATATCATCATCTAATCTGCTACCCTGACAACTCACAAAAAGCTCCTTTCATCACCTTCCCAAAGACACCAAGAGAAAACTACACTCAAGGAAGCCCATTCCAAGAGACAAGCACTTCACACACCTTTGTGTCTTCTGATGAAAACACATGTAACTTTCTCTTCACCCTTGAAGATCTAGACTGTATCCATCCAAATTATCTAGAATACATGGAGATAGTTAAGCAAGTGGGCCTTCTCACTCATAGAGCCAAGAATTTCAACAAGAGGACAGGGAGGAAGCTTCCAAGCTATGCAACCTGTGGAAAGTTTGGGCTGGATAAAAGCAAGGTAAAGTGTTACAACTGTAACTAGATGGGTCACTTTGCAAGGGAGTGTAAGGCTCCAAGCATACATGGTAGCCAAACACAAGCCAGGCCAAACTACACTGAGAGAGCCACCTATAATGAGAAGCCAAAGCAGCAAGCTGCAGTTGTTGTTGAAGAAGGAGGCTTGGACTGGAGCTTTCAGGTGGAAGATGCATCTCCAAACCAAGCATTAGTGGCTGACCATGATGAAGCCAAGGTATTGGAACATCTTTGTACACCTAAATGCATTGCTAAAGTTAATAGATACAGGTCCTATACCTTAGAGATGAGATCTGATCTTGAGTCTTTAAATATTCTAAAATCTTATTTCAAAAGAACTAAAAATGATTATAAATTAAAGATAAAGGATTTAAAGAAAGCCATTTCAACTCTTAAACATGAACACACAAACACAGGACTGAAATCAAAGATATCATAACTAAGTTGACTGAATGCCAGGCTCAGCTTGTGATCTGCAAAGCCAAGGCAGAATAGTTGTTATCAGAATAAGCCGGGACTGGGATCTAGTGAAATAGCTCCTCGACACACAATCTTGTTTCTAAGATCTCCTAGGTGTGGAACTTGTGAAGATGAGCTTCCCTTCATAGACCCTATGAGTGAAGAGGATGAAGAGGAAATAGTGAAGGATGTCTTTGAGAAGAGTGAAGTAGAGCATTCTAAGAAGGGTCACTATTCCTCTGTGGAGTGTAAAAGAGTTGGGATGACCAAGTCAAGAAGAAAGTGCTTGATCAGAAAGGCCAAGAGGAGGTCCATGAAAACTCAAGAGACCAAGGCCATTTTTAACTCTATGCAGAAACAAGTCTTTATCTTTGCAGGAATTGAAGTGGTTAAGGCTGAAGACACAAATGCAGGACCGGTGAAGGGTGGTCACTTACAACATAACAACACAAAGAGGAGATTAACCAAATTTAATCAAACAGTAAACTGGACTAACCACAATAATGATACTAAGAACACAAGTAACAAGTAAGAGACAGAACAAGAAATTTGGGTTTCAAGGATGCAGTATATTGCTTTCTCAAGTTCTATTACAAGTGTTACAAAGCATAAAGAAAGATACTACAACATGGAATACTTATACTACAACCTACAGCCGGCTATACTTTGAAAGCCACCTGGATACAATTAACTAGACACAAACAAAATCAATTGAAGAATCAAAAGGCATATCTGCATTTTGACCTTGTGACTATGACATGCCATAGCTCACATCCTTATCTACTACAAAAAAGATAAAGTACATAATGTAGAAAGTTACAGACTCAAGACCTCAATGTACAGTTACCAAAAGCATGGACCTTTTCACCAACTCATGTAAGTTGATGACTTTACAGAGATGCAGCGGAAAGGTGTCCAGCTTTATGGAACAGTACATCAGATAAAGCATGTTACTAAAAGTCTTCGGAAGAAATCTGTCATCATAAGATGAAGCTTCGGAAGACTTTGTCTCTGAGGCTTCGGAAGACTTCATATTTGGCTTCGGAAGATATTGGTCTTGGCTTCGGAAGATTTTACACTTAAAATATTTCTAGTGTATGGTGTAAAACTTCCGAAGCAATTCTACTTCAGTTCTTTAGTGCATTGCTTGCGGAGAGACTTTGGATGTTTTGGTTTGCATCAGACTTATAGGAATCCTTACAAACTCCCCTAGGCTAATGCTACCAAAACATTTAGAAGATCTTCAGATGTTAGTAGTCTTCAGCACAATCATGACCATACCCTTCTTCCTTAGATGGTCAGGATCATTCAGACTTTCATAATATCTTCTCATCTCAAAGAGATCATGCAGATGTAATTTGATTATGTCTTGCCATGTATAGACATTCTCAACACCTTGATCTCTGATTACATGTCATCTTTCTAGATTGGTAGAGAAGGTCCAAGATAAGATGGGTGTCTCAGCTGCAAGAGGATCCACTTGTATTGGAGTTGATTGAGCTACCTCTTCATGCACTTCCTCAAGTTGATCTGACTCAGCCTGAGGTGTAGACGTAGATGATTTAGGCTTCTTCTTCTTTGACTTTGGTTTAGAAGCCATCCTCTTCTTCCTCTTAGATGACTTTAACTAAGAAGACTGGTCTGCAGCACCTTGTTGATCATCCTTGTCTTTCTCAGTTGGGTGTTCCTCCCTCACAGGTTCAGAAGGAGAGGGAGTTTCACCCTGCTGTGGATCAGAAGATGAAGCTTGCTGAGACTCAGTAGGAGGTCCGGGTTGTGTTGTCTCAGGTTGTTCAACCATAACCTCCACTTCAGGTGGGACTTGACTTGGAAGAGAGTGTAAGTCAATCAGTTCTCCACTCTTGATCTTCTGCTTGATTACCCTTATATGCTCATCCATTGTTGATAGAGACATAGGGCCAAGTCTCCTTCCAGAGAATCCATACAGCTTCAAGAAGCTCATCATCCTTTGTCTGTCAACAAACATCTTCATACTCTTTTGGATGATGGCTCTTGACTTTGCAGCTTCTTCCCTTAGCTTCTTCTTAGAATGTCTTTCTGTCTTTGACTAACTCAAGCACAAGTTGCTTTAAGTATGCTGGTCCATGTGATCGATGAACAGTACAATTGATAGGATAGTTTGATCAATATCACATACACAAACCAAATAACAAACAATTGAGAGATGAATATGATGAATCAAGACATAATTGATATTCAAATGAACAAACTCACTCAATAACAATAAGCACAATTGTATTTCAATGAAGTAACTACTTGAGAATGATAGTTTGCAACAGAATTCCACGTTTAGGGTTTTGCAAACTTATCATGCAAAATGAAATGACAATAGTATATATAGCAGTCATAGTTTCGCTGACAGTTTCGCTACCAGCGAAACTGTCATGCCGAAACTATAGTTTCGCCCGGCAGAACACAAGTTCGCCGGGTGAACCAAAACAGCAAACTGTGAGCGAAACTATAGATTCGCTCACAGTTTCGCTGGACTGCCAAAACTGCTAATAACTAAAAAAATACAAAATGAAACTAACACAAGTCCTATTACAATGTAAAGTAAACATCTATACTAAAGTGAGTCCAACCTAACATGATCTTCAATACTCCCCCTAGGTTGGACCTCACTATCTTCACTGCTCTTGGTTTGACTCTTCAGCTCCCGTTTCCTCAGCTGCTGTTGGTCTATCTTCATCCTCTCCTGCAGCAACGTCTTTAGAAGCTTCAGCCACTGATTCTCCAAGATTAGTTCCTGCATCATCAGCTTCATCCGAATGACCACTAGCTCTAGCAAACTGCCTGGTCATGTCTTGAACATCCATGGCAAAGTCATCTTGTGCTCTCACCTTTTCAGCCAAACTCTTTACTTCTGCCCGTACTCCTCTTATTTTTTTCGCCACATTCATAAACAAGCTTGCCTCCTTTCTTGTTTCCTCACCTGCCCCCGCCTTTATATGATTTTCACAGAGAATCAAGAGATCTTCATCACAGAAGCTGAATAACTCCATTGGGTCAAACACCCTAAACTCTTTTCCTTGTTTGGCTCTAATCACAGCCTCACCAGTGTTATTATCATAGAACCACTTCTCAAAGTCCTGTAAACGAGGAGGAAGAGGATCAGCCAGTCTTACTCTGTTTACAGTCTTAGGCGGTTTGACTCTCAAAACAATTCTCCCTTTCCCAGTCTCCCAGTCTTTATCTTTCTTAGATCTCTTTCGTTCAGCCTTCATAAATCCAAATGATTCAAAATTATCATTAAGGCCATTTTTAATCTCCTTCTCCAGAAATACTGCCCTTTCACTTAAATGAGCATTAATCAAGGGTAAGGTAGCCAACCGTCTCAGGTCCCATTTAGGTAAGGTCTTAAACGCCTTCCTCTTGAGCATGTAACTGATATTACCTCCTCTTCTTTTAATCAAAAACATCTTTAAGAAAGGATTATAACACCAGCTGATTATCTTCTTGTCTGCCTCTTTTCTGCTCAAACCCTCCATATTTTGAAACAGAGGAGTGAGTTCTTCAGCCTCCTTCTCCTTTACCAACCACTTACTCTTATCCATCTCAAACACGTCATTCTCATCATCTCCCTTCTTAGCCACATACACCAAAGGTCTCTCATCTACTTCATAGAACTCCGGTTCAGAATCATAATCAACCAACTGCTCATCCTCCTCTTCTTCATCAATCAACCCTTTTCCTTTATCTGATACTTCCTCATGAGTAGCTGTAACGATCACTTCTTCTCCCAAAATATCCTTATCAAAATCAAACTGTAGATTAACAAACCCAGCCTCAACAATCTCATCTTCATCATTTCTACCAGCCTCTTCTCTTGGAATCTCTTGTTCTCTTGTTTCAGTATCAGCTGCTCCAGAGGTGCCCTCTCCTACCTTGGATGAGGTACCCACATTAAAGAATGGGTACTTACATATATCAGTCATATCATCTAACTCAGATTGAGTTAGTTGACTGGATAGGCCAGCAGCAGCTTTCATCTGTGAAATTTCTTCAAATAACCTCTTAATCAAACTATTCTGATCAACCAACATCTTTTTCATTCCTTCAATGACCTCATCTTTCTGTTTCTCCTTGATCTCCTGATTCATCAGTTTAGTCTTTATCATACTTAACTCATTTGCCAATGAAGTATTTAGACCACGAATCATATCCTCGTCAAGACCAGCACTAGCTTCTTTCCCTGCTGTGAAACCCTCATGTCTATGTTTTGTTCTTCGTTCAGGCTCAACAAAGTCAGTTCTCTTTTTAGACCTTCGTTCCTTCTCCACCCTTATCTCTTCTGCTTGTGTATCTATGTCTTCTTCAAAATCATAATCTTTCTCTTTTGCATATCTCTTTCTTTTCTTAGCTGCATCAGCTTGTTTCACCCTTGTTTCCTCAGCTCTTTTGTTTTCAGACTCATCAACCTGTCTGATATAATTCCATCGCTCTGGTGGGTACATGTTTTCCCAGAGATGGGTTATTTTACCACTGAAATCATGGCGTATAGCACAGCAATCTGCAAATATCCGAGGGTTCATCTGAACTAATCTCTTAACTTCACCATGTTTAGGAACATCAGGAATCAAATCATCAATAATCATCTGAATAAAACGAGGATATAACAACCATTTATCCTTTTTCATCACCATCACATTTTCTGCCATACACGCAAAGATCAATCTAGCAATGTTTGCTTTCTCCCCTTTGCAACATATCACCATAGCTTTGGCCCAGTCAAGGTTAAGTCCATCAGATCCACCCTTACGGTGATCTAAGCACATAATAAACACGTGAGCTATATATCTCCATTCTTTAGATAAAAAGGACTTTTTAATCTCTTTCCTCGAACCAAAGACTGGTCCCTCATATCCCATTTGCCTGAAAGCTTGGAATACTTCAGATTCCGTCATATCAACTTCATCACCAGTATCATCTTCCAGTCTAAGAATCCTCGACACGTTCTCAGCAGTAATAGATATATCATGATCAAGCACTCTAGCTGTGATCCTCTGAACATCTCCTCCGGTGTTGTATTCAGCTGATCTCCAAAAGTCTCTAATGTGAAGATCATAGATAGTGGGAGAGTGACAGATAGCATATGCAATGGGTGATCTTTGGAGCCATCTAATACAATCTCGAAATCCGGCCGCCTTTGGCAAAGTATCATCTAATATGGCAGTGATGTTATTCCTCTTGTCAAACTTGAGATTCGCCATAATAACCTGAAAAGATCAACAAATAAATTTGAATAAGAAATACTGATAATAAGAAAAATAAGATACAAACAAAAGAAACAATCAATTTCGGCAGCGAAACAATAGTTTCGCTCACTAAGACATGATAGGTTCGCTGAATCAAAGACAGTTTCGACAAGAAAAACAAACAGTTTCGACGAGCGAAACTATAGTTTCGCTCATAGAAACTTGTTAATTTCGCAGAACAAAAAGTACTTTCGACAAGATTAAAATGATTCAAAGTAGTTTCGCAATTAGTTTCACCAAAAATTAATTTAGTTTCGCTATTAAGTTCGCTCGGACAGCATAACTTTATAGTTTCGCTGAAAGAATGTGAACTTTCGTTCAATTTCGCTGAAACTTCAGTAGTTTCGCTGAACGAACAGCGAAACCACCGAAGCGACATAATCCAAATCGCTGATGAATACGTGATGTAATCCAGATTAAGGAGTCAATCAAAGTTCGAAACTCACATACGAAGTGAATAGCACTCAAAATCAGTCCAAAACTCAATCACAAATCAAAATCGCCGTTTATGAAACTAAAAAACCCTAAAAGACGACTCTGAACAAATTCGCGAAGTTATGAAAGAAATTTCGCAAAATTGACTTATATAGCCAACAGTTTCGCTGGCAGCGAAACTATAAATTCGTCAAGCGAATTTACAGTTTCGCTCAGTGAAACTGTAATTTCGCTAAAAGATAACTGGTTAACAACTTATAAGCTAACCTAGCGAAATTGCAGTTTCGCTTAGCGAAGCTATCAGCGAAAGAATAATTTCACACCATTTTTTTATTTTTATTTATTATTATTTTTTTTTATTTTTTTTTTTTTTTATTATTATTATTATTATTTTTTTTTAAATTATAATACTCAAAGGAAGCACATCACATAATGAGATCTAAAATAATCAGAGATCACATTCTCTAAATATTTTAGAATATAATGATGATTAAAAATCATCTACCAGTCATGAGATCATACTGAATACAAGATCTGATCACAATCTGCACAGAAAAAACTGAAATTAGAACAAATCAATAACGATTGCTATATAATTGTCCACTTAAACTCATGCCTTATCCTTTTTCAAACAACAGCTTATGATTCATTTAAGGTTCGATTAGATGCTTTAGAATGCTAAGACCCCACAATCATTTGGTAAAAACCCTCACCCAACCTCAGGATTTATTGAATTATGAATCAATCTTCATGGAACAAGATTTGTGGATAAGTGTGCAAATGATTATACACAGAATATTTCATTCTGAGAGAAATTCATCGATAAGATGATTTGACATAATTATATCAAAATGGTAAGAGCTCCAGATCTATACTCACGTATAACAGAGGAGATAACCATTTGAACATGTGCTGATGAGAGCTCCAGGTCAGTACTATCGTACAGCAGAGGAGATCATCACTCCAGGTCAGTACTCACGTACAGCAGAGGAGATAAGCACAGACACAAGACATCTTGACACAAAATAAACCAGTAGAGAATGATGACATAACAAAGCAAAATGAACGAAAGATTCATTCTCAATCCAATTTTTGTCAGGACTCAGTTTTTGTGCAATCCAAAATGAATGAGTAAATCCAGGCATTCTTAAGCATAAAGTTTAATTTAATCATAAAGCTGTTGTCTACTTCATTCATCAGGCTGAGTCTATCAAGCATATCGTCGAAGAATCTGATCCATTTCTTTTTATTTTAATGTGAAACATAATCTAGTAACAGTTACTATCATTTCTCATAGAATTACTGGTCAAGTAAATAAGAAATATTTAGAGAATATACAATCATTTCTCATCATGTTAAATCCGATCTCAGAATACTGATATTACTCCCCCAAATTTTTATTTTCATTTGTCTATAATTATAAATAAAATTGTAACTTGATTTTTTTTTATTGGTTTTTTTATTTTATTTATTTTTTTTATTTTTAATTATTATCAAAGAAATAGAAAATGAAAATTTAAAAAGATATTAACCCAAGCATAGAAATCAATTCATAAAAACGAGGTTTATCAAACGTTTTTGTGAAAAGATCAGCTTTTTGATTTTTTGTATCGATGGGAATAATATTAATGAAACCCTTCTCCTGAGCATCACGAATCGCATGAATTCGGGTTTCAATATGCTTTGTGCGAGAATGATGAATGGGATTTTTAGCAATTCCAATGGCAGCCTCATTATCACAGAATAAAGGTGTATGAAGGAAATTAATTCCATAATCAATCATTTGGTGTTGGATCCAGAGAACTTGAGAGCAGCAGCTAGATGCAGCAATATATTCAGCTTCCCCTGTAGAAAGAGAAACAGTAGTTTGTTTCTTGCTCTGCCAAGATACCAGACAATTTCCCAAATATTGACAACCTCCAGACACAGATTTTCTGTTTAACCTGCAACCATTGGAATCACTATCAGAATAAGCATGTAAATCAAAATTTCCACCATATGGATACCACAGTCCGAGACGAGATGATCCTTTGAGATAACGAAATATTCGTTTGACAGCTTTCTCATGAGACTCCTTTGGAGCCGACTGATATCTAGCACAGTAACCAACAGCGAAAGTGATATCAGGACGACTTGCAGTAAGATACATGAGAGAGCCAATCATAGACCGAAAAAGATGAGGATCAACTGGTTTTCAATTTTCATCTGGAGTGAGACACGTCTGAGCAGTAAAAGGAGTCATTTCAGTAGACGCATCATCCATCTTAAATTTCTTCAGAATATCTTTAATGTACTTCTCTTGGTGAATAAGAATTCCTTCTTTCTGTTGTTCAACTTGCAAGCCAAGAAAGAAGCACATTTCACCCATCATACTCATTTCAAACCTTTGGCTCATCACTTCTTCAAACTCTCTACACAATTGAGAGTTTGTGGATCCAAAAATAATATCATCGACATACACTTGAACAAAGATCATTTCACCATTCACCTCCTTTTTAAATAAGGTCATATCAATGGTACCACGAGAATAACCATTGCTTAAAAGATATTGTGTAAGAGTCTCATACCAGATTCTGGGTGCTTGATGAAGGCCATACAGAGATTTATCAAGCTTATACACTTTATCAGGAAAATCAGGATCTTCAAAGCCTGGTGGTTGACACACATATATCTCTTCATCAATGTCGCCATAGAGAAAAGCACATTTCACATCCATCTGGTACACTTTGAACTGTTTATGAGCAGCATGAGCAAGAAATATACGGATTGCTTCAAGACGAGCAACTGGAGCAAAGACTTCTGTATAATCAATTCCTTCTTCTTGAGCAAAGCCTTGCACTACAAGTCTAGATTTGTTTCGCACCACCACACCCCGATCATCTGGTTTGTTCTTAAATACCCATTTGGTACCAATTGGATACTTGTTGGGAGGTAAATCAACTAAAGTCCAAACCTTAAGCTTCCGGAACTGTTGAAGTTCCAACTGCATAGACTCTACCCAACAAGGATCTTGTAAAGCAGCATGAATATTTTTAGGAACAATTTGAGAAATAAAGCATGAGAAAAGACAAACATTAATCAGACCGGATTGACTTCGTGTGCGAACACCATCAGAAACAGATCCAATCACATTATCAAGCGGATGATCTTTCAAAGTTTTATAATCACTTGAAGAAGGAAAGATAGTTGAAGAAGTATCAGCCGCCGGAGAAAGAGTAGATGAAGGTGTATCAATGACAGGTGTTGAATCAGGTAAGTTAGGAGATGTAGGAGATAAAGAATCAGATAATGGAGCTTGATCAGGCATCAGAGACGATGAGCTAACATCAATTGAAACAGCATCATTTACTTGTGGAATGGATGGAACAGACGATGAAGATGATGGAATAATATTCGTTTGAGTACATGGAATTGACGTATCATCATCGAAAACTGGCAAATTAAATGAATTGAACACAGTATCGGAATCAAAGAACCATGCAGGTTCATATTTAACTTCAGAAGGATTTGATTTTGCCAATCAACATAAAATGACTCTTGAACAATACGTGTTCTCTTGTTATAAACTCGGTATGCCTTTTGTGAAGAAGAATATCCAACAAAGTAACACTCGTCAGAAACAGCCCCAAATTTTGTCTTTTGAGCTTGAGTATTCAGAAGCGTACAAGAACATCCAAATGGGCGAAAGAAATCAATTAGTGGCTTCCTCTTATGAAAAAGTTCATAAGGAGTCTTCACTTTATCTTTCACAATTAGCACTCTGTTTAGAACATAGGATGCACAATTAACAGCTTCAGCCCAGAAAATAACAGGTAATGATGATTCTATCAACATTGTACGAGCAGCTTCCACAAGAGTACGATTCTTTCTTTCTGCAATGCCGTTCTGCTGGGGTGTTCTTGCAGCACTAAATTGTCTCACGATCCCTTTTTGAGCACAAAATGAGTCAAGAATCTGATTTTTAAATTCAGTGCCATTGTCACTTCTTAATCCCATAACTCTTTTCTTACTAACTGATTCAATCGAAATGAGTAATTTCTGCAATTCCTCTGCAACTTCACTTTTGTGAGCAAGAAACCTCACCCATGAATAACGTGAAAAATCATCTGTAACAACAAGACAAAAAGACTTTTTAGCAATTGATTTAACACTAATTGGCCCAAATAAATCAGTATGTAACAACTCGAGAGGACTTGATATGCTATTTAAAAGTTTAGGCTTATGAGGTTTCTTATGTTGTTTCCCTTTGGCACATGCCATGCATTTTTCAGTAACAGAAAAATCTTTTAAAGGAAGTCCTCTAACAAGATTGTTCTTTACTAATTTATTAATTATCTTAAAATTGACATGGCCTAATCGACGATGCCACAAGAGTGACTCAGAGGTTGATGCTTTTGAGAGAAGACAAGTTGCAGTAGCTTTGGACTCATTAGAATTCATATCAAGAAGATATGTATCGTGTTTCCTTGGAGCACGCATGAGAATTAAATCTTCTGGAATAGCTATCTCTGATTTCAAAAATAAACATTCGTCAGATTTAAATAGAACAGGAATATCTTTATCACAAATTTGAGAGACGCTCAGAAGATTAAATGCCAATTCAAGAACATGGTTGACTTTTTCCAGAGTAAGAGAGCCATTTGTAACTTCTCCTTGTCCAATCATTTTTCCACCCTTCTTGTCTCCAGCAAATGCCACATATCCTCCATCGATAATCCGATAATTAGTCAACAAATCCTTTAATCCCGTCATGTGTTTGGAACAGCCGCTATCAACATGCCACAGACTGTTTACAATCTTTGAAGAAGATCCCTGAAATGAATGAACAAATCATTTAGTCAGGAGTAATAGGGACCCAAGATTGAACAACTTTTGTTTTTAAAGAAGCTGATTTTTTATGAAAGAAATTATTAACCAATTTTGTCAATTTATTCCCAAAACAATTTCTATTAGAGGATCTTTCAATCAAAGGGCAATTTTTGATAAGATGATCCTCTTCACCACACCTAAACAATGATGTTTGAATCTAGGTCGATGATGTGATGAAGTAAAAATAGGATCAATAATAATCTCCTCATCACATTCAGACAAACTAGAATCAACATCACTGAATGTCTCATACATCTCATGATGTTTTTGTTTATTTGACTCAGAGTTATTCTTTACAAAATCAAAACTTGATTCTTCTGACAAATCAGTAAAACTCGTACCATTGGTACCAGTTTCAGATGAAGACGAACTGCATGTTTCTGAAGATATCATATTTAATGGTATGAAAGATGGAATAGGTTGAGAAAAGAACTTTTCGAAAGAATTAGTTTTAAGTTGCTCAGTTGTTTTAGGTGAAACATCAGATTCATTGCATTCATTACCAGAACAAAAATCATCACTATCAAGATTTGAATTACAAGATGAAATAGAACAATCAAGAGAACATGAGACATTCAAGTCTGTTACATTTGAACTAGAAACAAACACTGAATTTAAACTAGACTTATTATCTAAAACAGACTGCTGTTTTTCAGGTGTACTAGAACTAGTGCATCCAAGCCCACTAGTTGGTCCATAGTCGTAGTCTTCACGAATGTACTTAGAGTTATTCCCAACTAAACCTGCAGACATACTGTCAGTATCTGATTTGATTAAATCATTAGAAGGATGAGGAACAGGCATAGGAGAATAACAGTATGTACTAGGAGGAGGATAAACCTGTACATTTTCATAACCCAAACCCGTTTTAATTCTTGCTCCCCGTTGAGATTTACAAAGATCATCATGTTTCATTCCAGAAATAGTCCATTTATCTAACTTTGACTGAAGTTTGCTTGCTTCAAATTCAGCAAGAGCAACCCGTTCAGTCAAAGTATTAATCTCTACATTCCTTTCCAAAACAATTCTTTTTAAATGATCAGTTTCTTTTAAAGCCTCATTTAATTTCACAAAATATTTAGATTCATTCATTTTAAGTTCATCATTAATTCGTTTTAAATCCTTTTCATTATCAATTAACAAACGATTAGCCTTATAAACCCCAAAAAGTCTAATTTTGCAAGCAGATGAGCACATATCCTGTATTACCTCATAAGGAAGTCCCATTACCATCTTTTCGGCAGCTAAAGCTTTATCGCACATGCATACTGGAGTACTTGATTTCCTTTCCTCAACAGTAGCGGCCGCATCATCTTCTCTTTTCCTTTCACAGCTTTTGAATCTGTAGTTTCCTCTTTCTTCTCTCCATCATCCTTCTCTTCTTTCTCCTTTACTGAAGATTCATTCTCTCCTTTGAATTCCTTAAACAACACAAACTCATCTTTCTCAACTTCCATCTCATCACTTTTCACAATCTCAGCAACTAACGCATGATTTATTTCAGATCTTGTTTCTTCCACCTCTGCACTCCAGTCAAAATTTGAAATCAAGGCTGACTCCTTTTTTGAATTTCCCTCTTCCTTTACTTTCTCTGCTGTCAATCTTGGCACTCCAGTGTTACTAGGATCTGTGACAATTGGTAATGGACATTCACGTTTAAAATGTCCCAATTGTTTACAATTGAAGCATCTCAATTTTGACTTGTCAAATCCTAGTTTTGAGGTTGATGATTGACCACCGAAATTCTTTCTTCCTGTTCTTTCCATGAACCTCCGGGCTCTTAAAGTTAACATTGCCATTTGCCATTGAATGTCAGTTTCTTCCAAATCATCAGGATCAACTTGATACATATCCTCCATAGTCATTCCTTTACCTTTCAATTCACCAGCAACAAGAGCTTCATAGCTCTAAACAAACATTCCAAAAAGAGCCATTGTTTCAGATGGAATTGTAGTTTCAGCATTCACCTTAGAATTTCCCAATTCTTTTCCAACATGATTACTACCACTCGAGAAATTACTTGTATTGCTCCCTCCTTGAATTGGATTTTGAATGTGAGAGTTTGCAGCGGAACACAACAAAGCAGCATTTTGAGAGAAACCAGGTGTGGGCATCATAGTCTGGTTAAATTCTCTTCTTTTCATATCCAACTCAAAAGATTTCAACTTATTAATGATATCCATCAGCTTATAATCTGTAAAACCTCTTTCTTGTTTGAGCATCCTCACTTGAAGACTCCACTGTGGTGGAAGAGAATCGAGAAGCCTGTTAACTTGTTCACTGTTGGAGAGTCTTTCATCATACTTCTTCAGAGTGCTTGAAACAGTTAAGAAACGATTTGTAAGATCTGTCAAACTTTCATTCTTATATCCTACAAACGAATTGAACTCCTTTTCAGCTTGAATACTCTTGTCTTTCACCAGATCTGCATTCCCATCAAAGAATTCACAGAGAGCATCATAAAGAGATTTAGCATTTTTATGCTCTGCAAAACGATTGTAGATGTCAGGAGCCAAGCAGAGAGTTAGAGCACCAAATGCTTTTTGATCACGATCAATCAGTTTCAGATCTCTTTCAGTATAAGAAGATGGATCTTTATTCTGAGAAACGACATCACCAACTGTAACCGTAGGTATATGAGGACCTGAAATAATCGATTCCCATTGATTATGATCTGTGTAGAAAAAGAAAGCTTTGAGACATCTCTTTCAATCTTCAAAATTATCTCCATTAATGAGTCTTGGAGGTCTATTAGGAGCAACACTTTCAAGATCCGCAAGTGTGAGAGTAGTTAATTTCGACATGATAGTTTCGCAGAAAGATTGATAATTTCGCTAGTAAATTCGCTGACAAATTCGCTAACAAATTCGCTGATAAAGCTGACTTGCTTAACAGTTTCGCTGAAACAATACTATCGCAGACACTTTCGCAAACACAGACACTTTCTCTTACAATTTCAGCAGCACTTTCGCTTGAATCAGAGACAACAATTGCTTAGTTTCGCTGCTAATCTCGCAGGAAACAAGCTTGAACTTTCGTTCAGAAATAGATTCGGCAGCACTTTCGCTTGATAATTGATCAAAAACACTACTGAACTTTCGTTCAAAGAAATACTTTCGCTGAAACTCTAGAAAACAACTTCAGATCCAAAATAACTCATAATTTCGCTGAATGAAGATCACAGTTTCGTTGTAAGAACAGTAGTTTCGCTCGTCGATCTGAAAACCCTTTTTCACCTTAAAATCAATCTGAAATCATCCAAAACTCAATGAATTTGAGATCTGATGATTGTAGAATCTTCCTCAATGAAGAACAAGCATAATTCAATCAATTTCCATCCCAAAAACAGCTGATAATCCAATGAGAATTGATTGAAACTAGATATTGACCAAAACCACCAAAACTCAACAAATCAAGAGCACTAAGGCTCTGATACCATATTGTTGGTCCATGTGATCGATGAACAGTACAATTGATAGGATAGTTTGATCAATATCACATACACAAACCAAATAACAAACAATTGAGAGATGAATATGATGAATCAAGACATAATTGATATTCAAATGAACAAACTCACTCAATAACAATAAGCACAATTGTATTTCAATGAAGTAACTGCTTGAGAATGATAGTTTGCAACAGAATTCCACGTTTAGGGTTTTGCAAACTTATCATGCAAAATGAAATGACAATAGTATATATAGCAGTCATAGTTTCTCTGACAGTTTCGCTACCAGCGAAACTGTCATGCCGAAACTATAGTTTCGCCCGGCAGAACACAAGTTCGTCGGGTGAACCAAAACAGCAAACTGTGAGCGAAACTATAGATTCGCTCACAGTTTCGCTGGACTGCCAAAACTGCTAATAACTAACAAAATACAAAATGAAACTAACACAAGTCCTATTACAATGTAAAGTAAACATCTATACTAAAGTGAGTCCAACCTAACATGATCTTCAAAGTACTCAAACTCAACATAGTCATAAGACAAAGGAAGGAGTGCATCTGCCTGATAGAAGCCTGTGGCACTCAGGTAGTTGATCATTTTGATCCTATCTTCTTCTTTGTCTACCTGAGGTTCTTAGTGAACCACATCCTCTTGTACAGGACTTTCTTGAACTGGGGAGAGACCAGGAGCAAGCTTGTAGAGTCTTTTCTGTCTCTTCTCCTCTTTGAATTGGAGAAGTAACCTTGCATCCTGTTTTTCTTTCATCTCTCTTGACACTTCCATGTCAGCCAGTTCATTTAGTTCATCTAAGGGGAGAGAAATGATATTGTCTATATCATAGTTCCTTAACTGCAGATAATTTATCCTGACTGCCCTTAACTCATCATTCTGAGTATCTGGTCTGGGCGCAGCCCTGATAGCAGACTCCATGAGTCTTGAAGACTCAGCAGAGGAACTTTCTCCCCTCAGCCTCCTTTTCCTCTCTCTCTCTCTCCTCGTCCTCAATCTCCTCAGGAGTCAAAATCATTTTCCCTTTGTCACCAACAGACCATTAGTGACTCAGGGTGGATAGAGGTTTGGCCTTCATTGCTTGGTGTAGCATCCATGCTCTGGCTAAAGAGAGGCTGAGAACCACCTTCAACAGCAGGTGTCTCAGAGGGAATGTGGATCTCTGCAGCGGTTTATGTTGGTGAGACAGGGGTCTCAGGTTCTGCCACTGGGCCTTCAGTCAAGGTTTCCCCTATGAAACTAATCTTAGGGTCTACCTCAACATCCAGTTGACCGATAGCATTACCTGATTGCCTAAGTCTCCTTCTTAAGCTAAACTCTGCAGTGATCATGTCTTGGATTCTTTGAGCCAATCTGTCAGCTTGTCTTGAGTTGCTTGCGTTGACAAGTGGCATGTTGACTAGATCCAAACCTTCATAGAAGTTCAAAGTTTGAAAATCAAATACTTCTTGTTGCCCTTGAAATCTGTGAAGAATAAGGGCTCTTCTATCAGTATCATACCTCCACCTAATGATGTAGTTTGAAGTTGCTTGAGGTGGGGATGACACAGCCCTTGGTATACCTTCCTCAAAGAGACTCCTCATGATAGAGTCTATAGAGTCCACATTAATGTGAACTTGAGGAAGTTGCTGAGAATGCACAATTGCAAGTGAGGATGGTGAGTCCTCTATGTCCATTCTTTGTGAAGAATTCCCAGGTTCTGTGGCTGTAATGACTTTCTCCCCCTTTTTGGTAGCATCACCCACTTGCATAGGTGAGCTGGAGGATAGATCAATCACATCCACAGGTTCTTGTGTTCCTAGTTGAGCTCTTCTTAAAGGTCTCCCAGCTAGTTTTTCCTTAAGATATGAAATCTCAAGTTGCTGATCATTGACCCTGTTGTGTAAGGTAGTCACCTGAGATTCAAGGTGACTAACCTTAGAGACTAGGTAAGTGCATGTTTTGGACAATTTGTGAACCATTAGTCTCCGATTCCCCTCTTCTTCATCAGAAGAATCATTGGGGGATGAGATGATTGGACCAAAGTCCTCTCTCTCACTACCAGCTTGAGGTTCTTGGCTGCTGGTTTTCCTCTGCTCACTAGCAATCTCAGTTGAGATGTCAATGGGCTGAGTTGCCATGGTTAAGGTCTTAATGATGTAATCACTTGCAGAAGTGAGAGCCTCTTCCATATGGACATCCTGAATAGGTTCAGAAGTGTCCACCTCAGTTATAGGTGACTGATGTGGGTTAGACTGAGGAGACTCAGGAGTACTCATCTCTTTTTGAGTAGGGGAATATAAGAGAGACTCATGGTACTCACTGAATCCTAAGTCTTCATCAGTATAGAAGGATAGGTTGGGAATTGGTTGATTTAGATCTAAAGGTTGGGGATGGTAACTGTCCCTTGAAGGTTGTTCACTTGAGTGTTGAGACTCGGAGTGAAGGCTTAAGGCAGTTGGGCTTGTGAGCTCATCAAGGTGAGCATGAGGAACCTCAGCCCCGATAGTTGAAGAGATGGGAGTGGTTTGCTCCTCAGTGGAATTGGGAGCTCTAGTGTCCACTTCCTCCTGTAAAGGTGAGTATATGAGGACCTGCACAGACTCAATAGCTTGAGCAGGGGTTCGTTTGGATTTTCTTTGGTAGGTGAGGGTTACTTGAAGCCTTTTTAGTGGTAGAGAGGTAGAAGGTGTGGGTTCAACACTAGCTTGTGTTTCTAGGTTGTCACCTTGAGCAATGAGCTCTAACATTTTGGGGACAAGGGCTGTTTTTACCCTTGAGATGCCTACAGTTGGCTTCTTTAAGATTTTAAAGTTGTCGGGCTTCATCTGTCCCAATTGAAGAATATTATCTGTTTCCCTCAACTGTGAGCCCAGTTCACAGTTGAGAATGTGTTGAACATATCTAGGAAACATATAATACTCTAAGGAGTCCAAGTTAGCAAGTAAATTGGTATAGACAAATTGAGAGTACCTGAACTTGACCCCTTGAACCATTCCATACACTATGAAGGAGAGATCTTCAGGAATCTGGTCCCACCCTCCATGCTTGTTTGACAAGCTGTGGATAACCACATGGAGTAGGTATTTCCACTGGGATGAGACCTTCCCTTTCCTGAAGGTCTTTACAGAGAAATCCCTCTCATAGCCCATCTGCTCAAAGGAATGATTGACAGCTTTCTTTGGGAAAGACAACTCACCTTATTCATCATCTAGCTGCAAATGAGTGTTGATGATGGCTGGAGTGATGAAGATTGTCCTCCCTTGCACTGTGGCAGACAGTGCCTTCTCCCCATCCATGATGACCTCTTGGCAGGTCTTCTAAAATTCAAGCAGATGATCCAAAGCACTTGAGCACAGCATCTGATTTTGAATCCAAAGCACTTGAGCACAGCAGCTTGCAGCAGCAATGTATTCACCCTCAGTAGTTGATGCAGACACACAGGATTGTTTCTTACATTGCCATGAGACAACCCTTCCACCAAGGAATTGACATCCTCCAAATGTAGACTTTGCAGACATGTTGCAACCACCATAATCACTATCTGTATAAGCATACAGATTGAAGTTAGGATTCTTTGGATACCATAAACCAAGTGTTGAAGCACCTTTGAGGTATCTTAAAATCCTTTTAACAGTGATGAGGTGAGACATCTTAGGGTTGGCTTGATATCTTGCACAAATACATGTAGCAAACATGATATCAGGCTTGCTAGCTGTAAGATACATAAGAGACCAAATCATAGCCCTGTATAAGTGTTCATCTACACATTCCCCCTCAAGATCAGGTCCAAGGGAGTGGTTTCTGGCTATGGGTGTCTTAGCAATCTTACAATTAGTCATGTTGAACCGCTTGAGTATGTCCTGAACATACTTTGACTGACTTATGAAGATGCCATCTTCAACTTGCTTCACTTGAATTCCCAGAAAGAAATTGAGTTCTCCCATTGCACTCATTTCAAATCTGTCTCTCATCAGCTTCTCAAAGTCTTTGCAGAGCTTTGGATTAGTTGAACCAAAGATGATGTCATCTACATACACTTGAACTAGCAGTAAGTCATTTCCCTGTCCTTTGATGAAGAGAGTTCCATCTATGGTACCTCTCCTGTATCCATGTTTACAAAGATACTCAGACAATGTCTCATACCACTTCCTGGGTGCCTGATGCAGCCCATAAAGAGCTTTGTCAAGCTTACAAAGATAATCAAGATGATCAGGATCTACAAAACCAGGTGGCTGTTTGACATACACCTCTTCATCAATCACTCCATACAGAAAAGTACACTTTACATCAAGTTGAAAGACTTTGAAGTTCTTGGATGCAGCAAATGCCAGGAATATCCTACCAGCTTCTAATCTTGCTACAGGAGCAAAGACATCAGTGTAGTCAATCCCTTCTTCTTGTGTGTATCCTTGATCAACTAGTCTTGCCTTGTTCTTGAAGATTATGCCTCTATCATCCTTCTTATTCCTAAACACCCATTTGGTTCCAATGGTAATCTTCCCATGAGGAAGAGGACCAAGGTTCCAAACTTTTCTCTTTTTGAATTGAAGCAACTCTTGTTGCAAGACTTCAACCCAACTTCCATCCTTTAAAGCCTCATCAACTTTCTTTGGCTCTATCTGGGATAAGAAACAAGAGTGAAGACAAACATTTGCTTCATGGGTTTGTCCTCTTGTTCTTACCCCTATGACAACATCTCCTATGATGTTTATGGTGGGGTGAGACTTGTGGATCCTAAGCTGAGGGATCACAGCAAGTTGCTGAGAAATATCCAAATTAGAGAAATTTAGATCTGGCATAGATGATTCACCCTCAACAGCACCACACTTTTCAAGAGTGACTTTATCTAATAAGTGTGTGACATCATTGATGTTGTCATCTATGGTGTGGTTATTAGCATCAAGGAATTCCTGATCACTTTCACCATCACCATTGTTGTCTTCCACAATTGAGGTATCTTTATCTGGTTGTGGAGCCTCTGAGCTGGAATTTGAAGGCACCCCAGATGTATCAGCTGAATTTGTCATTGTAGTGCTGATAGAAACCTCATTTGCTGAAGTAGTTCCAACTGGAGCTGAAGATGTATGAGATGAAGGTCTTCCTAGCTCAAATCTTGGATAAGGATCACTTGTATTTAAATTTTCTTTAGATTCTGAAACATTCTCACAAGATTTGTTAAAATAGTTGGTAATTAAATCAAGATCAAATAGCCAATCAGGACCAGAACCAGCCACACAGGGTGTGTGTTCATTGAAAGACACATTGGGTTACTCCTCAACAATTCTAGTTCTGAGATTGTATACTCTATAAGCCTTAGCTTGAGAAGAGTATCCAATGAAGTGTCCATCATCTGATTTCTCAGCAAATTTGGCAATTTGATCTTTGGTATTCAAGATGGTGCAAGGACATCCAAATGACCTGAAAAAACCAATGAAATGTCTTCTCTTGTGCCAAAGTTCATAAGGAGTCTTACCATGTGTGTTAACTACTAAAACTCTGTTTTGCACATAGCAAGCAGTGTTTACTGCCTCTGCCCAGAAGGTGATGGGCAGTTTAGAGTCAGACAACATAGTTCTTGCAGCTTCAATTAGTGTCATTTTTCTCCTCTCAGCAACACCATTTTGCTGAGGAGTCCTGGGAGCACTATATTTTCTTGCAATACCTTTTTAATCACAAAGTGTATCAAGGATTTGATTCTTGAATTCAGTCCCTTGATCACATCTTATGGTTTTGACCTTGTGATCACTTTGGTTCTCACTTTTTAAGATGAAATTCTTAAGAATCTCAGGGGTCTCATCCTTAGTTCTAAGAAAGAAAACCCAAGTGAATCTTGTAAAATCATTTGTGATCACCAAACAATCAGAGGTCCTTCCTAGACTCATTACATTGGTGGGGCCAAAGAGATCCATATTTAATAAGTGTAGGGGAGTATTGATGGAGTTCGTTTCCTTAGGCTTGTGAGATACCTTATGTTGCTTCCCTTTCAGGCATGCAAAACCAGGTGGCTGTTTGACATACACCTCTTCATCAATCACTGCATACAGAAAAGTACACTTTACATCAAGTTGAAAGACTTTGAAGTTCTTGGATGCAGCAAATGCCAGGAATATCCTACCAGCTTCTAATCTTGCTACAGGAGCAAAGACATCAGTGTAGTCAATCCTTCTTCTTGTGTGTATCCTTGATCAACTAGTCTTGCTTGTTCTTGAAGATAATGCCTCTATCATCCTTCTTATTCCTAAACACCCATTTGGTTCCAATGGTAATCTTCCCATGAGGAAGAGGACCAAGGTTCCAAACTTTTTTCTTTTTGAATTGAAGCAACTCTTGTTGCAAGGCTTCAACCTAACTTCCATCCTTTAAAGCCTCATCAACTTTCTTTGGCTCTATCTGGGATAAGAAACAAGAGTGAAGACAAACATTTGCTTCATGGGTTTGTCCTCTTGTTCTTACCCTTGTGACAACATCTCCAATGATGTTTATGGTGGGGTGAGACTTGTGGATCCTAAGCTGAGGGATCACAGCAAGTTGCTGAGAAATATCCAAATTAGAGAAATTTAGATCTGGCATAGATGATTCACCCTCCACAACACCACACTTTTCAAGAGTGACTTTATCTAATAAGTTTGTGACATCATTGATGTTGTCATCTATGGTGTGGTTATTAGCATCAAGGAATTCCTGATCACTTTCACCATCACCATTGTTGTCTTCCACAATTGAGGTATCTTTATCTAGTTGTGGAGCCTCTGGATGGAATTTGAAGGCACCCCAGATGTATCAGCTGAATTTGTCATTGTAGTGCTGATAGAAACCTCATTCGTTGAAGTAGTTCCTGTTAGGACCTGGTATTTGAACGAAATACCGAGTGATTGCGTGTAAACCAACTTCAAATGTGCGGAAATCCTATTTGATTGGCGATCCAATCAGTGAGAACACCACGATGAATCAATCAAGAATTGAAATCAAAGTCAGAAAAATCAATTAGGAACCGATCGATGTGTTATATGAACTTGGAGAACGATTTGGGAGGCTTCTGGACGGCTAGGGTACGTCTGTAATCGTAATGGGATGAATGCTTACGTTTTCCCACGAATTGGGTCTATTTATAGGTTAGTATTGTTCAATCGTGCGACTGGACTATAAGTATGGTTCAGTCGTGCGATTGAACCATGCGGTTGAATCATTCGCACGACTGAGTGTTCAGTCGTGCGATTGAGTCAATCTTATGTGTCAATCATACGACTGATCCAGTCTCCTGGTTCAGTCGTGCGATTGAGTCAACCGTATGAAGTTATTCATGCGTGTGGTCCATTCGCATGGGCCATTCGTGTGAGAACTTCATTAAGTTAAGTTTGAATGTTCTATTTAATATAACTTAATGTGCATTCATTCAAACATTCATAAACCCAATCAATTCAATCACAACTCATTAATGAAATATTAAACATTACAAGTAACAACCATTTATATCATTTCATTAATCGATTACAATTACATTATATTCAGACAGACAAGTTCATTACATTACAAATCATGATCTAGGGACATACATGTATCAACAAACTCCCCCTTGGACCTAGATCTATCTATTCTCTTGTCTTCTGCATCACCTCCTTATACTTTTTGTACTTCTCCTCTTTAGTGACTCCTGCGTGTATCTCAAACGCAAAGCAAAGTCTTATGACATTTTGGAATTGGAGAGCTTGTACAATATCTTGCGTGTCATAGAATAGTGGCCACTATAATGTGTAGACATCATTAGCAGACAAGTTGGTTAGCCACATTGGGTCGAATACTCTGATAGTATCCATTTGTCCCTCTTTATTCAACACTATGACAGCTTCAGCGTTCTCCAATCATAGTACCACCATTTGAAGTGGGGAGTGAAGTCCTGTGGCATTTCCCTAAGAGGGATTCTCGACATTGTTCTGGGGGACTCCACTTCAGCACTATCTTGGGCTTACCAGTTATGGGATCAACTTCAGAACGTCTGATATACCTCGTAGGTTGTTGAGGTTTGAAGTGACCCACCTGGTGTGGTACTCTTTCCTCAGGGCAGCCTCAAACCAGCCTGACATCTTTCTGGGTCAGCATACAGCAGCTTAGTTTAGCCAGCTGGTTGAGCTCAAAACCAGGTAGAGTCTTCAGATCATGTGGGAACCTGAAGTACTCTATCCCCTGCTCCCTCTTAACTGCATAAGCGTTAAGGTCTTCAAAATAAGCCCATGAGATATCCTTCCTGCCTCCTGCCTGACACCTTATGGTGTTTCTTGACTCTGTAGAGCTTGGTGTAGGCATCTCTCTTGGTGCATCACGCTGGGCTCTTACTTCTTCAAAAACAGGCAGCCCATCAGCCTTGCGAATATCTACGTCTGCATTGGAGGCTTGGGCTTTTCCTTCAGTCTTTTCTGTTTCTTGCTCCATCTTGTCTAGTACCTCAAAAGTATCATTGACTAGGGATTCACCCAGATTGGGGACCACATTTCCCTCGGCGTCAGCGTACTGAGGATACTCTTCTGCAGTAATGTCTTCAACCTCAACTTCATCAATGTCATTCAGTTCCTCATCACTGGTTGAATCAACTGTTGGAGCGTCCTTCACTATTTCATCGGGATTGAGTCTGAAATTCTGCCTGCCAGTTTCTCATCAGACAGGTCATGAATTATCTCCCCTTCTTCAGGGGTATAACTCACAGACCGTCTCACTATCCCTTGTAGGTCAAGAATCATGGTTAATTGAGTCTTGACCATTTGAAGGGGAGCAAAGTCAAACTCATCCCTTTGAAAGATTGGATCTGTTTGATATAAACATTCAACACATAAATCATTAGTAATAATTCAAACAGACTTATATTAACTTAATATATATAAACATTTAATACACTTGTTTTCCATTACATGATTCAAGTACAAAATAAATAAATACATAAAACATCTAATCAGTACTTTTGTCTTGAATCTGTGGCGTGTCGCTCGGAGGAGCAGAAGTAGTGGATGACTGGTCTTGTCGATGCTTAGATCTCCGCTCTTGACCTGAAGCAGAGGCCGATGCAGCCGCATCCCCTCCTTCTGCCTCGTCATCATCATCACGTCCTTCTGTCCTGTCTTCTTCAGTTTCCTCATCATCATCATCTTCCTCATCATCATCCTCATCTTCATCATCATCATCTCCATCATCCCCGTCACCTTCCTTTAGCTTCAGGGGCTCATCCTTCGACCCCTTCAGCCTCAGCATGATAGTCTTGTTGGTCATCTCCAACTCCTCTATACGTTTGACGGACTGAGCCTGCATGTCTTGGAGTTGGGACACCTCAACTCTCTGTGGTCTATGACCCGAGCCTGCTCCTCTGCCAGTTGCTGAGATTGGGCAGCAGCCAGGTCGGTCAGCTGGCGGATCTGCGCCGCCTTGTCCTCGTCCGCAGCAAGCAGACGCATCACCATACGGTTTAGCGCTGAGAGCTGCTCCTCTACCCCGATGTGAGGTAGAGTGAATCCATGAGCATGTGAGGGCTGGGCTGAAGGTCCAGCATGATGTGTGGTGGTGGTGGCAGTGGCACTGGTGAATATGGGTCGGTGAGCTGATGCTGGTGAAGTAGGAGTGAATGATCTGGTGATGGATGGGATAGCTACAGTGGTGGTAGGTGGGTGGTGTGTGGTAGTAGGAGTAGTGGTTGTGGTGGCTGTGGTGATGGGTGGTATGTCAGTAGTGGTGGTAGTGGTGGCTGTGGTGCTGGATGTGGTAGTCACGAAGGTCAAACGACGCTTCTTCTTCTTCAATCCATGTGGTTGAGCCATCCGTTTCCTCCTAGTCCCGGAGGAAGTAGATGCTCCCCCTGCAGCTCTACTTACTGACCCCGGAACATAGTTCGGGTCAGTGTCTCTCTCCGAAGAGTCCCTAGGGTGTTCACCAACCACCTTAAGCCCGTGGTCTGTGGGAACTACTTTACTTCCCACAGTCCTGGTGAGGGGCTCCTCATCTGACTCCTCCTCCTCGATATCACCAGCAACAAACTCTTGATGGAAACCGGCCATCTCTGCGACCTCTCCGGCAGTGGCTGACCCCGGGGGAATAACGTCTGAATCTGTGCCTCTAGATGGGGCAGGCATGTCATCCCCGGCATCGCCGCTATCATCATCATCAGAGTCAGTCTCTGGTATAGCAATATGCTCCACATCTGAGTCACTGTCCTCGTGGCGCCACTTCCTCTTTGCTGGCGCCACATAATCAGCACGGGCCAGATGCCCAAACAACCTCCTGACAGGGGGCTTCACCTGCTTCCCCCTGTATACCTTCATCCGGCCAAGAGTCGTGTCGTCCATGACCTCAAGAATAACAGCGTCCTCCTTCTCCTTCGGCAGGGAGGGAAGCTTCTGATCAATGATCATCTGTAGAAATCTAGGGTACATACAGAAGCCTTCCTTCCCTTTCCCCTCGAGGTTCTCCAGCAAGTAAGTGAATATCATCTTGGAGAAGCTGAACGAGTGGTTCAGCACCACGCGCTGCATATGCGTTCTGGATCTGGTCGGAGAGCTCGTCAAAACCTCCTTTCCTGGATGCAATACACTTTAGCAGCACGTGCGCAAGGTACTTAAACTGGGGACAGAGGTTACTCTTGTTGAGTACCCCGGCATTGATGTCCCCAGAGTACTTGGCTCTCATGAAACATCCTCGGACCGTGAGGGGGTGTAGACGAGTGGGACACTCAGCATCGTCTCCAAACTGTGTAGGACAATCCTCAGATCCTCCCTCAGATAAAGTGATAGCCTCACCAAAAATCGAACTTCTGATGCAATGAGGCTCGGTGGATCTATCTACAGATGCGCCTTCCCAGAAGGCCTGCTGCACTGATCTGTATGGTGTGCAGGGAGTGGATATAGCGTGAGCGATCCGGGATCTCTGTAGTAGAAATGTAATAATGCCTGTGAAGTCGGCTGCATTCATGGATGTCAAGTCCAGGTGAGCACATATGTTGTGCTTGGTGCTCATATTCAATCGACTCGCCATCTGTAACACATAATAATATAAACGTTAGTTTCGTTGGATAAGAGTATAAAGCAACACTTAGACTTTGAATAAAGACTGTCTGTCATGCGATTGAGGTTGTACGACTGAAGACAGTCGTGCGACTGAATCGTGCGATTGAGGTTCAGACGTGCGATTGACCTCATGCGCACGACTGAGCGTGCGACTGGGCTCATGCGCATGTACTCTTGTGCGGTTACACCAGTCGTGCGACTGAGTCTCATTCGCATGGTTCAGTCGTGCGGGTTAAGTGAATCGTTCCCTTCAGTCGTGCGACTGAAGTTCATCCGGACGACCAGTCGTCTGTCTCATGTGTTCAGTCGTCCAATGTTCGAATCTAAGCAAACTAAGTCTTATAACTCAATTAACCGGTTCTTTAGTGTCGCATTCTCTTTACTAACAACCTATTTCACTTAATTTTAACATATTGCTTAGTTTTAATAGGTTATTAGGGTTTGACAGTCGCGGTTCGCACTTCACAGTCGATTTAACCCATTTAGGGTTCCAATCTTTCTGATTTTGATGGAAGTGGACTTCAAAGTACCTGTATGAGGATTAGCGAACGTCAGTGACACAGAATCAACAAGAAAACTCAGGCAAATCAAATTTTGGCAGAGTAACGGTAGGATGTGCGATTTAGGGGCGATTTGAGGGTGATGAGTCTCTGCGACCGACTCCACCTCTATTTATATCAACCCTAGATCCAATCGTGAGACTGAGTTCATTCGCACCTTTCAGTCGTGCGAGTGGGACTCAGTCGTGCGATTGGGTCAGTCGCCCTTCTCCAGTCGTCCGACTGAAGTTCAGTCGTGCGACTGACTCACTCGTTCGCACTTAAGCCTCCGATTGGACTAATCGTATGATCCATTCGTGCGAATGGACTTCATTCGTATGGTTAGTCCATACGTATGGTCCATTCGTGCGAATGGGTCATACTTAGTTAATTTTTCTGCTATTTTACCAATTTACCTTTAAACTTTTTTATATTAATTAAATTAACGTTATGAACTTTTGATCATCTCAGACATGATCCTTTTATCTTGAAAACACTTTGATCACCTCAGAGGTGATCCTTTTAACCACTTTGGTCACCTCAGACGTGACCCCTTTAAAAATACTTTGTCACCTCAGACGTGACTGATATAACCTTTCAAAGCACATATGGTCATCTCAGACATGACCCTTTTAGTGAGTTTATTCCTTCTGATTTTCCTGGTGTAGCCCGACACTTGACTCAAGTTAAAACTTAAAACCAACTAACTAATTTAAGAATTTAAACTAATTACATAATCAGACTATTTTTGGCTTTTTGTGAGAGATAAATCCAGAGATTGATATCTACGGGATTTGGATCGGGAGTAGATAGCTTCAACTTAGGTTGATCACATCTGGACCAAATCAATTTTTGGAATCATACAGACACTTCAAATCATTTGGGACTCGTTATTAAACCTTTTGATGCTCAAGTTCTCGATGTTCATCCAGAGTCGTTAGCAACATAAGGAAATCATACTGAAACTCTTAGATTCTCACATTGATTTGGACCTTTGAGAATGTAGCCACAATGATTGTCAGTATGTTTGTCCACTTAAATCCATACACAGACTTTTGACACAGACTGGTGACTTATTTAGGTTTAATTATTTCAACTAACACTTGTGGATCCCACACTTATATGGTAATCAACATCCCTCAGGAGCTTTTGAGCGGTCTACGGGTATTATTACAAGAAGAGACTATTCTTAGAGCTTTCAAAGAGAAGCCTGTCCTCAGGTCAGTGCCATCGCACAGCAGAGAGGCGGCAAACAACAATGAATTCTAGAATATCTAGGTTATGCTTATCCTCAGGTCAGTGCCATCGCACAGCAGAGAGGCACATAACCTATCTCCTTGTTAGAGCAGCTTATTGTATTTTGCACAAAATGCACCAACAACATAAGTCATTAGCTTTATTGCATTTGTCTTTCATTTTTTTCTTGCTTTGCTCTAGTTATGGTCATCCGCACACATTTGTGGCGTTTACTTGCTCATTACCACCTTATTGGAATATTGTTGATTGTGTTAACCAGTGATAAGATGGACGCCCACAGTCAGTTGAACACTTTAGTTTTATCTTGAAATCACCAATCCGGTCTATTTGTCTATTGTGTTGAATCTACCAACATATCATATATGGTCTAGCAACCTCTAAGTCTACTTTCTTTGTGTCACCTTAGGAGTTGCCAGTTTTCTATCATCTTTCCTTTTAGTATTGCTTAGACTACACAGATTTATTACTTTGAACTTTTGCATATTACTAACACTTAATTTTTAAAGTCCCTCTTGATTTGTTCCTGTGTACTATCATTTTCCAAAGGTATTGAATCGGTATCACAGATACAATCTACCTTATTTCAGCTCGCTACTCCTTCTCCCTCATTTTTTTTTTTTTTTTTAATGTTAACTTGCTGACATATTCTCCCTCTAAAATACTAAAATCATTTCTGGTTTGAATTATTTTAGGATTTTAATAAACAGCAAGAGAACATGAGTTTAAATAAAATTAAAATCAAATAGACAAATCAAAATAAATAAAATAAAATTTAACTACATGACATCGGACTACACATTTTCATCATCAGGAATTACCTCACTTTTCTTTTTAACACCCTTGACCTCTAATAAATATTGAAAACGTGGTTTATCAAAGGCTTTAGTATAGAGGTCAGCGCGTTGAAAATCAGTATTAATTTTAACCACATCAATTAAGTTCTTTTCAAAACAATCTCTTATGAAATGGTATTTAATACCGATGTGTTTGGTCTTAGGATGTTGGACCGGATTTTTAGTTACTGCAATTGCAGCAGAGTTATCAACAAAAATAGGAGTAGATGAGAATTTTAAACCGTAATCCCGCATTTGCTGTTGAATCCAGATGATTTGAGAACAGCAACTTGCAGCAGCAACATATTCGGCTTCACAGGTTGACAATGCAACCGATGTCTGCTTCTTACACTGCCAGGTAACTAATCTTCTCCCAAAGAATTGACATCCTGCTGATGTAGACTTGTAGTTCATCTTGCAGCCCCCGTAATCCGAGTCACTATACGCGGTAAGCTCAAAGTCATCATCATGAGGGTACCACAATCCAAGTGTGGGTGTACCCTTCAGATAACGAAAAATCCTCTTGACCCCGATCAGATGGTTGACCTTTGGTTTAGCCTGATATCTCGAACATAGACATGTAGCATACATAATATCAGGTCTTGAGGCAGTGAGATACATGAGGGATCCGATCATTCCTCGGTACATAGTGGCATCTACTAGATCTCCATTATCATCCGGTGCTATATCATGATTAGTAGCAAGTGGAGTCCCAGCAGTAGAAGCATTCTCCATGTCAAAGCGACTGAGAATGTCTCCTACATACTTGGTCTGATGTAGAAAGATTCCATTAGGTGTTTGATCCACCTGTAACCCGAGAAAGAACTTCATCTCCCCCATGGCACTCATCTCAAATTCTTTCTTCATTACTGCTTCAAACTCTTTACATAACTCTTCGTTCTTTGACCCGAAGATTATGTCATCAACATATATCTGTACAAGCAGTAGGTCGCCATCCTTTTCCTTAATAAACAGTGTACAGTCAATTACTCCCCTGCGAAAGCCGTGTTTCACAAGATGAGTTGAGAGTTTCTCATACCAAGCTCGAGGAGCTTGATGAAGCCCATACAAAGCTTTGTCGAGCTTGTAAACTCTATCCCGATGGTAAGGATCTTCAAAACCCTCGGGTTGACTTACATAGACTGTTTCTCTGATTTCCCCATGAAGGAATGCACTCTTTACATCTAATTGGTAGACTTTGATCTTCATGTACGATGCATAGGCAAGGAAGATACGAATAGCTTCCATCCTTGCCACGGGTGCAAACACCTCATTGTAGTCAATTCCCTCGACTTGGCGAAAACCTTGAACCACCAGTCGAGCTTTGTTCCTGATAATGACCCCTTGGTCATCCTTCTTGCATTTTAGTACCCATTTAGTGCCAATGACTTTAGCACCTTTAGGTTTATCAACCAATGTCCATACACCTAACTTCTTAAACTGCAGAAGTTCTTCTTGCATGCGCACTCACCCACGCCTCATAATTGAGTGCTTCACTGACATATTTTGGCTCAACCTGCGAGACAAAACAATCGATATGCACCATCATGGATGTAACCTTTCTCTCATAACCGAGGCGTAACAGAGCTGAGTATAGCTGATTTCGGGTTTGGACTCCTGATCGACATCCCCAATAACATTGTCAAGGGATGATAACGTTTAGTCGTGATCCTGGAGTAGTAGGAACAGTTACCTCAGAACTAAGATTATGAACATTTGGTTCTGTATCTGAGGTAGTTGGAGTTTGAGGTTCTGAAGTCGAAGGTGCATCACTCGTAGATGCTTGTGGACTTTCAGGAACTGGAACCTGTTCCTCCTGACTGTTCTGGTCATCTGCTTCAGTTTCATCTTCAGAGGAGGAGTCACTGTCGTCGACTACTCCCCCTGACTGAGTAGATGATTCTCCCTGTGTGCTAGATGGTGTATTCAGAATATCATACATCATCCTAGTAGCTAGCTCATCGTCCGAGGGAGAGAGAGGTATGTTGAAGGATTTGAAGAATCCATCATAATCGAAGAAGTAGGCAGGTCCTTTGCCTGTAGGAGGGCGTGGTATATCTCTGAACGTCGACATTACACCACACTTCTACAAGACCCGTTCAGTTATTGTAAACTCGCTATTCGGTATGTTGTATCCTAGAAAGATTCCTTCATCTGCCTTCTCGCTGAATTTTCCTTCTTGTGTCTTCTTCCAGAAGTGTACACGGCGCGCCAAAGGGTTCAAGGTACTCCAAATTCGGTTTGCGTCTTTGTAGTAGCTCATAACATGTCTTTCCGTGGCGCTTGACTATTAGGACTCGATTCAGTGTATAACATGCATTTGCTACTGCCGCCTCATTCCGAATTGGATAGGCAGTTTCGAGTCCGCCAGCATAGTCCGTGCAGTCTCTATCAAGCTCCTATTTTTCCTCTCAGCAACATCATTCTCTGAGGCGTGTATGCTGAAGTGAATTGATGAACAATTCCCTTTTCCTTGCAGTATGCCTCCATCCATTGATTCTTGAATTCGGTCCCGTTGTCTGAGCGTACTTGTCTAACCTTTAGCTTGTAGAGAGATTCCAGAGTGGTGACTAATTCCTTGAATGACTCAAATGTTTCTGATTTGGATTTCAGAAACATTACCCAAGTGAACCTTGAGTAGTCATCAGTGACCACAAAACAGTACAGATCGCCTGCAATGCTCCTTGTACTGACTGGACCAAACAGATCCATGTGAAGAAGTTCAAGAGGAAGTTCTATTGAATGAACTTTCTTTTCCTTATGAGACTTCTTTGTCTGTTTGCCTTTCTTGCAAGCTACACAAAAGTCAGGAAGTTGGAAGTTCTTGACATTTACTCCTCTCACTAAGTCCTTCTGAATCAAGTGATTCATTTTCCTTTGACTAATGTGTCCCATTCTCCTATGCCAGGAGATTGAGTCCTTCTCAGTAGCTTTAGATAGAAAGCACTGCACTTCAAGATCCGTTGGAGCAGCTGTTGACAATCCAAGACATATAGGTCCTTATATCTTGAAGCAGTCATCAGAACGTGGTCCTCTGGAATCATATAGTCTTTCTTCAGCACGTAACACTTCTTGTTGTCGAAGATGACTTTAAATCCTTTATCGCAGATTTGGGAAACAGAAAGTAAGTTATTCTGAAGTTGTTGAACATAGTTCACCTTATCAAACTTAACTTTCTGATTTCCCACTTCTCCCTGTGCTGTGATGTATCCTCCCTTGTTTCCTGCAAAGGAAACATGCCCTCCTTTTATTTGTTTGACATTTGATAAAAGGGCTCTATTTCCTGTCATGTGCCTGGATGCTCCGCTGTCTATAATCCACGTGTTAGTCTCAGCGCTATAACCGAACACCCTGCACATATCAAGTAAATGTCTTAGTTTAGGTTAGGAACCCAAGCCTTTACTGTCTTGGGTTTCCCAGAGGCATCACACATCATAAACTCTACCCATTGACCTTTAGAAGGTGAGGGTAACTCAGATTCCTTCTTGTCATCAGTATCAGACATACAGGATTCTCTATCCATAAGCCAGATTTGTGCAATGCCTGTTTATGATAAACAGTCGACTGGCTTACAGTTGGACTTTAGGTTCACTAGATCTTCTAGGTGGAGTTAGAGAACTCCTCTTAGAAGACCTAGGTCTAGAGTCCTGAAGATCTATCTTCTTCCTAGGTGTCTGATAGAAAGGACAATAGGAAGCAATATGTCCACATTCTCCACAGTTGTAACACAATCTGCTATCATGTTTATAAGTAGACTTTCTTTGTGGAGAAATGCGTGACACTTTAGGAACATCAATCACTTTAGATTTTGACTCTTGCATGTTTGATGTTTTCTCTGGTTTAACAAATTTAACTGTTTTAACCTGTTTAACTTGTTCCATTTTTTGGTTAACTGGTTTTTGACTTGTAGCATGTGAAAATTAACGTTTGAAGTCTTTTTGGGTTCTGATTTGACTCTGTTTGACCCTGACTTTAAGTTAACTTTTTCAAATTCATTTTCCAGATTAACACAAAGCAATTTACCCTTTGCCTTTGAAGTGGCCTCCTTTTGTTTCTGTCCAGATTCAGTAGATGAACATGATGTGTCTGGATCAGTAACAAGAGGAGTGGTCACCACATGATCCTTGATTGGGTTGTTGTTTACTGGTTTAGACTTGGTGTTCATCAAGGTCTCAGGTGGTGGTGGAACCACTTTGTAGCCTAATCCCTCCCCATTATTTCTTTCTCTCACTAAGTGTTGAACTATGTGTGAAGAACTAGTCCAACTATGCAGTTTCTGTTTTAAGGAATTAACTTCTACTTCTAGAACTGCCTTTTGTTTCTTAGTGTCCTCTAGGGAGTTTAGATAGTACCTAATGTCATTTGATTGATTAAAGGCAACTACTTCGGTTTCCCTAAGTTGTTTAGACAATAGGTCTATCTTTTCTTTATAACTATGCTCATTTTGTTTTAGAACTCTATTGGCCTCAGTGCATAGTTGTAAATCCTTTACTAAGTTATCATTGTGATCTAATAACCTAGCAAATTTTTCATCAATGCTATTCCTAAACATATCACAGTTAGAACAAGCATGATTATCAAACATTTGGTCAGTTGTACTTACCTGTGTTGTTTCAGAAGAGTTAGCCATCAACGCAGCATCAGACGTCTCTGGTTCTGGTGATTCTGATTTTTCTGTATCTGACGTGGAAGTCTCTTCCTTTGGTATGTAACTGACTTCAGCTGCAGTTGTTTCTTCACACTGTGTGACATCGCTATATCAACTGCTAAATCACCTTCACTCGCAGAATCATCATCAATATCTTCAACACTGGCAATGTTAGATTCTGGGGAGACAAATCTAAAACTCCAGTCCTGTCCTTCATCATCATGAGCAGTCAAGGCTTTTGGGTCCTTGTTTGATGAAGTAGAACTGGAAGCTTGCTTGTCTTGGTGAGTAAAGGATGAGAACGGGTTCCCATTACCCGTCTTCTTTGGCTTGACACATTCCCTCTTGAAGTGCCCTTTCTCTCCACAGTTGAAGCAGGTCACTTGCTCTTGTCAAAACCAAATGTGGTATCCTTAGTAGCTATCAAATTTTGTCCTGTCTTCTTACAAACTTCTTCTTCGCCCTTCGGACGGCGCTAGCTAAGGCCCACATTATATCCATTCTTTCAAGCTCCATTTCATCTACCTGCTCGTAGTCTTCATCTGCCAATGACAGTTTCCAATCTTCCCAGCCACAAGTCCATCATATGAATGAACTACTGCGCGAGAAGATCCATATGCTCTCGTGCTACTTCTACGGTCACATTACCGAGGTTCTCGGTCTTCAATTTGGTAGCACTTGCTTCTGATCCAATATAATGGGTACTTGACGACCCTGACGTGTCTGATCCAGAAGGAGAAGCATGTGAAGGACCTGACGAGCTAGACACAAATGCTGTCTGGAGAGGTGCTCCAGATGTCTTTGCTTGAGGCGTGGCATTGTATAAAGCTGGGTTTTGTGTATACGAAGACTTCTGTGCTCTATACTTCATCCTTAGTGCTTCTTCACGCAGCCTGAGAATAAAGTCATTTATATCCAGCTTTATAAGTATTCCATTCTGTCTAAGATTAGACACGAATGAAGCCCATTTATCAGGCAATCCATCTGCGAAGTTGCTTACTTTCTCTTCCATAGTTGTTTCCACTCCATGTGTATGCAACTCGCTCATCAAGTGGTAGAATCTGTCTATGACTTCATCTAAACTCTCGTTACCAATCGATGAGAAGTTATCGAATTCCTTCTTTAACTCCTTTGCCTTGATTGCCTTTAATGATGCATTCCCATCATACCTTTTCTCTAGCTCATCCCACAGTTTCTTGGACTGCTTGTTCTCTGAGTACTGGTGGAATATGTCTTTGGGGATCGACTGAGTTATCAACGCATAAACCCTTTTCTCTGCATTATACTTTACTTTCTGTGCGTCAGTCATCCCACTTAACGTTAATTTTACTCCATCTGCTCCCACCGGTGTACTATACCCAACCTCGATAGCTTCCCACAGATTAGGATCTACTCCATTGAGGTAGATCTCAAAACGTTGTTTCCAGTGAGGAAACTCATCTAAAGTCAAGAGCTTTGGTGGTTTATTGTGAATACCCACCTCACTCTCAAGCAGCAGCAGGTTCTGAATTCTTGAGTCCTTCCCAGCAGTAAAGGCTGACATCTGATCTTCCATGGTTAATAAACTTAGAGTCTAATCAAATCAACTTTAACTGATGCGACTGAAGGATGCGAATGGTCTTATCGTGCGTATGAACTCTGCGATTGGTTCAACCGTGCGACTGAACAGGGCGAATGGTTCAGTCGTGCGAATGAATCTGGTGCGTATGAGCTATGCGAACGAACGGTTCAGTCGGCCGAATGAGGGTGCGACTAGGTCCAGTCGTGCGAATGAACACTGCGAATGAGTCTAGTCGTGCGAATGGGTCACTCGTGCGACTGAAGCTGCTGTTTTTGCGAAAATTTCTAGGTTTGACGGGTTTCAGCCGTGAAAATTTGAAATTTTGCAAGTCCAAATCGTCTAAGTCCGTAAAACTGGACTTCGATGAGCAGGGAACGTCCAAGATCACTTTTGATGCTAAAGATTGCGTTTTTCGTGCAAAAACACAAACTTTTATGCAATCTTGATTGAATCAACACGAAATCAAGAGCCAAAGCTCTGATACCACTTGTTAGGACCTGGTATTTGAACGAAATACCGAGTGATTGCGTGTTAAACCAACTCAAATAGTGCGGAATCCTATTTGATTGGCGATCCAATCAGTTAGAACACACGATGAATCAATCAAGAATTGAAATCAACGTCAGAAATCGATTAGGAACCGATCTGATGTGTTCTATGAACTTGGAGAACGATTTGGGAGGCTTCTGGACGGCTAGGGTACGTCTGGAATCGTAATGGGATGAATGCTTACGTTTTCCCACGAATTGGGTCTATTTATAGGTTAGTATTGTTCAATCGTGCGACTGGACTATAAGTATGGTTCAGTCGTGCGATTGAACCATGCGGTTGAATCATCCGCACGACTGAGTGTTCAGTCGTGCGATTGAGTCAATCTTATGTGTCAATCATACGACTGATCCAGTCTCCTGGTTCAGTCGTGCGATTGAGTCAACCGTATGAAGTTATTCATGCGTGTGGTCCATTCGCATGGGCCATTCGTATGAGAACTTCATTAAGTTAAGTTTGAATGTTCTATTTAATATAACTTAATGTGCATTCATTCAAACATTCATAAACCCAATCAATTCAATCACAACTCATTAATGAAATATTAAACATTACAAGTAACAACCAATTTATATCATTTCATTAATCGATTACAATTACATTATAATCAGACAGACAAGTTCATTACATTACAAATCATGATCTAGGGACATACATGTATCAACAGTTCCAACTGGAGCTGAAGATGTATGAGATGAAGGTCTTCCTAGCTCAAATCTTGGATCAGGATCACTTGTATTTAAATTTTTTGCAGATCCTGAAACATTCTCACAAGATTTGTTAAAACAGTTGGTAACTAAATCAAGATCAAATAGCCAATCAGGACCAGAACCAGCCACACAGGGTGTGTGTTCATTGAAAGACACATTGGGTTACTCCTCAACAATTCTAGTTCTGAGATTGTATACTCTATAAGCCTTAGCTTGAGAAGAGTATCCAATGAAGTGTCCATCATCTGATTTCTCAGCAAATTTGGCAATTTGATCTTTGGTATTCAAGATGGTGCAAGGACATCCAAATGACCTGAGAAAACCAATGAAAGGTTTTCTCTTGTGCCAAAGTTCATAAGGAGTCTTACCATGTGTGTTAACTACTAAAACTCTGTTTTGCACATAGCAAGCAGTGTTTACTGCCTCTGCCCAGAAGGTGATGGGCAGTTTAGAGTCAGAGAACATAGTTCTTGCAGCTTCAATTAGTGTCATGTTTCTCCTCTCAGCAACACCATTTTGCTGAGGAGTCCTGGGAGCACTATATTGTCTTGCAATACCTTTTTCATCACAAAATGTATCAAGGATTTGATTCTTGAATTCAGTCCCTTGATCACATCTTATGGTTTTGACCTTGTGATCACTTTGATTCTCACTTTTTAAGATGAAATTCTTCAGAATCTAAGGGGTCTCATCCTTAGTTCTAAGAAAGAAAACCCAAGTGAATCTTGTAAAATCATCTGTGATCACCAAACAATCAGAGGTCCTTCCTAGACTCATTACATTGGTGGGGCCAAAGAGATCCATAGTTAATAAGTGTAGGGGAGTAGTGATGGAGTTCCTTTCCTTAGGCTTGTGAGATACCTTATGTTGCTTCCCTTTCAGGCATGCAAAACCAGGTGGCTGTTTGACATACACCTCTTCATCAATCACTCCATACAGAAAAGTACACTTTACATCAAGTTGAAAGACTTTGAAGTTCTTGGATGCAACATGAATATCCTACCAGCTTCTAATCTTGCTACAGGAGCAAAGACATCAGTGTAGTCAATCCCTTCTTCTTGTGTGTATCCTTGATCAACTAGTCTTGCCTTGTTCTTGAAGATAATGCCTCTATCATCCTTCTTATTCCTAAACACCCATTTGGTTCCAATGGTAATCTTCCCATGAGGAAGAGGACCAAGGTTCCAAACTTTTTTCTTTTTGAATTGAAGCAACTCTTGTTGCAAGGCTTCAACCCAACTTCCATCCTTTAAAGCCTCATCAACTTTCTTTGGCTCTATCTGGGATAAGAAACAAGAGTGAAGACAAACATTTGCTTCATGGGTTTGTCCTCTTGTTCTTACCCCTGTGACAACATCTCCAATGATGTTTATGGTGGGGTGAGACTTGTGGATCCTAAGCTGAGGGATCACAGCAAGTTGCTGAGAAATATCCAAATTAGAGAAATTTAGATCTGGCATAGACGATTCACCCTCAACAGCACCACACTTTTCAATTAGTGTCATGTTTCTCCTCTCAGCAACACCATTTTGCTGAGGAGTCCTGGGAGCCTTATATTGTCTTGCAATACCTTTTTCATCACAAAATGTATCAAGGATTTGATTCTTGAATTCAGTCCCTTGATCACATCTTATGGTTTTGACCTTGTGATCACTTTGATTCTCACTTTTTAAGATGAAATTCTTCAGAATCTCAAGGGTCTCATCCTTAGTTCTAAGAAAGAAAACCCAAGTGAATCTTGTAAAATCATCTGTGATCACCAAACAATCAGAGGTCCTTCCTAGACTCATTACACTGGTGGGGCCAAAAAGATCCATATTTAATAAGTGTCGGGGAGTAGTGATGGAGTTCCTTTCCTTAGGCTTGTGAGATACCTTATGTTGCTTCCCTTTCATGCATGCAACACAATGATCATCACTTGTAAACTCTTTCTTTGGCATTCCAGTTACCAGATCATGTTTCATTAGTTTATTCATGTTCTTAAAGTTTACATGGCACATTCTTTTATGCCATAGGAAAGACTCATCACTATTTCCTTTAGACAGAAAGCAAGAAACTTCTCTAGAGGGAGATGTTTCTTGCAAATCCATATTGTACATGTTCCCTTTCCTGGGGGCTCTAAGCAGGATGTGCTCATGAGGAATGACCACTACAGGCTTGAGAACAATGCACTCATGCTCAGGAAAGAGCATGTTATGACTCTGATCACAAAATTGGGATACACTCAGAAGATTGTACCCAAGCTCCTTGACAAAGTTTACCTTTTCAATGCTGAGCTTACCATTTGTGACCTTGCCCCTTCCAGAAATGTAACCACCTTCATCTCCTCCAAAAGCAACTGGTCCTCCATCAATCCTCTCAAAGTTATGGAGTAGTGACCTATTGCCTGTCATGTGCCTGGAACAGCCACTATCAATGATCCAAACATTCTTGTTTGTCTTGAGTTGTTCCTGCACCAAGAAAATGATTAGTTACATTTGGAAACCCAAGCCTTACTTGTCTTGGGCTAACTAAGTATAATAGAAGGTAATGCAACAGTAATAGATTCTATGGTTGTGCTAGAAGGATCTTGAGCTGTTGTTGATGGAGAAACTTTAGTTACTTGGTCTTTCTTAGACTTCCACACCACCTTTGGAGTCTTAGACTTGACCTTCAAAACCTCGGAAGCTTTTGAGACTTCGGAAGTTTTGATGACTGAACCTTCAAAAGTTTCTACAGTCACTGCAGCAGACTTCAGTGCTTCAGAAGAATTCCTTTCTTCCGAGACCAACTTTTCTTCTGAAGGTAATTTTCCATTTGCCTTCTTCTTTGATTTGGAGCTTCCGAGGGAAACAGACTTTCCTTCCGAAGCATGAATCTTCTTGAAACTCTTTGAAGTCTTTGTCTTGGTCATATGGACATTACTTTTAGGATTGTATGGACAATCCTTAGCAAAAGGAGTGGTACTTTCACACATGACACACAATATTTTATTCTTCACAAGAGTCTCCTTATGAGAGCAAGACTGTCCTTGGTCACATCCCTTCTCCACCCTCATCTTTCCAGATGCTGAGATAGTTCTTATGGACTGGGAACTGTTCTTGGAGTTTGATGGTCCAGGCTGTGCAGCAGTGGTACACAGCAGATCAGTCTTCTTCTTGGTATTGAGATGATTTGAACAAGAACCAGAACTCTTAGCTGAAGAGTTTTGGTTGAGGTCTTCAGTCTTTACTACTTCAAACCCTACAGAGATAAAAACTTGTTTCTGCTTAGAGTCAAAAGTAGCCTTGATCTCTTGAGCCTTCTTTGCTTTTCTTTTGCTCTTCCTGATCAAGTTCTTTCTCATTGACTTGGTCATCACAGTAGTCTTCTTCTCCTCAGAAGGATAGTGGCCCTTCTTAGAATCCTCCTCTTCACTCTTCTTAGAGGAATTCTTCACCATCTCTTCTTCATCCTCTTCACCTCTAGGATCTATGAGAGGAAGCTCATCTTCACAAGTTCCACACCTAGGAGATCTTACAGACAAGATTGTGTGTGGAGGAGCTATCTCATTGGATCCCAGTCCCTGTCTATTTTGATAACACACCTTGTTGTGCAGGGATGAGGATATCATGTTCTTGAAGGTCTCTTCTTCAAGAACACTCTTTTCTGCCCTGGCTTTGCTGATCACAAGCTCAGCCTGGCACTCAGACAGCTTGGTTATGAGATCTTTGATTTGAGTCCTAAAATATGTATGCTCATGTTTTAGAACTGTAATGGTTTTCTCCAAGTCCTCTAACTTTAGTTTATAATCATTTTCAGACTTTCTAAAATCAGATTTTAAAATGCTTAAGGACTCAAGATCAGATCTCATTTCCAAGTTATAGGACCTATATCTGTTAACTTTAGCAATGCATTCAGGAGTACATAGATGTTCCAATACCTTGGCTTCATCATGATCTGCCATTAGTGCTTGCATTGGAGAAGCATCTTCCACCTTAAAGCTCCAGTCAAAGCCTCCTTCTTCAACAGCAACAGCAGCTTGTTGCTTTGGCTTCTCATTCTGAGGGGCTTTGTTAGTGTAGTTTGGTCTGGTTTGTGCTTGGCCACCATTTGTTTTAGGTGCCTTACACTCTCTAGCAAAGTGGCCCATCAAGTTATAGTTGTAACACTTGACTTTGCTTTTATCCAAGCCAAACTTTCCACTGGTTGCATTGCTTGGAAACCTCCTTCCAGTTCTCTTGTAGAACTTCTTGGCTCTATGAGTGAGAAGAGCCATCTGCTGGACTATTTCCATATATACCAGATCATCTGGATGGATACAATCAAGGTCTTCAAGAGTGAAAAGAGAGTTGCCATAACTTTCATCAGAAGACACAAAGGCTTGAGAAGAGCTTGTCTCTTGGAATGGGCTTCCTTGAGTGTAGTTCTCACTGGGTGTCTCTGGGAAGGTGATGAAAGGACCCTTTGGTGAGTTGTCAGGGTAGCATATGAGATGATGTTGGGGTTCTATGCTATCCCTTCCAACCACATGCAGGGCTGAACCCAATTGATTGTTGGAGTTGCCAGATGAACCTTGCATGTTCATCTCCATCTGGTAGCCACTGAAAATCCCAGATAACTCTGTCAGAGTAGGAGTTTTGAGATTTTCAGTCCTCTTGATCACCACACAATAGTGTGTCCATTGCCTAGGAAGCGAGGACATGAACTTCCTTACAATGTCTCTATTTTCAAGAGGGACTCCTCCATCCATAAGGGTATCCACTATCTCAACATACCAAAAGTATTGCTGAGTCATGGTTTCACCTGTTTTGAAGGTGAAGTTTTCAAACTGCTGCTTCAGGAGATCCTTCTTGTTCTCCTTGGCTTTAGAGGAGCCTTCATACATCAGGTTTAGTGCATCCCATAGCTGTTTAGCTGTTTTTCACTTCTTGAAACCTCTGTACACAGAGTTTGGAAGGGCAGTTTGAAGAGCAGTCATGGCTTTTCTATCAATCTCTACTCTCTTCCTATCTTCATCAGAGTAGTTAGCCACATCTTTGGGGATCATACCAGCACCAGTAGCAGAAGGAGTGCTGGGTATGAAAGCTCCATTTTCAACAGACTCCCACATTCTTGAGTCTAGAGACCTGATGAAACCTTCAATTCCCATACACCAAGTATCAAAGTCATCAAGAGTGATTAGTGGGGACTTGTTCATGGTTTCAGTTTCCATATCAGTCCTTGAAATGGATGCCATTTGAAAGTTTGGTATTTGTGTGTGTGAGGAATCATAAGATGGTGAGATCTTATATCAAGAGCCTGAAATGCTCCGATACCAATTGCAGGACCGGTGAAGGGTGGTCACTTACAACACAACAACACAAAGATGAGATTAACCAAACTTAATCAAACAGTAATAGACTAACCACAATAATGATACTAAGAACACAAGTAACAAGTAAGAGATAGAACAAGAGATTTGGGTTTCAAGGATGCAATATATTTCTTTCTCAAGTTCTATTGCAAGTGTTACAAAGCATAAAGAAATATACAAGAACATGGAATACTTATACTACAACCTACAGCCGGCTATACTTTGAAAGCCAGCTAGATACAATTGACTAGACACAAACAAAATCAATTGTAGAATCAAAAGGCATATCTGCCTTTTGACCTTGTGACTATGACATGCCATAGCTCACATCCTTATCTATTACAAAAAGGATAAAGTACATAAAGTAGAAAGTTACAGACTCAAGACCTCAATGTACAGTTACCAAAAGCATGGACCTTTTCACCAACTCATGTAAGTTGGTGACTTTATAGAGATGCAGCGAAAAGGTGTCCAGCTTTATGGAACAGTACATCAGATAAAGTATGTTACTAAAAGTCTTCGGAAGAAATCTGTCTTCATAAGATGAAGCTGCGGAAGACTTTGTCTCTGAGGCTTCGGAAGACTTCATATTTGGCTTCGGAAGATATTGGTCTTGGCTTCGGAAGATTTTACACTTAGAATATTTCTAGTGTATGGTGTAAAACTTCCAAAGCAATTCTACTTCAGTTCTTTAGTGCATTGCTTGCAGAGAGACTTTGGATGTTTTGGTTTGCATCAGACTTATAGGAATCCTTACAACAAACTTGAACTCTAATATCAGAAGTTCTAGTTCATGTCCAAATCATCCCAGCCTCAAGAAGAAGGCTGATCAGTTGTGTACCACTGCTACACATCCTGAACTATCCAGCTCCAAAGGTAGTTCTCTCCCTAAAAGAATTGCCACAACATCTGCAAAGATGAAGATGGAGAAGGAAAATGATCAAGTTCATCCTTGTTCTCAAAAGAAGACTCTTAGAAAGAAGAAAATGGACTGTGTTATATGTGGGAGTACTTATCATCTTGCTAAAGATTGTCTCTACAATCCAAGAAGTCCTGCCCGCATGACCAAGAAGAAAACTTTTGAGAGTTTTAAGAAGAAGAAAGCTTCGGGAGGAAAATATTTTCCTTTTGGAAGCTCCAAAATAAAGGAGAAGACAAGTGGAAACTAGCCTTGGAAAGAAAATTTGGTTTCGAAAGAAAGGAATACTTTCGAAGCACTGAACCCTGCTGCAGTGTTAGCAAGGTCTTCCAAAGGTCCAGTCATCAAACCTTCCAAAGTCATCAAAACTTCCGAAGTAATGAAGGTCAAGTCTAAGCTTCCAAAGGTGGTGCGGAAGACAAAGAAAGACTAAGTGACTGAAAGTTCTTCATCAACATCAGCAAATGATCCTCAAAACATGACAATAGGATCAATTACTGTTGCATTGTCCTCAACTTCTTTTTGATGAGCCCAAGACCAATAAGGCTTGGGTTTCCAAATGTAACTAACCATCTCTTTTATGCAAGAACAGCTCAAGAAAAACAGGAATGCATGGATCATTGATAGTGGCTGTTACAAGGACATGACAGGCAATGGGTCATTACTACAAATTTTGAGAAATTTGATGGAGCACCAGTTGCTTTTACAGGAGATGCTGGAGGTTACATAACTGGAAGGGGCAGGGTCACAAATGGTAAGCTTAGTATTGCGAAGGTAAACTTTGTCAAGGAGCTTGGATATAAACTTTTGAGTGTATCTAAATTCTGTGATCAAAGTCATCACATGCTCTTTGCTAAGCATGAGTGCATTGTTCTTAGGCACGGGGTGGTCATTCCTCATGAGCATATCTTGTTCACAGCCCCTAGAAAAGGGAACATGTACAAGATGGATTTGCAAGAAACATCTCCCCCAGGAGAAGTTTCGTGCTTTCTATTAAAAGCCAATAGTGATGAATCTTTCCGTTGGCATAAAAGAATATGCCATGTAAACTTTAGAAACATGAATTAACTCATTAAGAATGATTTGGGAACTGGAATGCCAATGAAAGAGTTTACAAGTGATGACCACTATGTTGCATGCCACAAAGGGAAGCAACACAAGGTATCTCACAAGCCAAAGGAAAGAAACTCTATTACTACACTCATACACTTATTACATATGGACCTCTTTGCCCCACTAGTGTAATGAGTCTAGGAAGGACCTCTTACTATTTGGTGATCACAAATGATTTTACAAGGTTCACTTTGGTCTTCTTTCTTAGAACTAAGGATGAGACCCCTGAGATTCTGAAGAATTTCATCTTAAAGATTAAGAATCAATGTGATCCAAGGTCAAAGCTGTAAGATGTGATCAAGGAACTGAATTCAAGAACCAAATCCTTGATACATTTTATGATGGAAAAGGTATTACAATACAATATAATGGTACTAGGACTCCTCAGCAAAATGGTGTTCTTGAGAGGAGAAACAGGACACTAAATGAAGCTCCAAGAACTATGTTGTCTGACTCTAAACTACCCATCGCCTTCTGGACAGAGGCAGTGAACACTTTTTTCTATGTGCAAAACAGAGTTTTAGTGGTTTAGACACATGTTAAGACTCCTTATGAAATTTGGCATAAGAGAAAACCTTTCATTGGTTTTCTTAGGTCATTTGGATGTCATTACACCATCTAGAATACCAAGGATCAAGTTGTCAAGTTTGACGTGAAATCAGATGATGGACATTTTATTGGATCTTCTTCTCAAGCTAAAGCTTAAAAAGTATACAATCTAAAAACTAGAGTAGTTGAGAAGTCAGCCAATGTGACTTTCACTGAGCACACTCCTATTGTGAAAAGTTCTGGTCCTGATTGGCTATTTGATCTTGATTTAGTTACCAACTGTTTTAACAAATCTTGTGAGCATGTTTTAGGATCCACAAATATATTATCAGCAGGTTATCCTGACCCTAGATTTGAGCTAAGAAGACCATCAAGTTATACTACTTTAGCTCTAGTTGTAACTAATCCTGCAAATGAAGTTCCTATCAGCACAACCATGACAAATTTAGCTGATACATCTGAGGTGCCTTAAAATTCTAGCTCAGAGGCAGAACACTCAAATCAAGGAGTTTCAAATATGGAAGGCAATAGAGGTGGTGACAATAATCAAGAGTTTCTTTATGCTGACAACCACTCCATTGAAGACAAAATTAATGATGTCACACACTCATTGGATCAAGTTACACTTGATAAGTGTGCTGATGTGGTGAGAGAAACTTCAATGCCTGATCTAAATTTCTCTAATTTAGATCTCTTCAAACAACTTGTTGTAATCCCTTAACTAAGGACTCACAAGTCTCACCCCACCACAAACATCATTGGAAATGTTGACACTGGGGTAAGGACAAGATGACAAATCCATGATGCAAATGTTTGTCTCTATTCTTGTTTTCTATCCTAGATAGAGCCAAGGAATGTTGATAATGCTTTAAAGGATGGAAGTTGGGTTGAATCTATGCAAGAGGAACTGCTTCAATTCAAAAGGCAAAACGTTTGGAACTTATGTCTTCTTTCTCAAGGGAAGACTATCATAGGAACCAAATGGGTGATTAGAATAAGAAGGATGATAAAGGACTTGTCATCAACTAGACTAGTTGTTGAAGGATACACACAAGAATAAGGAATTAACTACACAGATGTCTTTGCTCTTGTTGCAAGACTTGAAGCTGTTAGAATATTCTTAGCTTTTGCTGCATCCAAATATTTCAAGGTCTACCAACTTGATGTCAAGTGTTCTTTTCTTTATGGAGTGATTGATGAAGAGGTATATGTCAAACAACAACATGGGTTTGCAGACCCTTATCATCCTGATTATGTCTGTAATCTTGATAAAGCTCTTTATGGGTTGCACCAAGCTCCAAGGAAGTGGTATGAGACTCTATCTTAGTATCTCTATCAACATGGATACAAAAGGGGTACTATAAATGCAATTCTCTTCATCAAAGGAATTAGTAATGACATAATGCTAGTTCAAGTATATGTAGATGATATTATTTTTGGGTCAACCAATCCAAAGCTCTACAAAGACTTTATGAAGCTGATGAAGAATAGATTTTAAATGAGTGCAATGGGAGAACGAAATTTCTTTATATGAATTTAAGTGAAGCGGGTTGACAGTGGCATCTTCATAAGTCTGTCAAAGTATGTACAAGACATACTCACAAGATTCAACATGGTAACTTCATTATGATGATGACCATGACCTTCTTCATTAGATGGTCAAGATCACTCAGACTCTCATGGTATCTTTTCATTTCAAAAAGATTATGCAGAGGTAGGTTGAATAGGTCTTGCCATTTGTAGACATCTTCACTACCTTGATCTCTGATCACATGCCATCTCTCTAGATATGTTTTGAAGGTCCAGGATAAGATGGGTCTCTTAGATGCAAGAGGAGCCAACTTGGATTGGAGTTGATTGGACTGCCTCTTCATGCATATCCTTAGGTTGATCTGACTCACCCTGAGGTATAGAGGTGGATGATTCTGACTTTTTCTTCTTTTTTGACTTTGGTTTAAAAACCATCCTCTTCCTCCTCTTTGAAGACTTTAACTGAGAAGACTGGTCTGCAGCACCTTGTTGATCAGTCTTGTCATGCTCAGTTGGGTGTTCCTCCCTCAAAAGTTCAGAAGGAGAGGAAGTTTGACTCTACTTTGGATCAGAAGATGAAGCTTTCTAAAACTCAGCAGGATGTCCAGGTTGTGTTGTCTCAAGTTGTTTGACCTTAACCTCCACTTCAGGAGGAGCTTGACTTGGAGGGGAGTAAGTCAAGTAGCTCTCCACTTTTGATTTTCTGCTTGATTACTCTGATGTGCTCATCCATTGTGGATAGAGACATAGGGCCAAGTCTTTTTCCGGAGAATCCATACAACTTCAAGAAGATTATCATCCTTTGTCTGTCAGCAGACTTCTTCATACTCTTTTGGATGATGGCTCTTGACGTTGCAGCCTCTTCCCTCATCTTTCTCTTTGTTGTCTTTTGTTCTTTGAGTACTTGAAGTTCAACCTGTTTGAGATACTCAAACTCAATGTACTCAAAGGACAAGAGAAGAAGTGCAGATCCCTGGTAGAGACCTGTGGCACTCAGGTAGTTGATCATATTTTGCCTATCTATTCCTTTGTCTACCTGAGGTTCTTGTGTAGTTGCCATAGTCTCTTGCATAGGGCTTTCTTGAACTGGGCAGAGAGTAGGAACATGCTTGTATAATCTTTTCTATCTTTTCTCCTCTTTGATTTGGAGAAGTAGCCTTGCATCCTCTGCTTCCTTCATCTCTCTTGACACTTCCATGTCAGCCAGTTCATTAAGTTCCTCTAAGGGGAGATATATAATGTCATCTATCTCATAGTTCCTAATCTGCATGTAAGTAATCCTGACTGCCCTAAACTCATCATCTTGAGTGTTTGGTTTGGGGGTAGCCTAGATTGCAGCTTGCATGAAGCCTGAAGACCCAGAGGAACTTTCTCCTGTTAGCTCTCTCCTCTCTCTCTCTCTCCTCCTCCTCAATCTCCTCAGGAGTTAGAATCCTTTTACCTTTATCACTCACAGACCTTTGTGACACAGGTGGAGAGAGCTTTGGCCTTTATTGCTTGGTGTAGCATCCAAGCTTTGGCCAGAGATAGGTTGTGATACACCTTCAACAGTAGGTGTTTCACTGTGGGAATGAATTTCTGAAGTAGTTATTGGTGTGACAGGGCTCTTAGGCTCTATCATAAGGCTTTTAGTCAAGGTTTTCCCTTTGAAGCTAATCTTAGGGTCTGCCTCAACATCCAGTTGAGCAATGACATTACCTAATTGCCTTTGTTTCCTTCTCAGTCTGAACTCTTCAATAATTCTATCTTTAATCCTTTGTGCCAGCTTGTCTAGATTGAATTGGGTTGACAAGTGGCATGTTGATCAGGTGAAGACCTTCATAGTAGTTCAATGTCTGAAAGTTGAATACCTCTTGCTGCCCTTGAACTCTTTGAAGAATGAGGGCTCTTCTATTAGCATCATACCTTCACCCAATGATGTAGTTTGAAGTTCCTTGGGGTGGGGATGGCATAGCCCTTGGAATGCCTTCCTCAAAGAGACTCTGAATGAAAGAGTCTTGAGAGTTCACGTCGATGTGAACTTGAGGAAGTCGCTGAGTATGCACAATTGCAAGTGAGGATGGTGAGTCCTCAATGTCCATACTCCCTGAAGAACTCCAAGGTTTTGTGATTGTAATGACTTTCTCCCCCTTTTTGGTAGCATCACCCTCTTGCTTAGGTTAGCTAAGAGTTAGGTCAATCACATCCACAGATTCTTATGTTCCTAGTTAAGCTCTCCTTAAAGGTCTCTCAGCTAGTTTTTCCCTAAGATCAGATTTCTCAAGTTTCTGATCATTGACCCTGTTTTGCAGGATAGTCACCTGTGATTCAAGGTGACTAACCTTTGAGACTAAATAGGTTCATGTTTTTGACAGTTTTTGCGCCTTTAGTCTAAAGTTCCCCTCATCTTAATCAGAAGAATCACTGGGGGATGAGAGAATTGGACCAAAGTCCTCACTCTCACCACTAGCTTCAAGTTCTTGGCTGCTTGATTTTCTCTGCTCACTGACAGCCTCAGTTGAAGTGTCAATGGCTAAGTTGCCATGGCTGAGGTCTTAATGATGTAATCACTTGCAGAAGTGAGAGCCTCTTCCATATGGACCTCTTGAACAGGTTCAGGAAGATCCACCTCAGTAATGGGTGACTGATGTGGACTAGACATAGGAGACTCAGGAACACTCATCTCTCTTTGAGTAGGGGAAGAGTAGAGAGACTCATGGTACTCACTGAAACCTAAGTCTTCATCAGTATAGAATTCCAGGTCAGGAATGGGTTGATTTAAGTCTAAAGGCTGGAGATGGTAACTGTCCCCTGAAGGTTGTTCACTTGAGTGTTGAGACTCAGAGTGAAGGCTTAAGGCAGTTGGGCTTGTAAGCTCTTTAGGCTGAGAATGAGGAACCTCAGCACTGATTCTTGAAGAGATAGGAGTGGTTTGCTCCTTAGGGGATGTGGGAGCTCTAGTATCCACTTCCTCCTGTATGGGTGAGTGTATTCGGGTCTGCACAAGCTCAATAGCTTAAGCAGGGGTTTGTTTGGATTTTCTTTGGTAGGTTAGGGTGATTTGTGGTCTTTATGGTGGTTCGGAGGTAGAAGGTGTGGGTTGAACAGTAGCTTGTGTTGCTAGGTTGTCACCTTGAGCAATGAGCTCTAATATTTTAGGGACAAGGGTTGTTTTAACCCATGAGAAGCCTACAGTTGGTTTCTTCATGATTTTAAAGATGATGGGCTTCATTTGTCCCGATTTAAGAATATTACCTGTTTCCCTCAACTGTGAGCCCAGTTCACAGTTGAGAATGTATTGAACATATCTAGGAAACATGTAATACTCTAAGGAGTCCAAGTTAGCAAGCAAATTTGTGTAAACAAACTGAGAGTACCTGAACTTGACCCCTTGAACCATTCCATGCACTATGAAGGATAGATCCTCAGGAATCGGGTCCGATCCTCCATGCTTGTTTGACGAGCTGTGGATAACCATATGGAGTAGGTATTTCTAGTTGGATGAGACCTTCTCTTTCCTGAAGGTCTTTACAGACAAATCTCCCTCATAACCCTTCTGCACAAAGGAATGATTAACAGTGTCCTCTGGGAAAGACAACTCACCTTCTTTATCATCCAGCTGAAGATGAGTGTTGATGATGCCTGGAGTGATGAAGATTGTCCTCCCCTACACTATGGCATATAGTGCCTTCTCCCCATCCATGATAACCTCTTGGCAGGTTTCCAAAATTCAAGAAAATGATCTTCATAGAGAGTACGATCAATGGTTAGGGAGGTGAATTAGTTGGATAAAGCCAGAAAACAGCAAACCTTTGAGAAACTAGCATCTTTCTCAGAGTTCAACTAAGCAACCTGGTTGTGTTGCTTGTGAAGTTGTATGGAGAAGTCAGGGTTGTTTCTGTGGTTTAGGTTGGCCATTTTGAGAAGCTTAAGGGTGAAGGAAGGTAAAGAACAAAGCCGGTTTGGGTGAATTTAGGTTTAAGGAATAGTGCAAATGAAGAAGATAGTGAAAGAGGGGGGAACCGTTGGATATTTATGTGAAAAGGATTTGAGACAAAGTTAATAAAAAGGATAAACTTTGAAATCCGGATGTCGGTCCCACCTCTAAAAAAGTAGTTTACTTTTGTCCAAAAAGTAGTTGTTTGGAAGTCGAGAAATCTTCCGAAGGTTATTTTGCTTTGGAAGTTCTGAAGAAAAGCTTTCGAAGAAAATTTGCTTCGGAAAATATTCCAAAGGTTTTTGAGAATTTTCTTCGGAAGAGATTCATTACTCAGAGTTTTTATTCTAAGAAGAATAAAAACTTCCGAAGGTAAATTGCTTTCGAAAGAAAATTGTTCTTTGAGAACATAGAAGTAATTAAGTTGATTTTAAGCTTCGGATGATATTTCAGAAATTTCTTCCGAAGGTAAAACTCCTGAAGTAGTTATTTGTTTTCTAAGACATAAGTTTCTTCCAAAGGTAATTATAAATCTTTTGAACAATAAAAAGATCAAAATTTTTAAAAATCTTAGGAATGTCTTTCAAATATATTTTTCTTCCAAAGAGAACAAGGGCTTGTGAAGGTGATAAAATAGACAACTTAGGACACACAAGTTTTAGAAATAATATGATTAAGTTGTAAGAAAAGCTATTCGAAGTTAATCATCCCAATAGCTGATACAAGATATTTAAATCTCTATTTATCAAAAGCTTTGGTGAACAGATCAGCATATTGTTCATTTGTGATAACTTTGACTAGTTTGATTAATCCCTTTTCAAAGTTATCTCTAATAAAATGATACCTAATATTGATGTGATTTGTCCTTGAGTGTTGCATAGGATTCTCTGTGATTAAGATAGCAATGTTGTTGTCTATATGGATGGGAGTCTCCTTGAAGTTGAATCCATAGTCCAGCATCTGATTTTGATCCAAAGCACTTGAGCACAAAAGCTTGCAGCAGCAATGTATTCAGCTTCAGCAGTTGATGCAGACACACATTGCATTGCCAAGAGACTATCCTCCCACCAAGAAATTGACATCCCCCAGATGTAGACTTTGCAGTCATGTTGCAGCCACCATAATGACTATCTGTATAAGCATACGGATTGAAGTCTGAGTTCTTTGGATACCAAAGGCCAAGTGATGGAGCACCTTTGAGATATCTTAAAATTCTCTTGACAGTGATTAGTTGTGACATCTTGGGGTGGGTTGGCTTGATATTTTGCACAAATACATGTAGCAACTATCATATCAGGCCTGCTAGTTGTGAGGTACATAAGAGACCCAATCATTTCCCTGTAGAGATGCTCAGCAACACACTCCCCCTCAAGATCAGGTCCAAGGGAGAGGTTTCTGGCTATGGGTGTCTTAGCGACCTTACAATCAGTCATGTTGAATCTTTTAAGTATGTCTTGTACATACTTTGACTGACTTATGAAGATGCCATTGTCAAATTGCTTCACTTGAATTCCTAGAAATAAATTGAATTCCCCCATGGCACTCATTTCAAACCTGTCCTTCATCAGCTTCTAAAAGTCTTTGCAGAGCCTTGGATTAGTTGACCCAAAGATAATGTCATCTACATATACTTGAACTAGAATTATGTCATTTCTTGTTCCTTTGATGAAGAGAGTTCTATCAATAGTACCTCTTTTGTAGCCATGCTGACAGAGATACTGAGATAGAGTCTCATACTACTTCCTTGGTGCTTGGTGCAGGCCATAAAGAGCTTTATCAAGCCTGCAGACATAATCAGGATGATCAGGATCTACAAACCCATGTTCTTGTCTGACATACAGCACTTCATTAATCACCCCATAAAGAAAAGCAAACTTGACATCAAGTTGGTAGACCTTGATGTTCTTGGATATAGGAAAAGCTAGGAATATCATGTTCAAGTCTTGCTACAAGAGCAAAACATCTGTGTAGTCAATTCCTTCGTCTTGAGTATACCCTTGAGCAACTAGTCTTGCCTTGTTCTTGATGACAAGTCCTCTATCATCCCTCTTATTCCTGAACACCCATTTGGTTCTTATGGTGATCTTCCCTTGAGGAAGAGGACATAGGTTCCAAACCTTTTGCCTCATCAGTCTTCTTTGGCTCTATCTGGGACAAGAAACAAGAGTGAAGACAAACATTTGCATCATGGGTTTGTCCTCTTGTTCTTACTCCTGAATCAACATCTCCAATGATGTTTGTGGTAGTGTGAGACTTGTGGATCCTTAGCTGAGGGATCACAACAAGTTGCTTAGACAGATCTAAATTAAAAAAATTCTAATCTGGCAAAGAGGATTCACCCTCCACATCAGCACACTTATCAAGATTTACTTGACCCAATGAGTGTGTGACATCATTGATGTTTTCTTTAATGGAGTGGTTGTCAGCATCAAGGAATTCTTGATCACTTTCACCACCACCATTTTCTGCAACATTTGAAGCTCCTTCATCTGAGTTTTGTGCCTCTAAGCTGGAATTTGAAGGCACCCCAAAAGTATCAGCAGGATTTGTCATTGATGTGCTGGTAGAAACTTCATTTGGAGGATTAGTTACCACTGGAGCTGAAGATGTGTAGCTTGAAGGTCTTCTTAGCTCATATCTTGGGTCAAGATCACCTGTAGGTAGTATATCTGTGGATCCTGAAACATGCTCACAAGATTTGTCAAAACACTTAGTAACTAAATCAAGATCACTTTGAGCACCTGTTCCAGCTGAAACATTCTCACAAGATGGTTTAGAATAGTTTGGAAACAATTCTAAATCAAAGATATGATCAGGGCCATTCCCCCTAACACAAGGAGTGTGCTCATTGACTACAATGTTGGAAGATTCCTCAAATTGTTGATTTTTAATATTATAAACTCTATAAGCTTTAGAGTAAGAGGCATATCCAACAAAGATAGCATCATCTGACTTTTCAGCAAATTTTGCCAAATTGTCTTTTGTGTTAAGTATGGTACACCTGCTGCCAAAGGACCTTAGAAAGCCAATGAACGGTGGCCTCTTGTTCCGTAACTCATAAGGGGTTTTTCCATGTGGCTTTACTACAAGAACCCTGTTTTGCACATAGCATGCAGTGCTGACTACCTCTGCCCAGAATGTTAGAGGCAGCTTTGAATCAGCTAACATAGTCCGAGCAGCCTCAATAAGTGTCCTATTCCTCCTCTCAGCAACACCATTTTGTTGAGAAGTTTTGGGAGCACTTGGTTCTTAAACTCAGTCCCTTGATCACTTCTAATTATTTTAACCTTGTGATCAACTTGATTTTCTATTTTAAGAATAAAAGATTTCAAAGTTTCAGCAGTTTTATCTTTGGTTCTTAAAAATAATATCCATGTAAATCTAGTAAAATCATCAACAATCACAAGGCAATGTGATTTCCTTCCAATGCTCATTATACTTGTGGGACCAAATAGATCCATGTGCAATAAGTGTAATGGGGTGGTGATGGAGTTAACGACTTTGGATTTATGAGATGCCCTGTGTTGCTTCCCTTTCCGGCATGCAACACAGTTATCTTTGCAGAAAAATTCCTTTTTATTCATTGTCTTAAAATTTACATGACACATTCGTTTATGCCATAGTGTTGACTCATCACCATCATCTTTGGAAAGAAAGCATGATACTACTCCCATTGGGGAAGCATTGTTCATATCCAGCTTGTACATATCCCTTTTCCTGGGAGATCTAAGAAGCACCAATTCCTGAGGAATTGCCATCCTGGGTTTGAGGATTTTGCACTCATGTTCTATGAATATCATTTGATGCTGTTTGATAAAATTAACTTTGTCAACCTTTAACTTTCCATTGGATATACTTCCTCTGCCAGAAATATATCCTCCGGCCTCACCTCCAAACCAGACAGAACCTCCATCATAATGTTGAAATTGTTGAAGGAGAGATCTGTTCCAGTCATGTGCCACTATCCACTATCCACAATCCAAATGTTGTTATTCTTATCATATGGATGTCCCTGCACATAAGATGAGATGATTAGTTTTGATTGAAAACCCAAGCCTTATTGGTCTTGGGTTCTTCCAATGATAGTGAGATAATTGAACCAAAATTTATGCATGGAAGTGCAATGGATGTCTTTAAAGAAGAGGTTTGGGCTACAGCATCTTCCTTGATCTTCCATTCCATCCATTGGTTGATCATGGAGGATGAGCTTGTTGAAGCTTTTGTAGCTTGGCATTCTTCCGAAGCTTCTTTCTTTTCAGAAGAAGCCTTCACCACCTTTTCTTCCGAAGCAGTCTTCTTCTGGGATGGTTTCAAGGGGACTCTTTTATTCTTCTGAGTCTTGATAGCTTTAGCTTCCGGAGCCATTTTCCTTTCGGAAGAAGGATCTTCTTCCGAAAGCAGCCTTGCTTCGGAAACAAGCTTTCCCTTTTTCATCACTTGAACCATTTAATATGGTCCAAATGAGAAACCTTCCCTGACTCCTTCTTTTTTAACATTATTTGCATAATGTGTGCTAGCAGGATATTAGTAACAGTCTTTGGCCATGTGGTTTTGCAGACCACACATTATGCATACAATGTTAATCTTTTGGGAACATGAGGATTGCTGTTTCTTGTTCTTTTTCTCTTTATCAGCAGCCTTTCCCTTTAACTTCTGATCCTTTGGTAGGACAGGAGTGCTGGTACTATACCCATTTCCTAAATCAGAGTTTCCAACCACCTGGAATCCAGCTGAGATGAATACACCCTTTTGCTTTGGGTCTATCTTCAGCTTAGACTCAGCCACTTTCTTGGCAGTTTTTCAGGCTGCCTTAGCTCTGCTTCTTCTGGCTTTGGTGGTCAGGGTTTGATCATTATTGGCAGGGGAGGTTATAATTACATGGTTCTTCCCTCTGACGGTCTCCATAGTTGCCTCATTCTTTGGTGGTCAGGCCTGTGGGGTTCCCGTGTTGGACTTGGGAGCCTTGCATTCCCTTGCAAAATGACCAAGTTGGTTACAGTTGTAACATTTGGCCTTGGTTTTGTCAAACCCAAATTTGCTGTTGATTGGGTTTTAGGGAAATTGCCTTTCAGTTATCTTAAAGAACTTTTTTGCTCTCTAGGTTAGAAGAGCCATTTGTTGGACTATGTCCACGTATTCCACGTCATCTGGGCTGAAACACTCTAGATCATCAAAGCAATATTGATAATCATTTGAGTGTCCACTTCCTGAGACAAAAGCACAGCTGTCCTGAAAGGAGCTTTGCTGAGCTTGTTGAGACCTTGGAGTCTCAGGAAATGTGATGTATGGCCCAGAAGAACAAGATGGCTGCTGGGTGCAAGTCAGGTATTGTTGAGGCTGGGACATTCCTGAGCCTTCACCAACCATTAAGGCGTTGCTAGCAGGAAGACTCAAGGCTCTGCTTGTCTGATGACCCCTCTTACTTTCCATTTCCTAACGGTATCCATCAAGGATCCCATAGAGTTCGGTCATGGTGAGTGTATTCAGATTCTTTGTTCTCTTGATAGAGACACAATAGAATGTCCACTCATTGGGTAATGCACTCATGAACTTTCTTGTAAGGTCTCTAAGTTCATGAGCAATTCCCATAGATTGAAGGGAAAAAATGAGATCCATGTACCTAAACTATTGCTGGCTAAGAGTCTCTCCAGCAATATAGGTGAAGTTCTCTAACTGCTGCTTCAGTAAGTCCTTCTTGGAGTCATTTGAGCTTGAGTACATTTGAGCAAGCGCATCAAACAGTTCTTTGGGAGACTTCCAATGCTCAAACCCCACCATGATGGAGTTGGGTATTGCAGTCATGAGAACAGTCATAGCATTGTTGTCGATGTCTAGCTTCTTCCTGTCCTCATCAGAATAATCTTCAATAGCTTTCTCAATCATGGCACCGTTTCCACCAGCTACTTTTGGCTTATACGGGCCATTGACAATGGATTGCCACATCTTGCTGTCATAATACCTGATGAAGCCTTCCATTCTTCTGCTCTAGGACCTGAAATTTTCAGGAGTGATGATGGGTGCTTTGGTCATCGTCCCCATCTCTACTTCAGATTTGTTGAGGTCCATTTTGAGTGAGGTATAAGGAGGAGTTAAAAACAGGTTGATTAGGATGGTAAGATCTGACAATCAAGAGCCTAAAAAGCTCTGATAGCAATTGCAGGATCGGGTTTGTCACTTAAACACTTGGATTTCTCTCAGACACACTTACAAAACACTCAAATCAGATGAAGTAAAGTCTTTTACAAGAGTTGATAATAATATAATAAGTAGCAAGGAACACACAGAAATAATTTTCAAGGCACTTGTATATATTACTTCTCAACTCAAGATATTACAAGACTCTTACAACCATGATACATGAGTTACAATGAGAAACTATATATACTAGATCCTACAGCCGGATATACTTTGATACCAGCTGGAAACCTAAGACTAAAGCATATACTACAATGCTAAAGTTAAGGTATCTTACATAAAGTATTATCTAAGATTAGGTAGTCATGACATGTCCATGACTTACCTTTTGTCACCAACTAAAGATGGCAACTGTACTAACATAAAAAGGTAAATAGTGGATTAAAGTATGGTCAACTACATGGCTTTTGAGAAAACGCCATGCAGTATCTCAGAGGTCTGCAGCGGAGTGTCAGGGAGACCATACTTAAGTCCACTGGATAATAGTAGTGTGTTCCGAAGGTACGTTGGCTTTCGAAGAACAAGTTCTTCCGAAGCCACTTATACTTCGGAAGAGGCTTCTATACTTCTGAGGCTTGAGGACTTCTATACTTTGGAAGTTGACTTCAGATCTTTCATTCTATGTCTTGATCTTTGGAAGTAGGTTCTTTGTCTTTGGAAGTTGGAGTTTTCCTTCGGAAGTAAGTTTTACACTTTTTCATCGGAAGAGATCCTTTTTCCTTCGGAAGTTCCAAATTTAGCTTCGGAAGTCCTTTATTTGTTGTACCAAAATCTTCTAAGTGATTTGGTTTTGGTTGCAACAGTCTTTCTAGATCCAACATGGAGTCTCTGAGAAGGTGATGAAAGGACCCTTTTGTGAATTGTCAGGGTAGCATATAACATGATGTTGTGGCTCAATGCTTTCCATTTCAACCACATGGAGGGCTGAACTCAGTTGATTGCTGGAGTTACCAGATATGTTTTGTATGTTCATCTCCATCTGGTATCCACTAAGAATACGACATAACTCTGTAAGAGTAAGAGTCTTAAGGTTCTCAGTCCTCTCAATAACAACACAATAATGTGTCCATTATCTTGGATGAGAGGACATGAACTTCCTTAGAATGTCCCTGTTCTCAAGAGTTACTCCAACATCCATTAGAGTATCCATAATTTCAACATACCTAAAGTATTGTTGAGTCATGGTTTCACCTACTTTGAAGGTGAAATTTCAAACTGCTACTTCAGGAGATCCTTCTTGTTCTCCTTGCTTCATTGGACCCCTCATACATAAGCTTCAGTGCTTCCTATAGTTGCTTGGCAGTTTTGCACTTCGTGAAGCCTCTATAGATGGAGTTTGGAAGAGCAGTTTGAAGGGCTGTCAAAGCTTTTTGATCAATCTCTATTCTTTTTCTGTCTTCTTCAGAATAATCAGCCACAGCCTTTGGAATCATACCATCACCAGTAGCAGAAGTGGTGCTTGGTATGTAAGGTCCTTGAACAACAAAGTCCCACATCCTGGAGTCTTGAGACTTGACAAAGCCTTCCATTCTTTGACACCAAGTATCAAGGTCTTCAAGAGTGATTAGTGCAATTTGTCATAGTTCCAGTTTCCATATCAGCTTTAGTAATAGTTGTCATTTGAGTTGTTAAGTATTTTGTGTGTGTGTGAGGGATCTTAAGATGGTGAAATCTTATATCAAGAGCCTGGAATGCTCTGATACCAAATGCAGGACCGTTTGAGGGTATGCACTTACAACACAACAACACAATGAGGAGAGTTCATTAGAACACTTAACAGATCAAATAGGGAACTGATAACTTATATGAAAGATGCTAAGAACACAAGTAAAATATGAGACAGAAAGAGATAGTAACAACACATGTATATGGTTTTTAAGAATGATGTATATTGCTTCTCAAGTTCTTTTACAAATGTTACAAAGCATATATGGAAAGTTACAAGTACTTGAGATACTTTATACTACATCCTACAGCCGGCCATACTTTTAAGGCCAGCTGGATACATAAGACTAGACAACAACAAAATCAAATGTAGAGCCAAAAAGGCAGATTGCCTTTTGACTAGTGACTATGACATGCCATAGCTCACATCCTAATATTTTACAAAAAGGATAAAAGTACATTATGTAGAAAGCTCAGAGTCAAGACCTCAATGTACAGTTACAAAAAGCATGGACCTTTTCACCAACTCATGTAAGTTGGTGACTGAACAGAGTTGCAGCGGAAAAGGTGGTCCACATTTATGGTAAAGTACATCAGATAAAAGCATGTACATAAAAGTCTTCGGAAGAAATCTATCTTCACTCTTTGGCTTTGGAAGACTTTGTCTTTGAAGCTTCGGAAGACTTCACTTTTGGCTTCGGAAGATGTTGGTCTTGGCTTCGGAAGATTTTACACTTAGAATATTTTCTAGTGCAAGGTGTAAAACTTCCGAAGCATTTCTACTTCTGTTCTTAAGTGCATGCAGAGAGACTTTGGATGTTTTGGCTACATCAGAATTATAGGAATCCTTACAATATCAAGCCAACCCCAAGATGTCACACCTGGTCACTGTGAAAAGAATTCTAAGATATCTCAAATGTGCTTCAACACTTGGCATTTTGTATCCAAAGAATCATGACTTCAATATGTATGCATATACAGATAGTGACTATGGTGGCTGCAATATGACTGCAAAGTCTACATCAGGGAGATGTCAGTTCCTTGGTAGAAGGATAGTCTCCTGGCAATGCAAGAAGCAATCCTATGTGTCTGCAACAACTGCTGAAGCTGAATACATTTCTGCTACAAGCTGCTATGCTTAAGTGCTTTGGACTTAGAATCAAATGCTGGACTATGGATTCAACTTCAAAGAGACTCCCATCCACATAGACAACAACAATGCCATCTCTATTACAGAGAATCATGTACAACACTCAAGGACAAAACACATCAATATCAGGTATCATTAGATTAGAGATAACTCTAAAAAAGGATTAATCAAACTAGTCAAAGTTAACACAAATGAACAATATGTTGATCTGTTCACCAAAGCTTTTGATGAGCAAAGATTTAAATATTTTATATCAGTTATTGGGATGATTAACTTGGGTAGCTTTTCTTAAAACTAACTCATATTATTTCTAAAACATGTGAGTCCTAAGTTGTCTATTTTATCACACTCCATAAGCCCCTGTTTACACTGGAAGACAAATCTTTTAAAAAAATATTCCTTAGATTTTTTAAAATTTCGATCTTCTTATTCTTTGGAAGATATGCATTTACCTTCGAAAGAAATTTATGTCTTCAAAACAAACAACTACTTAAGTGAATTTACCTTCGGAAGAAATTTTCAAAATATCTTCAGATTCTTAAAAATATTTTTGAATACTTGTATGTTTTAAAGAACAATTTTCTTCCGAAAGCAAATTAAGCCTCGGAATCTTTATTTTTCTTAGAATAAAATTTCTAAGTCTTAATCTCTTCCGAAGAAAAATTTTCTAAAACTCTTTGGAATGTCTTCCGAAGTCATTTTGGCCTCGAAAGCTTTTCATCAAAACTTCCGAAGTAAATTTACCTTCGGAAGATTTTAGACTTCCAAGAAAATTACTTTTTGGGCACTTTTTCAGATGTGGGTCCGACATCCGGATTTCAAGTTTATACTCTTTCATTAACTTTCTTAGATCCATTTCATATATATACCGAACGGTTCCCCTCTCTTTCACTCTCTTCTTCATCTGAACTATTTCCAAAACCCTCATCTTCAGCTGGATGATAAGGAAGGTGAATTGTCCTTTACTAAGGAAGCTGTAACCCACTCCTTTGAGAAGATAAGCTATAAAGGAGATTTCTCTTTCAAGACCTTCAGGAAAGGGAAGGTCTCATCCCAGTGGAAGTACCTACACCATATGGTCATCCACAGTTTGTCTAACAAGCATGGGGGATGGGACTAGATTCTTGAGGATTTCTCTTTCATAGTTCATGGAATGGTTCAATGGTTTAAGTTCAGGTACTCTTAATTTGTTTACACAAATTTACTTGCAAATTTGGACTCCTTAGAGTATTATTTGTTTTTTAAATATGTTCAATACATTCTCAACTGTGAACTGGGCTCATAGTTGAAGGAAACAGGTAATATTCTTAAATTGGGACAGATGAAGCCCGACATCTTTAAGATAATGAAGAAGCCAACTGTTGGCTTCTCTAGCGTAGAAACAGCCCTTGTCCCAAGAATGTTATAGCTCATTGCTCAAGGTGACAACCTAGCAACAAATCCTCCTCACTTACCAAAGAAAATCCAAACGAACCCTTGTATTAGCTATTATGCTTGTGCATGCCCCCATATCATCACCCATACAGGAAGAAGTGGACACTAGAGCTCCCACTTCTTTTGAGGAGCAAACCCCTCCCATCTCATCAAGAATCAGTGTTGAGGTTCCTCATGCCTGATGAGCTCATTATCCCATCGACCTTAAGCCTTCACTCTGAGTCCCACTCAAGTTAACAACCTTCAAAGGAAAGTTACCATCCCCAGCCTCTTGATCTAAATCAACCCATTCCAAACCTAGAATTCTATGATGACGAATACATGGTATTCAGTGAGTACCATGCGTCTCTCTACTCCTCCCCCACTCAAAGAGAGATGAGTGCTCCTGCCTTTCCTTTTTCTAGCCCACATCAATCACCCATCACTGAGGTGGATCTCTTTGAACCTGTTCAGGAGGTCCATATAGAAGAGGCTCTCACTTATACAAGTGATTACATCATTAAGACCTCAACCGTGGCAACTCAACCCATTGACACTTCATTTGAAGTTGTCAGTGAGTAGGGGAAATCCAACAGCTAAGAACATCAGGTGAAAGAAGACCTTGGTCCAATTCTCTCGTCCTCCAATGACTCTTCTAATGCAGATGAGGGGAACATAAGACTAAAGGTGCAGAAATTGTCATAAACATGCTCCTATTTAGTCTCTAAGGTTAGTCATCTGGAATCTCAGGTGACTACCTTACAAAATAGGGTCAATGATCAGCAACTTGAGATATCTTATCTTAAGGAAAAACTATTTGGGAGACCTTTAAGAAGAGGTCATCCAGGAGCACAAGAACCGGTGGATGTGACTGACCTAACTCAAAGCACACCTTTGCAAAAGGGTGATGCTACCAAAAAGGGGGAGAAAGTCATAGCAATCACAAAACCTGGGGAGCTCTTCACAGAGTATGGACATTGAGGCCTTACCATCCTTACTTGCAATTGTCCATACTAAGCAACTTCCTCAAGTTCACATTGATGTGGACTCACTGGACTCACTCATTCAGAGTCTCTTTAAGGAAGGTAATCCAAGGGCTATGTTATCCCCACCCCAAGGAACTTCAAAGTACATAATTGGATAGAGGTATGATGTTGATAGAAGAGCCTTCATACTTCAAAGAGTTCAAGGGCAGCAAGAAGTCTTCAACTTTCAGACCTTGAACTACTATGAAGGTCTTGACCTGGTTAACATGCAACTTGCCAATCCAAGCCAATCTAGGCAAGCTGACAGGCTAGCTCAAAGGATTCAAGACATGATTATTGAAGAGTTTATCTCAAGAAGAAGACAAAGGCAATTAGGTAATGTCATTGGTCAACTGGATGTTAAGGTAGACCCTGAGATTAGCTTCAAAGGGAAAACCTTGACCGAAGGCCCAATGACAGAGCCTAAGAGCATTGTCACAACTACAACTACTTCAACAAACCACCCCATTAGTGAAACCCCTATTGGTGAAGGTGTATCACAGCCTCTCTCTGGCCAGAGCATGGAAGCTACTCCAAGCAATAATGGCCAAAGCTCTCTCCACCCTAAGTCATAAAGGTCTATGGGTGACAAATTGAAAAAGATAATAACTCCTGAGGAGATTGAGGATGAGTAGAGAGAGGAAGAGGAAGCTAAGGGGAGAAAGTTCCACTGGGTCTTCAGGCTTCATGAACGCAACAATCAGGGCGGCCCCCAGACCAAACACTTAAGATGATAAGTTTAGGGCATTCAAGATTACTTACCAGCAGACCATGAAGTATAACATTGATGAGATCATTTCTCTCCCCTTAGAAGAACTGAATGAACTGGCAGACATGGAAATATCTAGAGAATGGAAGGAATAGAGGATGCAAGGTTGCTCCTCTAGATCAAATAAGAAAGAAGACAGAAAATACAGTACAAACATGTTCCTACCCTCTCTCTAGTTAAAGAAAGTCCAGTGCAAGAGACTGTGGCAACTCCACAACCTCAGGTAGATAAAGAAGTTGCTAGACAGAACATGATCAACTACCTGAGTGCCACAGGTCTCTACCAGGCAGCTGCACTTCTTCCCTTGTCCTTTAAGTATATTGAGTTTGAGTATATTAAACAACATGAACTTCAAGTACTCAAAGAACAAAAAGCTACAAAGAGAAAGATGAGGAAAGAAGCAGCCAAGTCAAAAGCCATCATCCAAAAGAGTCAAAAGAAGTCTTCTAATTGGAAGAGGATGATGAGCTTCTTGAAGCTATATGGATTCTCTGAAAGGAGACTTTGCCCAATGTGTCTATCCACCATGGATGAGCACATAAGAGTGATCAAGCAGAAGATCAAAAGAGGAGAGCTCATTGACTTACACTCTCTACCAAGTCAAGCCCCTCAAGAAGTGAATGTTAAGGTTGAAAAAATTAAGACAACACAACCTGGACTTCCTGTTGAACCTCAGCAAGCTTCATCTTCTGATCCAAAGCAGGGTCAAACTCCCTCTCCTTTTGAACTAGTAAGAGAGGTAGACCCAACTGAGAAAGACAAAACTGAACAACAAGGTGCTAAAGGCCAGTCTTCTCAGTTGAAGATTCCAAAGACGAGGAACAGTGTTAGGACCGTGTACGTACGGAGTACTAACGGATTCTGCGTGAACCAGATCAAATAGTGCGGAATCCTATTTGATTGGTGATCCAATCGGTGAGAACGATAACCCGATCGATATAACAATGAACTAAACGTTAAGAATGGGTAGGAATTGATCAAGATCGAACTATGAAGTTGGATTGGTTGTTTAGGACGCTCTGGACGGCTAGGGTTTATGAATATTCGAAGTCTCTCTCAAAGTGTTCTGTTTTTCCACGAATTAAGTGGTATTTATAGGTTTGTAGTTTTCATTCGTACGACTGAACCATGCTGGTTCAGTCGTGCGATTGAATCATGCAGTTGATTCATACACACGACAGAAGGTTCAGTCGTGCGACTGAGTCAATCTTATGTCTCAATCATACGACTGAATCAGTCTCGTGATTCAGTCATGTGACTGGTCCATAAGCATGATATATTCATGCGTATGGTCCATAAGTATGGTCCATTAGCATGAATAATCACCGACTAAGTTGAACACATTACTTAATCATTATTGACTAAGAACTATGTATAACATCCTCAAACCTATATATGATGTTTATATATATGACATTAATAATATGAAATATTCAAAGACAATTAAACATCAAGACATATAACATATTTCATTTCATCATCATATTACACATATGTAAGACATGAAAGACTTTTACATTTAAGTACATAAACTAGGAACATCATCTATCTACAAACTCCCTCGTGGACCTAGTTTACCCTATTGTCTAACATTCTTCATATGCTCTTGAAATTTCTTGTACTTCTCTTCTCTTGTGACTCCTGCGTGTATCTCGAAAGCAAAGCAGAGTTGTATAACATGTTGAAACTGTAGAGCTTGTACATATCTTGCGTGTCATATAACAGTGGCCCCTTATATAAAGTGTAGACATCTTCTGCAGACAAGTTGGTAAGCCACATTGGGTCAAAAACCCTGATAGTCTCAATCTTTCCATCTTTGTTCAACACTATGACCGCTTCTCCCGTCCTACAATCATAATAACACCATTTGAAGTATGAAGTGAAGTCCTGAGGCATCTCCCTTATAAGAATCTTAGAAATTATGCGTGGGGGACTCCACTTCAACACTACCTTAGGTCTTCTAGAGATAGGATCAATTTCATTCTTATGAATAAAACGTTTATGTTGTTGAGGCACATTACTTAATCATTATTGACTAAGTTGAACACATTACTTAATCATTATTGACTAAGAACTATGTACAACACCCTCAAACCTATATATGATGTTTATATATATGACATTAATAATATAAAATATTCAAAGACAATTAAACATCAAGACATATAACATATTTCATTTCATCATCATATTACACATATGTAACATGAAAGACTTTTACATTTAAGTACATAAACTAGGAACATCATGTATATATAAACTCCCCCGTGGACCTAGTTTACCCTCTTATCTAACATTCTTCTCATGCTCTTGAAATTTCTTGTATTTCTCTTCTCTTATGACTCCTGCGTGTATCTAGAATGCAAAGCAGAGTTGTATAACATGTTGAAACTGTAGAGCTTGTACAATATCTTGCGTGTCATAGAACAGTGGCCACTTGTATAGAGTGTAGACATCTTCTGCAGACAAGTTGGTAAGCCACATTGGGTCAAATACCCTGATAGTCTCAATCTTTCCATCTTTGTTCAACACTATGACCGCTTCTCCCATCCTCCAATCATTATACCACCATTTGAAGTGTGAAGTGAAGTTTTGAGGCATCTCCCTTATAGGAATCTTAGACATTGTGCGTGGGGGACTCCACTTCAGCACTACCTTAGGTCTTCCAAAGATAGGATCAACTTCATTCTTCTGAATAAAACGTTTATGTTGTTGAGTCTTAAAGTCGACCCATCTAGTGTGGTATTCTTTCTTCAGAGCTGTCTCAGACCATCCCGACATCTTCGTCGGGTTGGCATACAAAAGGTCTAAATTAGCCAATCTATTAAGCTCCAAACCAAGAAGAGTCTTCAGATCATGTGGATATGTGAAGTACTCAATCCTCTTCTCTCTCTTTATAGAATAAACATTTAAGTCTTCAAAATAAGCCCACGCGACGATTTTACCAGACACTTTCTGATGTTTCTTGACTCTGTACAGTTTGGTGTAGGCATTTTGCTTTGGAGGTGCGCGCTAGGCTTTCATTTCAGCAAAACAAGCTGCCCATTCAGCTTTCTTTAAATCAACATTTTCATTAGAAGCTAGGGCTTTACTTTCATCCATCTCTTTTTCTTTCTCCATCTCCTCCAGCTTATCAAAGGTATCACTGCCAAAAGTTTCACCCAAGTTGGGGATAACACTTCCCTCAGGGTCAGTGTACTCAGGATAGTGGTCAGGTGTGACATCTTCAATCTCTATTTCATCCACATCCTGTCACTCCTCATCACTCAAGACGTCAACTTCCAGAGCATCTTTGACAATTTCATTTGGATTTAATCTAAACATATCAGCGAGCTGCTCGTCTGTCAGATCATGGATGATCTCTCCTTCCTCTGTTCTTGGTCTTCAGCTCTTGCCAAACGTGTACATCACACAATCTTCAATCGGTTCCTTAAAAGGTACTTGATCAGGCTGAATTTATCAAACTGCAGATGCACCATGAGCCTAGTTTCAACTTCACGGTCATCACCTTCTTCTAGGATCTTTAGTACTTCTTCAGCAAGCTTTTGGCTCTGTTGTGGATCAATGTGTTGTTCATAAGCTTGGGAGATCTTTCACTGAAGCCGATAAGCATCAATGTCTTGTACATTCACTATCATACCCTCATTAGCTTCTTGTGAGTCTTCGTCATCCATACCACCACCAATTTTCATAGCATTATTTCCATCTCTATCCAAAACATCATCTTCTTCGTTCTCTATCAAGTAGGAGAAGAGCATGTGAGAGAAACTGAACGGGTGGTTCAGCATCAGTGCAACGTATGCATTCTGGATTTAGTCAGACATCTCATCAAATCGTCCATGTCTGGAGGCTATGCACTTGAGGATCACGTGTGCCAAGTACTTGAACTGGGGGCACATGTTGCTCTTATTGAGCACACCTGTATTGATGTCCCCAGCGTACTTTATCCTTAGAAAGCATCCCCGAACAATCAGGGGATGCAGCTTGGTTGGGTAGGCACCATCCTCACCCAGATCCAAAACCCTCCTCAGGTCGTCTTCTATGATCTCAATCTCCTGCCCGAATATAGAGCTCATAATACAATGAGGCTCAATGGACCTGTCAACCGAGGCACATTCCCAGAAGGCCTGCTGTATAGATCGGTATGGTGTGCAAGGAGTCGAGATGGCCTTGTAGAACCTCGATCTACGTAGGAAGGCAATAATCCAAGTGAACTCAGAGGCGTTCCTGGAAGTGGCATCAAGGTGAGCACATATGATGTGCTTGGTGCTCATCGTCCATCTTTCAGTCATATTACTGCAACAAAACAAATATATACATTAGATTGGTTGTAAGCGTTAACAGATGAGTTTTGAATGATTTTGATCAACTGTTCAATTGTGCGACTGAACCATACGACTGAGTTTAGTCGTACGATTGAGTTCAGTCGTACGATTGGGTTCAGTCGTACGATTGAGCCTGCGACTGAGCTCAATCGTGTCGGAGCCATGAGGTTGAGTCACTCATGCGACTGGACCCACACGCATAATTCAGTCGTGCAATTGAATCATGCGTCTGGCTCAGTTTGGCGACTGAAGTTCATCAGCATGTCCATTCGTATATCTCACTGTTTAACACCATAGACTTGATTCTTTGTCAAGACGTGACCATACACTTCGTGTTTAGATACATTTGGACCGCAGAGACTCGAAATAACCCTTACTATTGTTTAAACCACCATTAATGTCCATTCAATAGGTTTATTTTAAGAATTTAGTCCTAGTTCTTGATCTTAACAGTTTCGGTCATTTAAGGTTTGATTAAACCCTTCATTTGGGTCGATTTCAGTTGCACAATACCTGTAGATGAGTAGGAAACACGTTAGTATCACTAGTGGAGAGTAATCACAATGATCAAAAATTTGTCAAAGTGTGGGTGTATGGGCGGTTTCAGAGAATTTTGAAGAGTGGTAAGGGTTACGACCGACTGACCCTTTATTTATAGTAATTTTAAGATTCAGTCGTGAGACTGGACCCATACGCATGATTCAAGCGTCTGAGTGGGGTTCAGTCGTGCGAATGGCTCATACTCCTTCATCCAGTCGTACGAGTGGTTCAATCTTATAATCCAATCGCATGATTGTTTCCATACTCATGGTCCAATCGTGTGACTTGTTCATACTTATGGTTCATACGTACGACTGGCTTATACTTATGATTCAATCGTGCGATTGGTTCATATTTATGATTCAATCGTGCGATTGACTCATACTTATGAGTTTGACCTCATACATTTCCATACACTCAGAATCTTTGTGATACATAACATTATGAACAACGATCATCTTAGACATGACCTTTTTAACTGAACATCATTTGATCACCTCAGACATGATCCTTTTTAATTTGAAAACATTTGATCACCTCACACGTGATCCTTTTAATTTGAAAACATTTGATCACCTCAAATGTGATCCTTTTAGCTTGTGATTCACGGTGTTCATCTAGTCACATAGTCTGACATCTACGTAAAGCAAATAACAAAAACATAGAAACAATTTGAAATAACACAAACAATGAGAGAAAACATAATTTTGTGTTTTTGGTTTGAGATGGATTGAAACCTTTTAAAATCCTTAACCGGTTTTTCCTCCTGAACAGAACAACTTCATGTTATTTTAATCATTTCTTGAGAGATTCATATGGAATCATACAGGTATATCAAAATTATTTGGGAACCTTTTAGGTCTATGAGAATACTTGCTTTTTTATTTGTTTGAGAGTAAATAGCACTTGTAGGAAAATCATACTAGAGCTATAAGATGCACACACTGATTTTGATAGTCGAGAGTTGCAGTCACGATGATTGTCAGTATGTTTATCCACTTAAATCCATACACAGATTTTTGACTCACATTGGTGATGAGTTAGGTTATATTATTTCAACAAGCATTTGTGGATCCCACACTTATATGGTAATCAACATTCCTCAGGAGATTTTTGAGTGGTCTACGTGTATTTGACAAGAAGAAAGTATTCTAAGAGCTTTCAGAGAGATTCCAAGCCTCAGGTCATTGCCATCACACAGCAGAGAGGCGCAAACAACAATGAATTCTAGAATATTTAGGTTATGCTTATCCTCAGGTCAGTGCCATCGCACAGCAGAGAGGCACACAACCTATCTTCTTGTTAGAGCATTTTTTTTTCTTTTTGCACATAACGCACCAACAACATTAGTCATTAGCTTGATTGGGCTTAACAATTTTTTCATGTGCTTTGCTTATTTTTATGGTCATCCGCACACATTTGTGGCGTTTATTTTGCTCGTCACCCCTTATTGGAAATGCGTTGATTGTGTTAAGCAGGGATAAGATGAGAACCCACAACAAGTTGAACAACTTAGTTTGAATTTGATTCACCAATGAAGTCTACTCGTCTATTGTGTTGAATCTACCAACACATCATATAATGAACTAGCAACCTCTAGGTCTACTTTCTTTATGTTACCTCAGTAGCAGACTAGTTTACTATCATTTTTCCTCTATTTTGCTTAGACTTCTCAGACTTGTAATTTGAATATAACATGTTGATTATTAAATCCTTATGATGTCCCAAATAATTAGTTCCATGTGTACTATCATTTTCCATAATTTTTGAATCTATCTCACAGTTTTGATTTCTTAACTTTCAGCTAATCTTCCCTCCCTCGTTTTTTTTAAGTAATTAAATACTGAAACTATAACTAAATTATTCTTCCCCTAAAATTCTAAAACCGAAAATATTTTTTTTGTGTTTTTTAAATTTTTAAAGACAGGAAAATAAAATACAATAAAGAAAAATATGGCAGACTACGAACTCGACTCTTCTGGAATCACAGCACATTCAAAGGAACTCATTAGTCCAGGTTTGGGACCCAAGCCTTGACTGGTTTGGGTTTCCCAGAGGAATCACACATCATGAACTCATCCCACTGTCCTTCAGAGGATGAGGGCACATTCTTCTTCTTCTTGTTCTCATTATCAAACAAATTACTTGATTTTATCTTCCATAACCCAGTTTTGTGTAAGGCTTGTTTATGATAAACAGACCACTGGCTTATTGTTTGATCTTTAGGTTCACTAATTGTTGATGCATGTATGTCCCTAGATCATGAGCTGTAATGTAATAAATCTTGTCTGTCTGATTATGATGTAATTGTATCAATTAATGAAATGATATGAATTGGTTGTTACTTGTGATGTTTAATATTTCATTAATAAGTTGTGATTGAATTGATTGGGTTTATGAATGTTTGAATGATTGCACATTATGTTATATTAATTAAAACATTCAAACTTAACTTAATGAAGTTCTCATGCGAATGGCCCATGCGAATGGACCACACGCATGAATAACTTCATACGATTGACTCAATCGCACGATTGAAACAGGAGACTGGATCAGTCGTATGATTGACACATAAGATTGACTCAATTGCACGACTGAACACTCAGTCGTGCGGATGAATCAACCGCATGGTTCAATCGCACGACTGAACCATACTTATGGCCCAGTCGCACGATTGAACAATACTAACCTATAAATAGACCCACTTCATGGGAAAACGGAAGCAATCATCTCATTACGATTCCAGACGTACCCTAGCCGTCCAGAAGCCTCCCAAATCGTTCTCCAAGTTCACAGAACACATCAGATCGGTTCCTAATCGATTTCTGACGTTGATTTCAATTCTTGATAAATTCAACGTGTGTTCTCACTGATTGGATCGCCAATCAAATAGGATTCCGCACTATTTGAGTTGGTTTAACACGCTAATCACTCGGTATTTCGTTCAAATACCAGGTCCTAACAAGTGGTATCAGAGCTTTGGCTCTTGATTACGTGTTGATTCAATCAAGATTGCATAAAAGTTTGTGTTTTTGCACTAAAAACACAATCTTTGGCATCAAAAGTGATCTTGAACGTTCCCTGCTCATCGAAGTTCAGTTTCTATGGACTTAGGCGATTTGGACTCGCGAAATTTCGAATTTTTACGGCTGAAACCCGTCAAACCTAGAAATTTTCGCAAAACAGCAGCTTCAGTCACACGAGTGACTCATTCGCACGACTGGACTCCATTCGCATTGCTCATTCGCACGACTGGACCTAGTCGCACCCTCATTCGGCCGACTGAACCGTTCGTTCGCATAACTCATTCGCACAAGATTCATTCGCACGACTGAACCATTCGCCCTGTTCAGTCGCACGGTTGAACCAATCGCAGAGTTCATACGCACGATTAGACCATTCGCATCCTTCAGTCGCATCAGTTAAAGTTTATTTGATTAGATACTAAGTTTATTAGCCATGGAAGATCAGATGTCAGCCTTTACTGCTGGGAAGGACTCAAGGATTCAGAACCTGCTGTTGCTTGAGAGTGAGGTGGGTAATCACAATAAACCACCAAAGCTCTTGACTTTAGATGAGTTTCCCCACTGGAAACAACGTTTTGAGATCTACCTCAATGGAGTAGATCCTAATCTGTGGGAAGCTATAGAGGTTGGTTATAGTACACCGGTGGGAGCAGATGGAGTTAAGTTAACGTTAAGTGGGATGACCGACGCACAAAAAGTAAAGTACAATGCAGAGAAAAGGGTTTATGCATTGATCACTCAGTCTATCCCCAAAGACATATTCCACCAGTATTCAGAGAACAAGCAGTCCAAGAAACTGTGGGATGAGCTAGAGAAGAGATATGATGGGAATGCATCATTGAAGGCAATCAAGGCAAAGGAGTTAAAGAAGGAATTCGATAACTTCTCATCGATTGGTAATGAGAGTTTAGATGAAGTCATAGACAGATTCTACCACTTGATGAGCGAGTTGCATACACATGGAGTGGAAACGACTATGGAAGAGAAAGTAAGCAACTTCGCAGACGGATTGCCTGATAAGTGGGCATCATTTGTGTCTAATCTTAGACAGAATGGAATGCTTGTAAAGCTGGATATAAATGACTTCATTCTCAAGCTGCGTGAAGAAGCACTAAGGATGAAGTATAGAGCACAGAAGTCTTCGTATACACAAAATCCAGCTTTATACAACGCCACGCCTCAAGCTAAGACATCTGGAGCACCTCTCCAGACTGCATTTGTGTCTAGCTCGTCAGGTCCTTCACATGCTTCTCCTTCTGGATCAGACACGTCAGGGTCGTCATGTACCCATTATATTGGATCAGAAGCAAGTGCTACCAAATTGAAGACCGAGAACCTCGGTAATGTGACCGTAGAAGTAGCTCGAGAGCATATGGATCTTTTAGCAGCAGTGGTTCATTCATATGATGGACTTGTTGCTGGGAAGATTGGAAACTGCCATCTGGCAGATGAGGACTACGAGCAGGTGGATGAAATGGAGCTTGAAAGGATGGATATAATGTGGGCCTTAGCTAGCGCTGTCCGAAGGGCGAAGAAGTTTGTTAAAAAGACAGGACAAAATTTGATAGCTACTAAGGACACCACATTTGGCTTTGACAAGAGCAAAGTGACCTGCTTCAACTGTGGAGAGAAGGGGCACTTCAAGAGAGAATGTGTCAAGCCAAAGAAGACGGGTAATGGGAACCCGTTCTCATCCTTTACTCGCCAAGACAAGCAAGCTTCCAGTTCTACTTCATCAAACAAGGACCCAAAAGCCTTGACTGCTCATGATGATGAAGGACAGGATTGGAGTTTTAGGTTTGTCTCACCAGAATCTAACATTGCCAGTGTTGAAGATATTGATGATGATTCTGCGAGTGAAGGTGATCTAGCAGTTGAGATAGCAATGTCACACAGTGAAGAAACAACTGCAGCTGAGGTCAGTTACAAGCCAAAGGAGGAGACTTCCACGTCAGAAACAGAAAAGTCAGAATCACCAGAACCAGAGACGTCTGATGCTGCGTTGATGGCTAACTCTTCTGAAACAACACAGGTAAGTACAACTGACCAAATGTTTAATAATCATGCTTGTTCTAACTGTGATATGTTTAGGAATAGCATTGATGAAAAATTTGCTAGGTTATTAGATCACAATGATAACTTAGTAAAAGATTTACAACTATGCACTGAGGCCAATAGAGTTTAAAACAAAATGAGCATAGTTATAAAGAAAAGATAGACCTATTGACTAAACAGCTTAGGGAAACCGAAGTAGTTGCCTTTAACCAAGCAAATGACATTAGGTACTATCTAAACTCCCTAGAGGACACTAAGAAGCAAAAGGCAGTTCTAGAAGTAGAAGTTAACTCCTTAAAACAGAAACTGCATAGTTGGACTAGTTCTTCACACATAGTTCAACACTTAGTGAGAGAAAGGAATAACGGGGAGGGATTAGGCTACAAAGTGGTTCCACCACCACCTGAGACCTTGATGAACACCAAGTCTAAACCAGTAAACAACAACCCCATCAAGGATCATGTGGTGACCACTCCTCTTGTTACTGATCCAGACACATCATGTTCATCTACTGAATCTGGACAGAAACAAAAGGAGGCCACTTCAAAGGCAAAGGGTAAATTGCCTTGTGTTAATCTGGAAAATGAATTTGAAAAAGTTAACTTAAAGTCAGGGTCAAACAGAGTCAAATCAGAACCTAAAAGGACTTCAAACGTTAATTTTTCACATGCTACAAGTCAAAAACCAGTTAACCAAAAAGTGGAACACGTTAAACAGGTTAAAACAGTTAAATTTGTTAAACCAGAGAAAACATCAAACATGCAAGAGTCAAAACCTAAAGTGATTGATGTTACTAGAGTGTCACGCACTTCTCCACAAAGAAAGTCTATTTATAAAGTTGATAGCAGGTCATGCTACAACTGTGGAGAATGTGGACACATTGCTTCCTATTGTCCTTTCTATCAGACACCTAGGAAGAAGATTGATCTTCAGGACTCTAGACCTAGGTCTTCTAAGAGGAGTTCTCTAACTCCACCTAGAAGATCTAGTGAACCTAAAGTCCAACCTGTAAGCCAGACGACTGTTTATCATAAACAGGCATTGCACAAATCTGGCTTATGGAAAGAGAAGTCATCCTGTGTGTCTGATACTGATGACAAGAAGGAATCTGAGCTACCCTCACCCTCTAAGGGTCAATGGGTAGAGTTTATGATGTGTGATGCCTCTGGGAAACCCAAGACAGTAAAGGCTTGGGTTCCTAACCTAAACTAATACATTTACTTGATATGTGCAGGGTGTTCGGTATAGCGCTGAGACTAACACGTGGATTATAGACAGCGGAGCATCCAGGCACATGACAGGAAATAGAGCCCTTTTATCAAACGTCAAACAAATAAAAGGAGGGCATGTTTCCTTTGCAGGAAACAAGGGAGGATACATCACAGCACAGGGAGAAGTGGGAAATCAGAAAGTTAAGTTTGATAAGGTGAACTACGTTCAACAACTTCAGAATAACTTACTTTCTGTTTCCCAAATCTGCGATAAAGGATTTAAAGTCATCTTCGACAACAAGAAGTGTTACGTGCTGAAGAAAGACTACATGATCCCAGAGGACCAAGTTCTGATGACTGCTTCAAGATATAAAGACCTTTATGTCTTGGATCTGTCAACAGCTGCTACAACGGATCATGAGGTTCAGTGCTTTCTATCTAAAGCTACTGAGAAGGACTCAATCTCCTGGCATAGGAGAATGGGACACATTAGTCAAAGGAAGATGAATCATTTGATTCAGAAGGATTTAGTAGAGGAGTAAATGTCAAGAACTTCCAACTTCCTGACTTTTGTGTAGCTTGCAAGAAAGGCAAACAGACAAAGAAGTCTCATAAGGAAAGAAAGTTCATTCAATAGAACTTCCTCTTGAACTTCTTCACATGGATCTGTTTGGTCCAGTCAGTACAAGGAGCATTGCAGGCGATTTGTACTGTTTTGTGGTCACTGATGACTACTCAAGGTTCACTTGGGTAATGTTTCTGAAATCCAAATCAGAAACATTTGAGTCATTCAAGGAATTAGTCACCACTCTGGAATCTCTCTACAAGCTAAAGGTTAGACAAGTACGCTCAGACAACGGGACAGAATTCAAGAATCAATGGATGGAGGCATACTGCAAGGAAAAGGGAATTGTTCATCAATTCACTTCAGCCTACACGCCTCAGATGAATGGTGTTGCTGAGAGGAAAAATAGAAGCTTGATAGAGACTGCACGGACTATGCTGGCTGACTCGAAACTGCCTATCCAATTCTGGAATGAGGCAGTAGCAAATGCATGTTATACACTGAATCGAGTCCTAATAGTCAAGCGCCACGGAAAGACATGTTATGAGCTACTACAAAGACGCAAACCGAATTTGGAGTATCTTGAACCTTTTGGCGCGCCGTGTACACTTCTGAAGAAGACACAAGAAGGAAAATTCAGCGAGAAGGCAGATGAAGGAATCTTTCTAGGATACAACATACCGAATAAGCGAGTTTACAATAACTCAACGGGTCTTGTAGAAGTGTGGTGTAATGTCGACGTTCAGAGATATACCACACCACCTACAGGCAAAGGACCTGCATACTTCTTCGATTATGATGGATTCTTCAAGTCCTTCAACATACCTCTCTCTCCCTCGGATGATGAGTTAGCTACTAGGATGATGTATGATATTCTGAATACACCATCTAGCACACAGGGAGAATCATCTACTCAGTCAGGGGGAGTAGTCGATGAAGTGACTCCTCTCTGAAGATGAAACTGAAGCAGATGACCAGAACAGTCAGGAGGAACAGGTTCCAGTTCCTGAAAGTCCACAAGCATCTACGAGTGATGCTCCTTCGACTTCAGAACCTCAAACTCCAACTACCTCAGATGCAGAACAAAATGTTCATAATCTTGGTTCTGAGGTGGCTGTTCCTACTACTCCAGGATCACGACTAAACGTCTATCATCCCCTTGACAATGTTATTGGGGATGTCAGATCAGGAGTACAAACCCGAAATCAGTTATACTCAGCTGATTACGCCTCGGTTATGGAGAAAGGATACATTCATGATGGTGCTTATCGATGTTTTGTCTCGCAGGTTGAGCCAAAATATGTCAGTGAGCACTAAATGATGAGGCGTGGGTGAGTGCCATGCAAGAAGAACTTCTGCAGTTTAAGAAGTTAGGTGTATGGACTCTGGTTGATAGACCTAAAGGTGCTAAAGTCATTGGCACTAAATGGGTACTAAAATGCAAGAAGGATGACCAAGGGGTCATTATCAGGAACAAAGCTCGACTGGTGGTTCAAGGTTTTCGCCAAGTCGAGGGAATTGACTATAATGAGGTGTTTGCACCCGTGGCAAGGATGGAAGCTATTCGTATCTTCCTTGCCTATGCATCGTACATGAAGATCAAAGTCTACCAATTAGATGTAAAGAGTGCATTCCTTCATGGGGAAATCAGGGAAACAGTCTATGTAAGTCAACCCGAGGGATTTGAAGATCCTTATCATCGGGATAGAGTTTACAAGCTCGACAAAGCTTTATATGGGCTTCATCAAGCTCCTCGAGCTTGGTATGAGAAACTCTCAACTCATCTTGTGAAACACGGCTTTCGCAGGGGAGTAATTGACTGTACACTGTTTATTAAAGAAAAGGATGGCGACCTACTGCTTGTACAGATATATGTTGATGACATAATCTTCGGGTCAAAGAACGAAGAGTTATGTAAAGAGTTTGAAGCAGTAATGAAGAAAGAGTTTGAGATGAGTGCTATGGGGGAGATGAAGTTCTTTCTCGGGTTACAGGTGGATCAAACACCTAATGGAATCTTTCTACATCAGACCAAGTATGTAGGAGACATTCTCAGTCGCTTTGACATGGAGAATGCTTCTGCTGCTGGGACTCCACTTGCTACGAATCATGATATAGCACCTGATGAGAATGGAGATCTAGTAGATGCCACTATGTACCGAGGAATGATCGGATCCCTCATGTATCTCACTGCCTCAAGACCTGATATTATGTATGCTACATGTCTATGTTCAAGATATCAGGCTAAACCAAAGGTCAACCATCTGATCGGGGTCAAGAGGATTTTTCGTTATCTGAAGGGTACACCCACACTTGGATTGTGGTATCCTCATGATGATGACTTTGAGCTTACCGCGTATAGTGACTCGGATTACGGGGGCTGCAAGATGAACTACAAGTCTACATCAGCAGGGTGTCAATTCTTTGGGAGAAGATTAGTTACCTGGCAGTGTAAGAAGCAGACATCGGTTGCATTGTCAACCTGTGAAGCCGAATATGTTGCTGCTGCAAGTTGCTGTTCACAAATCATCTGGATTCAACAGCAAATGCGGGATTACGGTTTAAAATTCTCATCTACTCCTATTTTTGTTGATAACTCTGCTGCAATTGCAGTAACTAAAAATCCGGTCCAACATCCTAAGACCAAACACATCGGTATTAAATACCATTTCATAAGAGATTGCTTTGAAAAGAACTTAATTGATGTGGTTAAAATTAATACTGATTTTCAACGCGCTGACCTCTATACTAAAGCCTTTGATAAACCACGTTTTCAATATTTATTAGAGGTCAACGGCGTTAAAAAGAAAAGTGAGGTAATTCCTGATGATGAAAATGTGTAGTCCGATGTAGTTTTAGTTAAAGTTTATTTTATTTTATTTGTCTATTTATTTTATTTTATTTTATTTACACTCATGTTATTTTGCTGTTTATTAAAATCCTAAAATAATTAAACCAGAAATGATTTCAGTATTTTAGGGGGAGAATATGTCAGCAAGTTAACATTAAAAAAAAAGGAGGGAGAAGGAGTAACTAGCTGAAATAAGGTAGATTGTGTCTGTGATACCGATTCAATACCTTTGGAAAATGATAGTACACAGGAACAAATCAAGAGGGACTTTAAAATTTAAGTTTTGGAAAGATGCAAAAGTTCAAAGTATAAATCTGTGTAATCTAAGCAATACAAAAAGGAAGATGATAGAAAACTGGCAACTCCTAAGGTGACACAAAGAAAGTAGACTTAGAGGCTGCTAGACCATATATGATATGTTGGTAGATTCAACACAATAGACAAATAGACCTGATTGGTGATCTCAAGATAAAACTAAGTTGTTCAACTGACTGTGGGCTTCCATCTTATCACTGGTTAACACAATCAACAATATTCCAATAAGGGGTAATGAGCAATTAAACGCCACAAATGTGTGCGGATGACCATAATTAGAGCAAAGCAAGAAAAAAATTGAAAGACAAATGCAATAAAGCTAATGACTTATGTTGTTGGTGCATTTTGTGCAAAATAAAATAAGCTGCTCTAACAAGGAGATAGGTTGTGTGCCTCTCTGCTGTGCGATGGCACTGACCTGAGGATAAGCATAACCTAGATATTCTAGAATTCATTGTTGTTTGCCGCCTCTCTGCTGTGCGATGGCACTGACCTGAGGACAGGCTTCTCTTTGAAAGCTCTAAGAATAGTCTCTTCTTGTAATAATACCCGTAGACCGCTCAAAAGCTCCTGAGGAATGTTGATTACCATATAAGTGTGGGATCCACAAATGTTAGTTGAAATAATTAAACCTAAATAAGTCACCAGTCTGTGTCAAAAGTCTGTGTATGGATTTAAGTGGACAAACATACTGACAATCATTGTGGCTACATTCTCAAAGGTTCAAATCAATGTGAAAATCTAAGAGTTTCAGTATGATTTCCTTATGTTGCTAACGACTCTGGATGAACACCGAGAACTTGAGCATCAAAAGGTTTAATAACTAGTCCCAAATGATTTGAATTGCCTGTATGATTCCAAAAATTGAATTGGTCCAGATATGATCAATCTAAGTTGAAGCTATCTATTCCCGAACCAAATCCCGTAGATATCAATCTCTGGATTTATCTCTCACAAAAAGCCAAAAATATGTCTGTTTATGTAATTAGTTTAAAGTCTTAAATTAGTTAGTCGTTTTAAGTTTAATTTGAGTCAAGTGTCGGGCTACATCAGCAAAATCAGAAGGAATCAACTCACTAAAAGGGTCATGTCTGAGATGACCATATGTGCTTTGAAAGGTTAAAATAGTCACGTCTGAGGTGACAAAGTGTTTTTAAAGGATCACGTCTGAGGTGATCAAAATGTTTTCAAGATAAAAATGGTCACGTCTGAGGTGATCAAAATGTTTTCCAGATAAATGATCATGTCTAAGATGATCAAAGGTTCATAATGTTAATTTCATAAAGTAAAAAGAGGTTTTAAATGTAAATTGGTCAAAATGGCAGAAAATTAACTAAGTATGACCCATTCGCACGAATGGACCATACGTATGGACTAACCATACGAATGGAATCCATTCGCACGAATGAACTATGAGTATGGACCATCAAACCGAATGGCCCATACGATTAGTCCAGTCGGAGGCTTAAGTGCGAACGAGTGAGTCAGTCGCACGACTGAAATCCAGTCGGACGACTGGAGAAGGGCGACTGACCCAATCGCACGACTGAGTCCACTCGCACGACTGAAAGGTGCGTATGAACTCAGTCGCACGATTGGATCTAGGGTTAGTATAAATAGAGGAGGAGTCGGTCGCAGAGACTCATCACCCTCAAAGAAACCCTAAATCGCACGACTAAAGTCACTCTGCCAAAATTTCGTTTGATCTCCTTAAAACCTTCGTTTCTTGCATACTGACCATTTACTTCGATTCTACAGGTAATTTGCGACGAAGAAACATCACCAATTCGTTCATTTGACTTTTAATCTGGATAATCAGACCCGTTTGGTAAACTGTGACATGTGGGACAAATAACCTAACCTAACTACTCAAACGGATGAAATTAAGTGTTATAAGTTATAAGAACATATTGCGAGTCTAATGAACCAGAACACGAAGTCTAAAACTCAAAATTGATGAAAAAGTTAATTTGAATTGAACGGACAGGATGTCATACGATTGGACAAGCGGATGAACTTCAGTCGCACGACTGAAGGGGCGATTCACTTAACCGCACGACTGAACCATGCGAATGAGACTCAGTCGCACGACTGGTGTAACCGCATAAGAGTACATGCGCATGAGTCCAGTCGCACACTCAGTCGTACGCATGAGGTCATTCGCACGTCTGAACCTCAATCGCACTGTTCAGTCGCACGACTGTCTTCAGTCGCACAACCTCAATCGCATGACAGAGACATTCTATTCAAAGTCTAAGTGTTTCATTATACTTTTAGCCAACAGGACTAATGTTTATATTGTTATGTGTTACAGATGGCGAGTCGATGGAACATGAGCACCAAGCATAACATATGTGCTCATCTGGATTTGACATCCAGGAACGCAGCTGACTTCACAGGCATCATTACATTTCTGTTGAGATCCAGGATCGCTCATGCTATCTCTACACCATGCACTCCGTATAGATCAGTGCAGCAGGCCTTCTGGGAAGGCGCGACTGTTGATAGATCCTCTGAGCCTCATTGCATCAGGAGTACGATCTTTGGTGAGGCTATTACCGTATCAGAGGAGGATTTGAGGATTGTTCTACAGTTAGGGGATGATGCTGATTGTCCTACTCGTCTACACCCCCTCACTGTCAGAGGATGTTTTATGAGAGCCAAGTACTCTGGGGACATCAATGCTGGGGTACTCAACAAGAGTAACCTCTGTCCCCAGTTCAAGTATCTTGCGCATGTTCTGCTGAAGTGCATAGCGTCGAGGAAGGGAGGATTTGATGAGTTGTCGGATCAGATCCAGAACGCTTATGCAGCATTGGTGCTGAACCACCCGTTCAGCTTCTCCAAATGATCTTCACCTACCTGGTGGAGAACATTGAGGGGAAAGGGAAGGAAGGCTTCTGTATGTATCCGAGGTTTATACAGATGATTATTGATCAGAAGCTTCCCTCCCTGCCAAAGGAGAAGGAGGATGCTGTAGTGCTAGAGGTCATGGATGACACTACGCTAGGCCGGATGAAGGTTTACAGGGGGAAGCAGGTGAAACCCCCTGTCAGGAGGTTGTTTGGGCATCTGGCCCGTGCTGACTATGTGGCGCCAGCCAGGAGAAAGTGGCGCCACGATGACAGTGATTCAGATGTCGAGCATATTGCTATACCAGAGACTGACTCAGATGATGATGATAGCGGCGACGCCGAGGATGATATGCCTGCTCCACCTAGAGGCACTGATTCAGACGTTATTCCCCCGGGGTCTGCCACTGCCGGAGAGGTTGCTGAGATGGCCGGTTTCCATCAGGAGTTTGTAGCTGGTGATCAAGAGGAGGAGGAGTCAGATGAGGAGCCCCTCACTAGGACTGTGGGAAGCAAAGTTGTTCCCACAGACCACGGGCTTAGGGTGGTTGGTGAACACCCTCGGGACTCCTCAGGGAGAGAGACTGACCCGAACTATGTTCCGGGTTCAGTGGGCAGAGCTGCAGGGGGAGCATCCACTTCCACCGGGACTAGGAGGAAGCGGATGGCTCAACCCCATGGATTGAAGAAGAAGAAGCGTCACCTGACCTTCGTTACAACGACAGCCACCACTACCACCACCACTGACATACCACCCATCATCACAGCCACCACATCCACTACTTCCACTACCACAGCCACCACCTTACCTACCACCACTGTATCCTTCCCATCCACCACCAGACCATTCACACCTACTTCACCAGCATCAGCCCACCGACCCATATTCACCACTGCCACTGCCACCACCACCACACATCATGCTGGACCTTCAGCCCAGCCTTCACATGCTTATGGATTACTCTACCTCACATCAGGGTAGAGGAGCAGCTCTCAGCGCTAAACCGTATGGTGATGCGTCTGCTTGCTGCAGATGAGGAGAAGGCGGCGCAGATCCGCCAGCTGACCGACCTGACTGCTGCCCAGTCTCAGCAAATGGCAGAGCAGGCTCGGGTGATCGACCAGCAGAGAGTCGAGGTGTCCCAACTCCAGGACCTGCAGGCTCAGTCCGTCAAACGTATAGAGGAGTTGGAGACGACCAACAAGACGATTATGCTGAGGCTAAAGGGGTCGAAGGATGAGCCCCTGAAGCTAAAGGAAGGTGACGGGGATGATGGAGATGGTGATGATGAAGATGATGATGATGATGAGGAAGATGATGATGATGAGGAGACTGAGGAAGACAGGACAGAAGGTCGTGATGATGATGACGAAGCAGAAGGAGGGGATGCGGCTGCATCGGCCTCTGCTTCAGGTCAAGAGCGGAGATCTAAGCATCGACAGGACCAGTCATCCACCACTTCTGCTCCTTCGAGCGACACACCCCAGATTCAAGACAAAAGTACTGATTAGATGTCTTATGTATTTATTTATTTTGTACTTGAATCATGTAATGAAAAACAAGTGTGTTAAATGTTTATATATTAAGTTAATATAAGTCTGTTTGATTAATTACTAATGGTTTATGTGTTGAATGTTTATATCAAACAGATCCAAACTTTAAAGGGATGGGTTTGACTTTGCTCCCCTTCAAATGGTCAAGACTCAATTAACCATGATTCTTGACCTACAAGGGATAGTGAGACGGTCTGTGAGTTATACCCCTGAAGCAGGGGAAATAATTCATGACCTATCGGATGAACAACTGGCTGAGATGTTCAGACTCAATCCCGATGAAATAGTCAAGGACGCTCCAACAGTTGATTCAACCAGTGATGAGGAACTTAATGACATTGATGAAGTTGAGGTTGAAGACATTACTGCAGAAGAGTACCCTCAGTATGCTGACGCCGAGGGAAATGTGGTTCCCAATCTGGGTGAATCCCTAGTCAGTGATACGTTTGAGGTACTAGACAAGATGGAGCAGGAAACGGAAAAGACTGAAGGAACAGCCCAAGCCTCCAACGATGATGTATACATTCGCAAGGCTGAGTGGGCTGCCTGTTTTGAAGAAGTAAGAGCCCAGCATGCTGCACCAAAGAGAGATGCCTACACCAAGCTCTACAGAGTCAAGAAACACCATAAGGTGTCAGGCAGGATTATCTCATGGGCTTATTTTGATGATCTTAACGCGTATGCAGTTAAGAGGGAGCAGGGCATAGAGTACTTTAGGTTTCCACATGATCTGAAGACTCTACCTGGTTTTGAGCTCAACCAGCTGGCTAAACTAAAGCTGTTGTATGCTGACCCAAGAAAGATGTCAGGCTGGTTTGAAGCTGCCCTGAAAAAGGAGTACCACACCCGATGGGTTAACTTCAGACCACAACAGCCTACGAGGTATATAAGAAGGTCTGAGGTTGATGCCATTACTGGCAAACCCAAGATTGTGCTGAAGTGGAGTCCCCCGCGCACTATGTCGAGAATCCCTCTCAGGGAAATGCCACAGGACTTCACTCCACACTTCAAATGGTGGTACTATGATTGGAGAACCGCTGAAGCTGTCATAGTTCTGAATAAAGAGGGCCAAATGGATACTATCAGGGTATTCGACCCAATGTGGCTAACCAACTTGTCTGCAAATGATGTCTATACATTATACAAGTGGCCACTGTTCTATGACACACAAGACATTGTACAAGCCCTCCAGTTCCAAAATGTTATACGACTTTGCTTTGCGTTCGAGATACACGCAGGAGTCACTAAAGAGGAGAAGTACAAAAAGTATAAGGAGGTGATGCAGAAGACAAGAGATTAGATAGATCTAGGTCCAAGAGGGAGTTTGTTGATGCATGTATGTCCCTAGATCATGAGCAGTAATGTAATAAATCTTGTCTGTCTGATTATGATGTAATTGTATCAATTAATGAAATGATATGAATTGGTTGTTACTTGTGATGTTTAATATTTCATTAATAAGTTGTGATTGAATTGATTGGGTTTATGAATGTTTGAATGATTGCACATTATATTATATTAATTAAAACATTCAAACTTAACTTAATGAAGTTCTCATGCGAATGGCCCATGCGAATGGACCACACGCATGAATAACTTCATACGATTGACTCAATCGCACGATTGAAACAGGAGACTGGATCAGTCGTATGATTGACACATAAGATTGACTCAATCGCACGACTGAACACTCAGTCGTGCGGATGAATCAACCGCATGGTTCAATCGCACGACTGAACCATACTTATGGCCCAGTCGCACGATTGAACAATACTAACCTATAAATAGACCCACTTCATGGGAAAACGGAAGCAATCATCTCATTACGATTCCAGACGTACCCTAGCCGTCCAGAAGCCTCCCAAATCGTTCTCCATGTTCACAGAACACATCAGATCGGTTCCTAATCGATTTCTGACGTTGATTTCAATTCTTGATTGATTCATCGTGTGTTCTCACTGATTGGATCGCCAATCAAATAGGATTCCGCACTATTTGAGTTGGTTTAACACGCTAATCACTCGGTATTTCGTTCAAATACCAGGTCCTAACACTAATCCTCTTAGGTGGAGTATTAGATCTCATTTAGAAAAACTTGGTTTTGCATCATAAAGTTCAATTTTCTTTTTCGGCGTCTGATAATAAGGAAAATTAGGAGAGATATGTCCTTGTTTTCCACAATTGTAGCATGATCTTCCTTCTACAGATTGAAGAAAATTTTTATGTGGTGTTGAGTTTGGTAAGGGTGTGAGATGTGTCTGGTTGGGTTTTGTCAATTCTCTCTTAGATGTTTCAGATTCTTTAACAAAATTAATTGTTTTAACATTTTGAACATTGTTAACTATTAGTTTATTTGGACTTTGATGAGTAACACGTTTTTGATTAACTGGATTAGTCATATTTGATTCTGAAGTAGACGTGTGTGATTCTGACCTTAATTAACCTTTTCAATTTGATCACCCAAATTTTCAATAGGCATCTTCTCTTTTGATTTCAAAGTAGATTCCTTCTGTTTAGTGATATTTTTCACTGATTTGCGCGTAGAATCGGGATCACTAACCAGAGGAGTGGACACCACATGATCCTTTACTGGGTTATTATTGATTGGTCTACATTTAGTGTTCAAAAGGACTGCATGTGGTGGCAGAAATACTTTATAACCCAGACCTTCCCCATTATTTTGTTCTTTCACTAAGTTTTGAACTATGTGAGAAGAACTAGTCAAACTATGCAGTTTTTGTTTTAAAGATTCAACTTTGACTTCTAAAACTGCTTTTTCCTTTTTCGTTTCTTCCAAAGAATGTAAATAAAACTTTATGTCATTTGCTTGATTTAATGCAACAACTTCGGTTTCCCTTAGTTGTTTTCCCAGAAGTTCTATTTTTTCTTTGAAACTGCAGTCATTTTGTTTTAAAATACGATTAGCCTCAATGCAGAGTTGTAAATCGTTTACTAAATTATCATTGTGTTCTAATAACCTTGCAAATTTTAGATCAATGCTTTCTCTAAATTTGTCACATTCAGTACAAGCATGTTTTTCAAACAATTGGTCTCTAGAACTTACCTGTGAGGAATCAGACGAATCAACCATCAAAACTATATCAGACTCTTCGTTGACTCGAGATTCTGAGTTTGTTGCTCTGAGCTCTTCCTCAACCAAGTGATTTACAACATTCACAACTTCTTCGGTATCTAACGTCGCTTGCTCAGCTATGATCTCACTTTCACTAGCAGATCCATCATCCAGTACATCGACAAAGGCAATATTTGATTCACCCGGAGAGACAAAGCTGAAGGACCAGTCTTGCCCTTCATCACCTTGAGCAGTGAGAGCCTTTGTCTCTTTACTTGAAGAAGTAGTTCTAATCATGTCTTTGTCATGACGGTTTAATGTAGGAAATGGGTCTCCATTTACGGTTTTCTTGGGCTTTACACATTCATGTTTTCCATTCTTTCTAGCTCATTTTCATCAAGTTGCTCGTAATCCTCATCTGCAAGATGACATTTCCAATCTTTCCGGCAACTAAACCATCATAAGATTATACAACAGCCGCAAGAAGATCCATGTGCTCCTTAGAAACTTCCACTGTGACATTAGCGAGATTCTCAGTCTTCAACTTTGTAGTATTTGCCTCAGGAACTATGTATTGGGTTCCAGATGACACTGACGTTTCTGTTCCTGAAGCATTGTTTTGTAAAGAAGCAGAAGAACTAGACACGAACGTTGTTTGTAACGGTGCTCCTGAAACAGCTAGAGTCTGAACTGAGTTATAAAGTGAAGGATTCTGAACATAGGATCCTTTCTTTGACTTGTATTTCATTCGTAGTTCTTCCTCCCTTAATTTCAAGATGAAATCATTTATGTCTAGCGTCGCAAGAATGTCGTTTTGTCTCAGATTAGACACAAACGAATCCCATTTATCAGGCAAACCATCAGCAAAGCTTGAAACTTTATCTTCCATAGATGTTGGCACACCATGAGTGTGCAACTCACTCATCAGATGATAGAATCTGTCAATAATATCATCCAAGCTCTCATTCCCTGTCGAAGAGAAATTATCAAATTCCTTTTTGAGAGCTTTAGCCTTTAGTGCTTTGAGAGGTGCGTTTCCATCATATCTCTTCTCCAATGCCTCCCATAACTTTTAGCCTGCTTGTTCCCAGAGAACTGATGAAAGATGTCCTTAGGTATCGACTGAGTCAATAAGGCATATACTTTATTTTCAGCATTGAACAGAATCTTCTGAGCTTCACTCATTCCTCCCAAAGTCAACTCGACTCCATTAGCACTGACTGGTACCGTATAACCAGTCTCAATGGATGTCCAAAGATTTGGGTAAACTCCATTTAAATAGATTTCAAACCGCTGTTTCCACTGTGGATATTCATCTAACGTTAACAGCTTTGGCGGTTTATTATGATTTCCAATCTCATTCTCCAGAAGTAGAAGGTTCTGGATGCGGGAGTCCTTTCCGGCAGTAAATGCAGCAAATAGGTCTTCCATTGCTTTAAACTTGGTATTTTTAGAACATGACAGTTTCACTCGTGCGAATGGGCTATGAGTATGGATCACTCTTGCGAATGAAGGATGCGAATGAATTCAATCATGCGATTGGATTCACTCCTGCGTATGAACAAGGTGAATGGAATCAACCGACTGGAGTTATTCAGTCGTGCGGATGGGAGATGGGACTAAGTTTAGTCGTGCAAATGGAGTATATGAATGAGTCCAATCATACGAATGGACCAATCGTGCGACTGAAGGCTGCTGAGTTTGTAAAATCGAATATTTTGACACTTTGACACAAAATATGAGTTTTCTAGAAACCTAATCTGCCGTATAATGAAAAACTGAGACGTTGATGCATGCAAACGTCAAAAACGCCTTTTGAAGCAAAACGGTGACTCTTTTGATTGAAAAACGTAGATTTTAACACCAAAACTAATCGAATCCAACGCAAAATCACGAGCCAAAGTGCTGATACCACTTGTTAAGACCGTGTACGTACGGAGTACTAACGGATTCTGCGTGAACCAGATCAAATAGTGTGGAATCCTATTTGATTGACGATCCAATCAGTAAGAACGATAACCCGATCGATATAACATTGAACTAAACGTTAAGAATGGGTAGGAATCGATCAAGATTGAACTATGAAGTTGGATTGGATGTTTAGGACGCTCTGGACAGCTAGGGTTTATGAATATTCAAAGTCTCTCTCAAAGTGTTCTGTTTTTGCACGAATTAAGTGGTATTTATAGGTGTGTAGTTTTCATTCATACGACTAAACCATTAGCATGGTTCAGTCGTGCGACTGAATCATGAGGTTGATTCATACGCACGACTGAAGGTTCAGTCGTGCGACTGAGTCAATCTTATGTCTCAATCATACGACTGAATCAGTCTCCTGGTTCAGTCGTGCGACTTGTCCATAAGCATGATATAATCACCCGACTAAGTTGAACACATTACTTAATCATTATTGACTAAGAGCTATGGACAACATCCTCAAACCTATATATGATGTTTATATATATGACATTAATAATATGAAATATTCAAAGACAATTAAACATCAAGACATATAACATATTTCATTTCATCATCATATTACACATATGTAAGACATGAGAGACTTTTACATTTAAGTACATAAACTAGGAACATCATGTATCTACAAAAAGGATGGCTTCTAAATCTAAGTCAAAGAAGAAGAAGAAGTTATAGTCATCCACCTCCAAGTCTCAGGATGAGTCAGAACATCCTGAGGAAGTGCAACAAGAGGAAGCTCAACCAACTCCAATCCAAGCAGCTCCTCTTAAATGTGGAAGATCCATCTTATCCTGGGCGTACACTACTAATCCAGAAAGATGGCATGTAATCAGAGATCAAGGTGTTGAAGATGTCTACATATGGCAGGACATGTTCAACCTACCTATGCATGATCTCTTTGATATGAGAAGACACTTTGAAAGTCTGAGTGATCCTAACCATCTAATGAAGAAGGGTATGGTCATCATCATGATGAGGAGTGTCAACATCTAAAGTCTTCAAATGTATTGGTAGCATCAGCCTAGGGGAAGTTTGAAAAGTTTTATGTAAGGCTGATGCACCTAAAACATTCAATGTCTCTCTTGCATGCATGCACTTAAGTGCAAAGTAGAAATGCTTCAGAACTTTTACACACTGCATCAGAATTATTCTAAGTGTAAAATATTCTGAAGCCAAGACCAACATATTCCAAAGCCAAAAGTGAAGTATTCCAAAGTTTCAAGACAAAGTCTTTCGAAGCTAAGAAGTGAAGACTAATTTCTTCTGAAGACTTTTAACACATGCTTTATGTGATGTACTTTTCCATAAAGCTGGACCACTTTCCGCTGCAACTCTGTTTAGTCACCAACTTACATGAGTTGGTGAAAAGGCCCATGCTTTTGGTAACTGTACATTTAGGTCTTAAGTCTTTTGCTTTCTACTTTATATACTTTTATCTTTTTTTTAATATATTAGGATGTGAGCTATGGCATGTCATAGTCACTAGTCAAAAGGCAATCTGCCTTTTGACTCTACATTTGATATAGTTGTTGTCTAGATCAAATGTTTCCAGCTGGCTTTCTAAGTATGGCCGGCTGTAAGATATAGTAAAACGTACCTCAGGTCCTTGTATCTTTCTTTATGCTTTGTAGTACTTGTAAAGAACTTGAGAGCAATATATAACATTTTTGAAAACCATTATACTTTTTTTGTTTGCTTCTTGTTCTGTCTCTTATTTGCTTGTGTTCTTAGCATCAAACCACTGTATTACCAGTTCCCTATTTGATCTATTAAGTGTTCTATAACACTATCCTTATTTTGTGTTGTGTTGTAAGTGACCATCCCTTAACCGGTCTTGCAATGCATGATCAGAAATGGATTTTGTTAAAGAGGTGGTCAAATGATCAACTTGGGCTTTAAGATTGCAATTTTCAGAAACAAGTTTATGTATATCTTTTGGTAAAGAGGTAAATTTGATTTGATATAACTTATGCTCTCTTAGATTAGATTCATTTAAAACTATTGTTTCTTTTACTTTGTTTGCCAGTTGTTAAGCATGGACTCTATATCTTTCTACCTCCTTAACACACATTGATGAACATAATTTGTCCCTTACCTCTCTAGCCATAGGTGGGACCTTGTTCTCCATGTTAGCCATTAATGCTTGATTTTCTTCCAACACTTCCTTCTCATACATGCTCCAGTCACAGGTTCCATCTTGCAAAATTATTAACCCTGTTTTATGGTTTTGCTTGGTCCTGCTGATAAGCTTGTGGCTGGTGGGGATGAGTTTGTAAGATGAGGTTGTTTGATAGTTCGTTGAATTGCTGATGATTGATAAGATTGATGTTGTTGAGGATGATGTTGTTGATTTTGTCTCATGTCAGAAGTTGATTATTGATTGCACTCCCTTAAGAAATGCCCATACATATTGCATTCGAAGCATCTCTCGTTTTACTTATGAATCCTAATATTTGTTGTTCTACCTACTGTAGCCAAGTTTTTTTTTCTTCTCAGATATTGTTTGGCTCTATATGCAATCATGGTCATTTTCCATTGAAGATCCATCTCTTCTACTTCATCTGGATGAAGTTCTTGTAGATCTTGTTGACAAATGTTTGCAGGTGTAAGAGTGCTACCAAGATATGCTTGGAAGCTTGAACTAAAAGCTGCAAAAGCTGCTTTCTCTTCTTCTGAGTCCAGAACCATAGTAATTGGCTCTGCTTGATTGTTGTTGTTGGAGGAGGATGCCTTTGCTGATGTAGCAGATGAACCTTTTCTTTCATTATGTCTTATTTTCTTCTTTGCTGACATACTTTGAGAGTTTGATCTGAAAGACTTTGATGCATAAAAACCAACTTGTTCTCCATCATCACTCAAAGTACAAGAGCTTTCATCATCATGATTAAAAATAAAAGGACTTCCAGAACTTTTAGTTTCTTTGAATTGATAAGGAGCAACATGTGATATCACACTCTTATTTCTTTATTTTTCATCCACTTCAAGTGCTTCCACCTTAGCTACCAATGTATCTACACAAATGGTTTTAAGATCAAGGGTATTCTTAAACATGTATACAGTTTGCGTCCAACTTTCAGGTAAAGTATGGAGCATCTTCTTGTTCAACTCCTCATTGGTGTATTTAAATTTCAAGATATTCATCTCAGTTACCAATTGCATAAATCTATGGAGTTGTCGAGGCACAGATTCACCCTTAATATGATAAAATGTTTCATATTATAAGCCAAGTGTATCCTTCCTTATGCTTCTGATCTCAATACTCCATTCACAGAGAGTGTGAAGTATCTTCCATAAGGATTTTGCTTTTTTATAACTTTCACACCTCATTAATAGATCTTCAGGTAAAGCCATATTAAGCATACTATATGCTCTAATATCAACTTTGACCTTATTTGCATCTTCAAGTGATAGGTCCTTCATGCTTGCAGGTTGATTGTTGTCGTTATAATTACGTCCCAGTGTTGGTGGAATGTATGGACCTTCAGTAATTGACATACATAAGTTAGAAGCAGTGGTTCACAAGATTTCTGAACCTGATCTTCCATGATTTGAAATCAACCTTGTTTTCCAACTTTGGAGGTTGATATGATGATCCACCAAGTGAATTAATCATTTTAGATAATGTTCTAATAGTCAACTAAAATAGAGTTCCTTTGTAAATGATCTAATTAATAACAAACACTTAATTATCGGTTGATTATGTTTTACAGTTAAAATTAGTCAATCGTCGTAATGAGATATCAACAGATATTGAATCGAGTGTATTTGATGATATGTTATTGTTCAAGTTGTTTGAATAACCGTTGATTATCGATCAATAACACATATCTACCAATCAAATCGATATTGATGTAGATTGGTGTTAGCCGAGTAATGGAACAGTACTCGTCGACCAATAAATCAGGGTTTGATAATTTTAGTTTCATTTACACCAAATTGTTGAGTAGAATTTCTTCGTTAGCTATCGATTAGCTTAACTCAACTTGTATGTTGATTAGATCATTCAATAACACCCTTGAATCGGAGTAATGCACTCTTAATTCGTTATGAATACCCTTAAAGCTATTTTACTCAAAATCAATAGAACCAAACAGAAATCTGATAGATCTAATGATATGAACAATTGATTTAAATAAATCTAAAACTGATAGATCAATTGATCTAGATCAATGAGCACCTCTGATAGCACCTGTAAATCCAAGGATCGAACAAGGAACTATCAGGTTAGATCTAATGAACAATGATCGTGAAATTATCACTTTTCATTGTTTAATCAATTGTTGATAAAATAACAATTTTAATATGAATTAATATGAAGAACAATTTTGACAAATGATAAAACAAATGAATATAAGGAATATATAGCAAGTTCGATTCAAATGGTTTTCATTATCGTTGACTAATGATTACAATTGAATTGATGATTGAATATTGCTGGGGTTCTAATTATTTTGGTGTATATTGTTGTGGTTGTTATTGGTGGTTGCTAGGCTTTGTTGATTTGATTGATCTCAAATAATAGATGTAATGATGGATACCCTAATGTGTGAACCTATGCCTTGTATTTATAGGCACAGAGAGTTACTGTTAGGGTAACAGTAACTTTCTTATATGGGTAAGAAAGTTACTCAGAGAATGTCATGATGTGACATCCTCTAACTAAGTTAAAGTCGTCCGTATGAGTTGACTTTATGACGTCACTTAGTGTGAATCCAAGGATCGTAAACAGGAATTATCAGTGTCGATTGATGGCAAGTCAACGTTTGCGGAATCAACGTTGATTTGGTTTAATTGTTTGAAATAACATTAAATATCAATAAATGTTCAAGAAAACACGTAACAAAACACAATTAATGATTAATTAGTATTTCATTAGAACATGTTAATGATTACAAATATAATGAATGAATGATATCAAAGTATGTTATGATGTGACGGCTGCTAAGGTTTGATTGAGAGAATTTGAAGTGATTGTCGTATTGCTTTTGTTGTTGTCGATCAATCAATCGTCTAACACAATCGTCCTTGAATCGAAACCTAGGATCCATATATATTGACAATGATGTTTCAGTTATAGGAAACACAAGATCTCTTGGGATTTGATTTGTTTCAGTTAAGGAATCATCGGATTTCTCGGGATTCGCATAACTGCCTTGTTGACTTGTTGACTTGTAACACTTGTATTATACAAGTGTTTGGAATCCGCAGGAATAGTGTCTTCAGTAGGAATTTGTTCTTCCGTAGATGATTTGCTCTTCCGTAGAAGTCTTATTCTTCCGAAGGAGTCTTGTTCTTCCGAAGGAAACTTGTTCTTCACTTCTGGTTGTTCATCCGCAGAGGATCTTCGGATGTAAAGTTACTTGTAAGAAACATATCTACGGAAGAACAAAATGTTCATCCGTAGATGTTTCTTACACTATGATCAATTTCATAAAGTGACCAATTATAATGTTTGTACCTGCAACCATACATAAATCAACACACACATAAATAGGTTAACCTATATATTTAATGCATACACAATAATGAATTACAAACATTCATTACAGATATTAATTCAAGTACTAAGCCTATACATAATGAACTAGATCTACTGATCCTAGACCTAACAATACTCCCCCTTAGGCTTAGATACTTGCAATCAGTTCTTCAAAACTGAAAGTTCCTTGACTCTGGCAATGATCTTGTTGTAGAAGTAAGACACAACAGTCTTCTGATCATCATACTTGTAGTTGATCTTCATCTTGCTGAACTTCTTCAGAGTCTCAAAACTTATCCCCAGAACATCTTCCTTCGTAGTGAGTGTGTCTAAAACATTGTTGTTATTCACCACTTCTAGCTCATCTTGCTCTGAAATTCTGAGTTCTGTTACTTCATCAAAAGTTGTTCCCTTTAGCAGTCCAGCATTGAATCTTCTTCTTTTGTAGGCTTTGGCATGTAATTTGTCAATCACTTGGATCACATGGACATGCATGAACAAATCATTTTAAGCTTTTTCATCAGTCAGTTTGGGAAAGAATTTGTCATTGAGATACAAGGTGTAGCTGGGGTGGAGTAATTTGATTTCCACAGGATCAAAAATCCTGATCCGGTCAGCTTTCTTGAGTTCAGCATTTCTTAGCAGGACGAACTCCTTTGTTTTCTCAACATAACCCCATTCAGTTATAGGATATGTGAATTGAGTCCTTTCAATGCATTTGATTGCTGCTGTAGTTCTTGTAGCCAACCCTCTTCAAGAATTCATCATCTACAGATTCTGAGGCATTGGACTTGTATCTTTTGAGCCCTTTGATTCTCTTTTGATGCTTTATATCTTCTCTTTTAGCTTCTATGAGGACATCATCTTTAAATTTAGTCTTGAGCTTTCCCATTAGAGTTGAGAAGTCTCTTCCTCTAGGGTGAATTGGATAGTTGCAGATGATCAGGCTTTGAAGATCTTTGATGCCATTCTCTAGCAGACTCACCACTGAAAATACATCATGCAAGTATTCAACTCTTCCAGATATTCTTTTAATAATGGCACAATCCCAGTCTGGATCATATTTCAAGGCCATGATCCTGTTTTCTTCCACAGAAGTGGGAGTTGTGAGGTGGTCTATTAGTTGTATCAGAGTGGACTTCTGTTCAGTTATCTCCCTCACTGTAGTCCCAAGTGGCCATACTTTGCCCGGTATTACTTCTCTTGGCTCTCTGATCAATTTGTCCTTTCGTTTGTGCTGATCTTTAGATTCAACTGTTATAGGTTCAGCAGGAAGTTTGCTTTGTTGCTCATAAGATGGATGTGGAGCTTCAGTTCTGAATTTTACACCACTTTCCAGCTCAACTTTCATCACATGCTCCATCATCCTTCTAAGTTCTCCTACTGATCTTCCCTTAAGCTCATGTGGTTTGTAATTATGGCCTTGTAACCAGCAAGTCATGTTGTATTTGCTCAGCTTAGCTGTGTCACAATGTCCCAACTCCTTCTTTGTCTTCTTCATGGATTGAAAGGTGCTGAAAGCTTCATAGTCACAATTTGGAATCATAAAGCAGGCAAGCTCAAATTCTTTCAGCAGATTCTTCATCTCAGCCATGTTTAGCCTCTCAACCATGTCATAAGGGAAATCATGGTTTTTGAGTGTCATGAACATGGTTGATAAAGGCCTCTCTTCTAATATGTCTTTTGTAGTCAGAAGATCATCAGCCTTTGAGACTTCCTGATCTGGTGGAGAGTCTTCATTGATCAGCTCTTTCCACTCTTCATCAATATCATCATCCTGGTGAGAGATAGACTTCACAGTAGATAAATCTATTGAAGGTGTGTGTTCAGGAGATGTGAGCTTTTGTTTCTTGGAAGAACTTTCATCAATAGTCATCTTCTTCTCTGTAGTACCAAGATACTTTCTCTTCCTTGAGTACAGAATTAGCTCTTTTGTTGCCTCAGTAGATTGTTTTGTTTGAACAGTTGAAACATTAGCATTAGACTCTAATGTACAGATCTTCATTTTCAGCTGCTCAATCTCTTCTTCTTTTCTTTTTATCACATTTGACTGAGCAGACATAGTGTTATTTGCTTGTTAAAACTTCATCATCATCCTTTCTTTTTCTTCATTTTCAGTTGCTGCTGACTCTTTAAGCTCATACTCCTTATCAAGTAAAGCATCAATGACTTCCTTATTGCATTGAGCATCTTCTCTCAGCCTTTTTATTCTAGCTTGTTGTCTCATCAACTCTTCATCCTTTTCTCTTATCACTCCCTTCAGCTCCTGTATTCTTTGCTTTCTTTTGTTTGATTTCAGCACTAGCTTGTTATACTCAGCAACCAGATAACTCTTGCTGACAGGGATATCATTATCACTTAGATCATCTTCAGATAGGTGTGAAAAAGAAATCTGTATGGCTTACAGAGTCTTCCTTTCTTGATTTCTCCCTTTTCAAAATCACCATCATACCCCATCATGAGAAAAACTTTCTCTATGTATTCGTTTTCGAACACATCAGGGTGTCCGGCTTCAACATCTCCCAATTCAAGAACCCTTCTTATTGTTTGTTCATCGATTCTCAGCCTTCGATTTTTAACATCAGCAAGAATACCTTCACCATCTTCTTCTACATATGCAGAGTTCCAGAAATCAGTGATATGTGATCGAAAAATCACAGGCTCTACTGATACGGCATAGAACAGCCTCGATCTTCATAGATATCTAATAATTTCTTGACACCCTTCTGAAACAGGATCATCAGGGTTTAAGAAGGCACAGACATTGTGTTCTCTCGCAAACCGATTATCCATCTGTTCATAAGAAAAAGACTTCGTTAAAATCACATTATTGATATGAGAATACGAACAGTTGTGAGATAAAACAAGAATCAAATGGTTCATTCTTGAACATTACCACATGTTTTACCTTAATAACAGCGGATTAAGAACACATATATATATGTTTGTTTAATGTTTTGATTTGGTGAAATTTAAATGCTGAGGAAGTGGGAAAAAGTTTATTGAGAGTGTTTTTTCTAGGTATGAAAAGTGAGCTAAAAAAGCGAATAATGAATTTGAGAAATCAAACCACATCATTTATACTCTCAGACACATTAATTTATCTCATATATTGAGTGGGACCCTCAATGTATTCTTTCGCAGAATTAATTTATCTCATTTATTAAGTGAGACCCTCAATGTATTCTTCCGCAGAACATCTACGTATCAACAACATCTGCTGATGATGTGTAACTTATATTTTCACATATTACCAAACTGTAACATTAAATTACATTTTTTGATCTTTATTCATCCGTAGTTTACCAATCTACGGATAACATTTAAGATTTCCACATTGTAGCTTCTGCTGATGCTTAAAGTAGCACAATGCAGAGAAATATTGTTGTATGTATGGTCCAACTCCATTGGTTAGAAACATTTATTGCTTTAGGACCTTGTTGGCTTTGTATACATGGCAATTTAGCACAAGAAAGTTTAAAATGATTTTTACTAAAATTTTCATGTATCTAGAAGCTAAGATGATGCTTAGATTCTAATTCCTTCAAATTGATAATGAGATAGACATTGCTGCTGCTGATTGAGACACTTAACTTCATGTATTCTACTCCCCCTAAATTTGTGATTAATGGTGAAATTAAGCATTTATCATAAATTTCTTTAAGAGGAATAACATGATTTTTTCTGTATGATAATGATCAGATATATATACACATATGATGGGATCATACTATAATACTAAGCTTCTTCCTGATGAGTTATTTTGTTGATTTGATACCTAAACAAGTTCTGATTGCAAGTATATTGTCCACATAAATCCATACAAGAGCTCATGTATCAACTAGGCATGCTGTTTATCATGTTTTCATATTGATTTGGAAATAACTGTTAAGGGCTTCACATTCAATTCACAAAGGTTTTGTCCTCCCTTTGCAAGTCAAATCATCACTTTTTCACACTTAAGAACTATGTACTTTAAGTTATAAGATCTATCTTGAGATGCATTTGGCATCTCATTGATGCATTGATGTAAAAGCTCAAGATAATATACAGTTGATCACATAGGATTCTTTTGAGAGCTTAGATATGATCATCATCAGGTCACCAGGTGTCTACTCACGTAAAACAGAGGTGCCTTTAACCCAGGTCTTTGTTTACACAAAACAGAAGGATGATGAGGATTATAATCTTTTCACCTTTTGTAACTGATATTCAGTATGGTGATCATACACCCAGGTCTTTGTTTACACAAAACAAAGGGAGTATGATTTGCAAAGATAGATATTATAAAGTGTTTTACATAGTGTGTTTAGATGAGTGATTTGGTCACATTAGAATAAGACTCACTTTGTATTCTCAAAATGAAGTTTCCCACAAACAATCATTTTAGCATTATGTTTGGCATGCACTCAGTTTAGTTTCCACTCAAGATAAATCTACTCACATATCAAGAAACTTGCTAAGATTTATTATTATTTATGTATTCAGGAATAGGCAAAGCTATAGTGTACTATCATTTCCCACACATATGTCATGCTGATGCATCATTACACACAGTATTTTGTTTGTTTAAACTTGATTAATCTAAGTTAATCATGCCTAGAGACTCAACCAGAAAGTTAAATCTGACTGAATCAAAGGCTTTAGTGAATAAATCAGCAAGCTGATTTGATGTATCCACTTTGACTAACTTAATCAACCCCTTTTCTGAGCAATCTCTTAGAAAATGATATCTTATCTCAATATGTTTTGTTTTACTATGTTGCACAGGATTAGCAGTGATAAACATAGCAGCAGAATTGTCTATATAGATTGAAGTTTGAAAAAAGTTGTAACCATAGTCAATCAATTGGTTTTGCAACCAAAGAACTTGAGAGCAACCAGCTGAAGCAGCAATATACTTAGCCTCAGCTGTGGATACAGAAACATTGGTTTGTTTCTTGCACTGCCATGATACTATCCTTGGTCCAATGAATTGGCATCCACCAGTTGTTGATTTTCTGTTACTGTTACATCCACCATAGTCACTGTCTGAGTATGAGTAGAGTGTAAAGTCTCCATCCTTTGGATACCAAAGACCAAGTCCTGGTTTTCCCTTGAGGTATCTGAAAATTCTTTTTACAGCATTGAGATGAGACTCCTTGGGATCAGATTGGTACCTAGCACATACACACACAACAAACATAATATCAGGTCTACTGGCAGTTAAATACATAAGTGAAGCTATCATTGATCTATATAATTTTTTATCAATAGATTTTCCAGAAGGATCAGGAGCAATCTTATCAATTGTTGATGTTGGTGTTTTGCATGAGGATACTTCAGCAAGATTGTATTTCTTCAGAATTTGATGTATGTATTTCTCTTGGTTGATGAATATCCCATCTGATTTTTAATGAACTTGAAGGCCAAGAAAGAATGTTAATTCACCCATTGAGCTCATCTGAAATTCAGATTTCATCAACTCTTCAAAATTCACACACAATATTTTATTAGTTGAACCAAATATAATGTCATCAACATATATTTGAATATCTTGATGTTCTTGTTTGAGAAAGAGTGTCTGATCAATAGTTCCTCTTTTGTAGCCATGCTTGAGTAAGAAAGATGATAGTGTTTCATACCATTTTCTTGGTGCTTGATGAGGACCATACAAGGCTTTATCTAGTTTGTATACCCTATGAGGATAATAAGGATCTTCAAAACCGGGGGGTTGTGACACATAAACTTCCTCATCAATCTTCCCATATAAGAATGCACACTTGTCATCCATCTGATACACAGTAAACTTTTGATATGATGCATAAGCCAGAAACACTCTTATGGCCTCAATTCTTGCAACTGGTGCAAAAACTTCATCATAGTCTATTCCTTCTTCTTGAGTGTATCCTTGTGCAATCAACCTTGCTTTGTTTCGTACAACAATCCCTCTATCATCTAGTTTGTTTTTGTATAGCCATCTTGTTCCAATAGGATGTTGACCTTCAGGAAAATCAACAAGAGACCACACTTTTTGCTTTCTGAACTGTTGAAGCTCTTCTTGCATAGCTTCAATCCAGCTATTGTCTTTTAAAGCAGCAGTGATGTTTGGAGGCACTACTTGAGAATGAAAACAGTTGAAGAGACAAAGGTTGGCTGTACTACTTTGGCTCCTTGTAGTTCTCTTTTCAGGATTTCCAATGATGTTGTGGAGTGGATGAGTCTTATGGATTCTCATTGAAGGAGTTGATTCAACTGGTATAGACGATTCCAGGTTAGTCATTTCCATTGCTTCATACTGATGCAGCTCAGGTTGAGAATTTAAGAAATAGTCAAAATGTTCAACGAAAGTTGACAGAACTTGAGAGCCTCTTGTATGGGCTGCAGGAGTATCTCCAGTTTTGTTTTGCTCTTCCGCAGGAACTTCTTCGGAAGCATTTTGCTCTTCCGTAGGCACTTCTTCAGAAGCATTTTGCTCTTCCGTAGGATCTTCTTCGGAAGCATTTTGATTATCCGTTGGAACTTCTCTGGAAGCATTTTGTTCTTCCGTAGGAACTTCTCCGGATGCATTCTGTTCTTCCATAGGAACTTCTCCGGATGAAAAGCGAGGACATGAATCATTTCCAATGTTTATTGTATTCATTTGAGAGCCTGGTTCTATTGAAGGTACAACATTCACATCTCCGGATGCAGCATGTTCATTTCCAAATGTAGTATCTGCTTCTACTGAAATGTTTTCATCCGAAGATAGGGGTATCCTTGGAGGATCAGCAGATAAGGTTACTTCAGTCATAAGAGGTGGAAGAAATGGATAACATACTTCAGCACATCCTGCATTGTTCAAATGATCATAGTTAAATGATTTGGATAAAGCATCTATGTCAAACAACCATGATGAACCTTTAACTGACTTTGTAAATACAGTTTCATCAAAAGATACATTAGGAGTCTCTTCCATACTGTTATGTTGTGGAATATACACTCTATATGATTTTGATGTTGAAGAGTATCCAACAAAGAAACCATCATATGCTTTTTCTGAAAATTTTCCCAATGACTCTTTTATGTTCAAAACAGTTACATGACATCCAAAGACTTTCAGATATCCTATGTATGGTTTTCTTTTAAATAGGAGCTCATAAGGAGTTTTGTTATGTTCTTTGACAATCAATGTTCTGTTTTGAACATTGCATGCAGTATTCACAGTCTTAGCCCAAAAAGTGATAGGTAATTATGAATCAGCTAGCATTGTTCTTGCTGCTTCAATAAGAGTTCTGTTTCTTCTTTCAGCAACTCCATTTTGTTGTGGAGTCCTTGGTGCACTGAATTGTTTTGCAATACCTTTGCTCCTGCAAAAGGAATCCAGTTCAAAATTGACAAATTCAGTACCATTGTCACTCCTAAAATTTTTAACTTTAGTATCAAGTTGATTCTCAATCTTGATCACAAAGTCCATTAATGTTTCTGATGTTTCACTTTTTTGTTTTAAGAAAAAGACCCATATGAATCTTGTGAAATCATCAACTATCACCAGATAATATTGCCTTTTTCCAATGTTCATTACGATGGTAGGACCAAACAGATCCATGTGAAGCAATTTGAGTGGTGTAGTATTAGTATTAATTGTTTTGGATTTATGTGACACTCTATGTTGTTTTCCTTTGTAACAAGAAGAACAGTGAGTTGAGCAATGAAATTCTTTGTTTGGCAATCCAATGACCAGGTCATTTTTCACTAATTTATTCATGTTCTTCATGTTAGAATGGACAAGCCTTCTATGCCATAATTGATACAAATCTTCTGACTGTTTAGATATAAGGCATGTTTCATGTTTTGTGAGTGAAGTGTTGTTCATATCCAAAACATAAGTGTTTTCTTTTCTTGCTGATTTGAGGAGGATCCAATCTTCTGGAACAATAAATCCTGGCTTAATAATGTAACAGTTAGTATCATCAAACAATATGGTATAATTTTGATCATAAATTTGAGACACACTAAGTAGATTATACTATAAATTTTTACAGTAATTTACTTTATCAAATTTGAGCACACCATTTGTTATCATCCCTTCACCAACAATTTTACCTCCCATTTTATCCCCACCAAATGCAACATAAGAAGCATTTTTATGTTTGAACTCATGGAAAAAAGAACAGTTTCCTGTCATATGCCTGGAACAACCACTGTCAACATACCACTTGTTGTCAGCTCTCCAATATTGTTCCTGCATTCAGAAAAGAATTAGTTAGAAGTGACAACCCAAGTCTTAGTGATCTTGGGTTTGTCAACAGAGTCTAAAATAGTTACTCCTTCATGAATAATTTTTGAAGTTTCAGTTTTAGATTTGGTTGATTCATTCTGATTTGATTCAGATGAGGATGATTCTGTTGAATGGGATGTTGATGAAGTAGATTCTTGTTTCTTAATTTCTGCTTGATTCAAATCAACTTCATTTGTTTGAGTCTTTTGTTTTGATAATGAAACTTTAAATGTCTCAGTATCTTTTGTTTTTGAAAGAGGTATTTGAATTCCCTTTCCAAATTTATCAAAAAATGAATCATCATCCTTTGATTCCTTATCTGTCAAATCTACCCTTTTGTGGGGTGTTTTTGACTGCTGACCAGTTGCTCTTTTCTTCAATGAATGAGCACTTGATGACATTTTGTTCTTTGATTTTGACTTTGATTTTAGATCAGGCTTCTTCAATTTTGACCCTTTTTCACAGTCAGTATCTGTTTCAGACTTATCTGACTCTTTCTTGTTTGTGCCTTTTGTTTTGTTCTTTGTGTTGAAATAACATTCCTGAGTGGAATGATTATTTTTGTTGCAGATGCCACAATGTTTGTTGAAGTAACATTCAGCTATCATGTGATATTTCATATTGCAAATGGAACAGTAGCTACTGAAGTAACATTCTTCAGTATTGTGATTTCTCATATCACACCATTTGCAATATTTTCCATCTGATTCTTTTTCAGAATCATTCTTATGGTTTGCTGACTTTTGATGTTTTTCTTTCTTCTTCAGCTTTGGATGTGCTTCTTCTCTTTCAACTTTATGTTTCTGGTTGATTGTTTCCGAATTCCTCTTCCGTAGATCAGCTACTGAAGTTTTCTTTTTCAGTTGATGATCTGCTGATACCTTTTTCTTTCCTTTTTCCTTGAATCTCTCTCTTTCCTCGATGATGGTAGATTCATCATTCAATTTCTTGGAGGAGTCTTGTTGCTGACTTAGTTCTTGAAGACCTTCATTCAATTGAACTCTTCTCTTGCAGATGGTCTTCAGCATGTTTCTTAGTTTAGGAGGATATGAAAACTTTGTTTCTTCAAGCACTTTTGGAATATGTGTTTTAAAATTAACATTCTTACCAGTGGTTATTTGATCAACATCATGTTCATCAGAATCATCCAAGTCATCACAATTATCATAATCAAATTCTGAATCATTTTGATTTAAAGATTCTGATTCAGAGGATTCAGTTTCACTCACCTCAGCTTCATCGTTAATTTTGATTTGAGTTGATTCTTTTTCAAACTTGGTGCTAGGCACAAAATGATTTGACAGAGTGTTGGTCATTGTTGTAGGTAAAGATGTGTAATTATCATTTATAGGTGGTGCAACAGCATTATGACCCAACCCAGATCTTTTCTTTGATTCAATATGAGAATTTAGTAATTTCTCATATTGCTGAGATGATAATTGAAACTTATGAAGTTTCACTTCAGTTGATGCATGATCAGCCATGGATTTTGTTAAGGAAGTGGTCAGATGCTCAACTTGGGCTTTTAGACTATAGTTTTCAGAAGCAAATTTTTCTAAATCCTTTTGCAAAGAATTAATTTTTATTTGATACAATTTAAGTTCTCTAATATGGGATTCATTCAAATCATAGTTTCTTTTACTTTGTCAGCCAACTGTTGAGCATGGACTCTATATCGTTCAACTTCCTAAACACATGTTGATGAACACAATCTTTCTTTTACCTCTCTTGCCATTGGTGGAACTGTTTGATCCATATGAGCCATCAATGCTTGATTCTCTTCCAATAATTCTTTTTCATACACACTCCAGTCACATGTTCCATCTTGAAGTATGATCAGCCCGGACTCCTTTGAGTTGCTAGGTCCAGCTGATTCATTGGTGGCTGGTGGGGATGCATTGATCAGTTGAGATTGTTTGTGCAGAGGTCTTTGAGAATTTGATTGTTGATGAGGTTGAATCTTATGTTGCTGATGTTGCTGATGTTGTCTCATCTCTGGATATGAATGTTGATTGCATTCTCTTGAGAAATGTCCATAGAGATTGCATTTGTAGCATCGTACCTTTGATTTGTCAACGCCAATTTTGATGTTTTACTTGCTGAAGCCAAGTTCTTATTTCTCCTGAGATATTGTTTTGCTCTATAAGCAATCATGGCCATCTGCCATTGTAGATCCATTTCTTCCACTACATCAGGAGGTAGTTCTTCTAAGTCTTGTTGGCAGATATTTGCTGACGTTAGAGAGCTCCCCAGATATGCTTGAAAACTGGAACTAAAAGCTGCAAAGGCTGCTCTTTGTTCTTCAGAGTCCAATATCACAGTAATTGGTTCTGACTAATTGGCTGAATGTGAAGACTTAGTTGTTGCTGCAGTTGTATCTTTTCGATCAGCAGTTCTTCCTTTATTCTTTTGATTCTTATCTTGAGATGATTTCTTTGAGGGTTTAGAAGCATAAAAGCTAACTTCCTCCTCATCATCACTCCTAGCACAAAAGTTATCACTTTCATTGTTTGAAATAAATGCACTTCCAACATTATTTGTTTCTTTGAAGTGATTGGGTGAGACATGAGTTCTCACACTCTTGTTTCTTGATTTTTCGTCCATTTCAAGAGCTTCTACTTCTGTAACCAGAGTATCTAGACCAGTTGATTTCAGATCTATAGTGTTCTTGAACATGGATACAGTTTGCTTCCAACTTTCTGGCAAAGTGTGGAGCATTTTCTTGTTTAATTCCTTACTGGTATACTTCTACTCCAGAATATTCATCTCAGTTACCAACTGCATGAATCTATGAAGTTGTTGAGGAATTGATTCACCCTCAATATGATGAAATGTTTCATATTGCGACCTGAGGGTGTCTCTTCTTATTCTTCTTATCTCATCACTCCCTTCGCAGAGAGTATGAAGTATCTTCCATAAGGAGTGTGCTGTTTTGTAGTTTTCACACCTGATCAATATCTCTTAAGGTAAAGCCATACTCAGCAAACTGTATGCTTTGATATCAACATTGACCTTTTTGACATCATCAGGTGATAGATCTTTGGTACTGATTGGTTGATTTTTGTCATTATAATCCGGCCCAAGAGTGGGTGGAATATAAGGACCTTCAGTAATGGATACCCATAAGTCAGAATCAGTATAGTTTACATGATTCCTAAACTTGATTTTCCATGACTTGAAGTCTGCTTTTGTTTCCAACTTCGGAGGTTGGTAAGATGATCCACTGAAGTTGCTCATGATGTTAATTGATGAGAATAATTAACAAGATCTGCTATTCAATTGATTTGAATATAGAAACAAGTTAATTAAATAGATTGCCGTTAAAAGACAGCCGTAGATCTAATCAGAAAGAACAGACAAATCTATGAAATTAAAATCAATTAAATACAACTGACACTGATAGATCAATTGATCTAAATCAATGAGCACTTGGCTCTGATACCACCTGTGAATCTAAGGATCGTAAACAAGAATTATCAGTGTCGATTGATGGCAAGTCAACATTTGCGGAATCAACATTGATTTGGTTTAATTGTTTGAAATAACTTTAAGTATCAATAAATGTTCAAGAACACACGTAACAAAACACAATTAATGATTAATCAGTATTTCATTAGAACATGTTAATGATTACAAATATAATGAATGAATGATATCAAAGTATGTTATGATATGACGGCTGCTATGGTTTGATTGAGAGACTTTGAAATGATTGTCGTATTGCTTTTGCTGTTTTCGATCAATCAATCGTCTAACACAATCGTCCTTGAATCAAAACCTAGGATCCATATATATAGACAATGATGTTTCAGTTATAGGAAACACCGGATCTATTGGGATTTGATTTGTTTCAGTTAAGGAATCATCGGATTTCTCGGGATTCGCATAACTTCCTTGTTGACTTGTTGACTTGTAACACTTGTATTATACAAGTGTTTGGACTCCGCAGGAATAGTGTCTTTAGTAGGAATTTGTTCTTCCGTAGATGATTTGTTCTTCCGTAGAAGTCTTGTTCTTCCGAAGGAGTCTTGTTCTTTCGAAGGAAACTTGTTCTTCACTTCTGGTTGTTCATCCGCAGAGGATCTTCGGATGTAAAGTTACTTGTAAGAAATATATCTACGGAAGAACAAAATGTTCATCCGTAGATGTTTCTTACACTTTGATCAATTTCATAAATTGACCAATTATAATATTTGTACCTGCAACCATACATAAATCAACACACACATAAATGGGTTAACCTATATATTTAATGCATACACAATAATGAATTACAAACATTCATTACAGATATTAATTCAAGTACTAAGCCTATACATAATGAACTAGATCTACTGATCCTAGACCTAACACGTAGTGTTTGACTTGTTGACTTGATGTACTTGGTGAAGTACATGCAAGTGTTGATCTTATGTAGAACTTTGTCCTCCGTAGATCTTTGGTCTTCCGTAGGAGATTTGCCTTCCGTAGGAGTTGTCACTTTGATTTCATCCGCAACAAGTTGTTCATCCATAGAAGATCCTCAGATCCATGAATTCTTTGTTGTTGCAGAACATCTACGAAAGTACAAGATGTTTATCCGTCAAATAGTTCTTACACTTAGTCAATTTAGAAAATTGACTAAATACACTATCGTTCCTGCAATCACACATAAATCAATATATAATGGGTTAAACTTTATACATTCATTATGTACAAAAGAAATAAGATGTACAAGAGTTTATTACAATTCATGATTAAAGTTCTAAGCCTATACAATGAATCTAGACATATTAGAACTATATGTAACAATAGAAACTCCATATACAAAGGTTTCAAGAAGGGCAAAACTGCTAGGAAACTTTGGGATGCGCTGAAACTCATGTATGAGAACAAGAAAGACCTCATGAAGATGCAGTTTGTGAACTTTACCTACAAGTCAGGAGAAATCATGAATCAACAATACTTCAGGTACGTTAAGATTGTGGATACTCTAATGGATATTGGAGTAAAACTTGAGAATAAAGACATTATGAGGATCTCATGAGTATGTTGTTGAAATATGTAACCCTAAACACTTTGTTGAAGAAGTTGTTGAAACAAATGACAAACAAAACACAAAGAAGAAAGGGAAAACAAAACAAGATAAAGCAGCATCTGATGATTTGTTTCCTTACGGATTAAACAATCCAGATATTTTAAAATGGCAAAAAGAACAAAAAGAGAAAGAAACTGAAAAAGTGTCTTCTCAAGATGCCAATCAATCCCAAAGCAACAAAAGAACATCAAGATCAAGAAATCATAGAATGAGAAGGAAAAATGCTAAAGCTAAAACCTCTCAAAATCAAACTCAAAGAAGAAATCAGTCTAATCATTATAATCCAGTGAAGTTTGTGTCTACTGGTACCTTTGATATGAACACAATTCTAGAAACTAAATCAAACTCAAAGAACAAATCTAACTCTGATCTGAAAACAGGTTTAGGTCCAAAGTCTTCCGCTGTCAACAAAAGATTTATGTCTAAGGAGTCTAGGAATAGTGTTAATGAACAAAGTCAAAACCTACATTTCAAAAGAACAAACTCACAAATCAAAAACAACAGATTAACTTGGCTACTCCTAAATCAAAACAAGGATCAAATATGGCTTTCACATCTAAGGTTAATCAATAATTGTTTAAAGTTCAACAAAGGTACTGTGAAATATGTGACAAGTATAATCATAAAATTACAGAATGTTTGTTTAACAGCTACTGTCACATTTGTGATATGAACAACCATTTAACAGTCGATTGTTATTTCAACAAGTACTGTAACTTTTGTGATGAAAGAAATCACAACACTAAGGATTGTTACTTCAGAAAGAACTCGCCAAGGAAAGGATATTTTAACCCAAGATTGCAAAGAAATCATAATATATGTTTTCAAGGTTTAACAAAACAACCTTCCTTAGGCTTGAGATCTCTCCGAGGATCAATTATGATTATGATGATTCTTATGTTGTGAAAACAAAGCCGTATAAACAAGGAAATTTTGTTCTACGATCTGTGAGAATGAACAAGAGAAAGTTTGTCAAGCAAAATTTATCTGAAAATGTTCCTATTGATGGTTTAAATTATCTTGATGATGATCTGGAAAAAAGTTACCATGCTTTAAGGATTAAGCAAATCAAAGATAATCAAAAATTTGGTAAAAAAGGAATTGATAAACTATCAAAGCAAAAGAAGACTGATTTAAATAAGCTTCATTTTAAACAGTTAACCGTTGTCGATAAATTTGGCAAGCCCAAGACCATCTCGGCTCGACTTGATAACTCACCTTAAATTTCTTTAAAATGCAGGTACGCCCAAGAAAACCTATTAACACTTGGTATGTTGATAGTGGGTGTAGCTGTGTAAGACCCCGTTCCCGGGACACCTCAAAGTTGGTTAATCATAGCATAAAATCATTTTAATAACAAAACAATGCAGCGGAATAAAATAAACATTTACTTAAAACTTGCAGTTGATATTGTGATCAAAAAATTGTCCTTTAATTGTAAATAAAACATAGTACTTTTTCTTAAATTAAAATAAAATATTTCATAAACAGGAATGCCATCCATTACCATCCAAGTAGCCTCCAAGCGGTGCCATCCTCAGCATCAACATTTACCTGCCAACTATTATGCATAAAAGTTAGCTTTGCTGAGTGAGTTCTAGTTTTAGATAAATAAGAAAATATAACTTTATCCTTCATATAATGACCACACATACATCATAATACATATCATTTCTTGCATCATAATAAGCATGTTCATTATCTTTCATTCTTTCTTTATCTTTCATTTTCATCATAACTGAGATTGCACAAAGCAAGAGCTCCATATTGATCTACAACAAATGTCGATCCCTGTTGGTACACATCATCATGGTAGCTAACCCCTGACAGTTGATCCACACTGCAACGCACATAGCCCACTCATGAATACGGATCAATCATCATACATCAGACTCACGTAAGTGAAGTCGATCATAGTGCTTGCAAGACTTTTCATCATCAAATGGGCCGGGGGGTAACATTCATTAACTTTCACTTTTCATTAATATCATCTTCCACTTTAATATATAATACTTGACAGATAAACAACACAACATATCAAGTACATGTCATCATAAAAACATCATCGACCCACCGCGAGACAGCGGGGGTTTGGGGGCGGCAGCCCCTGACAGCGAAAAATTTTTATTTTAGAACATTTACATAGCATATTTTCTTATAAAAAAATCGATCTTCCTGTTAAAACCTCTTAAAATCTTGGTCATTTAAAAACGTATATTTAGTATGCATAATAACCCCAAAACATGGAAAATCTTACAAATAAGAGGATCTAGAACTCACCTGGATACCGTGAGTAACTTCTAAACTAAGCTTTCTAGGCTAGGATCACACTACATAGTCTGCAGATAAGTTAACACTTAAAGGGGTAAAATTCTGCCTAAATTTGCTGCTAGTTTCGCTGCAGCAGTTTTGCTGGCAGTTTCGCTGCCAGTTTCGCTGCCAGTTTCGCTGACAGTTTCGGTGCCAGTTTCACTGCCAGTTTCGCCCAACTTTCGTTGGAATTTTATGGCTGTGAAATTACCTGCGAAACTATAGTTTCGCAGAAAACCCACGGTTTCGCAGCTTGAATACGCAATTTCGCTGGATGCATATACAATTTCGCAGATCGCATAAAAATTACGAAGTAGTTCGTTTTTAACCCAAAATTGCAACTTTTTACGTCCAATCTCTTAGTTTATCAACGATGAGGCTATATCTAAGCTTTATACATGTTTTCATGCGTATAAATGTGACCTTTATGCGATTCTTTGCAACTTTTCAAAACCCAAAACCCTAGAATCCGGGTTTGATCTACAAAAGGGTTTAGAGGCCGATTCTTACCTGGATTTGTTGCTCCTTTCTTGTGGTTTGATGCTCAATTGTTCAGATCTTCAATCCGTTAACCTTTGAATCTCCAAATCTTGAGGTTTCTTCACTTTCTCTCTCTACTTTCTCTTTCTATGAAGTTTGGTGACTAGGGTTGCAAATGAGGAAGATGAAGGCTGATTTGGTGGGTTAAAGGGCTGATTATGGGCCCAAAATCACTTAGGCTCTTGCCCATAAGCCTAATTTAGCCCATAACCCATTTTCTTCCTTTATTAAGTACCCAATAATTAAGCCTATTATCCTTGATGACTCGTTTTGACTTTTCGGGATGTTACAAGTCTCCCCCACTTATTTAGGTTTCGTCATCGAAACATGTCAGTCATCAAACAATTGAGGATAATATTGCCTCATTTCCTCCTCGGTCTCCCACGTAGATTCCGATCCCTTTCTGTGTCTCCACTGTACCCGTACCAGTGGAACCACTTTGTTCCTTAAGCGTTTCTCTTCCAGTCAAGGATGGCCACCAGCTGCTCTACATAATTCAGTTGTTCATCGACTTCAATGTCTTCTAATGGTACAACTGCATCATTATCTGCCAAACATTTCCTGAGATGAGATACATGGAACGTAAGGTGAATTCCATTCAACTCATTAGGTAGTTCTAATCTGTAGGCCACTTCTCCTACCCTTGCGACAATACGGAATGGCCCTATGAACCTTGGGCTTAACTTTCCCTGTTTTCGAAACCTGATGATCCGTTTCCAGGGAGATACCTTGAGCATAACCTTGTCACCAACCTCAAACTCTATTGGTCTACGCCTCATATCAGCATAAGACTTCTGGCCATCCTTTGTGGCTTTCATGAATGCCTTAACTTATTTAACTTCTCGGTTGTGACCTCGATCACTTCAAGACTTTCCAATTCCTTTTACCCGATGTCACCCCAACACACGGGTGTCTTGCACTTCCTACCGTACAACATCTCATAAGGTGGCATACCAATGCTGGCATGGTAACTATTATTATATGAGAATTCTGCCAACGGTAAGTGCTCATCCCAACTTCCTCCAAAGTCGATTACACAAGCTCGTAGCATGTCTTCTAGTGTCTGAATCGTTCTTTCCGACTGACCGTCCATCTGGGGGTGGTAAGCCGTATTAATATACAGTTTAGTCCCCATTGAGTCGTGAAACCTATTCAAGAACTTGGACGTAAATCGTGTGTCCCTATTCGAAACGATAGACACTGGCACGTCGTGACTAGCCACGATCTCCTTGATAAATAGCTCTGCTAACCTCTCAGAGGAAAACGTCTCACGAATTGGAAGGAAATGGGCGCTTTTTGTTAAACGGTCAACAATCACCCAGATCGCGTCGCTTCCTCTCGTCGTGCGAGGTAGCTTCGTGATAGAGTCCACTGTGATGTGTTCCCATTTCCATTCAGGAATATCCAAAGGTTGGATCTTTCCATATGGCTTTTGGTGCTCTGCCTTGACTTGCAGACAAGTCAGGCACTTACTCACGTACTTAGCCACGTCTCGCTTCATTCCCGGCCACCAGTAATCTTTCTTCAGATCCTAATACATTTTTGTGGCATCATGATGAATGGAATATTGAGTTTTGTGAGCCTCATCCATGATCTTCCACCTCAGATCGCCATAGATAGGGATCCACATTCGCCCAGATCGGGTTCTAACACCTAGGGTGTTTTCCCCCAAATCTGAAACTTGTCCCTTCATCCTTTCAGAGTTGACTCTGTCATCTCTCAATGCCTCATCTTGAAACTCCCTCACTTGTTTAATAACATCAGGAATCATGATTATCTGGTAAGCCCTCACCCGAATTGGTTCGGGTTGTCCCTTCCGGCTAAGGGCGTCATCAACCACATTGGCTTTGACTGGATGATATTGAATTTCGCAGTCATAATCCTTGATCAGTTCCAACCACCTCCTCTGTCTAATGTTGAGTTCCTTTTGTTCGAAGAAATACTTCAGACTTTTATGATCAGTGAAGATGGTGCACTTCACCCCATACAGGTAGTGCCTCCAAATCTTCAATGCAAACACCACCGCAGCCAACTCTAAATCATGGGTAGGATAATTAGCCTCGTGGACCTTTAATTGTCTAGAAGCATAGGCTATCACCTTCCCTCGTTGCATCAACACGCAACCCAATCCTTCATACGAGGCATCCGAGTAGACTACCAAATCCTCGTTCACTTCAGGTAACATCAAGACAGGGGCTTGAGTTAACCTCATCTTTAGTTCTAGGAAGGCGTTCTCCTGATCAGTACCCCATTGATACTTCACGTCCTTCCGGGTCAGCTTAGCCAAAAGAGAAGCTATCTTGGAGAAATCCTGGATAAACCTCCTATAGTAACCTGCCAGGCCTAAGAAACTACGAATCTCGGATGGCATCTTTGGAGGTTCCCATTGCATCACCGTTTCAACCTTCGTAGTGTCCACCCTGATCCCCTCGAGATTAACCACATGACCAAGATATTGAACTTCTCGAAGCCAAAATGCATATTTAGAGAACTTAGCAAATAACTTCTCACTTCTGAGCGTCTCCAATACTTCTCGAATATGATCAGCATGTTCCTCTTCACTTTTTGAATAAATCAAGATGTCGTCGATGAATACTATCACCGATTTATCCAACATCGTTCGACATACCTGATTCATGAGATCCATAAAAGCAGCTGGCGCGTTGGTTAAACCAAAGGACATGACGAGAAATTCGTAGTGTCCATAACGCGTACGGAACACTGTCTTTGGAATCTCTTGTTCTTTCACCTTCAGTTGGTGGTAACCAAACCGCAGGTCTATCCTCGAAAACTAGCTGGCACCCTGAAGTTGATCAAACAGGTCGTCGATCCTTGGTAACGGATACCGATTCTTAACGGTCAGCTTATTGCGCTCGCGATAGTCAATGCACATCCGCATGCTACCATCTTTCTTCTTGAGAATAAAACCGGAGCACCCCATGGAGAGATACTCGGTCGGATAAAGCCTTTATCCAATAAATCTTGCAATTGGTCCCTCACTTCTACCATCTCCGAAGGAGCTAATCGATACGGTGCTTTAGCGACGGGTTGTGCTCCTGGTAGCAAATCAATCTGGAATTCGATTTCGCGGTCAGGCGGCACACCAGTCAGGTCTTCAGGAAAGACGTCAGGAAACTCACGCAGTACCGGCACATCTGATAATTGTGGCTCTGGTGCATCCATATCTTTTACATAGGCCATGTAAGCGCTACACCCATGTCTCAAGTACTTTTCAACTGTGATCATCGACACGACCTTCGGTATACAGCACACCTTATCTCCACGAATCGTAACAGAACTACCGTCGGGCGCTGTTAGACGAATTATCTTCTTACTACATACTATATTGACTTCATAGCTAGCTAACCAATCCATGCCTAACACCACATCGAAACCTCTTAAGGCCATAACATGCAACCTAGAAGGGAAGTTACAATCTTCTAACTCAATCAGGCAATCCTCAACTACCTCAGTTACCTTAGTGGACTTACCAATGGCTGTTTCTACATACAAAAGCTTACCTAACTTCCTACCCTTATCATGCAACAAACGACAAAAGGCAGCAGAGACAAAACTCCTACTGGCACCAGAATCAAAGAGCACAGAAGCATATTTATGGTCCATTAGAAACATACCTGAAACTACTTCTGGATCTGCCCTGGCCTCCTCACGAGTTATGTTAAATGCCCTCGCCTTTGCCTTCGAACCGTCACCCCTTCCCTTATCTCCAGCTTTAACTGTTTCTGATCCTTCTGATTTTCCTTTCTTGCAGTCCCTTTCCACATGTCCCATCTCGCCACACTAGTTACACTTTACCGCCTTGCAGTCCCTGGCATAGTGGCCCTCGCCCCCACATTTAAAACATTTCCAGTTCCAACTCTACACTCCTTTGAATGACCTCTTCCACATTTCCTGCAAGCACCTCCTTCACCTGTATTTCCTCGTCTCCCTGACTGATCCTCAACTATCATCCTCTTTTCTCCACTCCTAAAGTTGTCCCCTCCGAACCTTTTCCCATTTCCATTCTTGTTCCCACTCCATCTCTCCACCTTCTTTTGTACAGGCATCAGATCTCTTTCATCGTATAGTCTCTGTAAGGATTCCTGAAGTCTGATGCAACCCAAAACAGCCTAAGTGTCTCAGCAACATGCACTAAGTACTGAAGTGAAGAATGCTTCGGAAGTTTTACACAAAGCATTAGAAAATACTCTAAGTGTAAAATCTTCCGAAGCCAAGACCAATATCTTCCGAAGCCAAACATGAAGTCTTCCGAATCTTCAGAGACAAAGTCTTCCGAAGCTTCAACCTATGAAGACAGATTTCTTCCGAAGACTTTTAGTACACATGCTTTATCTGATGTACTGTTCCATAAAGCACCTTTTCCGCTGCATCTCTGTAAAGTCACCAACTTACATGAGTTGGTGAAAAGGGTCTTGCTTTTGGTAACTGTACATTGAGGTCTTGAGTCTTCAACTTTCCACTTTATGTACTTTATCCTTTTTGTATTGTATAAGGATGTGAGCTATGGCATGTCATAGTCACAAGGTCAAAAGGCAGATATGCCTTTTGATCCTACAATTGATTTTGTTAGTGTCTAGTCAATTGTATCCAGCTGGCTTTCAAAGTATAGCCGGCTGTAGGTTGTAGTATAAGTATTTCAAGTTCTTGTATCTTTTCTTTATGCTTTGTAACACTTGTAAAAGAACTTGAGAAAGCAATATACTGCCTCCTTGAAACCCATATTCTCTTGTTCTGTCTCTTGCTTTACTTGTGTTCTTTGTATCACCTTTGGTTATCCAGTTCACTGTTTGATTAGAGCTTAGTTAATCTCCTCATTGTGTGGTTGTGTTGTAATTGTGTTTTAAGCCCTTAAACGGTCCTGCAATTAGTTAATCAACATGGTGCTGCAGACCAGTCTTCTCGGTTCCCCCTCTTTCCCACTATCTTCCTCAATTCTACTGTTTCTCTAACCTAATTCTCTAAACCGCCTTTGCTTTCTACCTTTCTTCACCCTTAAGCTTCTGAAATGGCCAACCTTAACCGCAGAAACAACCCTGATTTCTCCATGCAACTACACAGGCAACATAATCAAATTGCTCTGTTAAGCTCTGAGAAAGATGCAAGTTTCTCAGAGATTTGCCAATTCTTGACTCTGTCAAATTATTTCACCTCCCTGACCATTGATCCTACTCTATATGAGGATCATTTGCTTGAATTCTGGAAGACCTGCCAAGAGGTCATTATGGATGGGGAGAAGGCACTGTCTGCCACAGTGCAAGGGAGGACAGTCTTCATCACTCCAGCCATCATTAACCAACATCTACAGCTGGATGATGAAGAAGGTGAGGTGTCCTTCCCAAAAGAAGCTGTTAATCATTCTTTTGAGCAGATGGGCTATGAGGGAGATTTCTCTGTAAAGACCTTTAGGAAAGGGAAGGTCTCATCCCAATGGAAATTCCTGCTCCATGTGGTTATCCACAGCTTGTCAAACAAGCATGGTGGATGGGACCAGATTCCTGAGGATCTCTCCTTTATAGTTCATGGAATGGTTCAGGGGGTCAAGTTCAGGTATTCACAATTTGTTTATACTAATTTACTTGCAAACTTAGACTCCTTAGAGTATTACATGTTTCCTAGATATGTTCAACACATTCTCAACTGTGAACTGGGCTCACAGCTGAGGGAAACAGGTAATATTCTTAAATTGGGACAGATGAAGCCCGGCATCTTTAAAATAATGAAGAAGCCAACTGTAGGCTTCTCTGGGGTAGAAACAGCCCTAGTCCCAAAAATGTTAGAGCTCATTGCTCAAGGTGACAACCTAGCAACACAAGCTAGTGTTGAACCCACACCTCTTTTGTCATTACCATTAAAAAGACCAGATATTACCCTCACCTACCAAAGAAAATCCAAACGAACCCCTGCTCAGGCTATTAAGTCTGTGCAGGCCCCCAAATACTCAACCTTACAGGAAGAAGTGGACACTAGAGCTCCCACTTCTCCTGAGGAGCAAACCACTCCCATTACTTCACCTATCAGGGCTGAGGTTCCTCAAGCTCACCCTGATGAGCTCAATAGCCCAACAACCTTAAGCCTTCACTCTGAGTCTCAACACTCAAGTGGACAACCTTCAGGGGACAGCTACCATCCCCAGCCTTTGGATCTCAACCAACCAATTCCCAACCTATCCTTTTACACTGATGAAGACTTAGGATTCAGTGAATACCATGAGTCTCTCTTCTCCTCCCCTACTCAAAGAGAGATGAGTACCTCTGACTCTCCTCAGTCTATCCCCCATCAGTCACCTATCACTGAGGTGGACACTTCTGAACCTGTTCAGGATGTCCATATGGAAGAGGCTCTCACTTTTGAAAGTGATCACATCATTAAGACCTCAACCATGGCAACTCAGCCCATTGGCATCTCAACAGAGGCTGCCAGTGAGCAGAGGAAAACTAGCAGCCAAGAAACTCAAGCTGGTGGTGAGAGAGAGGACTTTGGTCTAATCATCTCATCCCCCAATGAATCTTCTGATGAAGATGAGGGGAATTTGAGACTAAAGGTGCAAAAACTGTCAAAAACATGCACCTACTTAGTCTCTAAGGTTAGTCACTTGGAATCTCAGGTGACTACCTTGCAAAACAGGGTCAATGATCAGCAACTCCAGATTTCATATCTGCAGGAAAAACTAGCTGTGAGACCTTTAAGGAGAGCTCAACCAGGAACACAAGAACCTGTGGAAGTGATTGACTTATCCTCCAGCTCACCTATGCAAGTGGGTGATGCTACCAAAAAGGGGGAGAAAGTTGTTACAACCACAGAACCTGGGAGTTCTTCAGAGAGAATGGACATAGAGGACTCACCATCCTCACTTGCAGTTGTGCATTCTCAACAACTTCCTCAAGTTCAAATTAATGTGGACTCTATAGACTCTCTCATCAGGAGTCTCTTTGAGGAAGGTATACCAAGGGCTGTCTCATCTCCACCACTAGGAACTGGCAATCACATCATAAGGTGGAGGTATGATGATGACAGGAGAGCCCTCATACTTCAAAGAGTTCAAGGCCAACAAGAAGTTTTTCAATTCCAAAGCCTGAGCTTTTATGAAAGACTGGATTTAGTCAACTTGCCACTTGTCAACCCAAGCAACTCAAGACAAGCTGACAGGCTGGCTCAAAGAATCCAAGACAGGATCCTTGTATAGTTTACTCTAAGAAGGAGACTTAGGGAATCAGGTAATGTCATCGGTCAACTGGATGTTAAGGTGGACCCTAAGATTAGTTTCATAGGGGAAACCTTGACTGAAGGCCCAGTGACAGAACCTGAGACCCCTGTCTCATCATCAACAACTGCTGCTGAGGTCCAAACTCCATCTGAGACACCTGCTGGTGAAGGTGTTTCTCAGCCTCTCTCTGGCCAGAGCACGGAAGCTACTCCAAGCAATGAAGGCCAAGCTTTCAATCCACCCTGAGTCACAAAGGTCTGTTGGTGACAAAGGGAAAAGGATAATGACTCCTGAGGAAATTGAGGAGGAAGAGAGAGAGAGGAAAAGGAGACTAAGGGGAGAAAGTTCCACTGGGTCATCTAGCTTCATGCAAGCTGCAATCAGGGCTGCTCTCAGACCAAATACTCAAGATGATGAGTTAAGGGCAGTCAGGATTACCTACTTACAGACCAGGAACTATGACATTGATGAGATCATCTCCCTCCCCTTAGAAGAACTAAATGAACTGGCTGACAGAGAAGTGTCAAGAGAGTTGAAGGAGAAAGAGGATGCAATGATACTTCTCCAACTCAAAGAGGAGAAGAGACAAAAAAGACTTTACAAGCATGCTCCTACTCTCTCACCAGTTCAAGAAAGTCCTGCACAGGAAGATGTGGCTCCACAAGAACCTCAGGTAGATAAAGAGGAAGATAGGATCAAGATGATCAACTACCTGAGTGCCACAGGCTTCTATCAGGCAGATGCACTTCTCCCTTTGTCCTATGACTTCATTGAGTTCGAGTATCTAAAGCAACTTGAGCTTGAGTTAGTCAAGGAAAGAAAGACAACTAAAAGGAAACTAAGGGAAGAAGCTGCAAAGTCAAGGGCCATCATTCAAAAGAATGCAAAGAAGTCTGCTGACAGACAAAGAATGGTGAGCTTCTTGAAGCTGTATGGATTCTCCGGAAGGAGACTTGGCCCCATGTCTCTATCCACCATGGATGAGCATATTAGGGTGATCAAGCAGAAGATTAAAAGTGGAGAACTCATTGACTTGCACTCTCTTCCAAGTCAAGTCCCACCTGAAGTGGAGGTCAAGTTTGAACAACCAGAGACATCTCAACCAGCACCTCCAGCTGAGCCTCAGCAAGCTTCATCTTCTGATCCTAGGCAGGGTCAAAATCTCTCTCCTTCTGAACCTGTGAGGGAGGAACACCCAACTGAGAAAGACACTGATGATCAACATGGTGCTGCAGACCAGTCTTCTCAGTTAAAGACATCCAAGAGGAAGAAGAGGATGGCTTCTAAACCAAAGACTAAGAAGAAGAAGCCAAAGTCATCTACCTCTGCACCTCAGGCTGAATCAGATCAACCTGAGGAAGTGCATGATGAGGCAGCCCAATCAACTCCTATTCAAGTGGCTCCTCTAACTAGTGAGACACCCATCTTGTCCTGGACTTACTCTACCAATCCAGAGAGATGGACTGTTATCAGAGATCAAGGTGTTGAGAATGTCTACTCATGGCAAGACATAATCAACTTACCTCTGCATGATCTCTTTGAGATGAGAAGATACTATGAAAGTCTTGATGATCCTGACCATCTCATGAAGAAAGGAATGGTCCTGATTGTACTGAAGACTACCAATATTTAAAGATCTTCCAAGTGTTTTGGTAGCATCAGCCTAGGGGGAGTTTGTAAGGATTTCTGAAGTCTGATGCAACCCAAAACAGCCTAAGTGTCTCAGCAACATGCACTAAGTACTGAAGTGAAGAATGCTTCGGAAGTTTTACACAAAGCATTAGAAAATACTCTAAGTGTAAAATCTTCCGAAGCCAAGACCAATATCTTCCGAAGCCAAACATGAAGTCTTCCGAAGCTTCAGAGACAAAGTCTTCCGAAGCTTCAACCTATGAAGACAGATTTCTTCCGAAGACTTTTAGTACACATGCTTTATCTGATGTACTGTTCCATAAAGCACCTTTTCCGCTGCATCTCTGTAAAGTCACCAACTTACATGAGTTGGTGAAAAGGGTCTTGCTTTTGGTAACTGTACATTGAGGTCTTGAGTCTTCAACTTTCCACTTTATGTACTTTATCCTTTTTGTATTGTATAAGGATGTGAGCTATGGCATGTCATAGTCACAAGGTCAAAAGGCAGATATGCCTTTTGATCCTACAATTGATTTTGTTAGTGTCTAGTCAATTGTATCCAGCTGGCTTTCAAAGTATAGCCGGCTGTAAGTTGTAGTATAAGTATTTCAAGTTCTTGTATCTTTTCTTTATGCTTTGTAACACTTGTAAAAGAACTTGAGAAAGCAATATACTGCCTCCTTGAAACCCATATTCTCTTGTTCTGTCTCTTGCTTTACTTGTGTTCTTTGTATCACCTTTGGTTATCCAGTTCACTGTTTGATTAGAGCTTAGTTAATCTCCTCATTGTGTGGTTGTGTTGTAATTGTGTTTTAAGCCCTTAAACGGTCCTGCAGTCTCCCAGCTGACTCTACCACAGACCTAAACGTACCCGGTCTAACCGCAATCATGTGCCTCCTGATATCCACCAGCAAACCATGCATGTATCTCTTGATTTTCTTGGATGCAGGTGTCACCATGTCTGGCACAAGTCTTGCAAGCTCATTGAACTTGGAGGTATACTCTTGATGAGTCATGTTCCCAGCCTTCAAATACAAGAACTCCTTCTCAATCTTATCTAATTCTCGATGGGGACAATACTCCTCCCGCACCAATTCCTTCAACTCCGACCACTTCATTTTGGCTATCAATCGCTTTCCTTCAGCCTGAACAATATTGTCCCACCAGCACAATGCTGAGTCAACGAAAGAATGAGTGGCAAACATAACTTTCTGATTTTCATGACACTCACTGATTTCCAGTACCGCTTCTATCTCTCTGACCCAATGGTAAACGGTAGTAGCATTGCCGTTACCGTCAAAGGTCGGGGGCTTGCACCTTTGAAATGCCCCATAGTTGCACCCCCTAGTAGTCTCTCTCTCGGACTCCTCATCACTGTCGTCATCATGGACTACCACCTTAGGGTTTGATGGCTCCTCTTCAGATTCCAACGTCCCCCCGGTGGACTTTCCAGAATTCTTCTCACTTTCCTTCCCCTTCTTCTCTGCTTTCTCTCCATCCTTGTCTGCTTTAATCACCTCAGTCACCACTGGGGTAACACATTCTGCATAACATTGTAGACCTCGTCAGCGATAGCCTCCTTCACAATAGATTTGAGGGTGGCTGATCCTCCCCCTCCGGCTGACTATGGAGCTTCAACTCCTCGTGAACAGTCTCGGGAGCATTAGCTTTGCTCCGTGTGACACATGGCTCAGTAGTACGCCTGCCACGAGCACCTCCTCGTGTTGCCTTCCCTGATTTTCTACCAGCCATAACTAAGTCCTATAAGATTCAAACACCAAAATGGTCATTCAAGATAATTGCTCAGATCATTATAAGTACGGTAAGTCCTTAGTTATAGTGGCCAAGTATGATTAACCACTTACCTTACTCTCCTGTCCCAAGCAATCACTATCCTAACGCATGTCAGTATTCAAATCTAGAAGCACATAAAACACATAGCACATGCACAAAATTCCGGTTTTACTTGACAACTTTTACCTGATGGTACATAGCTACTTGGATTGGCATCCTTCATTCGGTCCCATTTTCAGTTTAAGTTTAGGTTTTGAAAACAGTTTACCCAATTCTTTTAAACTTTGGCTCTGATACTAACTTGTAAGGCCCCATTCCTGGGAAACCTCACAGTTGGTTAATCATAGCATAAAATCATTTTAATAACAAAACAATGCAGCGGAATAAAATAAACATTTACTTAAAACTTGTAGTTGATATTGTGATCATACAATTGTCCTTTAATTGTAAATAAAACATAGTACTTTTTCTTAAATTACAATAAAAGATTTCATAAACAGGAATACCATCCATTGCCATCCAAGTAGCCTCCAACCGGTGCCATCCTCAGCATCAGCATTTACCTGCCAACTATTACGCATAAAAGTCTGCTTTATTGAGTGAGTTCTACTTTTAGATAAATAAGAAAATATAACTTTATCATTCATATAATAACCACGCATAGATCATAATACATATCATTTCTTGCATCATAATAAGCATGTTCATTATCTTTCATTCTTTCATTATCTTTCATTTTCATCATAACTGAAATTGCACAAAGCAAGAAATCCATGTTGATCGACAACGAATGTCGATCGTTGTTGGTACACATCATCATGGTAGCTAACCCCCGACAGTTGATCCACAGTGCAAGGCACATAGCCCGCTCATGAATACGGATCAATCATCATACATCAAACTCACGTAAGCGAAGTCGATCATAGTGCTTGCAAGACTTTTAATCATCAAATGGGCCCGGGGGTAACATTCATTATGTTTTACTTTTCGTTAATATCATCTTCCACTTTAATATATAATACTTTACAAATAAACACCACAACATAACAAGTACATGTCATCATAAAAACATCACCGACCCACCACGAGACAGCAGAGGTTCGGGGGCGGCAACCCCCGACAGCGGGGTCCTAGGGGCAGCAGCCCCTAGTGGGGTCTAAGGGGCAACGCCCCTGGCTGGGAAACTTGCAGTAAAACCTCTTAAAATCTTGGTCATTTAAAAACGTATATTTGGTATGCATATTGACCCCAATACATGGAAAGTCTTACAAATAAGGGGATCTAGAACTCACCTGGATATCGTGAGTAACTTCTAAACTAAGCTGTCTAGGCTAGGATCACACTACACAGCCTGCAGATAAGTTAACACTTAAAGGGGTTAATTTCTGCCTAAATTTGCTGCTAATTTCGCTGCTAGAAAAGCAGTTTCACTGACAGTTTCGCTGCTAGTTTCGCTGACAGTTTCACTGCCAGTTTCGCTGCCAGTTTCGCTGACAGTTTCGCTGCCAGTTTCGCATGGCAGTTTCGCCCAACTTTCGTTGGAATTCCATGGCTGCGAAATTACCTCCGAAACTATAGTTTCGCAGAAAACCCACAGTTTCGCAGCTTGAATATGCAATTTCGCTGGATGCATAGACAGTTTCGCAGATCACATAAAAATTACGAACCAGTCTGTTTTTAACCCAAAATCGCAACTTTTTACGTCCAATCTCTTAGTTTATCAACCATGAGGCTATATCTAAGCTTTATACATGTTTTCATACGTAAAAATGTGAACTTTTTGCGATTATTTGCAACTTTTCAAAACTCAAAACCCTAGAATCCGGGTTTGATCAACAGAAGGGTTTAGAGGCCGATTCTTACCTGGATTTGTTGCTCCTTAACCTTTGACGCTCCAAATCTTGAGTTTTCTTCATTTCTCTCTCTACTTTCTCTCTTTATGAAGTTTGGTGGCTAGGGTTGCAAATGAGGAAGATGAAGGCTGATTTGGTCGGTTAAAGGGCTGATTATGGGCCCTTAATCACTTAGGCTCTTGCCCATAAGCCTAATTTAGCCCATAACCCATTTTCTTCCTTTATTAAATACCCAATAATTCAGCCCATTATCATTGATGACTCGTTTTGAATTTTCGGGGTGTTACAAGCTAGCATATGACAGGCAACCATGTCTTACTACAAGATTTTAAGTTAGAAGATGGCACTCATGTTGCATTCGGCGGTGATGCAGGTGGTAAGATTACAGGCAAAGGAACAGTGTCCGATGGGATTATTAGCTTTGATAAGTCAATTATTGTACTCAGTTGAACTTTAATCTCTTAAGTGTTTCCTAAATTTGTTACAAATCTTACTCTGCTTACCTGGAAAGCTCTTTAACATCTGCCGACATCTGCTAGCAAGACTTGGAAGAACTACATCCAGATGTAGTAGAAGAGATTGATCTTCAATGGCAAATGGCTATGATTGCTTATAGAGCCAAGTAGTACCTCAGAAGAAACAAAAATTTGGTTGCAGCTAGCAAAACATCAAAGATTGGTGTTGACAAGTCAAAAGTAAGATGCTTCACATGCAATCTTTATGGGCACTTCTCAAGAGAATGTAATCAACAATCTTCTAACATGAGAGAACATCAACAACATCAGTCTCATCAGCAGCACACTTACCAACCAACAAAATATCAAAGAGCTTTCAAGCAACCACAGCTAACCAACACATCCCCACCAACCACAAATGCATCAACAGGGCCAAGTAACTCTAAAGAAACTGGGCTGATCATTCTTCAAGATGGAACTTGTGACTGGAGCATGTATGAGAAGGATGTCTTGGAAGAGAATCAAGCTTTGATGGCACACATGGAGAACAAAGTTCCACCCATGGCTAGAGAGGTAAGAGATAGACTATGTTCATCAGTATGTGTTCAGAAAGTTGAAAGACATGCTCCACAATTGGCTGATAAAGTGAAAGAAACAATGATTTTCAATGAATCTCATGTAACAGAACATAAACTATATCAAATCAAAATTAATTCTTTATAGAAAGATTTAGATAAACTTGTTTTAGAAAATTATAGTTCAAAAGCCCAAGTTGAGCACCTGACCTCTTCCTTAACAAAATCCATGGCTGATCATGCATCAACTAAAGTGAAACTTCAGAAGTTTCAACTTTCATCTCAGCAATATGAGAAATTATTAAATTCTCATGTTGAATCAAAGAACAAGTATGAGTTGGGATATAATGTTGTTGCACCTCCTATAAATGATAATTATTCACCTTTACCTGAAATAATGACAAATAACTTGTCAAATCATTTTGTCCCAAGCACCAAGTTTGAAATAAAATCTAATCAACAAGTTAATAACAATGAAACTGAGGAGAGTGAAACTGAGTCTTCTGAATCAGAAAATGTAAGGATTCCTGAAGTCTGATGCAACCCAAAACAGCCTAAGTGTCTCAGCAACATGCACTAAGTACTGAAGTGAAGAATGCTTCGGAAGTTTTACACAAAGCATTAGAAAATACTCTAAGTGTAAAATCTTCCGAAGCCAAGACCAATATCTTCCGAAGCCAAACATGAAGTCTTCCGAAGCTTCAGAGACAAAGTCTTCCGAAGCTTCAACCTATGAAGACAGATTTCTTCCGAAGACTTTTAGTACACATGCTTTATCTGATGTACTGTTCCATAAAGCACCTTTTCCGCTGCATCTCTGTAAAGTCACCAACTTACATGAGTTGGTGAAAAAGGGCCTTGCTTTTGGTAACTGTACATTGAGGTCTTGAGTCTTCAACTTTCCACTTTATGTACTTTATCCTTTTTGTTATGTATAAGGATGTGAGCTATGGCATGTCATAGTCACAAGGTCAAAAGGCAGATATGCCTTTTGATCCTACAATTGATTTTGTTAGTGTCTAGTCAATTGTATCCAGCTGGCTTTCAAAGTATAGCCGGGTGTAGGTTGTAGTATAAGTATTTCAAGTTCTTGTATTTTTTCTTTATGCTTTGTAACACTTGTAAAAGAACTTGAGAAAGCAATATACTGCCTCCTTGAAACCCATATTCTCTTGTTCTGTCTCTTGCTTTACTTGTGTTCTTTGTATCACCTTTGGTTATCCAGTTCACTGTTTGATTAGAGCTTAGTTAATCTCCTCATTGTGTGGTTGTGTTGTAATTGTGTTTTAAGCCCTTAAACGGTCCTGCAGTCTCCCAGCTGACTCTACCACAGACCTAAACGTACCCGGTCTAACCGCAATCATGTGCCTCCTGATATCCACCAGCAAACCATGCATGTATCTCTTGATTTTCTTGGATGCAGGTGTCACCATGTCTGGCACAAGTCTTGCAAGCTCATTGAACTTGGAGGTATACTCTTGATGAGTCATGTTCCCAGCCTTCAAATACAAGAACTCCTTCTCAATCTTATCTAATTCTCGATGGGGACAATACTCCTCCCGCACCAATTCCTTCAACTCCGACCACTTCATTTTGGCTATCAATCGCTTTCCTTCAGCCTGAACAATATTGTCCCACCAGCACAATGCTGAGTCAACGAAAGAATGAGTGGCAAACATAACTTTCTGATTTTCATGACACTCACTGATTTCCAGTACCGCTTCTATCTCTCTGACCCAATGGTAAACGGTAGTAGCATTGCCGTTACCGTCAAAGGTCGGGGGCTTGCACCTTTGAAATGCCCCATAGTTGCACCCCCTAGAAGTCTCTCTCTCGGACTCCTCATCACTGTCGTCATCATGGACTACCACCTTAGGGTTTGATGGCTCCTCTTCAGATTCCAACGTCCCCCCGGTGGACTTTCCAGAATTCTTCTCACTTTCCTTCCCCTTCTTCTCTGCTTTCTCTCCATCCTTGTCTGCTTTAATCACCTCAGTCACCACTGGGGTAACACATTCTGCATAACATTGTAGACCTCGTCAGCGATAGCCTCCTTCACAATAGATTTGAGGGTGGCTGATCCTCCCCCTCCGGCTGACTATGGAGCTTCAACTCCTCGTGAACAGTCTCGGGAGCATTAGCTTTGCTCCGTGTGACACATGGCTCAGTAGTACGCCTGCCACGAGCACCTCCTCGTGTTGCCTTCCCTGATTTTCTACCAGCCATAACTAAGTCCTATAAGATTCAAACACCAAAATGGTCATTCAAGATAATTGCTCAGATCATTATAAGTACGGTAAGTCCTTAGTTATAGTGGCCAAGTATGATTAACCACTTACCTTACTCTCCTGTCCCAAGCAATCACTATCCTAACGCATGTCAGTATTCAAATCTAGAAGCACATAAAACACATAGCACATGCACAAAATTCCGGTTTTACTTGACAACTTTTACCTGATGGTACATAGCTACTTGGATTGGCATCCTTCATTCGGTCCCATTTTCAGTTTAAGTTTAGGTTTTGAAAACAGTTTACCCAATTCTTTTAAACTTTGGCTCTGATACTAACTTGTAAGGCCCCATTCCTGGGAAACCTCACAGTTGGTTAATCATAGCATAAAATCATTTTAATAACAAAACAATGCAGCGGAATAAAATAAACATTTACTTAAAACTTGTAGTTGATATTGTGATCATACAATTGTCCTTTAATTGTAAATAAAACATAGTACTTTTTCTTAAATTACAATAAAAGATTTCATAAACAGGAATACCATCCATTGCCATCCAAGTAGCCTCCAACCGGTGCCATCCTCAGCATCAGCATTTACCTGCCAACTATTACGCATAAAAGTCTGCTTTATTGAGTGAGTTCTACTTTTAGATAAATAAGAAAATATAACTTTATCATTCATATAATAACCACGCATAGATCATAATACATATCATTTCTTGCATCATAATAAGCATGTTCATTATCTTTCATTCTTTCATTATCTTTCATTTTCATCATAACTGAAATTGCACAAAGCAAGAAATCCATGTTGATCGACAACGAATGTCGATCGTTGTTGGTACACATCATCATGGTAGCTAACCCCCGACAGTTGATCCACAGTGCAAGGCACATAGCCCGCTCATGAATACGGATCAATCATCATACATCAAACTCACGTAAGCGAAGTCGATCATAGTGCTTGCAAGACTTTTAATCATCAAATGGGCCCGGGGGTAACATTCATTAAGTTTTACTTTTCATTAATATCATCTTCCACTTTAATATATAATACTTTACAAATAAACACCACAACATAACAAGTACATGTCATCATAAAAACATCACCGACCCACCACGAGACAGCAGAGGTTCGGGGGCGGCAACCCCCGACAGCGGGGTCCTAGGGGCAGCAGCCCCTAGTGGGGTCTAAGGGGCAACGCCCCTGGCTGGGAAACTTGCAGTAAAACCTCTTAAAATCTTGGTCATTTAAAAACGTATATTTGGTATGCATATTGACCCCAATACATGGAAAGTCTTACAAATAAGGGGATCTAGAACTCACCTGGATACCGTGAGTAACTTCTAAACTAAGCTGTCTAGGCTAGGATCACACTACACAGCCTGCAGATAAGTTAACACTTAAAGGGGTTAATTTCTGCCTAAATTTGCTGCTAATTTCGCTGCTAGAAAAGCAGTTTCACTGACAGTTTCGCTGCTAGTTTCGCTGACAGTTTCACTGCCAGTTTCGCTGCCAGTTTCGCTGACAGTTTCGCTGCCAGTTTCGCATGGCAGTTTCGCCCAACTTTCGTTGGAATTCCATGGCTGCGAAATTACCTCCGAAACTATAGTTTCGCAGAAAACCCACAGTTTCGCAGCTTGAATATGCAATTTCGCTGGATGCATAGACAGTTTCGCAGATCACATAAAAATTACGAACCAGTCTGTTTTTAACCCAAAATCGCAACTTTTTACGTCCAATCTCTTAGTTTATCAACCATGAGGCTATATCTAAGCTTTATACATGTTTTCATACGTAAAAATGTGAACTTTTTGCGATTATTTGCAACTTTTCAAAACTCAAAACCCTAGAATCCGGGTTTGATCAACAGAAGGGTTTAGAGGCCGATTCTTACCTGGATTTGTTGCTCCTTAACCTTTGACGCTCCAAATCTTGAGTTTTCTTCATTTCTCTCTCTACTTTCTCTCTTTATGAAGTTTGGTGGCTAGGGTTGCAAATGAGGAAGATGAAGGCTGATTTGGTCGGTTAAAGGGCTGATTATGGGCCCTTAATCACTTAGGCTCTTGCCCATAAGCCTAATTTAGCCCATAACCCATTTTCTTCCTTTATTAAATACCCAATAATTCAGCCCATTATCATTGATGACTCGTTTTGAATTTTCGGGGTGTTACAAGCTAGCATATGACAGGCAACCATGTCTTACTACAAGATTTTAAGTTAGAAGATGGCACTCATGTTGCATTCGGCGGTGATGCAGGTGGTAAGATTACAGGCAAAGGAACAGTGTCCGATGGGATTATTAGCTTTGATAAGTCAATTATTGTACTCAGTTGAACTTTAATCTCTTAAGTGTTTCCTAAATTTGTTACAAATCTTACTCTGCTTACCTGGAAAGCTCTTTAACATCTGCCGACATCTGCTAGCAAGACTTGGAAGAACTACATCCAGATGTAGTAGAAGAGATTGATCTTCAATGGCAAATGGCTATGATTGCTTATAGAGCCAAGTAGTACCTCAGAAGAAACAAAAATTTGGTTGCAGCTAGCAAAACATCAAAGATTGGTGTTGACAAGTCAAAAGTAAGATGCTTCACATGCAATCTTTATGGGCACTTCTCAAGAGAATGTAATCAACAATCTTCTAACATGAGAGAACATCAACAACATCAGTCTCATCAGCAGCACACTTACCAACCAACAAAATATCAAAGAGCTTTCAAGCAACCACAGCTAACCAACACATCCCCACCAACCACAAATGCATCAACAGGGCCAAGTAACTCTAAAGAAACTGGGCTGATCATTCTTCAAGATGGAACTTGTGACTGGAGCATGTATGAGAAGGATGTCTTGGAAGAGAATCAAGCTTTGATGGCACACATGGAGAACAAAGTTCCACCCATGGCTAGAGAGGTAAGAGATAGACTATGTTCATCAGTATGTGTTCAGAAAGTTGAAAGACATGCTCCACAATTGGCTGATAAAGTGAAAGAAACAATGATTTTCAATGAATCTCATGTAACAGAACATAAACTATATCAAATCAAAATTAATTCTTTATAGAAAGATTTAGATAAACTTGTTTTAGAAAATTATAGTTCAAAAGCCCAAGTTGAGCACCTGACCTCTTCCTTAACAAAATCCATGGCTGATCATGCATCAACTAAAGTGAAACTTCAGAAGTTTCAACTTTCATCTCAGCAATATGAGAAATTATTAAATTCTCATGTTGAATCAAAGAACAAGTATGAGTTGGGATATAATGTTGTTGCACCTCCTATAAATGATAATTATTCACCTTTACCTGAAATAATGACAAATAACTTGTCAAATCATTTTGTCCCAAGCACCAAGTTTGAAATAAAATCTAATCAACAAGTTAATAACAATGAAACTGAGGAGAGTGAAACTGAGTCTTCTGAATCAGAAAATGTAAGGATTCCTGAAGTCTGATGCAACCCAAAACAGCCTAAGTGTCTCAGCAACATGCACTAAGTACTGAAGTGAAGAATGCTTCAGAAGTTTTACACAAAGCATTAGAAAATACTCTAAGTGTAAAATCTTCCGAAGCCAAGACCAATATCTTCCGAAGCCAAACATGAAGTCTTCCGAAGCTTCAGAGACAAAGTCTTCCGAAGCTTCAACCTATGAAGACAGATTTCTTCCGAAGACTTTTAGTACACATGCTTTATCTGATGTACTGTTCCATAAAGCACCTTTTCCGCTGCATCTCTGTAAAGTCACCAACTTACATGAGTTGGTGAAAAAGGGCCTTGCTTTTGGTAACTGTACATTGAGGTCTTGAGTCTTCAACTTTCCACTTTATGTACTTTATCCTTTTTGTTATGTATAAGGATGTGAGCTATGGCATGTCATAGTCACAAGGTCAAAAGGCAGATATGCCTTTTGATCCTACAATTGATTTTGTTAGTGTCTAGTCAATTGTATCCAGCTGGCTTTCAAAGTATAGCCGGCTGTAGGTTGTAGTATAAGTATTTCAAGTTCTTGTATTTTTTCTTTATGCTTTGTAACACTTGTAAAAGAACTTGAGAAAGCAATATACTGCCTCCTTGAAACCCATACTCTCTTGTTCTGTCTCTTGCTTTACTTGTGTTCTTTGTATCACCTTTGGTTACCCAGTTCATTGTTTGATTAGAGCTTAGTTATCTCCTCATTGTGTTGTTGTGTTGTAATTGTGTTTAAGCCCTTAAACGATCCTGCAGAAAATATTAAACAAAATGACTCAGAATTTGACTTTGATGAGTGTGATGACTTGGATGATTCTGATGAACATGATGATGATCAACTGGACATTGGTAAGAATGTTACTTTTGAAACAATCATACCCAAAGTTCTTGAAGAAACAAAGTTGTCATATCCTCCGAAACAAAGAAACATGCTGAAGACTATTTGCAAGAGAATAGCTCATCTAAATGAAGGTCTTCAAGAACTTCATTAGAAACAAAAACCTTCAAATGAAGTAGTTGAAAAGTGTGCATCAACTGAGGAAGTACACACATCTTCCAAAGAAAAGGGAAAGAAAAAACAATCAGCAGATCTTCAGCAGAAGAAGAAACCTTCGTCAATAGCAAATATACGTAAAACCAAATCTACTGAATTAGTAGATGATCTACGGAAGGCAAAAGCTTCAACCAACAAATCAAACGAGAAAGTGATGAATCCTAAGCAGCAGAAATCAGCAAATGGAAAACAAGAATCCTTTAATGATTTGTCAGGGAAAGGAAAGGATAAATCAACTGCAAAGTTGGAAAAGGATTTGAAGCCTCAAAAGCAGACAAAGAAGAAGAAAGTGATTGATTCTGACAAAGAATCAGATGAAATGTATTGCAAATGGTGTGATATAAAAAACCACAATACTGAAAATTGCTACTTCAATAATTATTGTTCTATTTGCAATATGAACAATCACATGACATTTGATTTCTACCTCAACAAACATTGTACAATTTGTAACAAACATAACCATTCGACTCAGGAATGTTATTTCAACAAAAAGAACAAGATAAAGAGCACAAAGTAGAAACAAGTTGATAAAGCTGAAGCAGACTCTCAATCCACTGATTGTCAAGAAGATTCAAAAACAAAGAAGCAGCAACAAAAACAAAAGCCTAAACCAAAGGAGAAAACATCTACTGATGTTCAACCTTTTAAGAAAAGAACAACATTTCAGCAATCCAAAACACCTCACAAAAGGGTGGATTTGACTGAAAAAGAAACAAATGCTGATGACGCTTTCTTTGATAAATTTAAAAAGGGAACTCATGTACCTCATTTAAAATCAAAAGATAATGAAACTTTCAACAATCAAGGTTCTTTATCGAAAACTAAGCAACAAACCAACAAAGATAAGGTGAATGAAGATGCGATTGAGAAACCAGAACCTAGTTCAACATCCTCATCTTCAACAGAATCATCCTTACCTCAACCAACACCCAATGAATCAATTAAATCTAAAAGTAATACTGAAACTTCAAAACTCATTCATGAGGAAGTCATAATTCTAGACTCTGTTAGAAAACCCAATATCATTAAGACTTGGGTTCCTACTTCTAATTGATTTATTTTATGTGCAAGAACAATCATGGATAGCTGACAACAAGTGGTATGTTGACAGTGGTTGTTCCAGACATATGACAGGAAACTGTTCTCTTCTCCATGACTTCAAACATAAAAATGCTTCTTATGTGGAATTTGGTGGGGATAAGAAGGGAGGTAAAATAGTTGGTGAAGGAATGGTAACTAATAGTGTACTCAATTTTGAGAAAGTAAATTATTGTAAAAATTTGCAGTATAATTTATTGAGTGTGTTGATACATATGTACCTAGATGTGGATCTTAATGTAATATGTCTTGAATGTCTTACACTTATGCAATGCTTGGGTTATTAAAGAAATCAGAATGTTTGGTTGTGATTTATAATTTTTAATATTTCATTAATGAGTTGATATTGACTTGATTATATAGGTTTGTGATTTTTTGAACTTATACACATAATGTTATATTAATGAATTCATTCAAACTTGGTTAAGTGAAGTTCACATGCGTCCGACTGGACCATGCGCCCCAACAGTGGTCATGCGTCCGAATGGCCATGCGACTGAGTGTCCATGCGCGTGAACAGTCCATACGCCTGAACAACCTCATGCGACTGACTCAGCCGCACGACTGAACACTCAGTCATGCGAATGGATCAACCACATGGCTCAATCGAACGAATGAACCATGCTAATGGTTCAGCCGCACGAATGAGCAACCCTAACCTATAAATACCACCTAATTCGTGGAAAAACAAAAGACTCGATATTACTTTGACTCCAGACGTATCCTAGCCGTCCAGAAACCTCCAAGAACCTGTTCCAAGTTCACAGATCGCATTAGATCGATTCTAGATCGTTCTTAACATTTAGATTCAATTGATAATTGATTCGACGTGCGTTCTCACTGATTGGATCGCCAATCAAATAGGATTCCGCACTATTTGAGTTGGTATACACGTTAATCAGTTAGTATTTCGTGCAATACACGATCCTAACAAGTGGTATCAGAGCTGGATTCTTGATTACGTGTGATTCAATCGTTTTTGATACAAAAGTTGTGTTTTTTCACTAAAAACATAATCTTTTCGTGTCAAACGGTGTCTTGGACGTCCCCTGCTCATAAAGTTTTGGTTTTTCCGGCATACGGCGATTAGGTTGGTGAAAATTCGGGTTTTTACGGCCAAAATACCTAAAACCTAGAAATTTTCGAAATCCAGTAGCTTCAATTGCACGATTGACTCAATCGCACGACTGGACTTCATTCGCATCCCTCAGACGTACGATTGGACTCAGTCGTACATTGTTCAACCGCATCAGTTCATTCGCACGACTGGACCAATCGCATTAGTTCAGCCGCATGATTGAACCAGTCGCATCGTTCAATCGCTCGGGTAGCCCAATCGCACAGCTCCATTCGCACAAGTAAAACAGGTTGTTTAAGAGACTAAAGTTAATAGAAATGGAGGACCAGTATTCAGCGTTTACCGCTGGGAAGGACTCACGTATTCAGAACTTACTACTACTGAAGAGTGAAGTTGGGAATCACAATAAACCCCCTAAGCTTATAACATTAGATGAATTCCCACACTGGAAACAACGTTTTGAGATCTACTTAAATGGAGTAGATCCTAATATGTGGGAAGCCATTGAGACGGGGTACAGTATGCCAGTAGGCGCAGATGGGGTGAAACTTACATTAGGTGGCATGACCGATGCACAGAAAGTCAAATATAATGCTGAAAAGATAGTGTATGCGTTGCTTACTCAGTCTATCCTTAAGGATATTTTCCATCAATTCTTTGAGAATAAGCAAGCCAAGAAGTTATGGGATGAGCTGGAGAAAAGGTATGACGGGAATGCGTCATTGAAGGCTATTAAAGCTAAAGAGTTGAAGAAAGAGTTTGACAACTTCTCATCGATGGGTAATGAGAGTTTAGACGATGTCATTGATAGATTCTACCATTTGATGAGCGAGCTGCATACGCATGGTGTCACAACTACCATGGAAGGCAAAGTGTCGAATTTTGCAGACGGGTTGCCAGAAAAATGGGCTTCTTTTGTTTCAAATCTCAGACAGAATGGAATGCTAGCAAAGTTGGACATCAATGATTTCATTCTAAAGCTGCGAGAAGAAGCACTAAGGATGAAGTACCGAGCTCAAAAGTCTTCGTATACTCAGAATCCAGCTCTGTACAATGCTACTCCACAAGTCAAGAAATCTGGAGCACCACTTCAGACCGCCTTTGTGTCAAGCTCATCTGGTCCTTCACAAGCCTCTCCTTCAGGATCAGAAACGTCAGGGTCTTCTAGTACCCAATACATTGGATCTAATGCAAATGCTACAAGACTGAAGACCGAGAATCTCGGACATGTGACGGTAGAAGTAGCAAGAGAGCACATGGATCTCTTAGCAGCAGTAGTCCACTCCTATGATGGACTTGTTGCTGGGAAAATTGCAAACTGCCATCTGGCAGACGAGGACTACGAGCAGGTAGATGAGACAGAGCTGGAGAGGATGGATATCATGTGGGCCTTAGCAAGTGCTGTCCGGAGAGCTAAAAAGTTTGTGAAGAAGACCGGACAAAACTTGGTTGCTACTAAGGACACTACTTTTGGTTTTGACAAGAGCAAGGTGACCTGCTTCAACTGTGCAGAAAAGGGGCACTTCAAACGAGAGTGTGTGAAACCCAAAAGACTGGAAACGGGAATCCATTCTCGTCCTTCACTCATCAAGATAAGCCAACTAACAGTCCTACTTCATCAAGCAAGGATCCAAAAGCCTTGACTGCTCATGATGATGAAGGACAAGACTGGAGTTTTCGGTTTGTCTCTCCGGGAGAATCAAATTTGCTAGTGTGGAAGACTTAGATGATGATTCTGCGAGTGAAGGAGATATTGCAGTGGAACTCGCGATGTCAAACATTGAAGAGACTACAACTGAGGTCAACTACAAGCCTGAAGAAGGGACAACTACAACAAAGACAAAATCACCAGAACCAGAAACATCAGATGTTGCATTGATGGCTGATTCATCAGAACCTCCACAAGTAAGTACTACTGACCAACTTTTCAAAAATCATGCTTGTTCTGATTATAATAAATTTAGGGAAAGCATAGATCTGAAATTTGCTAGGTTATTATATCATAACGATAGCTTAGTAAAATATTTGCAACTGTGCACTGAGGCAAACAACGTTTTAAAACAAAATGAGTATAGTTACAAAGAAAAGACAGACCTTTTGAATAAACAGGTTAGGGAAACAAAAGTAGTAGCCTTTAACCAAGAAAATGACATTAGGTACTATCTTAACTCCCTAGAAGACACTAAGAAACAAAAAGCAGTTTTAGAAGTAGAAGTAAATTCATTAAAGCAAAAACTGCACAGTTGGACAAGTTCATCTCATATTGTCCAACACTTAGTGAGAGAGCGTAACAATGGGGAGGGTTTGGGATATAAAGTGGTTCCACCACCACCTAGACCTTGATGAACACTAAGAGTAAACCAATAAATATCAATCCAATCAAGGATCATGTGGTGTCTACTCCTCTTGTAAGTGATCCAGATTCCACATGTACTTCAAATGAATCTGGAACAAAACAAGAGGAGGCCACTTCAAAGGCAAAGGGTAAAATGCCTTGTGTTAATTTAGAAAAAGAGTTTGAAAAGGTTAATATAAAGTCAAGGTTAAACAAAGTCAAATCTGAACCTAAAAAGACTGTTAATGTTAACCTATCACGAGTTTCATGTCAAAGTCCAGTTAACCAAAATGGAAAAGATGTTAAGAATGTTAAAACAATTAAGTTTGTTAAACAAGATAAAACATCAAAAGAAGTAGAGTCAAAGCCCAAACATAATGATGTCACTAGGATGTCACACATGTCTCCACATAGACAGTTCAATCATAAAGTTGATAGCAGGTCATGCTACAACTGTGGAGAGTGTGGACACATTGCGTCTTATTGTCCTTACTATCAGCCACCTAGGAAGAAAGTTGAACTTCAGGAATCAAAACCTAGGTCTTCTAAGAGGAGCTCATTGACTCCACCTAGAAGAACGAGTGAACCCAAAGTTCAACTCATTAGCCATTCATCTGTTTATCATAAACAGGCCTTACACAAATCTGACTTATGGAAAGAAAAGTCAGCCTCTGTGTCTGATAATGAGGACAAGAAGTCACCTGAGCTACCCTCACCTTCTAAGGGTCAATGGGTTGAATTCATGATATGTGATGCCTCTGGGAAACCCAAGCCAGTAAAGGCTTGGGTTCCTAACCTAAACTAATGCTTTAAATTGAATGTGCAGGCTGTTCGCTACATTGCTAAAACCAACACGTGGATTGTAGACAGCGGAGCATCCAGGCACATGACAGGAAACAGGGCACTCTTATCAAACGTCAAACAAATAAAAGGAGGGCATGTTTCTTTTGCTGGTAACAAAAGAGGTTATATCACAGCTCAAGGGGAAGTTGGAAATCAGAAAGTTAAGTTTGAGAAAGTGAACTACATTCAACAACTTCAAAACAACTTACTTTTTGTTTCCCAAATATGTGACAAAGGATTTAAGGTTATATTTGACAACATGAAGTGTTATGTCCTGAAGAAGGACTATGTGATCCGGAGGACCAAGTTTTGATGACAGCTTCAAGTTATAAAGAACTTTATGTTTTGGGTCTCTCAACGGCTTCTACAACGGATCATGAAGTTCAGTGCTTCTTACTAAAGGCTACTGAGAAGGACTCCATTTCCTGGCATAGGAGAATGGGACACATTAATCAACGGAAGATGAATCACTTGATCCAGAATGATCTAGTGAGAGGAGTTAACGTCAAAAATTTCCAACTTCCGGATTTCTGTGTAGCATGCAAGAAAGGCAAACAGACGAAGAAGTCTTATAAGGAAAAGAAAGTTCATTCTATCAAGCTTCCTCTTGGTCTTCTTCACATGGATCTGTTTGGTCCAGTCAGTACAAAAAGCATTGCAGGTGACTTGTACTGCTATGTGGTTACTGATGACTACTCAAAATTCTCTTGAGTAATGTTTCTGAAGTCCAAATCAGAAACATTTGAGTCTTTCAAGGAATTAGTAACCACACTGGAATCTCTCTACAAGCTGAAGGTAAGACAGGTACGCTCAGACAACGGGACCGAGTTCAAGAATCAGTGGATGGAGGCTTACTGCAAGGAAAAGGGAATTGTGCACCAGTTCACTTCTGCCAACACGCCTCAGATGAATGGCATTGCTAAGAGAAAGAATCGCAGCTTCGTAGAGACAGCACGGACAATGCTAGCAGACTCGAAACTGCCTATCCAATTCTGGAATGAGGCAGTAGCAAATGCATGTTACACATTAAATCAAATTTTGGTAGTCAAAAGCCATGGCAAGACATGTTACGAGTTACTACAACGACGTAAACCTAATCTAGAGTATCTGGAACCATTTGGCACACCGTGCACTCTACTAAAGAAGACTCAAGAAGGAAAATTCAGCGAGAAGGCTGATGAAGGTATCTTCCTTGGATACAACATTCCGAACAAGAGAGTTTACAACAACTCAACGGGTTTAGTAGAAGTGTGGTGTAATGTTGATGTTCAGAGATACACCATACCACCTACTGGAAAAGGACCCGCATACTTTTTCGACTATGATGGATTCTTCAAGTCCTTCAACATACCTATTTCCACTTCTGACGAAGATTTAGCTACAAGGATGATATATGATATCTTGAACTCACCATCACTAGATTCAGCATCATCGGGTTCACAAGGTGACTCATCTCACCACTCAGGGGGAGCACTCGAAGCAGGTGACTCCTCCTCAGAAGATGAAGCTGAAGAAAATGATCAGAACAATCAGGAGGGACAGGGTCCAATTCCTGCAAGTCCACAAGTATCTAACAGTGATGCCTCTTCGAGTTCGAAACCTCAAACTCCTACTACCTCAGATGCAGAACCAAATGTTCTTAATCTTGATTCTTAGATAGTTGTTCCCACCACTCCAGGATCACGTCAAAATGTCTATCATCCCCTAGACAATGTCATTGGGGATGTCAGATCAGGAGTGCAGACCAGAAATCAGCTGTACTCAGTTAATTACGCCTCGGTAATGAAAAAGGATACATTCACGACGGTGCTTAACGTTGTTTTGTCTCGCAGGGTGAGCCAAAATACGTCAGTGAAGCACTGAATGATGAGGCATGGGTGAGTGCCATGCAAGAAGAACTTCTTCAGTTCAAGAAGTTCGGTGTTTGTACTATGGTAGATAGACCTAAAGGTGCTAAGGTCATTGGCACCAAATGGGTCTTGAAATGCAAGAAGGATGACCAAGGCGTCATTATCATGAACAAGGCTCGACTTGTAGTTCAAGGGTTTCGACAAGTCGAGGGCATTGATTACAATGAAGTGTTTGCACCCGTGGAAAGGATGGAAGCCATCCACATCTTCCTTGCCTATGCATTGTATATGAAGATTAAAGTTTATCAATTAGATGTGAAGAGTGCATTCCTTCATGGTGAAATCCGAGTGACAGTGTATGTCAGTCAACCCGAGGGATTTGAAGATCCTTATCATCGGGACAGAGTTTACAAACTCGACAAGGCTTTATACGGGCTTCATCAAGCTCCAAGGGCCTGGTATGAGAAACTCTCAACTCACCTTGTGAAACATGGATTTCGTAGAGGTGTTATTGATTGCACACTGTTTATCAAAGAGAAAGATGGTGATTTGCTGCTGGTTCAAATCTATGTTGATGATATCATCTTTGGATCAAAAAATGAAGAGTTATGTAAAGAGTTTGAAGCAGTAATGAAGGCTGAATTTGAGATGAGTGCCATGGGAGAGATGAAATTCTTTCTCGGGTTACAGGTGGATCAGACACCAAAAGGAATTTTCCTACACCAGACCAAGTATGTAGGAGACATTCTCAGCCGGTTTGATATGGAGAATGCTTCTGCAGCTGGGACTCCACTTGCTACAAACAATGATATAGCACCCGATGAAAATGGAGATCTAGTCGATGCAACCATGTACCGTGGAATGATTGTATCTCTCATGTACCTCACTGCCTCAAGACCTGACATCATGTATGCTACATGTCTATGTTCTAGATATCAGGCTAAGCCAAAGGTTAACCATCTGATTGGGGTCAAAAGGATATTTCGGTATTTGAAGGGTACCCCAACACTTGGGTTGTGGTATCCTCATGATGATGATTTTGAGCTCACGACATATAGTGACTTGGATTACGGTGGCTGCAAGATGAATTACAAGTCTAAATCAGCAGGGTGTCAATTCTTTGGGAGGAGATTAGTGACATGGCAGTGTAAGAAGCAGACCTCGGTTGCATTGTCAACCTGTGAAGCCGAATACGTTGCTGCTGCAAGTTGCTGTTCACAAATCATTTGGATTCAACAGAAAATGCGGGACTATGGTTTAAATTTCTCTTCTACTCCTATTTTTGTTGATAACTCTGCTGCAATTGCAGTAACTAAAAATCCGGTACAACATCCTAAGACCAAACACATCGGCATAAAATATCATTTTATACGTGACTGTTTTGAAAAGAATTTAATCGATGTGGTCAAAATAAACACTGATTTTCAACGCGCTGACCTCTATACAAAGGCTTTTGACAAACCACGTTTTCTATATCTGTTAGAGGTCAACAACGTTAAAAAGAAAAGTGATGTCATTCTAGATGATGACCATGTATAGTCTGATGCATTTAGTCTAATTTTTTATTTTTTCTTTTTATTTCCTTTATTTATTCTATTTTTGGTTTAAATTAAATATATGTTATTTAGCTGTCTATTAAAATCCAAAAAAAATACACGTAAATCGGTTACGGTTTTAGAATTTTAGGGGGAGAATAAGTCAGCTAGTAACATTAAAAAAACAAGGGATAAGGAGAGGCTAGCTGATAGAAAGTAGATCGTATCTGTGATACCGATTCAAATACTTTGGAAAATGATAGTACATAGGAACAAATCAAGTGGGTCTTTTTAAGTTTAAAGTAGACAAGATGCAAAATTCTAAGTATAAGTCTGTGTAGTCTGAGCAATATAAAAAATGATAGAAAAACTGGTAACTACTAAGGTAACACAACGAAAGCAGACCTAGAGGTTGCTAGACCACAGATGATATGTCGGTAGATTCAACACAATAGATGATTAGATCTGACTGGTGATCTCAAGATCAAACTAAGTTGTTCAACTGACTGTGGGCTCCCATCTTATCACTGGTTAACACAATCAACAATATTCCAATAAGGGGTGATGAGCAAATAAACACCACAAATGTGAGCGGATGACCATAAATAGAGCAAAGCACGAAAAAAATGAAAAGCAAATGCTATCAAGCTAATAACTTATGTTGTTGGTGCGTTATGTGCAAAAGAAAAATAAAGATGCTCTAACAAAAAGATAGGTTGTGTGCCTCTCTGCTGTGCGATGACACTGACCTGAGGATAAGCATAACCTAGATATTATAGAATTCATTGTTGTTTGCTGACTCTCTGCTGTGCGATGGCACTGACCTGAGGATTGGATTCTCTTTGAAAGCTCTAAGCATAGTCTCTTCTTGTCAAAATACCCGTAGACCGCTCAAAAGCTCCTGAGGAATGTTGATTACCACATAAGCGTGGGATCCACAAATGTTGGTTGAAGTAATTAAACCTTAAACTATCACCAATCTGTGTCAAAAGTCTGTGTATGGATTAAAGAGGACAAATATACTGACAATCATCATGGCTACAATTCTTGAAAGTCCAAATCAATGTGGGAATCTAATAGTACCAGTATGATTTCCTAAATTTGCTAACGACTCTGGATGACCACCAAGAAGTGAGCATCAAAAGGTTTTTGATAACATGTCCCAAATGATTTGACTTGCCTGTATGATTCCAAATTGAATCGGTCCAGTTATGGTCAAACTAAATTGAAGCTGCTGATTCCGAAACCGAATCCAGTAGATTTCTATCTTAGGATTTACACCTCAGAAAAAGTCAAAGACAAGGTTATTTTTGTACTTCAGTTTAAGTTTTATTTATTTTAGTCAATTCAATTTGTTTAATATTGGACTACATCATGGAATTCAGTAAGGGAGTCAATCACCTAAAAGGGTCATGTCTGAGGTGACTATATGTGTTTTCAAAAGGTAAATTGGTCACGTCTGAGGTGACAAAGTGTTTAAAAGGATCACGTCTGAGGTGATCAAGAGTTTGTTAAGTTAAACTGATCATGTCTGAGATGATCAAATGTTCATAATGTTATTTCAACAGTTGAAAAGGGTTTAAATGTTAAATGGTCATAAAGGCAGAAAATTTCATATGTATGACCCAGTCGCAAGACTGGACCATGAGTATGGACCAATCGTTCGAATGGACCATACTCATGCCTTTTATAGCCGAATGGACATAAGTATGGACCATTAAACCGAATGGCGTATACGAATGAACCAGTCGGACGATTGATAGCGCGCGAATGAACGAGTCGCACGACTAACCTCTAGTCGGACGACTGAAGGGGAGCGACTGAACCAATTGCACGACCGAGGCCCATTCGCCCGAATGAAATGAGCATATGAGTCCAGTCGTATGATTGAATTCAGGTTTAGTATAAATAGAGGGGGAGTCGGTCCCAGAGACTCAACACTCCCAAATTTGCCCTAATTCGCACGACTTAGCGTTACTCTGCCCAATTTTCGTTTGATCACTATAAATCCTTGATTTTTGTATACTGACTATGTGCACTGATTATACAGGTATATTGCGGTGCAAATCCATCAGTATTTCATTCAATTTGAGACCTAATGTGGAAAATCGGACCCATTTGGAAAACCGAAACATGTTTGGACTAATCACCTAACGAAACTAAGTAAACTAATGAAATCAAAGTTGTTAGGTGATAAATTAAAGGATTGCGAGTCTAATGAACCAGAACACGACGTCTAAACTTAAAAAATTGGTTAAAATTGAATTTGAATTGAACAGTCAGAAAGTTATGCGAATGGACAGGTTGATGAACTTCAGTCGCACGACTGAGGTGTGCGAATAGCTAAACCGCACGACTGAACCATGCGTATGAGTTCAGTCGCATGACAGGTGTAAACGCATGAGTTTACATACGTATGAGTCTAGTCGCACACTCAGTCATACGTATGAGGTCATTCGCACGACTGGATCTCAGTCGCACTGCTCATTCGCACGACTTGATCTCTGTCGCACAGCCTCATTCGCATGACAGAAAAGAATATTTTCAAGTCCAAGTGATTCAAGATATGTTTAGCCAACGGATACTAATGTTTAAATTTATTGTGTAACAGATGGCGAGTCGCTGGACTATGAGTACTAAGGACAACATTTGTGCTCATCTGGATCTGACATCCAGATATGCTTCAGACTTTTCTGGCATTATCACATTTCTGAGGAGATCGAGGATCACTCATGCTATATCTGCTCCATGTACTCAATATCGCTCTATTCAGCAGGCCTTCTGGGAAGGCGTAGTTGTTGACAGATCTTCTGAGCCTCATCTGTAACTCCAGGAACATCAAACTTGAATCAAATCATGAAGAATTAGATCAAAATATGATAATCACAATCAAAACCCCTTTGATCTCTATTGATTGCTAATAATATTGTTTACAAGTAAAACCCTCAATCAATTGGTCATGCAACCATTAACCTAATTCTAATTACAATTAGGCTATTTATAGTCTAGTTTAAGTTACATAACCCCCTAGACTATATATTTAGACTAAAACATGACTCAAAGAAAGTAAAATATATTTTGTTCACACAAAATATATTTATTACAATAAAACTCCTAGTCATTTAAATCTTCAACGTCTTGTCTCGGTTCCTCGTCTCGAACGTGTCGGGTTTGACTTTTGTTGACTTTGACCATGACGTTGACTTTTGTTGACTTTCATTGTGTTGATAATATAGACTATCTTTTCCAGCTCCAACAATATTCCCCTTTAGTCTATCATTATCAACGTCTTCATACGAATTCAGCCCCGAGAAATCAACTGTAGAAAGATCTTCAAATTAAAGCTTTTTGAATTTTATGAGACAAGTTATTCATCTCATAAGCTCCCCCTATTTATATGCTCCCCCTTTTTGAGTGCATCCTTTGTGAGGATATTGGGACAACTTTCCCAAATCTCTAATCTCGAGTGCTTCAGAAGATGTAGGAGGAGGATTCCTAGTTCGGTATCTTCTGCAAACTTAAGGAACAGGTTCTCTGATCAGGTACATTGCTCGACTGATGATCGGCCATCACTTACAGCAAAAACCTGAAACACATTCTCAAACACAATCTCGACATTTCTGATTAGATCATTTCATTTTAACAAAATAAACTCGTGTTTATTTGTGTGTGAAAAACAAGCGAACCCGTGTTCGTTTGTGCGCAATTTCCGTGAAATGCATGAAAATGATAAAATTGTAACAGCATAATATGGAAGACCTAAAAAAAATTTTATTATATTTTTCTATTTTTTTATTATATACATGTATTATAACATATTTTATATCTATTATATAATTTTTTGTGTTTTTTTTTTTTTTTTTAAACCGAGAACTGAATCGATCATGAGATCATATCCTCAAGATATACTTTAGCACAAAGATGAATTTAATCATCGACAAGCAATGAGATCACACTGATAACTGAATCTAATCACAGTCTTTAGATGATTTTGAAATTCTCAAACAGATCAATAACGATTGCTGATATGTTTGTCCACTTAAACTCATGCTCTATCTTTTTCAACAAGCAGTAGATGATTCGTTAAGGTTCGATTAAATACTTTTGAATTCTAGGACCCCACAATCATTTGGCAAAAACCCTCACCCAACCTCAGGATTTCTTGAATTTTGTTACGATCTTTATAGAGCAAGGTGTGTGCATTAGTATGCAAGTGATTATCAACAGAATATAGCATTCTGTGAATTAGATGATTTGACACAACTTAGATCAAAATGGTGAGAGCTCCAGGTCTATACTCACGTATAACAAAGGAGATGACCATTTAATCATGTGCCGATGAGAGCTCCAGGTCAGTACTATCGTACAGCAGAGGAGATCATCACTCCAGGTCAGTACTTCCGTACAGCAGAGGAGATTAGCACAAACACAAGACACATAAATACACCAGACATGGCTCAAAGATATAACATATATGATTTGTATCATGGTGGGTTAAAGATCAATTCTCAATCCAATTTTTGTCAGGACTCAGTTTTTGTGCAGGCCAAAATGATTGCGTAAATCCAGACATTCTTAAGCATATATTTTAATTTAAATCATCATACTGTTGTCTACTTTATTCTTCAGGCTGAGTCTACCAAGCATATGCTTAAAGAATCTGATTGTTTTTTTTATTTACAATTCAAAATAAGATGTCAATCAGATAACAGCATCAGTTACTATCATTTCTCATTTTAAAAACGCAAGTCATGCAAAAACAAGCATTGCAAGAAGATATACAATCATTTCTCAATCATCTCAAATCAAGTTCTCAGTTCTCTTTTCATTTTTATTTACTTATATTCTCCCCCTAAATTTTTATTTTTGCAAACTTTTCCTTTTTTTTATTTTTATTTATTTAATTTTTATTTTTTTATTTTTTTTATTTATTTTTTATTTTTTTAATTTTTTTATGTTTTTTTTTATAAAACTGTACAAAAATAGAAATTTACCGAAGAAGGTCTTCCAAACTACACTGATATGAATATAAGAAATGAGTTCTCAAGAAATATGCAGTGATTGTGAAGTGAGAACGGTGATTGTGCATATAAATATCCAGATTGTGGATAAAATACCATGACCTTAACCTGTTTGTTCCGCCTCAAATTTGAATCAAGAACAATCTCTGTCAGTAAACCGGATTACTAACAGTCCTCCTGAATTGTTCCTGCACTCATTAACAAATTAGTTAGAAAGGGGAACCCAAGCCATCGTAGTCCTGGAAGTTCCTTTTTCATCATGATAAGTAACAAGCTTCTGCACACAACCGTTTGAACAAGCGGGGATTGTTGTATCCTTCTTTTTAATTTGCCAAATTTGCTTCGGTTCAATTAACTTGGATTTGAATGAATTAAATTTGGAAATCATTTTCTGTTTAAGACCGGAAGGAAAAGAATTTGGTTTTAAACCTTTGGTCATTTTCATCTTTGAATCATGTGAAACCGGCTTCACAAGAAAAGGTTTGGATGGAGGGTTTTTCATCCAACCATTCAAAGATGTGTGCTTTTTACCTCTTGATCCAGAGAAGCAACCCGTGTTGCCTTTACCTTCTGGAACATTCTTTTTATACTTACATTCGGAGAAGCAATTTGTTTTGCCTTTACCATTCGTAGCAAGCCTTTGAGGACATTTCTTTACCACATGCCCTGCTTTTCCACACTCAAAACAAGCCTTGAAAGGCTTTTGATGCTTTGAAGTCCTGTGTGAAGCATTTGGTATTGGATATTGCTTTGAGCTTGTAGCAGATTCTTGCTTGTTTTGGTGTTTGCTGTGTTGAACAGTGAATGAGATCTTCACTGATTCACTAGGTGGTTTTGCTGTTGGAGTAGAGATCCGTATTGGTCTTGATTCAGCTTTTGGAAGCTTTTGAGACTTGACAATATCAGGAGATATCTTGATCTGTGAGGAACCAACACGCTCCTCTATGTTTGATTCATCATCTGAGCTTATCCAGTCTCGTATACACAGATCTGCTTCCAAAGGATCTTGATTGACACCTCCTATTGTGTCGGCTTCGGTTATAGGATTTTGATTGCCTGATGATTCAACAACTGTTCCTTCTTTGACAAACCTGACAGGAACAAACGAAGGAATGTTACCTGTTTTAAATTTGTTGAAGAAGGTTGGAGAAGCAACTGATATTGATTTTGGAGCATCAGTGGTAGAATCATCATTAATCTTCTTATCAGACCCCTGCCTGAGAAATCCCAAACCTACAGGAGAATCCTGCACATCTCTAACCTCTTTAAGGTTAATGTTGCTTAAACCTGCATTTAAAGTATTAGTTTCTGTAGCTTCAATCAAATCATTAGATCGATGAGGTTGAGGCATAGGAGAGTAACAATGGGTGCTAGGAGGAGGATAGACGTATGGATTTTCACCACAACCCACTCCCGTTTTAATCCTAGCTCCCCTCTGTTTACACAGTAGCTCTTCCTGTTTCATTCCGGATATGGTCCATTTATCAAGCTTTGTTTTAAGCTTGCTTGTTTCAAATTCAGCCAAGGTGACTCTTTCGTTTAAAAGATTAATTTCAACATTTCTTTCAAGAAGAGTTCGTTTTAAATGATCATTTTCTTTTAAAGCTTCATTTAATTTTATAAAATACTTGGCTTCATTCTTTTTAAGTTCTGCGTTTATGGTGGTTAATTCCTTTTGGTTATCTAAAAGTAACCTATTAGCTTTATACACACCAAATAAATGAATTTTACAAGCAGAAGAACACATATCCTGAATTGTCTCGTATGGAAGACCCGTGATAGTTCGTTCTGCAGCTAAGCTCTTTTCACAGTTGCAAGCCCATGTGATTTCTTGTTGTTCCTCTTCTTTGACCTTCAGCATCTTGTCAACCTCAGACTCTTTCTCTCTTTTATCAGTTTTTTCAGCCTTATCATCATCGGTTCTCATAGACTCTGGTTTACTGTCATTGTCGACTCTTAAAGCTTCACGATTATCTTCAACAGTTTCTCTGAATTTAGAGTTTAAATCTGAATCAGTTCTCAATAACTTCAACTTTTCAATCATCTCTGTTTTGTAATCAAGTATGCTTGTTACAGAAGACACAAGATCAGTATTAAGCGCGTGGGTTTGATGTGGGAACACGGCTTGTTGAAATTTGTTTCTTTGGATATCCAACTCGAGAGATTTTAGCTTGTTGATCATATCCATAAGTTTTGTGTCGACATAACCTCTTTCTTGCTTCAGCATTTTAACTTGATGATTCCATGCAGACGGAAGAGAGTCTAGAAGCTTTTGAATCTGTTCATGATTACTGAGATCAGGAACATGCTTCTTTAGATTATTTGCCACCTTTAAGAATCGATCAATCAAATCTGACAATTTTTCTTTCTTCATTGCTGCAAAAGAATCAAACCGGCTTTGTGCCATTATGAGATTATCTGATTTAAAATCTTCTGAAGATGACATGATTGTACAAATCTTGAACAATTAAACGTCCCAAAAATATTTTTCCCAAAAAGTTTAGAATAATTCTCCCCCGATGAATAATATAGATTCGCAGAGCTAGTTTCGCAGAAAAATATAGTTTCGCTGAGCCGACAGTACTTTCGCTGGCTATTTCGGCAGCACTTTCACTACCCAAATGCTTTAGACTGCTTAGTTTCGTCGACAATTTCGCACAAAACAAGCTTGAACTTTCGTTCAAAGATACTTTCGACAGCAATTTCGCTTGTAATATGCACACAAGCACTGTTGAACTTTCGTTCAATGAAACTAGTTTCGCAGGACAGCAGAAAACAACTTCAATGAGGATAACCAATGTAGTTTCGCTGGAAGAACTCGTAGTTTCGCTGGATGAACTGGTAATTTCGCTGAACGAAGCTGAAACCCTTTTTCAACACGAAATCAATCTGAAATCGCCCAAATCTCAATGGATTTGAAATCTGATGATTAACAGAGCTTTTCCAACCAATAACAAGCAAACTTCAATCAATTTCCATATCAATAACACTCAAATCTAATCCAAATTTGATGAAAACTTGATATTGAACAAAAACAACCAAAACCTCAACTTCTCTCTCTAAAAATCTTCAAATCTTCAGTGAAGTTGATCCAAAATGGCTCTGATACCAAATTGTAACTCCAGGAACATCAAACTTGAATCAAATCATGAAGAATTAGATCAAAATATGATAATCACAATCAAAACCCCTTTGATCTCTATTGATTGCTAATAATATTGTTTACAAGTAAAACCCTCAATCAATTGGTCATGCAACCATTAACCTAATTCTAATTACAATTAGGCTATTTATAGTCTAGTTTAAGTTTCCATATTTACACATAACCCCCTAGACTATATATTTAGACTAAAACATGACTCAAAGAAAGTAAAATATATTTTGTTCACACAAAATATATTTATTACAATAAAACTCCTAGTCATTTAAATCTTCAACGTCTTGTCTCGGTTCCTCGTCTCGAACGTGTCGGGTTTGACTTTTGTTGACTTTGACCATGACGTTGACTTTTTTTGACTTTCATTGTGTTGATAATATAGACTATCTTTTCCAGCTCCAACATCATCGTATCAGGAATACTATTTTTGGAGATGCCATTGAGATCACGGAGGATGATCTCAGGATTGTGCTGCAGTTTGGGGACGATGCTGAATGTCCCACTAGACTACACCCCCATACTGTCAGAGGATGTTTCTTACGAGCTAAGTACTCTGGGGACATCAACGCATGGGTGCTCAACAAGAGCAACCTGTGCCCCCAGTTCAAGTACCTCGCTCATGTGCTGCTGAAGTGCATAGCGTCTAGGAAGGGAGGATTTGATGAGCTGTCTGATCAGATCCAGAACGCATATGCAGCATTGGTGCTGAACCATCCGTTCAGCTTCTCCAGGATGATCTTCACCTACTTGGTGGAGAACATTGAGGGGAAAAGGAAAGAGGGCTTCTGCAGGTACCATCGATTCATGCAGATGATTATTAACCAGAAGCTCCCTACCTTGCTGAAGGAGAAGGAATATGCCATGGTGCTTGAGGTGATGGATGATACCACCTTAGGCAGGATGAAGGTGTACAGGGGGAAGCAGGTGAAACCCCCTGTCAGGTGACTGTTTAGGCATCTGGCCCAGGAGGATTATGTGGCGCCAGCTCGGAGGAAGTGGCGCCACGATGACAGTGACTCGGACGTTGAGCAGATTGCTCTGCCCTCCGATGACTCCGACGACGATGATCATGATGCTGATCAGGGAGGGGATGTTCAGGGTGGACCCGAATCAGCTCCTATTCACCCTGACTTCCAAATGGAAGAGGAGGAGGAGTCAGATGAAGAACCTCTGGTGCGAACAGTGGGCAGCAAGGTGGTTGCCACTGAGAGAGGTATTAGGGCGGTTGGTGGACGCCATGGAGAGTCCGGGAATGCTGCAGTTGCTGATACAGATCCATCATATACTCCGGAACCACCCAGCAGCCAAGGGGGAGCATGCTCCTCAAAGGGAACTAGGAAAAAGAGGATGGCTCAGCCTCATGGAATGAAGAGCAAGAGAAGAAGATTTACCTTGATCACCACCACAGCCACCACTGCAGCTACCACCACCACTACCACACCCTCTACCACCGTCACCACACCACCCACCACTACATACATTCCATCTACCACCATAACCACCACACCCACTCCACCACCACTATCATCTAGACAAACCCCAATCTTCACCACCACCACCACCACCACTAGCCACCAAGCCTGGCCATCATCACATCCCACCCATCCATCTGTATCACCTTTACCTCCCAGTGGGGTAGAGGAACAGCTCTCAGCACTGAACCGTATGGTGCTGAGGCTGCTGGCAGCCGATGACGAGAAGACAGCTCAGATTCGTCAGTTGGTAGATCTTACAGCTGCACAATCTCAGCAGATCTCTCAGTAGGCTCAGCTGATTGAGCAGCAGGCACAGCAGATGGCTGCTCAGAGCCATGAGATTGCACAACTCCAGGAGCACAAAGTTCTATCAGCAAAGAAGATAGAGGAGTTGGAGGATGCCAAAAGGACTATCATGCTCAAGCTCAAAGGAACTAAGGATAAGCCTCTGAAGGTAAAGGAAAGGGATGGTGATGACGATGCTGATGACAATGATGAGGATGAGGATGAAGATAGTGATGATGATGAGGCGAATGATGAAGAAAAGACAGAAGAAAGGAAGAATGATGACGATGATGAAGGAGGAGATGCAGCTGCATCTGCCTCAGCTCAGGGTCAAGAAAGACGTTCGAAGAGAAATCAAGACCATCGAGCTTCTTCTTCTGCTTCACCTACTGATGAGCCAGCTATTCAGGACAAAAGTAATGATTAGACGTTTATGTATTTGATAGCTTTTGTACTTGAATCTTGTATTAAACTTATGTACTTAATGTTTATATAATGTTAATGTATTTCTGTTTTGATTATTAACTAATGTTTGATGTGTTACATGTTTAAATCAAGCATATACTTTCAAAGGGACGAATACGATGTTGCTCCCCTTCAGCAGGTCAAGACTCAACTTATATGATTCTTGATCTGCAAGGGATCGTCAGGAGATCAGTGAGTTATACCCCTGAAGAAGGGGAAATAATTAATGATTTTACAAATGAGCAACTGGCTGAAATGTTCAAGCTAAATCCTGATGAGATTATCAAGGATGCTCCAACTTTTGAGTCAACCAGTGACGAAGAGCTGAATGACATTGATGAGATAGAAATAGAGGATGTCACTACAGAACATTATCCAGAGTATGCTGACCAGGAAGGAAATGTGGTACCCAACCTGGGTGATTCGCTGGTCAGTGAAACATTTGAGATGCTGGATAAGATTGAGCAAGAGTCCGAGAAGAGTGAGGAACAGACCCAAGCCTCAGACACTGATGTTAACATCAGAAAGGCAGAATGGGCTGCATGTTTTGAGGAAATCCGAGCCCAACGCGCTGCTCCTAAACAGAATGTCTACACCAAGCTCTACAAAGTGAAGAAACATCACAAGGTGTCAGGCAAGATTATTGCGTGGGCATATTTGAGGATCTTAACGTTTATGCCATAAAGAGAGAGAAGGGTATTGAGTACTTTAGATTCCCACATGATCTAAAGACTCTACCTGGTTTTGAGCTCAACCAGCTGGCCAAGCTGAAGCTGTTATATGCTGACCCGAGGAAGATGTCAGGCTGGTTTGAGGCTGCATTAAAGAAGGAGTACCACACCAGATGGGTCAACTTAAAACCTCAACAACCTACGAGGTATATCCGAAGGTCTGAGGTTGATGCCATAACTGGAAAGCCGAGAATAGTGCTGAAGTGGAGTCCTCCGCACACCATGTCCAAGATCCCACTACGGGAAATGCCACAGGACTTCACTCCACACTTCAAATGGTGGTACTATGATTGGAGAACAGGGGAGGCGGTCATAGTTTTGAACAAAGAGGGCAGAATGGATACTATCAGGGTATTTGACCCAATGTGGCTTACCAACTTTTCAGCTAATGATGTCTACACTCTATACAAGTGGCCACTGTTCTATGACTCGCAGGATATTGTACAAGCCCTCAAATTCCAAAACGTGATCAGACTCTGATTTGCATTTGAAATACATGCAGGAGTTACAAAAGAGAAGAAGTACAAAACGTATGAGGAGGTAATGGAGAAGAAAGAAATTAGATAGATCTATGTCCAAGGGGGAGTTTGTTGATACATATGTACCTAGATGTGGATCTTAATGTAATATGTCTTGAATGTCTTACACTTATGTAAAGCTTGGGTTATTAATGAAATGAGAATGTTTGGTTGTGATTTATAATGTTTAATATTTCATTAATGAGTTGATATTGACTTGATTATATAGGTTTGTGATTGTTTGAATTGATACACATAATGTTATATTACTGAATTCATTCAAACTTGGTTAAGTGAAGTTCACATGCATACGACTGGACCATGCGCCCCAACAGTGGTCATGCATCCGAATGGCCATGCGACTGAGTGTCCATGCGCCTAAACAGTCCATACGCCTGAACAACTTCATGCGACTGACTCAGCCGCACGACTGAACACTCAGTCGTGCGAATGGATCAACCGCATGGCTCAATCCCATGAATGAACCATGCTAATGGTTCAGTCGCACGAATGAGCAACCCTAACCTATAAATACCACCTAATTCGTAGAAAAACAAAAGACTCGATATTACTTCGACTCCAGACGTACCCTAGCCGTCCAGAAACCTCCAAGAACCTGTTCCAAGTTCACAGATCACATTAGATTGATTCTAGATCGTTCTTAACGTTTAGATTCAATTGATAATTGATTCGACGTGTGTTCTCACTGACTGGATCGCCAATCAAATAGGATTCTCCACTATTTGAGTTGGTATACACGTTAATCAGTTAGTATTTCGTGCAATACACGATCCTAACAGAGTGTGTCTCAAATTTGTGATCAAAATTATACCACATTGTTTGATAACACTAATTGTTACATTCTTAAGCCAGGTTTTTCAGTTCCAGAGGAATGGATCCTTCTTAAAGCATCTAGAAAAGGAAACACATATGTTTTGGATATGAACAACACTACACTAACAAGACATGAAACATGCCTACTATCTAAGTCATCAAAAGATGAATCTCAATTGTGGCATAGAAGGCTTGTTCATTCTAACATGAAGAACATGCACAAATTGGTGAAAAATGACTTAGTCATTAGACTTCCAAAGAAAGAGTTTCATTGTCCAAACCATTGTCCTTCATGTTATAAAGGAAAACAACATAGAGTCACATAAATCCAAAACTATCAATACAAACACTACACCACTCAAATTGCTTCATATGGATCTGTTTGGTCCAACCAATATGATGAGCATTGGTAAAAAGCAATATTGTTTAAAGGTAGTGGGTGATTTCACTAGATTCACATGGGTCTTTTTTTTAAAACAAGAAAGTGAAACATCTGAAATATTAATGGAGTTTGTCACCAAGATTAAGAATCAACTTGATTTAGAAGTTAAAATTTTTAGGAGTGACAATGGGACTAAATTTGTTAATGCTTACATAGATTCTTTTTGCAGGAATAAAGGCATTGCTAGGCCAGTGCACCAAGAACTCCTCAACAGGATGGAGTTGCTAAAAGAAGAAACAGAACTCTCATTGAAGCAGCTAGAACAATGCTAGCTGATTCACAATTGCCAATCAACTTTTGGGTTGAAGCAGTGAACACATCATGCAATGTTCAAAATAGGACATTAATTGTCAAAAAACATAATAAAACACTTTATGAGCTTTTATTTAAAAGAAAACCTTACATAGGATATCTTAGAGGTTTTAGGTGTAATGTTTTTCTTTTTTAAACACAAAAGAACATTTGGGAAAATTTTCAGAAAAAGCATATGATGGTTTCTTTGTTGGATATTCTTCAACATCTAAATCATATAGGATTTACATTCCATAACATAACATTGTGGAAGAAACTATTAATGTAATCATTTGATGAATCATTATTTCCTAAATATGTAAAAGGATCTTCATGGTTGTTTAATATAGATGCACTAACAGACTCATTTAACTCTGGTTATTTGAATAATGCAGGATCTGATGATACATGTTATCCATTTGTTCCTCCAAACATGAAGGAAGTGTCATTGTCTGCTGATCCTCAAAGAATACAAACTTCAAGTATCTTGGAACAAGGAACTACAACTAATATCCACAATGCAGTTGATGCAGCACAATACCAGCATAATGGATCTACATCCTTAGATGAAAACACTTCATCAGCAGTGGCTACCTCTGCATCTGCAGATGAGTGTTCTACATCCAGAGATATGAATAATGTCTCAGCAGTTGTTTCATCCACCTCTGTAGATATTCAAAACATTAGAGATGTTCATCGAATCCCATCTGAGGATGTTCCTGTAACTCCTACGGAAGAAGAAAATCCATCCGTAGATGTTCCTGTAACTCCTACAGAAGCACAAAATACTTCCAAAGAAGTTCATGCGGAAGATATTGACAATGCACCTGATGTCCAAACTCATGAAGAAGATCACTCCACTTCTAATGATGAACATGAGGAACACTTTGATTACTTCCTAAATTCATCAGCTGGGTTAGATCCATCTGCATCAATGGATATGACTAATCTGGAATCATCTATTCCAGTTGAATCTACTCCAACAATAAGAATTCATATGACTCATCCAATAAACAATATAATTGGTGATCTTAATGAAAGAACCTCAAGAAGCCAAGGGGGCTTGCAAACATCTGCCTTTTCACTTGTTTTCTTTCACAAGTGGTTCCTCCAAATATCATAGCTGCTCTAAAGGACAATAGCTGGATTGAAGCTATGCAAGAAAAGCTTCAACAAATTTAGAAAGCAGAAAGTCTGTAATCTAGTTGATTTACCTGAAGGTCAACATCCAATTGGAACAAGCTGGCTCTTTAAAAATACACTAGATGACAGAGGTATAATTGTGAGAAACAAAGCAAGGTTGATTGCAAAACGTTACACACAAGAAGAAAGGATAGACTATGATGAAGTTTTTGCACCAGTTATAAGAACTAAAGCCATAAGAGTTTTTCTAGCATATGCATCGTATAAGAAGTTCACTGTTTATCAAATGGATGTTAAATGTGCTTTCTTATATGGAAAATTGATGAAGAAGTCTATGTAGCACAACCTCCTGGTTTTGAAGATCCTCATTACCCACACAGGGTATACAAGCTTGACAAAGCTTTGTATGCTCTTCCTCAAGCACCAAGAAAGTGGTATGAAACATTATCATCTTTCTTGCTCAAGCATAGATACAAAAGGGGAACCATTGATCAGACTCTCTTTCTCAAACAAGAACATCAAGATCTCTTAGTTGTTCAAATTTATGTTGATGACATTATATTTGGATCAACTAACAAGAGATTATGTGCAAGCTTTGAAGAGTTGATGAAATCTGAGTTTCAGATGAGTTCAATAGGAGAATTAACTTTCTTCCTTGGTCTACAAGTTCATCAGAAGACAAATGGCATTTTCATCAATCAAGAGAAGTACATACATCAATAATTGAAGAAGTACAACCTTGCTGATACATCTTCATGCAAAACACTAGCCTCAACAATTGATAAGATTGTACCTGATCCTACAGGAAAAACTATTGATCAAAGATTATATAGACCAATGATAGGATCACTTATGTATTTAACTGCTAGTAGACCTGACATTATGTTTGTTGTGTGTGTTTGTGCTAGGTACCAATCAGATCCAAAAGAGTCTTATCTGAATGTTGTGAAGAGAATTTTCAGATATCTCAAAAGGAAACCTGCCCTTGGACTTTGGTATCCAAAGGATGGTGACTTCACTCTCTTCTTATATTCAGATAGTGACTTTGGAGGATGCAACAACAACAGTAAACCCAAAGCCTTTGATTCAGTTAGATTTAATTTTCTAATTGAGTCTCTGGGCATGATTAACTTTGATTAATCATTAATGAACAAAGAAAAGCATGTGTCTGTTCTTGTAAATAACAATAATAAAAAAAATTATCCTTCGGAAGTTTACAATTACTTTCGGAAGAAACTTATGTCTTAGAACAATTTTCTTCCAAAAGCAATTTACCTTTGGTAGATACTTCTGAAACATCTTCCGAAGCTTAGAAAAAATAAAAAAATAAAATAATATATAGTCTTTCTTTCTGTGTGTTTTAATTCAGCATGACATATGTATGGGAAATGAATAGTACACTATGCCTTTGCTTCTTCCTGAATTCTTAAATATCATTAAAATCTGATCAAGTTTCTTGATATGTGAGTAGGTTGTTCTTGAGTGAAAACTACACTAAGAGCATGCAAAGCATAATACAAAGTGACTATTTGTGGGAAACTTCATCTTGAGGAAACAACAAGTGAGTCTTATTCTGATGTGACCAAATCACTCATCTAAGCACACTATGTACCAAAACTTTATAATGTCTATCTTTGCAAATCATATTCCCTCTGTTTTGTATAAACAAAGACCTGGGTGTATGATCACCATGGTTTACATTTGTAACCATTTGGTGAAAAGATCATGATCCTCATCATCCCTCTGTTTTGTGTAAACAAAGACCTGGGTTAAAGGCACCTCTGTTTTACGGAAGTAAAGACCTGGTGACCTGATGATGATCATATCTAAGCTCTAAAAAGAATCCTCTGTGATCAATTGTATATTAAATTCAGAGCTATTACAACAATGCGTTAATGAGATGTCAAATGCATCTCAAGATAGAACTTATAACTTAAAGTACATAGTTTCTAAGTGTGAAAAAGTGGTGATTTGACTCACAAAAGGAGGATAATCTCTAAGTGATTTGAATGTGGAGCCCATAACAGTTACTCTCTAATAACCATGAAAACATGATAAACATCATGCCTAGTTGACACAATACTCTTGTTTGAATTTAAGTGGACAAACATACTTGCAATCAGAACTAAGATCAGGTATCATTTTAACAAATTAATTAATCAGGAAAAGCTAAGTGTTATAGTATGATCCTATTCTATGTGTATATATGTTACTCATTTCAATTTTGTTTATTTTAATTTATTTCTTGTGATATGTTTGGACAAACATGTGTCTTTCATGATATTCTTCTTATAAATTTATGATAAATGCCTACCATCATCATTGATCAAAAATTTAGGGGGAGTAGATTCATGAAAACATGTTAACAACAAAAATTTTCAAATGAATTGTCAATATGAAGGTATCAAAACCGTAGCACTAACTTGGCTTTTGGATACATGAAGTTTTTAAATTTATAAATATTCTTGTCACAATTTGTCATGGAAACAAAGTCAATAATCTCCCATAGCAATAAATGGTTCTATCAGTTGATTAGGGCCATACAATAAAATAAGTTTCAATCTCTACATTTCAAACATCAGCAGAAGCTAAAGTCCATTCTTAGCATCAGCAGAAGCTACAGTGCATGCTTAGCATAAGCAAAAGCTATAATGCAAAACTTAAGGGGGAGTAAAATATGACTATCTGTAGATTGGTAACCTACGGATGAGTTAATATTAACGGGTATAATTCATTTCCGTAGATTGGTAACCTATGGAAAATCAAGTTATACTTCAATTTAATTTTAAATTCAGTTTTTATGTTAGGCATCCGCAGATGTCCTACGAATGAACTGAAATCTGTGGAACAAAAAAATTCCATGGAAGAGTAATAAGAAAAGTGGGACCCACTTTATTAAATAAAGGAAATTAATGTGTCCGAGTGAGTATAAATGATTTTTTTGACTTAAACGTTCGTTATTCACTTTTTTAGAACACTTTTTCAGGCCTAGAAAACCCCACTCAACAAACCTTTTCCCCTTTCACAAACATTCAAAACTACCAAATCAAAACATCAAACAAACACATAATCGTGATCTCAGATCATTTTTTAAGGTAAAACATGTCATAATCATCAATAATGAACTGTTTGATTCTTGATTATCATTAAAACTTTCGCATTCTTATGTTTGTAATGTTGATTCTAATATATTCTTCTTAACTCTCATGAATAGATGGCTAATCGATTTGCGAGAGAGCATAATGTGTATGCATTTCTCAATGCTGATGACCCTGTATCAGAAGGGTGTCGGGACATCATCAGATATATGAAACGATCCAGGCTATTTTATGCTCTAATAGCAGAGCATGTGATTCATCAATCACATATAGTTGATTTCTGAAACTCCGCACGAATAGAAGAAGATGGAGAATCAAAAGTTATCGTGGCGGAAGTGAAGAATCAAAGCTTGAGGATGGATGAACAGACCATTAGGAGGGTTCTAGAGTTGGGAGAACAAGAAGTTGGTCACCCTAATGTGTTCGAGAATGAATACATAGAGAAAGTATTCTATTTGACGGGATATGATGGTGATTTTGAAAAAGGGGATATAAAGAAAGGAAGATTATGCAAGCCGTACACATTCTGATGTCACACGTATCTAAAGTGCATCTCAAACAGGAAGTCTGGGCTTGACAGATTCTCTAGTGCAGGACCGGTGAAGGGTGGTCACTTACAACACAACAACACAAAGAGGAGATTAACCAAACTTAATCAAACAGTAAACTGGATTAACCACAAGAATGATACTAATAACACAAGTAATAAGTAAGAGACAGAACAAGAGAACACAAGAGATTGGGTTTCAAGGATGCAGTATATTGCTTTCTCAAGTTCTATTACAAGTGTTACAAAGCATAATGGAAAGATACAAGAACAAGGAACACTTATACTACAACCTACAGCCGGCTATACTTTGAAAGCCAGCTGGATACAATTGACTAGGCAAACAAAATCAATTGTAGAGTCAAAAGGCATATCTGCCTTTTGACTTGTGACTATGACATGCCATAGCTCACATCCTAATATATTAAAAAAGGATAAAAGTACATAAAGTATAAAGCATGGACTCAGGACCTCACTATACAGTTACCAAAAGCATGGACCTTTCACCAACTCGTGTAAGTTGGTGACTTTACAGAGTTGCAGCGGAAAGGTGGTCCAGCTTTATGGTAAAGTACATCAGATAAAGGCATATCTCTAAAAGTCTTCGGAAGAAATTTGTCTTCACTATTTGGCTTCGGAAGACTTTGTCTTTGAAGCTTCGGAAGACTTCACTTTCTACTTCAGTTCTTTAGTACATGCTTGCAGAGAGACTTTGGATGTTTTGGCTGCATCAGAATTATAGGAATCCTTACAAACTCCCCCTAGGCTGATGCTACCAAAACATGTAGAAGATCTTCAGATGTTTGTACTCTTCAGCATAATGATGACCATACCCTTCTTCATTAGATGGTTAGGATCATTCAGACTCTCATAATATCTTCTCATCTCAAAGAGATCATGCAGAGGTAAGTTGATTATGTCTTGCCATGTATAGACATTCCTAAAACCTTGATCTCTGATCACGTGCCATCTCACTGGATTAGTAGTGAAGGTCTAGGATAAGATGGGTGTCTCAGCTGCAAGAGGAGCCACTTAAATTGGAGTTGATTGGGATGCCTCTTCATGCACTTCCTCAGGTTGATCTGACTCAGCCTGAGGTGTAGAGGTAGATGATTCAGGCTTCTTCTTCTTATACTTTGGTTTAGAAGCCATCCTCTTCTTCCTCTTAGAGGACTTTAACTGAGAAGACTGGTCTGCAGCACCTTGTTGATCATCCTTCTCTTTCTCAGTTGGGTGTTCCTCCCTCATAGGTTCAGAAGAAGAGGGAGTTTGACCCTACTATGGATTAGAAGATGAATCTTGCTAAGGCTCAGCAAGAGGTCGAGGTTGTGTTGTCTCTGGTTGTTCAACCTTAACCTCCACTTCAGGTGGAATTTGACTTGGAGGAGAGTATAAGTCAATCAGCTCTCCACTCTTGATCTTCTGCTTGATTACCCAGATATGCTCATCCATTGTTGATAGAGACATAGGGCCAAGTCTCCTGCAGGATCGGGTTTTTGTCACTTAAACACTTGTGATTCTCTCAAACTCACTTATAATATCACTCAAACGAGATGAAGCAATGCTTTTAACAAAAGTTGATAATAATATAATAAGTAATCAAAGGAACAAGCAGAAGTATTTTCAAGGTACTTGTATATATTACTTCTCAACTCAAGATTACAAGACACTTACAAGCATAAAACAAGAGTTACAATGAGAAACTATATATACTAGATCCTACAGCCGGTTATACTTGATACCAGTTGGAAACCTATGACTAAAGCATATACTACAATGCTATAGTTAAGGTATCTTAGATAAAGTATTATCTAAGATATGGTAGTCATGACATGTCCATGACTTACCTTTTGTCACCAACTAAAGATGGCAACTGTACTTAACATAAAAAGGTAAACAGTAGATTAAAGTATGGTCAACTACATGGCTTTTGAGAAAACGCCATGCAGTATCTCAGAGATTTGCAGCGGAGTGTCAGACAGACCATACTTATGTCTACTGGATAATAGAAGTGTCTTCCGAAGGTTAACTGGCTTCGGAAGAACAAGTTCTTCCGAAGCCACTTATACTTCGGAAGATGCTTCTATGCTTCCGAGGCTTTGAGGACTTCTTTACACTTCGGAAGTTGACTTCAGAACTTTGTCTTTAAATCTTGATCTTCGGAAGTAGCTTCTTTGTCTTCGGAAGTTGGAGTTTTCCTTCGGAAGTGTATTTTACACTTAGACTTCGGAAGAGCTCCTTCTTCCTTCGGAAGTTCTACACTTGGCTTCGGAAGTCCTTTGTATGTTGTACTCAAAATCTTCTAAGTGACTTAGTTTTGGTTGCAACAACCTCTCTAGATCCAACAAACTCCCCCTAGGCTGATGCTACCAAAACTTTACTTATTTTTGCTTCTCAAAGCTTTCAGCACCAGGGACAAAAGATATTTGTCTGTCTCTCTGTTCTTCCCGGAAGTAGTGCTGAGAAGCTTGTACAAGTCTTTCGTGGATAGGAGATCCAGTCTATCACTTTGAATGACATGTACCCTTTGTTGTGACCCCCTGAAGAGAGTTAGTTGACGGGAGTTATAGTCATACTCCCATCTAACTATGGGCTCAAGTTCAGGACCTTCAACCATTTGAAGAAAGGCTTTGGCTTTGGTTGCTGATCCTTTCCTTTTCTCCTCCTCTCTCAGTTTCAACTCCTCTTCGACCTTGCTTCTAGCAGTAAGCTCGGCCATATGAAGGCTGCCTAGATGATTTCTGATGTGGGCAGCTACATCGGAGTTTGAAGGGTTGGAGAATGGTTTCTCTGCTAACTCTGCAATATCAAATCTGCTTAAGTGTAGCAGAGATGAGGCACTCAGCCTGTTGAGCTCTCCATTCTCTCTCTCAACAACAAAGTTGTGAGAAGAGTCTTCGAACCTCCACTGGATTATCTTCTTTCTGGGTACAAGAGATTGTCTTGGTACCCTGTCTCCTTTCTTTGTATCCAGCAGAGTCACCAGCTTTCTCCTCAGCTTCTTTTCTTCCTCATTCGATGTATCTGAATTGAGGCCAAGGAGTTTTGCAGCTTGGTACAAAGTTCCTCTGGGCAAATCAAGAAACTCATCTCTTGTGAGGGAACTTGAGGATCCATCAACATAAGTCAAGTTGACTGAATCATCCTCACAGGAGATGTCGCTCAGAGTTGTACAGTTGATGAGCTTAGTTTGATCGCCTTGAATTCCTCCATAGAGAGATGTTTGGAAGGCTGAGGGGATGGTTTGATTGGTTGTTGGGTAGGTTTAGGAGTTTTGATTCTGGCTAAGGTTTTGGGTTGGATGATGGGTAGTTTAGGTGGTTGAGGTGAGGAGGTTGGTAGGTATGATGGTGTAGGTTCAGGGATGAAAGGTTCAGAAGTGGGTTCAGTTTTGATTGGGAAGGGAAAGGGTATAGGTTCAGGTTGAGGTTGGGTTTGGATTTTGGGTTTAGAGGTTGCTTTGAAGGTCATCCCCTGTCCCCTTCTATACATCTCTTTTCTTCTCCCCGCACGAATGTCAGCCTTGATGTCACTAACATGTCGTTGGAGAGTCCTCTCAGACATGGGACCCACCTGCCTGCCAGAGAAGCCGTGAGCTTTAAGATAATTCTTCATCCAAGCTTTCTCACCTATCTTCTTGGCGGCAGACAGTCCAGCTTCTTCTTCTTTCTTCCTCTTCTCCACAAGCTTCTCCCTTGCAGCTCTCTTTCTCTCCTTCTCCATTTGATCTTGCTCTTTGTTGAAGAGCCATAAGATCGTATCACTATTGTGTGGAGACAACTCCTCTTGAGAGAATCCTCTGGAGAGTAGGAAAGTGATCCTTTCTCTCCTGAGCTGCAGATCAGCTTCCCTTTCTTTTCTCTGCCTTTCTTCTTTTAAGGCCAGCAAGGTTGCCTTTTCAAGCTCTATCAGCTCCTCTAATGGTAGCAGGAGTACATTTTTCGAAACAGCTCGTAGACTGACAAGTCTATCTATTACCTCTACCCTTCTTTGATTGTTGACTGCCTACTGGTTGGCTGCAGCTGCTTTGGTACTTGCAGCTAACAGTTTCCCAGTTGGTAGTCTACCTTTCCTTTTGAGCTTTTCCAACCTTTCTTCTTCCAAAAGCTCTTCCGAAGTCATCTTCCTCTTGCCTTTTATGTCTTTGGAAGTGCTAGACTTTGGGGGTTCTTGGATAGAAGATCCAGGTTGAGTGGTAGAGGTAGGAGCTGGAGTCAATGCAGATGTTAGAGCTAATGGTTGGCTGAGAAAGTCCTCCCTATTAACCTCAGATGCAAGTTCCAAAATTGCATGTGTGACTATTAGATCATCGGAAAGAGAAAATAGTCCTTCCGCAGCAGCAATCTCAGCTTCGGAAGTTTGAGCTTGTTCTTCCGAGGCTTTGAATTGTGCTTTGGAAGTCTGTGAAAATACACCTTCTGTCCCAACTGTTTCAGTTGTTGGGCCATCAGTCCTAGTTTGCCCTTCGAAATCAATCTCAGGTTCCACTTGGGCCTTAGGTTGACCAACTTCCTCAACAGTGGTAGGAGGTGCATTCAACCTCTGAAGCTCTTGAGCTCCAAAGTAAATCACAGACATATCTGGACTAGGCTGTTCTATGAGGGATTCTAAAAGGAACTTGTTGAAGAACCTATTTAGATCCTGGAGCATCCTTTGGTCCACTTGAAAGACAACTGGAGGAGGCTCAGGGAAGATGGCGGCTTGTTGTATTGGATATCTTGAGCTCAAAGAAGTAAGAGCTTGACCTTGGGTTTCCTGTCTTTGGCTTTGTCTCTCAACACTCCCCCCTTTTTGGTAGCATCATCTTGAGAGCTAGATGAGCTAGAGGAAGAGGTCAAGGAGACCTGAACTGGTACATGCCTAACAGATCTCTCAATCTGTTTCTCAGCTAGTTTAGCCTTGAGAGTTTCAATCTCAAGTTGCTGAGTGGCAGACCTATCCTCTAAAGTCTTAACCTTCGATTCAAGGTTTGAGACTTTAGAAAGTAGGTCTCGAATGGTGAGTTGCATACTTCCCTCATCTTCTTTTGAAGAATCACGGGGAGATGAGGTAACATACCTGGTATGTTCATCCTCACCACCAGATGTGGTTTCTTGGCACCCTGGTTTCCCTTGCACAATGATGTCTCTTTCAGAGGCATCAAAGGGTATGGTTGCAGTAGATTCAGTCTCACTGTTGTTACCACTGTCCTGAGGATCCATTGAGGCTCCTTCAGTAGTGGCAGCTGAATCTACATGTGTCCCCTCCACATCAGTGGGACTCACCTCAGTAGGGCTTTGCTGGTGTGGGCTAGAGATAAGGGGTCTCTCTAGGCTCTGTTGATCCTTGAGAGGGTGTAGTGGATCAACTTCATCGCCTTTAAGAGACATAATCTCTTCACCAGCTCTGGTCAATAGGTCAGTGAAAGAAAAAGAGTGAAGACCTAAGGACCCGGGACTTTGATCAATGTCAAAAGGCATTGAGCTGTCCCTGTGTGGCTGCTCAGGGGAGTATAGAGACTCACCCTGAGGGCTATCAGCTGGGGTTTTGGGCTCATGGGTCTGAGACTGAGGAGAGTCAAGACCCATATTGAGGTCAATAGTGAAGGATGGGTGGACCTCTGGCTGATTGGGAGCCATTTGTTCCACTCTAGCCTTTTTGGTTTGAAGATGAGGGGCTTGTTCAACCAGAGTAGATTGAACAAGGGTTCGTTTGGTACGTCTCTGGTAGGTGACAGTAATGGGTGGAGAAGGTAGATTTGGTATGGTGAGGGTAGTTGCTGGTGTGGGTTCATCACCTGTGGGGTGAACAAGGATGTCACCAGGAGCCATTGGCTCAATCATACCTGGAAGTAGTGCGGTATCTCTTCCAGTGTAGTTGGTAGACACTCTCTTCAAGATCTTGAAGATGGTCGGCCTCATTTGGGGAGCAGACAGAGCAGCTGCACAGACAAGTTTACTCTGATCTAGCTCGCAGTTGATTATGTGCTGGAGAAATCTGGGATACATAAAGAATGTGTCCCTTTGCAGATTTCCCATAAGGTTAGTCAGCACAAACCTTGAATAGTTGAAGCGGAGGCTTTGTACCAACCCGTGAACTAAGCACCCGAGTTCATAAGGGATTTGATCCCATCCCCCGGAGACAGTGAAGAACCACAAGCAGCAGGAACTTCCATTTGTAGGAGAAGTTGAATTTGTAAACCGTTGACCTGCTTACATCTCCACCGTATCCCATTTGGAGATAAGAACTATCTAACTCAGATTTGGGGAATTCCGTCGGAGCGCCCTCATCATGGAGCTCGAGATGCTCCCTGATGATCTGTTCAGTGATGACCAACTCTTGGCCACAAATGCTTGACCTAATAGCATGAACCCCATTTAGGGTTTCAATCCAACCATTTGCCCAAAATTCAGACATTTGGTTGGAATAGATGGTAGGGTTTACGGTAAAGGCAGTGTAGTATGAAGATTGGGCTAGGAAAGAAATGATAGCAGAGAAGTCATCATCCCTTGAAGAGTCAAGGAGTGCGACCTGGTTGTGCTGAGGGTTTAAGGCCATTTGAGAAAGATAACAGTAGAATAGTTCTGAGTAAGGTAAAGTGGAGAAGAAGAAAGCTTTTAGGGCAGTGAATTGGGTAAAAAGAGTGTAAGTGATTAACCGGAAGTATTTAAATGGGTGAAATGGCGGTTTAAAGGATGGTTTGGATAAGATGATGTGAGGGTTCAGTGGATGATGTGACATGGGCGGTAAGGTTAGACCATTTAAATAATCCGACATCATTAACAAAATCTTTACTTTTTACAGTGTGGGGCCCAAAAGATTTCCGTTACACAGTAAAGTCTTTCTTCCGAGTATAATGTATTTCCGAAGGTAATTGCTTACTTCCGAGAGTATATGTTGCATTCAGATGGAGTGTGTTTAAGTGCTTCGGAAGTAGATCTGAATTGAACTCAATCGCTTCTTCCGAGACTTAACACTCTTCCGAGAAGAAAATTATCCTGTGAGAAATTTGCTTCGGAAGATATGCCAGATATCTTACGAAGGTTAATTTCTCTTTGGAAGAACTTATACTTGGATAAATTTAAGAAAAGATCTTTTGTAACATGGCTTAGATTGTTTTGACATAAGACTTTACACATTAAAAAGGTTTTCAATTGAGATAAACTAATCAATATTTATCATCCCAATAGCTGTAATGAGATATTTAAATCTCTGTTCATCAAATGCTTTGGTGAACAAATCAGCATATTGTTCATTTGAATCAACTTTGATTAGTTTGATAAGATTTTTCTCATGAATATCTCTAATGAAATTATACCTGATATCAATGTGCTTTGTCTTGGAGTGCTTTACTGGATTTTCAGTAATGGATATAGCACTGTTGTTGTCAGTGTGGATAGGAGTGCTCATGAAGTTGAATCCATAGTCAATCATCTGGTTTTGAATCCATAGCAGCTGAGCACACCAACTTGCAGCAGCAATGTATTCAGCTTCAGCAGTTGATGTAGAGACACAGGATTGCTTTTTGCATTGCCATGAGATGATCCTTCCACCAAGAAATTGACATCCACCTGATGTTGATTTCTTGTTGATATTGCAGCCACCATAATCACTATCAGAGTAATCATAGAGATTAAAATCACTATTTCTTGGATACCAGAGACCTAACTTAGGTGCTCCTTTGAGGTATCTGAGGATTCTCTTGACAGTAATTAGGTGAGACACCTTTGGAGCAGCCTGATATCTTGCACAGATGCAAGTTGCAAACATGATATCAGGTCTACTTGCTGTGAGATACATCAGAGAACCAATGATTGCTCTATACTGATGTTTATCAGTATCCTCCCCCTCAGAATCAGGGCATAAATCATGGTTTCTGGGTATGGGTGTCTTTGCTGCTTTACAATCCTTCATATCAAATCTCTCTAAGATATCATTGACATACTTAGATTGATTGATGAAGAACCCTTCCTTCAGTTGCTTTACCTGAATTCCAAGGAAAAAGTCCATTTTTCCCATAGAACTCATCTCGAACTTCTTCATAATGCTCTCAAAGTCTTTGCACATTTGGTCATTTGAGGAACCAAATATGATGTCATCAACATAGACTTGAACTAGCAAAATGTCTTTCCCAGACTTTCTAATGAAGAGAGTCTTATCAATGGTACCTCTAGTATAACCATTCTTCAGGAGAAATTGAGACAATGTCTCATACCACAGCCTAGGTGCTTGGTGCAGCCCATATAGAGCTTTATCCAACTTGCACACATAGTTTGGATGTTGTGGGTCTACAAATCCTGGAGGCTGGCATACATAGACTTCCCTATCTATATCCCCATATAGAAAGGCACACTTGACATCAAGCTGGTAGACAGTGAAATTCTTGGATGCAGCATAAGCAAGGAAGATCCTAACTGCCTCAAGTCTTGCAACAGGTGCAAAGACATTAGTATAATCGATTCCTTCCTCTTGAGTGTATCCTTGAACCACCAGTCTTGCCTTGTTCTTAATAATCAAGCCTCTATCATCTTTTTTGTTCCTGAATACCCATTTGGTGCCTATAGGTACTTGACCGGATGGTAGCGTACATAGGTTCCAAACCTTTTGTCTTTTGAATTGAAGCAACTCCTCTTGCATTGATTCAACCCAGCTACTATCTTTCAAGGCATCTTCCACCTTCTTGGGTTCCATTTGGGATAAGAAGCATGAGTACAAGCAGACATTCCCATTATGAGTTTGTCCTCTTGTTCTCACACCCTCAGAGACTTCCCCTATGATGTTTTCAGCTGGATGAGTATTGTGAATTCTAAGTCTTGGAATCACCTCCAGTTGCAAAAATAAGTCCAGGTTGGACATATTTTGCTCATGGGCTTGAATACTTGGTCCAGCTGTTGTTTCAATCTCATTCAATGAGGACTGATTGAATGAAAGAGAAACATCATCATTTCTTTGCTGTGAAGCATCATTAACAGTTGCTTGTTCCTTCAAAATGCTGCTTCCATCAGCTTGGTGTTGTGCAGGATCACCTGAGGAGATTTGAAAATCATCAGGTGAATCCCTTGTTGAAGTTCCACTATTTCTTGAAATGGTTATGCTGTCAGATCTTTCAATAGTGGGAACTTGATTTGTTGTAGTTCTTGGAGAACTTGGAGTAGGTCTGGGAAGCTCAAACAGTTGATCTTCATCAGAATTGCATTGAGCACCTGTTCCAGCTGAAACATTCTCACAAGATGGTTTAGAATAGTTTGGAAACAATTCTAAATCAAAGATATGATCAGGGCCATTCCCCCTAACACAAGGAGTGTGCTCATTAACTACCATGTTGGAGGATTCCTCAAATTGTTGGTTTTTAATATTATAAACCCTGTATGCTTTAGAATAGGAGGAATATCCAACAAAGATAGCATCATCTGACTTTTCAGCAAATTTTGCCAAATTGTCTTTTATGTTAAGTATGGTACACCTGCTGCCAAAGGACCTTAGAAAGCCAATGAACGATGGCCTCTTGTTCCATCACTCATAAGGGGTCTTTCCATGTGGCTTTACTACAAGAACTCTGTTCTGCACATAGCATTCAGTGCTGACTGCCTCTGCCCAGAATGTTAGAGGCAGCTTTGAATCAGCTAACATAGTCCGAGCAGCCTCAATAAGTCTCCTATTTCTCCTCTCAGCAACACCATTTTGTTGAGGAGTTCTAGGAGCACTGTATTGTCTGGAAATCCCTTTTGAGTTACAAAATGAGTCAAGAACAAAGTTCTTAAACTCAGTCCCTTGATCACTTCTAATTATTTCAACCTTGTGATCAACTTGATTTTCTATTTTAAGAATAAAAGATTTTAAAGTTTCAGCAGTTTCATCTTTAGTTCTTAAAAAGAATATCCATGTAAATTTAGTAAAATCATCAACTATCACAAGGCAATATGATTTCCTTCCAATGCTCATTATACTTGTGGGACCGAATAGATCCATGTGCAATAAGTGTAATGGAGTGGTGATAGAGTTAACAACTTTGGATTTATGAGAAGACCTATGTTGTTTCCCTTTCAGGCAAGCAACACAGTTATCTTTACAGAAAAATTCCTTTTTAGGCAAACCATGTACCAAGTTATTTTTAGCCAATTTATTCATTGTCTTAAAATTGACATGACACATTCGTTTATGCCATAGTGTTGACTCATCACTATCAGCTTTGGAAAGAAAGCATGATACTTCTCCCATTGGGGAAGCATTGTTCATATCAAGCTTGTACATATCCCATCTCCTGGGAGATCTAAGAAGCACCAATTCCTGAGGAATTGTCATCCCAGGTTTGAGGATGATGCACTCATGTTCTGTGAAAAGCATTTGATGCTTTTGATCACAGAATTGAGAAACACTTAACAGATTGTGTTCAAGCTGTTTGACAAAGTTAACTTTGTCAACTTTTAACTTTCTACTGGATATACTTCCTCTGCCAGAAATATATCCTCCGGCCTCACCTCCAAACTGGACAGGACCTCCATCATAATGTTGAAATTGTTGAAGGAGAGATCTGTTCCCTGTCATGTGCCTGGAGCATCCACTATCTACAATCCAAATGTTGTTATTCTTGTCATGTGGATGTCCCTGCACATAAGGTGAGATAATTAGTTTTGATTGGAAACCCAAGCCTTGTTGGTCTTGGGTTCTTCCAATGAGAGTGACATGATTAAACCAAAGTTTATGCATGGGGGTTCAATTGATGTCTTTGAAGAAGAGGTTTGGGCTATAGCATCTTCCTTGATCTTCCATTCCATCCCTTGGTTGATCATAGAAGATGAGCTTGTTGAGGCTTTTGTAGCTTGGCATTCTTCCGAAGCTTCTTTCTTTTCGGAAGAGACCTTCATCACCTTTTCTTCCGACGCAGTCTTCTTCTGGGATGGTTTCAAGGGGACTCTTTTGTGAGTCTTTGCAGCTTTAACTTCCGAAGCCTTTTTCCTTTCGGAAGAAGAATTTTCTTCCGAGAGAAGTCTTGCTTCGGAAACAAGCTTTCCCTTTTTCATCACTTGAATCATTTGATATGGTCCAAATGTGAAACCTTCCCTGACTCCTTCTCTTTTAACATTATTTGCATAATGTGTGCTAGCAGGATTGTAGTAACAATCTTTAGCCATGTGGTTTTGCAGACCACACATTATGCATGCAATGTTAACTTTTTGGGAATGAGAGGGTTGTTGTTTCTTGTTCTTTTTCTCCTCATCAGCAACCTTTCCCTTTAACTTCTGATCCTTTGATAGGATAGGAGTACTGGTACTGTACTCTTTTCCTGAATCAGAAGGTCCAACCACCTGGAATCCAGCTGATATGAATACACCCTTTTGCTTTGGGTCTATCTTCAGTTTGGATTCAGCCACCTTCTTGGCAGTTTTTCTGGCTGCTTTAGCCTTGCTTCTTCTGGCTTTGGTGGTCAGGGTTTGATCATCATTTGCTGGGGACGGCACAATTACCTGTTCCTTCCATGTGATGGTCATGGTTTCCATATTTGCATCACTCTTTAAATCTTGAGAAGGTGGGTCAACAGATGGAACCTCTTGCTCTTCAGTACCACACCTTGGTTGTCTTACAGACTCATAAGAGTGTGGTGGAGCAATTTCATTGGTTCCCAACCCACTTTTGTTTTGATAACAAAGTTTGGAGTGAGAGGATGATGCAAGTATGGCTTGGAAGTTTTGCTCGGAAATAGCATACTTCCTGGCTTGAGCCTCAGCAGTGACAAGCTGGGCTTGAGCCTCAGTCAATTTGGATATTAAATCCTTGATTTGAGTCTTGTAGTTGGTGTGTTCATGTTTTAAGAGGGACACAGTTTTCTCTAACTCCTCAATTTTATTTTGGTAGTCAGATTCAGCCCTTTTAAAGTCAGATTTTAAAACATTTAAAGACTCAATATCAGATTTAATTTCCATATTGTAGTTCTGGTACAATTTAACCTCAGCAATACATGCAGGGGTACAGAGATGTTCATATACCTTGCTTTCATCTGTTCCTGCCATGAGTGCTTGAGCAGGAGTCACATCTTGAACCATGAAGCTCCAGTCAACTTCTTGAGCCATTGCTGCTGTTTCAGTTGACTTTCCATTGGGCTTTGGTGTGGAAGGATGTGTGGAGGCCTGTGAGGTTCCCGGGTTGGACTTGGGAGCCTTGCATTCCCTTGCAAAATGGCCAAGTTGGTTACAGTTGTAACATTTAGCCTTGCTTTTGTCAAACCCAAACTTGCTGGTGATTGGGTTTTGAGGGAATTGCCTTCCAGTTCTCTTAAAGAACTTCTTCGCTCTGTAGGTTAGAAGAGCCATTTGTTGGACTATGTCCACATACTCTATGTCATCCGGGCTAAAGCACTCAAGATCATCAAAGCAGAATTGATGATCATGGGAGTATCCACTCCCTGAGACAAATGCACAGCCCTCCTGAAAGGAGCTTTGCTGAGCTTGATGAGACCTTGGAGTCTCAGGAAATGTGATGTAAGGCCCAGATGAACAAGATGGCTGCTGGGAGTAGGTCAGGTACTGCTGAGACTCGGAGATGCCTGAGCCTTCAGCAACCATTAAAGCGTTGCTAGCAGGAAGGCTCAAGGGTCTACTTGCATGGTGATCCTTCTTGCTTTCCATTTCCAAACGGTATCCATCAAGGATCCCATAGAGTTCGGTCATGGTGAGTGTATTTAAATTCTCTGTTCTCTTGATGGAGACACAGTAGAATGTCCACTCATTGGGTAGAGCACTCATAAACTTTCTAGTAAGGTCTCTAAGTTCTTGAGTGATTCCCACAGATTGAAGGGAAGAGATAAGATCCATATACCTGAAATATTGCTAGCTAAAAGTTTCTCCAGCAACATAGGTGAAGTTCTCAAACTGCTGCTTAAGTGAGTCCTTCTTTGAATCATTCAAGCTTGAGTACATTTGAGCAAGAACATCAAAGAGTTCTTTAGCAGACTTACAATGCTCAAACCCCACCATGATGGAGTTTGGGATTGCAGTCATAAGAACAGTCATAGCGTTGTTGTCTATGTCAAGCTTCTTCCTGTCTTCATCGGAATAGTCTTCAACGGCCTTCTTGATCATGGCACCGTTTCCACCAGCAACTTTTGGCTTATACGGGCCATTAACGATGGATTGCCACATCTTGCTATCCTGGTATCTGATGAAGCCTTCCATTCTTCGGCTCCAAGATCTGAAGTTTTCAGGGTCGATGATGGGAGCTTTGGTCATCGTTCCCATCTCAACTTCAGATTTGTTGAGGGCCATTTTTGAGTGAGGTATAAGGAGGAGTGAAAAACTGGTTGATTAGGATGGTAAGATCTCATAATCAAGAGCCTAAAAATCTCTGATACCAATTGCAGGATCGGGTTTTGTCACTTAAACACTTGTGATTCTCTCAAACTCACTTATAATATCACTCAAACAAGATGAAGCAATGCTTTTAACAAGAGTTGATAATAATATAATAAGTAATCAAAGGAACAAGCAAAAGTATTTTCAAGGTACTTGTATATATTACTTCTCAACTCAAGATTACAAGACACTTACAAGCATAAAACAAGAGTTACAATGAGAAACTATATATACTAGATCCTACAGCCGGTTATAGTTGATACCAGCTGGAAACCTATGACTAAAGCATATACTACAATGCTATAGTTAAGGTATCTTAGATAAAGTTTTATCTAAGATATGGTAGTCATGACATGTCCATGACTTACCTTTTGTCACCAACTAAAGATGGCAACTGTACTTAACATAAAAAGGTAAACCGTAGATTAAAGTATGGTCAACTACATGGCTTTTGAGAAAACGCCATGCAGTATCTCAGAGATTTGCAGCGGAGTGTCAAACAGACCATACTTATGTCTACTGGATAATAGAAGTGTCTTCCGAAGGTTAACTGGCTTCGGAAGAACAAGTTCTTCCGAAGCCACTTATACTTCGGAAGATGCTTCTATGCTTCCGAGGCTTTGAGGACTTCTTTATACTTTGGAAGTTGACTTCAGAACTTTGTCTTTAAGTCTTGATCTTCGGAAGTAGCTTCTTTGTCTTTGGAAGTTGGAGTTTTCCTTCGGAAGTGTATTTTACACTTAGACTTCGGATGAGCTCCTTCTTCCTTCGGAAGTTCTACACTTGGCTTCGGAAGTCCATTGTATGTTGTACTCAAAATCTTCTAAGTGACTTAGTTTTGGTTGCAACAGCCTCTCTAGATCCAACATCTCCTTCCAGAGAATCCATATAGCTTCAAGAAGCTCATCATCCTTTATCTGTCAGCAGACTTCTTCATACTCTTTTGGATAATGGCTCTTGACTTTGCAGCCTCTTCCCTCATCTTTCTCTTTGTAGTTTTTTGTTCTTTGAGCACTTGAAGTTCAAGCTGTTTGAGATACTCAAACTCAATGTACTCAAAGGACAAGGGAAGAAGTGCAGATGCTTGGTAGAGACCTGTGGCACTCAGGTAGTTGATCATGTTTTGTCTGTCTGTTTCCTTGTCTACCTGAGGTTCTTGTGTATATGCCATAGTCTCTTGCACAGGGCTTTCTTGAACTAGGGAGAGAGTAGGAGCATGCTTGTATAGTCTTTCTGTCTTTTTTCCTCTTTGAATTGGAGAAGTAACCTTGCATCCTCTTTTTCTTTCATCTCTCTTAACACTTCCATGTCAGCCAGTTCATTTAATTGCTCTAAGGGGAGAGATATAATATCATCTATGACATAGTTCCTGGTCTGCAGGTAAGTAATCCTGACTACCCTCAACTCATCATCTTGAGTGTTTGGTCTGGGGGCAGCCCTGATTGCAGCTTGCATAAAACCTGAAGACGCAGAGGAACTTTCTCCCCTTAGCTTCCTCTTCCTCTCTCTCTCCTCCTCCACAATCTCCTCTGGAGTCAAAATCTTTTTCCTTTTGTCACCCACAGACCTTTGTGACTCAGGATGGATAGAGGTTTGGCCTTCATTGCTTGGTGTAGCATCCAAGCTCTGGCCAGAGAGAGGCTGTGAGACACCTTCACCAGCAGGTGTTTCATTAAGGGAATGAGTTTCTGAATGAGTTTTTTTATGTGACAGGGCTCTCAGGCTCTATAACTGGGCCTTCAGCCAAGGTTTTCCCTTTGAAGCTAATCTCAGGGTCTGCCTCAGCATCCCGTTGAGCAATGACATTACCTGATTGCCTTTGTCTCCTTCTTAGGCTGAACTCTTTAGTAATTCTATCTTGAATTCTGAGTGCTAACCTATCAGTTTGTCTTGATTTGCTTGGATTGACAAGTGGCATGTTGACCAGATCAAGAACTTTATAGTAGTTCAAGGTTTGAAAATCAAATACTTCTTGTTGCCCTTGAACTCTGTGAAGAATAAGAGCTCTTCTATCAGCATCATACCTCCACCCAATAATGTAGTTTGAAGTTCCTTGAGGTAGGGATGACATAGCCCATGGAATACCTTCCTCAAAGAGACTCCTGATGTAAGAGTCTATAGAGTCCACATTAATGTGAACTTGAGGAAGTTGCTGAGTATGCACAATTGCAAGTGAGGATGGTGAGCCCTCAATGTCCATACTCTCTGAAGAACTCCCAAGTTCTGTGTCTGTAATGACATTCTCCCCCTTTTTGGTAGCATCACCCTCTTGCATAGGTGAGCTAGAGGTTAGGTCAACCACATTCACAGGTTCTTGTGTTCCTGGTTGAGCTCTTCTTAAATATCTCCCAGCTAGTTTTTCCTTGAGATAAGATATCTCAAGTTGCTGATCATTGACCCTATTGTGAAGGGTACTCACATGAGATTCAAGGTGACTAACCTTAGAGACTAAATAGGAGCATGTTTTTAACAATTTTTGCACCTTTAGTCTCTGAATTCCACTCTTCTTCATCAGAAGAATCATTGGGGGATGAGATGATTGGACCAAAGTCCTCTCTCTCACCACCAGCTTCAGGTTCTTGGCTGCTGGATTTCCTCTACTCATTAACATTCTCAGTTGAGATGTCAATGGACTGAGTTGCCATGGTTGAGGTCTTAATAATGTAATCACTTGCAAAAGTGAGAGCCTCTTCCATATGGATATCCTGAACATGTTAAGATGTATCCACCTCAGTTATGGGTGACTGATGTGGGCTGGACTGAGGAGATTCAGGAGTACTCATCTCTCTTTGAGTAGGGGAAGAGAAGAGAGACTCATGATACTCACTGAAACCTAAGTCTTCATCAGTATAGAATGAAATGTTGGGAATGGGTTGATTTAATCTAGAGGCTGGGGATGGTAACTGTCCTCTGAAGGTTGTTCACTTGAGTGTTGAGACTAAGAGTGAAGGCTTAAGGCAGTTGGGCTTGTGAGCTCATTCGGGTGAGCATGAGGAACCTCAACCCTGATTGTTGAAGAGATGGGAGTGGTTTGCTCCTCAGGGGAAGTGGGAGCTCTAGTGTCCACTTCCTCCTATATTGGTGAGTATATGGGGACCTGCACAGACTTAATAGCTTGTACAGGGGTTCGTTTGGATTTTCTTTGGTAGGTGAGGGTTACTCAAGGGCTGTTTCTACCCCTAAGAAGCCTACAGTTGGCTTTTTCATGATTAAAGATGTCGGGCTTCATCTGTCCCAATTTAAGAATATTATCTATTTCCCTCAACTGTGAGCCCAGTTCACATTTGAGAATGTGTTGAACATATCTAGGAAACATATAATACTCTAAGGAGTCCATGTTAGCAAGCAAATTTTGATAGACAAATTGACAGTACTTGAACTTGACCCCTTGAACCATTCCATGCACTATGAAGGAGAGATCCTCAGGAATCTAGTCCCACCCTTCATGCTTGTTTGACAAGCTCTGGATAACCACATGGAGTAGGTATTTCCACTGGGATGAGACCTTCCCTTCTCCCCATCCATGATGACCTCTTGGCAGGTCTTCCAAAATTCAAGCAGACGATCCTCAATAGAGAGTAGGATCAATGGTTAGGGAGGTGAAGTAATTTTATAAAGCTAAGAAACGACGAATCTCTTAGAAACTATCATCTTTCTCAGAGCTTAAGAGAGCAACCTGATTGTGTTGCCTATGAAGTTGCATGGAGAAATCAGAGTTGTTTCTGCGGTTAAGGTTGGCCATTTTAGAAGCTTAAGGATGAAGATAGATGAAAAGCAAAGGCGGTTTGGGAATTAGGTTTGAGGAATAGTAGAATTGAAGAAGATAGTGAGGGAGAGGGGAACCGTTGGGTATTTATGTGAAAAGGATTTGAACCAAAGTTAATGAAAGAGGATAAACTTTGAAATCCGAATGTCGGTCCCACCTCTGAAAATAGTAGTTTACTTTTGCTCAAAAAGTAGTTTTCTTGGAATTCGAAAAGCTTCCGAAGGTAAATTATGTTCGGAAGTTTTAATGAAAAAGCTTCCGAAGCTAAAATGACTTCAGAAGAATTTCTTGAGAGTTTTGAAAATTTTGCTTCTGAAGAGATATAAAAACTTGAATGCCTTGTATATAAAACAACAAAGCTTCCGAGAGTTAATTTTGCTTCGAAAGGAAAAAGTCCTTGAAAACAAATAAGTGTCTAAGACAAGTATTTAAGCTTCGGAAGATAGATTGAAACCTCTTCCAAAGGTAAAATTTCTTAGACAGTTATTTATTTTGAAGACATGATTTGCTTCCGAAGGTAAAAATATATCTTCCGAAGGATCAGAAAATTTTCAAGAGTCTAAGGAAAATCTTCAAAAAGGATTTTTTATCCCAAGAAAACATGAGCTTATGAAAGTGATGAACTAGACAACTTAGGACACACATATTTTAAGAAATAAGTAGATTTAGTTTTAAGAAAAATCTACTCAAAGTTAATCATCCCAATAGCTGATATTAGATATTTAAATCTCTGTTTATCAAAAGCTTTTGTAAACAGATCAGCATATTGTTCATTTGTATGAACTTTGACTAGTTTAATTAATCCTTTTTCATAGTTATCTCTTATTAAGTGATACCTGATATTGATGTGTTTGGTCCTTGAGTGCTGCACAGGATTCTCTGTGATAGAGATAGCACTATTGTTATCTATGTGAATGGGAGTCTCCTTGAAGTTAAATCCATAGTCTATCATCTGATTTTGAATCCAATGCACTTGAGCTCAAAGACTTGCAGCAGCAATGTATTCAGCCTCAGCAGTTGATGCAGACACACAGGATTGTTTCTTGAATTGCCATGAGACAGCCCTTCAACCAAGGAATTGACATCCTCCAGATGTAGACTTTGCAGTCATGTTTCAACCACCATTATCACTATCTGTATAAGCATACAGATTGAAGTCAGGATTCTTTGGGACCATAAACCAAGTGTTGAAGCACCTTTGAGGTATCTTAGAATCCTCTTGACAGTGATGAGGTGAGACATCTTAGGGTTGGCTTGATATCTTGCACAAATACATGTAGCAAACATGATATCAGGCTTGCTAGCAGTAAGATACATAAGAGACCCAATCATAGCCCTGTATAAGTGTTCATCTACACACTCCCCCTCAAGATCAGGTCCAAGGGAGTGGTTTCTGGCTATGGGTGTCTTAGCAATCTTACAATTAGTCATGTTGAACCTCTTGAGTATGTCCTGAACATACTTTGACTGACTTATGAAGATACCAGCTTCAAATTGCTTCACTTGAATTCCCAGAAAGAAATTCAGTTCTCCCATTGCACTCATTTCAAATATGTCTTTCATCAGCTTTTCAAAGTCTTTGCAGAGCTATGGATTAGTTGAACTAAAGATGATGTCATCCACATAAACTTGTACTAGGAATATGTCATTTCCCTGTCCTTTGATGAATAGAGTTCCATCTATAGTACCTCTCCTGTATCCATGCTTACAAAGATACTCATACAATGTCTCATACCACTTCTTGGGTGCATGATGCAGCCCGTAAAGAGCTTTGTCAAGCTTGCAGACATAATCAGGATGATCAGGGTCTACAAAACTAGGTGGTTGTTTGACATACACCTCTTCATCAATCACTCCATCCAGAAAAGCACACTTCACACCAAGCTAAAAGACCTTGAAGTTCTTGGATGCAGCAAATGCCAGGAATATCCTAACAGATTCTAGTCTTGCTACTGGAGCAAACACATCAGTGTAGTAAATCCCTTCTTCTTGTGTGTATCCTTGAACAACTAGTCTAGCCTTGTTCTTGATGATAATGCCTCTATCATCCTTCTTATTCCTAAACACCCATTTGGTTCCAATGGTAGTCTTTCCATGAGGAAGAGGACAAAGGTTCCAAACTTTTTGCCTTTTGAATTGAAGCAACTCTTGTTGCATAGCTTCAACCCAACTTCCATCCTTTAAAGCCTCATCAACTTTCTTTGGCTCTATCTGGGATAAGAAACAAGAGTGAAGACAAACATTTGCTTCATGGGTTTGTCCTCTTGTTCTTACCCCTGCGACAACATCTCCAATGATGTTTGTGGTGGGGTGAGACTTGTGGATCCTAAGCTGAGGGATCACAGCAAGTTGCTGAGAAAGATCTAAATTTGAGAAATTTAGATCTGGCATAGATGTTTCACCCTCCACATCACCACACTTATCAAGATTGACTTGATCCAATGAGTGTGTGACATCATTGATGTTGTCATCTATGGTGTGGTTATTAGCATCGAGAAAAATTCTTGATCACTGTCACCACCACCATTGTTTTCTTCCACAATTGAGGTATCTTTATCTGGTTGTGAAGCCTCTAAGCTGGAATTTGAAGGCACCCTAGATGTATCAACTGAGTTTGTCATTGTAGTGCTGATAGAGACCTCATTTGCGGAAGTAGTTCCAACTGGAGCTAAAGATGTATGAGTTGAAGGTCTTCTTAGCTCAAATCTTGGATCAGGATCACCTGTATTTAAATTCTCTGTAGATCCTGAAACATTCTCACAAGTTTTGTTAAAAGTTGGTAACTAAATCGAGATCAAATAGCCAATCAGGACCAGAACCAGCCACACAGGGTGTGTGTTCATTGAAAGTCACATTGGCTGGCTCCTCAATAATTCTAGTTCTGAGATTGTATACTCTATAAGCCTTAGCCTGGGAAGAGTATCCAATGAAGTTTCCATCATCTGATTTCTCTGCAAATTTGGCAATTTGATCTTTGGTATTCAAGATGGTGCAAGGACATCCAAATGACCTGAGAAAGCCAATGAAAGGTTTTCTCTTGTGCCAAAGTTCATAAGGAGTCTTACCATCTGTCTTAACTACTAAAACTCTGTTTTGCACGTAGGAATTAGTGTTTACTGCCTCTACCCAGAAGGTGATGGGCAGTTTAGAGTCAGACAACATAGTTCTTACAGCTTCAATTAGTGTCCTGTTTATCCTCTCAGCAACACCATTTTGCTAAGTAGTCCTGGGAGCACTATATTGTCTTGTAATACCTTTTTCATCACAAAAGGTATCAAGGGTTTGATTCTTGAATTCAGTCCCTTGATCACATCTTATGGTTTTGACCTTGTGATCACTTTGATTATCAATTTTTAATATGAAATTCTTCAGAATCTCAGGGGTCTCATCCTTAGTTCTAAGAAAGAAAACTCAAGTGAATCTTGTAAAATCATCTGTGATCACCAAACAATAAGAGGTCCTTCCTAGACTCATTACACTGGTAGGGCCAAAGAGATCCATATGTAATAAGTGTAAGGGAGTAGTGATAGAGTTCCTTTCCTTAGGCTTGTGAGATACCTTATGTTGCTTTCCTTTCAGGCATGCAACACAATGATCATCACTTGTAAACTCTTTCTTTGGCATTCCAGTTACCAAATCATGTTTAATTATTTTATTCATGTTCTTAAAGTTTACATGGCACATTCTTTTATGCCATAGGAAAGACTCATTACTATTGGCTTTAGACAGAAAGCATGAAACTTCTCCAGAGGGAGATGTTTCTTGCAAGTCCATCTTGTACATGTTCCTTTTTCTGGGGGCTCTAAGCAGGATGTGCTCATGAGGAATGACCACTCCAGGCTTGAGAACAATGCACTCATGCTCAGTAAAGAGCATGTTATGACTCGGATCACGAAATTGGGATACACTTAGAAGATTGTACCCAAGCTCCTTGACAAAGTTTACCTTTTCAATGCTGAGCTTACCATTTGTGACCTTGCCCCTTCAAGAAATGTAACCACCTTCATCTCCTCCAAAAGCAACTCGTCCTCCATTAATCCTTTCAAAGTTATGGAGTAGTGACCTATTGCCTGTCATGTGCCTGGAACAGCCACTATCAATGATCCAGACATTCTTGTTTGTCTTGAGCTGTTCCTGCACAAAGAAAATGATTAGTTACATTTGGAAACCCAATCCTTATTTGTCTTGGGCTCACTAAGTATAATAGAAGGTAATGCAACAGTAATAGATCCTATGGTTGTGCTAGGAGGATCTTGAGCTGTTGTTGATGGAGAATTTTCAGTCACTTGGTCTTTCTTAGACTTCCACACCACCTTTGGAGTCTTGGACTTGACTTTCAAAACTTCGGAAGCTTTTGGGACTTTGGAAGTTTTGATGACTGAACCTTCGGAAGATTCTGCATTCACTGAACCAAACTTCAGTGCTTCGGAAGAATTCCTTTCTTTCGAGACCAACTTCTTTTCCGAAGGTAATTTTCCATTTGCCTTCTTCTTAGATTTGGAGCTTCTGAAGGAAACAGATTTTCCTTCCGAAGCTTGAATCTTCTTGGACTCTTTGAAGTCTTTGTCTTGGTCATATGGACAGTACTTTTAGGATTGTATGGACAATCCATAGCAATGTGAGAGGTACTTTCACACATGACACACAACATTTTCTTCTTCACAAGAGTTTTCTTATGAGAACAAGACTGCATTTGGTCACATCCCTTCTCCACCTTCATCTTTGCAGATGCTGAGACAGTTCTTATGGGTTGGGAACTATTCTTGGAGTTTGATGGTCCAGGCTGTGCAGCAGTTATTCACAGCAGATCAATCTTCTTCTTGGTACTGAGATGATTTGAACAAGAACCAGAACTCTTAGCTGAAGAGTTTTGGTTGATGTCTTCAGTCTTTACTACTTCAAACCCTGTAGAAATAAAAACTTGTTTCTACTTAGAGTCAAAAGTAGCCTTGATCTCTTGAGCTTTCCTTGCTTTTCTTTTGCTCTTCCTAATCAAGTTCTTTCTCATTGACTTGGTCATCACAGTAATCTTCTTCTCCTTAGAAGGGTAGTGGCCCTTCTTAGAATCCTCCTCTTCACTCTTCTCAGATGAATTCTTCACTATCTCTTCTTCATCCTCTTTACTTATAGGATCTATGAGAGGAAGCTCATCTTCACAAGTTCCACACCTAGGAGATCCTACTAATAAGATTGTGTGTGGAGGAGCTATCTCATTTGATCCCAGTCGCTGTCTATTTTGATAACACAACTTTTTGTGCAGGGATGAGGATATCATGTTCTTGAATGTCTCTTCTTCAAGAACACTCTTTTCTGCCCTGGCTTTGCTGATCACAAGCTCAGCCTGGCACTCAGTCAGCTTGGTTATGAGATCTTTGATTTGAGTCCTAAAATCTGTATGCTCATGTTTTAGAACTGAAATGGTTTTCTCTAAGTCCTCTATTTTTTAGTTTATAATCATTTTCAGACTTTCTAAAATCAGATTTTAAAATGTTTAAGGACTCAAGATCTCATCTCCAAGTTATAGGACCTGTATCTATTAACTTTAGCAATGCATTCAGGAGTACAGAGATGTTCCAATACCTTGGGTTCATCATGATCTGCCATTAGTGCTTGGTTTGGAGAAGCATCTTCCACCTGAAAGCTCCAGTCAAAACCTCTTTCTTCAACAGCAACAACAGCTTGTTGCTTTGGTTTCTCATTCTTAGGGGCTTTCTCAGTGTAGTTTGGTCTGGTTTGTGCTTGGCCACCATTTGTTCTTGGTGCCTTACACTCTCTGGAAAAGTGGCCCATTAAGTTACAGTTGTAACACTTGACTTTTCCTTTATCCAAGCCAAACTTTCTACTGGTTGCATTGCTTGGAAACTTCCTTCCAGTTCTCTTGTAGAACTTCTTGGCTCTGTGAGTGAGAAGAGCCATCTGCTGGACTATTTCCATGTATTCCAGATCATCTGGATGGAAACAATCCAGGTCTTCAAGAGTGAAAAGAGAGTTGCCATAACTTTCATCAGAAGACACAAAAGCTTGAGAAGAGCTTGCCTCTTGGAATGGGCTTCCTTGAGTGTAGTTCTCCCTAAATGTCTATAGGAAGGTGATGAAAGGACCCTTTGGTGAATTGTCAAGGTAGCATATGAGATGATGTTGGGGTTCTATGCTATCCCTTTCAACCACGTGCAGGCCTAAACCCAATTGATTGTTGGAGTTGCCAGATGAACCTTGCATGTTCATCTCCATCTGGTAGCCACTGAGAATCCCATATAACTCTCTCAGAGTAAGAGTTTTGAGATTCTCAGTCCTCTTGACACCACACAATAGTGTGTCCATTGCCTAGGAAGTGAGGATATGAACTTCCTTACAATGTCTCTAATCTTAAGAGGAACTCCTCCATCCACAAGGGTATCCACTATCTCAACATACCTGAAGTATTGCTGAGTCATGGTTTCACCTGTTTTGAAGGTGAAGTTTTCAAACTGTTGCTTCAGAAGATCCTTCTTGTTCTCCTTGGCTTCAGAGGAGCCTTCATACATAAGTTCTAGTGCATCCCACAGCTGTTTAGCTATTTTGCACTTCTTGAAACCTCTGTACACAGAGTTTGGAAGGGCAGTTTGAAGAGCTATCATGGCTTTTCTGTCATTCTCTACTCTCTTCCTATCTTCATCAGAGTAGTTAGCCACATCTTTGGGGATCATACCAGCACCAGTAGCAGAAGTGTTGGGTATGAAAGGTCCATTTTCAACAGACTCTAACATTTTTTAGTCTAGAGACCTGATGAAACCTTCCATTCGCATGCAACAGGTATCAAAGTCATCAAGAGTGATCAGTAGGGACTTGTTCATGGTTCCAGTTTCCATATCAGTCTTGGAAATGGCTGCCATTTGAAAAGTTTAGTATTTGTGTGTGTGAGGGATCTTAAGATGGTGAGATCTTATATCAAGAGCCTGAAAAGCTCTGATACCAATTGCAGGACCGGTAAAGGGTTGTCACTTAAAACACAACAACACAAAGAGGAGATTAACCAAACTTAGTCAAACAGTAAACTAGATTAACCACAAGAATGATACTAAGAACACAAGTAATAAGTAAGAGACAAAACAAGAGAACACAAGAGATTGGGTTTCAAGGATGCAGTATATTGCTTTCTCAAGTTCTATTACAAGTGTTACAAAAAATAATGGAAAGATACAAGAACAAGGAATACTTATACTACAACCTACAGCCGGCTATACTTTGAAAGCCATCTGGATACAATTGATTAGACACAAACAAAATCAATTGTAGAGTCAAAAGGCATATATGCCTTTTGACTTGTGACTATGACATGCCATAGCTCACATCCTAATATATTACAAAAAGGATAAAAGTACATAAAGTAGAAAGCATGGACTCAAGACCTCAATGTACAGTTACCAAAAGCATGGACCTTTCACCAACTCATGTAAGTTGGTGACTTTACAGAGTTGCAGCGGAAATGTGGTCCAGCTTTATGGTAAAGTAGATCAGATAAAGGCATATCTCTAAAAGTCTTTAGAAGAAATCTGTCTTCACTATTTGGCTTCGGAAGACTTTGTCTTTGAAGCTTCGGAAGACTTCACTTTTGGCTTCGGAAGATATTGGTCTTGGCTTCGGAAGATTTTACACTTAGAATATTTCTAGTGCATGGTGTAAAACTTCCGAAGCATTTCTACTTCAGTTCTTTAGTGCATGCTTGCAGAGAGACTTTGGATGTTTTGGCTGCATCAGAATTATAGGAATCCTTACATCTAGGCACTATCATCTGGGATCATTGGCATCTTTGAGGGACGGACATACAACTACTCCAAGTACATCTTCAGTTGTCCATGTGACCATATCAGAGTGCAAAAGGCTGACAAAATGTATATGTTCCTAGGGTTCTTGCAATTAATCATCAATGCTGATCTACTTGGAATAGCTAGAGATGGAGATGTGTTTGTTCAGGCTCATCTAGGAAGATCTGTACTGAATAAGATAAGTGGGAAGTATGAAGGAGGAGATATACCCATCTTTTCACAAGTTGTTGATCCTAATGAGAACATACCCCAAGAATTGATATGGGAATAACCACAAGGGAGTTCACTTACTAACTCTGTGCAAGCCTCACCTTCACCCCATCAACCACCCATTCACCAACATCATCAATCTCCCCAACCACAATCACCAACCAGTCAAAACACCCAACTAAATTCTCCAATTCACCCTCCATCACCAAATCAACTCCAAATACAACGTTTTCAACAACCTCCAACTCCTGAAAACCAATCCACTGAGAGCTTTTACACCGAGGAGACAGAGTTAGCTTCACAAGCAAGTACAGTTCAATTGTCACTAACCAAAGCTGAATCCCCTGTCGATTCAAATGATACTGAACCTGTCTCTCCAGTCACTGATTTTTAGCAACTTCAACAACAACATGAAGAGCAGGCAGATCAAGCAGCTGAGTCAAGCTCTAGCTTAGTCAGTGTAGCCCACAATGAAGTAAATGAAGATGAGCTGGATGCGGAACAACAAGAAGGAGAAGAAGAAGGCAACTATGTTGATGTGATTGCTTATCATAAAGATGATCAGAGTGAAGATGACATCCCTGTTAGCAAAAGCTATTTGGTGGCTGAATACAACAAGCTGATAAAGGAAAAGGAAGATCAGCTGATAAAGCAAGAATATACTCTGAAAAGATTGAGCGAGAACATACAAGAAAACAATGAAGTCATTGATGCTCCGCATGAGCTTGTCAAAGAACAAAAATAATCAATTGCACAAGAGAAGGATGAAAAAAAAATCTTGTGTTGGAGAGCAACAAAGCTAACGAGACTCTACAAGAACAATTCGCTCAGCTAAAAAGAAAGGATCAGGAGATTGAAAGACTGAGAAATAAGATAAAGGACATTAAAACTAATGCTCCTGCAACAAAACAAACAAAGGAACCTGCTGAGACTTCTAAGCAACTTATTCTACACAGCAGGAAGAGGAAGTACTTAGGTTCTAGTCAGAAAGAGGTGATCAATGTTGAAGATTCACCTAAAAGATCAAGGCCTACATCTCCAGAGCATACTCCTTCAGTGGATGTTTCCACTTCAAAGCCTGTAATTCATGATGAAGATGATAGTGATGCTGAATGGAAAGAATTAACTGAAGAAAAGCCTCATAAATAACAAGAAGAATCAAAGGCTGATGATCTACTTACAACCAAATACATACTAGAAGAGAGGCATGAGTCAGCTATGTTCATGACCCTTATCAACCATGGGTTTCCATACGACCTGGTTGAGAGGATGAATCTGACTGAAATGAAGGATCTACTGAAGGAGTTTGTGCTTGCTAGATTCATGATCCCTAATTGTGACTATGAAGCATTCTCAACATTTTAATCTATTCAGAAAATCAACAAAGATTTAGGCCACTGTGATACTGCAAAGCTTAGCAAGTACAATATGATCTGTTGGTTACAAGGTCACAACTACAAGGCTCATGAGCTTAAGGGAAGAACAGTTGGTGAGCTTAGGAGGATGATGGAACATGTAATGGATGTTGAGCTTGACACTAGGGTGAGATTTAGAACTGAAGCTCCAAACCCATCCTATGAGTAACAAAGCAAACTCCCTGCTGATCCTATAACTGTTGAATCTAAAGATTAGCACAAAGGGAAAGAAAAACTGATCAGAGAGCCTCGTGCAGTTATCCCTGGCAAAGTATAGTTACTGGGAACAACAGTTAGAGAAATCACTGAACAGAAGTCAACTCTGATAGAGCTCTATGACATATCACAACTCCTAGTTTTGTGGAAGATAACAAGATTATGGCCTGGAAATATGATCCAGACTAGGATTGTGCAATCTTTAAGAGGACATCTGGAAGAATCCAATACTTCCAAGATGTAGAAGCATTACTAAGTCTTCCTAAGAGAGACATTAAAGACTTGCAAAGCTTAATCATCTCTAACTATTAAATCCATCCAAGGGGAAGACTTTTCTGTGTCTGTAGGTAGGATGAAAGCAAGGTTTATAGATGATGTGTTGAAGGAGGTTAAGAGAGAAAATGTTGAACACAAGAAAAGACTTCAAAAGGAAAGAAGATGAAATACCAACTCCTCTACATTAGTTGATGATGAATTCTTAAGGAGGGTTGGATACACTAACAGAAAAACAGCAGCCATCAAAGTCATTGCAGGAATTCAATTCACTATTCCCACAACTGAGTGGGGATATGTTGAGAAAACAAAAGAGATGGTGCTACTGAGGAATGCTGAAGGGAAGAAAGGTGATAAGATAAGAATTTTTGATCCATTGGAGATCAAATTGCTTCATCCAAGCTATACATCGTATCTACATGACAAATTCTTTCCAAAGTTAACTAATGAAAGAGCACACAATGACCTATGTCTATATGTGCATATGATTCAAGTGATTGACAAGCTGCATGCAAAGGCGTACAAAAGAAGAAGACATGTGGTTGGACTGCTGAAAGGATCTACTTTTGAAGAAGTTTCACAACTAAGAATCTCAGAGGAAGATGAGCTAGAAATAATCAATAATCAAAGTGTTTGGAAACTCTGACAACAGAAGAAGATATTTTGGGAATAAGTTTTGAGACACTACAAAAGATATGCAGAATGGAGATCAAGTACAAATACGATGATCAAAAGGATGCAATTATCTTATTTCAACAAGAAGATGGTGTCAAGAATGAAGGAGCTTTCAGTTTTAAAGAGCTGATTACAAGTATCTAAGCCTAAGGGGGAGTATTGTAAGATATAGAAATAATAGGTCTAGATCCTTTTGTATAGGCTTAGAACATTAATCAAAACTTGTAATGAATATTTGTAATTCATTATATAATGTATGCTTTATGTATATAGGTTAACCCATATGTGTGTTGATTTATGTGTATGATTGCAGGATCAAACATTTGACTTAGTCAATTTCTGAAATTGACTAAGTGTAAGAAACATCTATGGATGAACACTTTTGTTCTTCCGTAGATATGTTTCTTACAAAAACTAACATCCGAAGATCTTCTGCGTTTGTACAACAGCTCTGGAGTTCAAGGATTCGTGCTCGAAGTGAAGACTCTTGCGGAAGAGTGAACTTCTGCGGATGTGCAATCATCTGTGGAAAACTATCCAGCTGCGAAGTCCAAACACTTGTATCTAAATAATACAAGTGTTACAAGTCAACAACACAATTTCAAATCCCAAGAGATCTGGTGTTTCCTTAACAGAAACATGCGTGCCTATAAATATGAGTTCTAGGTTTCACATCAAAGCACGAGCAATACGAGAGAACACACGTGCGACCAGATGGCAAACACAAACCATCATATCAATTCACACTATCAATCAAACCCAAACCCTAGCAGCCGTCACATCAATATTTCATCAACATCAACCCAATCACAACAATCATTGTTTATAGCATTCATTCTTTATTTATCTGTAATCATTAATCAATTTTAATGAAATACTTTTGAGTCAAGTCATGTTTGTTTATTTATTGTGCTCATATCATTGTGTTCGTCATAATCAACATTTATTGTGTTTGATATTTATTTATTAATTGATTAAACAAGGTTAATGTTCATTCCGCATTGATTATCTTAATTACCTTCTAACACTGATAATTCATGATTGCGATCCTTGGATTCACAAGAAATACTTTTCAAATGATATTCCTTAGAATTCTGGAGATTTTCAACATATTTCCTTTGGAAGACATTATGTTGTCTTTGAAAAAACATTGTCTTCAAATCAAATTACTACTCATAAGTCATTTACCTTCGGAAGATTTTCTTTAATATCTTCTGAAGCTTAAATATGCCTATAAGCACTAATATGTATTTGAAGGACAATTTTCTTTCGAAAGTAATTCCCACTTGGAAGATCTATGCTTTCAAAGATTAAAACTTCTCAGTTTTAATCTCTTCCGAAATCAAATATGTCTCGGAAGCAAATTTCCAAAAAATCTTCCGAATTCAATTTAGCTTCGGAAGTTTTTATAAAAGATTTCGAAGACAAAATACCTTCGGAAGATTTTCGACTTCCAAAAAAACTATCTTTTTAGGGATTTTTTCAGAGGTGGTACCGACATCCGGATTTCAACGTTTATTTTTCTTGCAATAACTTTGTATCAAATCCATTTCATATATATACACTCAATGGTTCCCCCCTCTTTCACTATCTTCTTCATCTACAAACTTCTCTAACCTAAATTAACCTACAAACTGCCCTTGTTCTTATTTTCCTTCACAACAAAGCTACCTCAAATGGCCATCCCTAACCATAGAAACCAACCTGATTTCTCAATGCACCTTCACAGGCAACATAATCAGGTTGCTTTATTCGACTCTGAGAAAGATCCTGGTTTCTCAAAGGTTTGCTGCTTTCTTACTCCCTCAAACTACTTCACCTCCTTCACCATAGATCCTCCACTCTATGAGGATCTACTTTTGGACTTATTCAGGACCTACCAAGAGGTCACCATGGATGGGCAGAAAACACTGTCTGCCATAATTTAGGGGAGGACAATCTTTATCACTTTAACATCAATAAATATTCATCTTCAGCTGGAGGACGTAGAAGATTATTTATCTTTCACCAAGTCTGTTGTAACCAGTCCTTTTGACATGTGGGTTATGAAAGAGACTTTACAGTCAAAACCTTTAGGAAAGGGAAGATCTCTTATCAATGAAAGTACCTCCTCCATGTGGTCATTCACAACGTATCTTAACAGGCATGGAGGATGGAACCAAATTCCTTAGTATCTCTCCTTCGTAGTCCATGGGATGGTTTAGGGATCAAGTTTAGGTACTCATAATTTTTGTATACTAATTTACTTGCAAAGTTGGACTCCTTAGAATACTACATGTTCCTTAGATATGTCGAGCACATTCTCAACTGTGCAATGGGTTTGCAGTTGAGGGGAACAGGTAGGGTTCTAAAATTGGGACATATAAAGCCTGGTATCTTTAAGACAATGAGAAATCCTACTGTGGGCTTCTCAGGGGTAGAAACAGCCCTTGTCCCAAAAATGTTAGAGCTCATTGCTCAAGGTGGCAACTTAGCAGCACCAGCTAGTGTTGAACCCACACCTACTACTTTAGAACAACACACACAACCACAAATAACCATCACCTACAAAAGAAAATCTAAAAGAACCCCTGTTAGGATTCCAATAAGGCTGATGCAGCCAAAACATCCAAAGTCCCTCTTCATGCATGCACTAAAGAACATAAGTAGACATGCTTCAGAGTTTTACATCTTGCACTAGAAATATTCGAAGTGTAAAAACTTCTGAAGCCAAGACCAACATCTTTCGAAGCCAAAAGTGAAGTCTTCCGAAGCTTCAAAGACAAAGTCTTCCGAAGCCAAAGAGTTAAGACAGATTTCTTGCGAAGACTTTTAGAGACATGCTTTTATCTGATGTACTTTACCATAAAGCGGACCACCTTTCCGCTGTAACTCTGTATAGTCACCAACTTACATGAGTTGGTGAAAAGGTCCATGCTTTTGGTAACTGTACATTGAGGTCTTGAGTCTGTGCTTTCTACTTATGTACTTTTATCCTTTTTGTAATATATTAGAATGTGAGCGATGCATCTCATAGTCACTAGTCAAAAAGCAATCTGCCTTTTGATTCTAGATTTGATTTTGTTTGTTGTCTAGTCTTATGTATCCAGCTGGCCTTCAAAGTATGGTCGGCTGTAGGATGTAGTATATGTATCTCAAGTACTTGTAACTTTTAGAGTATGCTTAGAAACATTTGTAATAGAACTTGAGAAGCAATATACAACATTCTTGAAAACCAAATACTTGGGTTGTTTGCCATCTTGTTCTATCTCATTCTTACTTGTGTTCTTTACATCTTTCACTTAAGTTAACCAGTTCCCTATTTGATCTGTTAAGTGTTCTAAGTAATTCTCCTCATTGTGTTGTTGTGTTGTAAGTGCATACCCTCAAACGGTCCTACAACCCCTGCACAAGCTACACAGCTTGTGCAGGCCCCCATATCATCACCCATGTAGGAGGAAGTGGACACTAGAGCTCCCACTTCCCCCGAAGAGGAAACCACTCCCATCTCACCAATGACCAGTGTTGAGGTTCCTCATGCTCAGCCTGATGAGCTCACAACTCCAACAGCCTTAAGCCTTCACTCAGAGTCTTGAAACTCTAGTGAACAAATTTTACGGGATAGCTACCATCCCTGTCACACCCCAACCTTAATGGCAGAAACGTCGAGATGTGAGGATTAAGATTGTTCACAGCCACATAACGCTACCATTAAATATAAATATGATTATCATAAGTTTAAATAAACATTACAACCAAAAGTCTTAATGAAACAAAGTAGACAAAAGTTCAACATCCAAGATCAAGGTAATTTATTTATTTTCCTAGGTCCAAATCCTAGGTGTAAGCATGCTTCAAAGATAATCATCAACCTTGTGCATTTCCTATGAAAGTTGTTGAGTTTCTATTGGTTAAGCATACATATACATATATATATATATATATATATATATATATATATATATATATATATATATATATATATATATATATATATATATATATGTGTATATATATATATATATATATATATATATATATATATATATATATATATATATATATATATGTGTGTGTGTATATATATATATATATATATATATATATAAGTTTACAAGTAGCAATTCTTGTCAATGGTTACGAGTAAAGCAAGTTTATAGATAACATATAGCTACAATCAAACCTTGACCAAGAATAACATTTACAAGTCTTTCGGTTTAAATTGTTTAGGAAGTGGCTTTTGATAGTGTTGCAGGTCGCGGTGATGGAGAGAATCGAGTATGATGTTTGTGTGTGTTTCAGGTGAAATTGGAAGTAGTATACGTTTAGGAATAGATGGATGATCATTTAGTTTCATTTAGTTGGATTCTTATTGGAGTTTAATGACCGAACAGCTCTATGATAAAAGAGCTTTGGTTATTCAATCGAATGGGGTTTGTAACCGGTGTTTAAACAAAATGAAGATGTGCATTCAAGTTCGAAACATGTTCTCGAAACGATGTGAAACGATTTGGGGGTCAAGATCGAAGGGTTTCGGTGGTGGTGACAGAAGTGAACAAGAAGGGTGGGGTGATCGGAACTGGAACGGGAAAAGGTTTGGTGAGGGTGATGCCTCGACGAGTAACAAAAAGGCACGAGTGGACTACCGCCGTGTGGCCATATCGGGAGCGGGATCGAAGAGGTGTGGCAAGTGTGGAAAGGAGCATGCGGGAGAATGTAGGCTGGGTTTGAATGTGTGTTTCAAGTGCTGGAAGGTAGGGCATATGGCAAGGGATTGCCGGGTGGGCAGGTGTTACAACTGTGGTGAAGAGGGTCACATAAGTAAGGATTGTAAGAAGCCGAGGGCTGAGGGTTCTGGGGTGAAGAAGACCGGGGGTGAAGGAACGAGGGCGAGCGCCAGGGCATTCACCATGACACAGTAGGAGGCTAGGACGGACCCTGATGTTGTGTCCGGTACGTTTCTAGTGAACCAAACTTTAGCTTCTGTGTTATTCGATTATGGTGCTAGTAAAAGTTTTATTATTGCTACTTTCTGTGCTAAGCTGTCTGTTAGTAGTAGACATGTTGAAGGGCCTTTTGATGTAGAAACTGGTTAGTCTACCAGGATTTCTGAGATGATAGAGAACTGTGATGTGGAGCTAGAGGGTCGTAAGTTTCCTGTTAGACCATTTGTGATGACCTTAGGTGGTTTCAGTTTGGTACTTGGGATTGATTGGTAAGCGGACTACGAGGCGAACACTGTGTGTCGCAAGAAGATGATTAAGCTATCAGCGCCTGACGAGAGTTCGGTGACGGTTTATGGTGATCGGGTCACGCCAATTCCGATAGTAATTTCGATGGCGGTGGCGGGAAAGTGTATGAGGCGTGGATATAATGCCTACTTGGCCCATGTAAAAGATGTGGATACGTCAACACCACAACTAGCCGATGCACCGGTTGTGTGTGACTTTCCAGACGTGTTCCCAGAAGATTTATCAGGAATGCCACCTGACCAAGAGATCGAGTTTCAGATTGATCTAATACCGAGTGCCCAACCTGTTGCCAAGGCATCGTATCGGCTGGCTCCGACAGAGATGAAAGAGTTGATGGAGAAGTTGCAAGAGCTGCTTGATAAGGGGTTCATTAGACCGAGTATCTCTCCTTGGGGTGCTCCGGTCCTGTTTGTGAAGAAGAAAGACGGTAGTATGAGGATGTGTATTGACTACCGTGAGCTGAACAAGTTGACAATAAAGAACCTATACCCCTTACCGAGAATCGATGATTTGTTTGATCAGCTGCAAGGTTCCAGTTGGTTTTCAAGGATAGATCTTCGATTGGGCTACCATCAGTTGAAGGTGAAGGAGCAAGATATCCCTAAAACAGCTTTCCGCACGCGATATGGTCACTATGAGTTCCTTGTCATGTCTTTTGGTTTGACCAATGCGCCAGCTGCTTTTATTGATGTAATGAATCGAGTGTGTCGGCCGATGTTGGATAAATCAGTGATCGTGTTTATTGATGATATTCTAATTTACTCAAGGAGCGAGACAGAGCATGCCGATAAAATTCGAGAAGTTCTAGAGACGTTGAGAAGGGAGAAGTTGTACGCCAAGTTCTCCAAGTGCGCGTTCTGGTTGCGCGAAGTTTAGTTCTTGGGTCACATGGTGAATCCTAACGGGATTATGGTGGACACGGCAAAGGTGGAGGCGGTTATGCAATGGAAGTCACCAAAGGCGCCATTCGAGATTCGTAGCTTCTTGGGTTTGGCGGGCTACTACAGAAGATTCATCCAAGACTTTTCTAAGATCGCTTATCCACTAACTAAGTTGACCTGAAAAGATGTGAAGTTCGTATGGGGTCAAGCTCAAGAGAAGGCGTTCGAGGAACTGAAGGCGAGGTTGACTCAAGCTCCAGTTCTGTCATTACCCGATGGAAGTGAAGATTTGGTGGTTTATTCTGTTGCTTCCTACTCAGTGTTGGGGTGCGTGTTAATGCAGAGAGGAAAGGTCATAGCCTATGCATCCCGACAGTTGAAGTTTTATGAGGTTAATTATCCTATTCATGACTTGGAGCTAGCAGTTGTGGTCTTTGCGTTAAACATTTGGAGGCACTATCTTTACGGGACAAAGTCCACCATCTTCACTGACCACAAAAGCTTGAAGTACTTCTTTGAGCAGAAGGACCTGAACATGAGATAGAGAAGATGGTTGGAGCTCATAAAAGACTATGATTGTGAGATCCATTACCATCCGGGCAAAGCCAACGTGGTGGCAGATGCCCTTAGCTGAAAGGAGAGACCCGAGCCGATTCGGGTGAAAGCATACCAGTTGATCATGACCTCGGATATGATGAAGCAAGTCAAAAAGTTTCAAGATAAGGCATTGAAAGTGTAGGATTCTATGTGCCCAAGACACTTAGAATATTGATGTGGTTAGTACGTTATGATCCAAGTCGGGTTATACCCAAATAACAAGCTTTGCAAACACAAACGATTATTTAATTGATGATGTGATCATGCAATTGAATAATAACACACCAAATTTAGAAAATTGGTTTTCTAAACAATTATATGTGAAATGGGTCAAATCATAAGGATGATTTGTTGATGGGTTTTATTAATCACATTGTTATTTAAAATGGTTTAAATAACATAAGATAATGTAATGTTAGTGATCTTTAATTAAAATGTTTAATTAAAGATTAGTGCATAAAACATATTAGTATGGTTCTTGCACTTGTCACACATTAAAAATCCAAGAGGGTCCATGAACTTTTAAATTTGTCAACAAGACATAAAAATGAGAGGGAATCCCAGCCATGTTTAAAACTTTCGGCCACCCCATGGACCAATGGGGTTCCTTCTTTTCCCTTGGTAACACACACTCTTTATGAAAGAGTGTAGGACTCTCCAACATCATTCACTTCACATGCAAAACACCAAAAACACTCTCTCTTCTCTCCAAAAGGTTTACGGAACAGCAGCAGCCAAGAAGGGGGTTTTTGGAGTTGATCTTGGTGTTGATTCTCCCTAACAAGACACGTTTGCAAGAAAGCTTTGGGTATACAAGCTTGAGGACTTCTACCCTTGAAGTCTTGGCCAATTTTGGACATCCTTTCCTCCTTTCTTTGGTCGTTTTTACTGCTGCTGAAAGGTAGTTATCACAGCTCCATGTAGCAGTGATTTTATGTACTTTTACATGTGTTCATAGCTTGCTCATTCACATATTATGATCCTTTGATTTTGGGTTTGCTTTATACATTTATATGGTAACCTAAAGAACATGTTTTTTCAGCTTATAAGTAAGTTTATAAAGTTGTTATTCCGCTGCGTTTTCAGAAAGTTTAACGGGTTAAACTATCTTTTGTGTTCTTGCAAACCCTTCAATGGCATCAAGAGCCGGTTATGTGGATAGCTTGCTTGTTCTTCTCCTTTAAAATTGGTTTTAAAGGTAGATTATCAACTCATAATAGACTGATTTTGGTTGATTCAATAAACCCCATGTCTTTCAAAGGTATATCTTCATGCTTATGATTAAACTTTGAAAGATAGAAATGTCAATTGGTTGATATGTTTGGTTGTTGTTTGTTTGGACAAACAAACCCAAATTTTCAGTTTATGTTGGCTGAAAATTTGGGGTTTGATGGGGTTTATTTTGTTTGCTAAATGATGTTTATGATTGTTCATATGATAGTGCATAACCTAGCTTAGACCTTGTGTTGTTTGGTTTGGATTGAATGTATTTATTTGATTATATTCATTCAATGGGGTTGTATATTAATTTGTGCTTTGTTTAAAATGTATTTTGTCTATTTATTCATTGGGATGTAATAATAGATTAGGAGTAATTTTCTTTTACTAGAAAATATGTATTAGGATATATATTTTGTAAAAGAAGATGCTCGGGAAGGAAGCACAAGAGGAAGACACAAAAGAAGGACTTGAAGCATATGGATGCAAGTTCAAGTGGGGGTCTATGAAGACCTCAATTTTGTGTTGTATTTAACCCTTAAGAAAGACCGAATGACCACACTTGTGATGGCAAACAAGTGTGGTCACAATAGTAGCTATGGTTATGCACATTGTGGTTGTTTATATTATGCTTGTTTGATTGTGATTTTATGAATGATTGTATGATATTTGGATATGATGGACAATCGAAATATAAATGATCTTAACAAGCTAATACAAAATGGTTCTTAATCACTAAGTGTTAATAAATGGTTATTAAAAGGATTAATGATTTCGTAATAAAATGGGTTTTATTAAAAGGACGATAGGGTATCTTGTATTTGAAAGCATGCAAATACAAGTACATAGAGTTTTCTAACTAGAATTATGAAATCTCTAAACTTTTGACAAACAAGTTTAACACCGTCCTTTTGAACAACACTTGAGTCATTTGGAAACTCTTAATGGGATAAAGGTCACCTAACCATTTAGAGGGAACTTGTGATTTAAGGTGGGGATACCACATTAGTGAGATAAAGGTCACCTAACCACTTATGTGGGTAAACTCACACGTGTGTGCAAGTAGGGTAACTTAATTTGCAAACCATGTCAAATGGATCACCTAAATACGGTTTCCAAATGGTGTTGATGGGATTAACATGCCGACTTTACATATGATGTTTAAAGTCGATCCCATACCTCTAGAAGTTGCAAATGGTTGCAACCGTCAATCGTTGACCACCTTATTAATTTAAATCGTGGGATAAAGGTCACCTAACCACAATTTAAATGTAATGTTGGGTTCTAGATTTTAATATAAAATGACCTTAAAAGGCATTAATTATTAAAAATAGCAATATCAAAAATACTAAATAGATCTTTGTTAAATTTTGTAGATGGCCACCAATAATGACAATCATGATAACTCATCCGCGTCCTCCCAATCATTACGAGCGATCCTCCAAACGGAACATCTAAATCATAATAATTTCATTGATTGGTATCGAAACTTGAGAATCATTCTCAAGCAAGAGAGAAGATCATATGTTTTAGACGACTCTATCCCCGATCAGCCTACTGAGGATGATGAGGAGGCCTACAACGATTGGCTGAAGTACACTGAGGACTCCGTCCATGTGTCTTGTCTCATGCTAGCGAGCATGACTCCGGATCTCCAAAAGGAGTATGAACATCACCGAGCTTATGACATGATAACCCAGCTGAAGGAAACGTTCCAACAGCAAGCAAGGGTTGAGCGCTTCGAAACGGTTCGAGCACTCCATGCATGTCGTATGGACGACAACCAATCTATTTCATCTTATGTACTTAAGATGAAAAGTCATATTGACCACCTTGAGAGGCTTAATTGTCCCGTCTCAAAGGAATTGGCCACGGATTTGATCCTTAATGGCCTTACCAAGAAGTTCGAGACATTTGTGTTGAATTACAACATGAATGCATGGGACAAGAGCATTGGTGAGCTTCACTCAATGCTTAAAACGGCCGAGGCGGCCATGGATACAAGGGTTTTACCTGTTCTCACCATCCATGAAGGTGGGAACAAGAAAAGGCCTCATCCCGCACCCAAGGCAAAGGTTGCCAAGGGTAAAGGACCCGTATGGGGAAAAGGGAAAGGGGTGGCAAGGGTGCCACCCAAACCACAAGAGAAGAAGCAAAAGGTTGATACCAATGACCCATGCTTCAAGTGTGGGGAGATTGGACATTGGGCAAGAAATTGTCCTGTCCATCTCCAAGAGTTGAAAGCAAAGAGGGATGCCGGGCAGACCTCAGGTACAATATACATGATTCATATTGATCTTAATGTTACATCTTCTAACATATGGGTATTAGATACAGGGGTTCAAAATAAGTAGGGACTTCAATCAAGGGGATGTTAGTCTCTTCATGGGTAATGGAACCAAAGTCCAAGTTGAAGCTCGTGGGGACTACATCCTAAAACTTCCAAGTGGCTTAGATGTTATTTTGAAGAATGTTTTGTATGCTCCTAGTCTGACTAGGAACATTATTTCTGTATCCCAATTAAGACATTATGATTATGTATTATCTTTTGTTGAAAATGATATTCATGTTTCTTTAAATGATATGTTCTATTTTAAAGCAATTCCCATTAATGGTATTTATGAATTGGTTCATGAAAATGCTTTAAACAGTTCATTGTACCAAACTAACACCAAGAAACTCAAGTTGGATTTGAATGATACCTATCTTTGGCATTGTCGTCTTGGTCATATAAACAAGAAACGTATACAAACACTTCAAAAGAATGGTCTTTTAAAAACGAATGAATGTGATTCATTTGATGTATGTGAATCTTGTTTACAAGGTAAAATGACTAAGGCACCCTTTAGTGGAACTAACGAAAGGGCAAAAGATTTATTAGGAATCATACATTCGGATGTATGTGGTCCTTTTAAGCCAATGACTAGGAATAATGAAAGATACTTCATTACCTTTACCGACGATCATAGTCGCTATGGGTATGTGTACTTATTAAGGCACAAAGATGAAGCTTTTGAAATGTTCAAAATCTTCAAGAATGAAGTGGAAAATCAACTCAACAAGTCAATTAAAGTTCTCCGTACCAATAGAGGAGGTGAATACCTAAGTGATGCTTTTCAAGATCATCTTAGGAGTTGTGGGATTGTCTCACAACTCACTCCACCTGGAACACCACAACACAATGGTGTGTCTGAGAGGAGAAATCAAGCCTTATTGGATATGGTCCGATCTATGATGGCTAGAAGCACATTGCCTCTATCATTTTGGGTTTCGCTTTGCTCTCCGCGGCCCGTATTCTAAATATGGCCCCAACCAGAAAGGTGGAAAGGACACCTTTTGAGATATGGCATGGAAGAGTTCCATCCCTATCATACTTAAGGGTCTGGGGTTGTGAGGCTTATGTTAAGACTCCCACCCCAAACAAATTGGAAGTCCGATCCACCAAGTGTATCTTTATTGGATATCCTAGAGATTCTATGGGATATTATTTCTATGATCCACTGGAACAAAAGGTGTTTGTTGCCAGAAAGGGTGAGTTCTTAGAAGCAAAGTTCCTTATGGAAGGAACTAGCAGTAGAACAGTGGATCTTGAGGAGGATCAAGAACCACAACCCGATGCACGTTCAGTTGAAACTAGCACTCAACATGAGGATGTTGAGGTTGATCAAGTGGTTGATCAATACACACAAAACGTTCGTAGAAGTGGTAGAACTAGTAATCCACCTGAAAGATATGGATTTTTCATGGATGGATGCTATGTGGTAGATTCAGATGAACCAACCACATACCATGATGCAGTGTCCAATTTGGATTGTGACAAATGGCTTAAGGCCATGAACGTTGAGATGCAATCCATGTATGATAATCAAGTTTGGGAACTTGTTGTACCACCTCTTAATTCCAAGGTAGTTGGAAGTAAGTGGGTTTTCAAGAAGAAAACCGATATGCATGGAAACTTGGATACTTATAAAGCTAGACTTGTAGCAAAGGGTTTCACTCAAACTCAAGGGGTTGATTATGATGAAACCTTCTTGCCTATTGCGATGCTAAAGTCTATAAGGATATTGTTTGCCATAGCTGCTCATTATGATTATGAGATTTGGCAAATGGATGTCAAAACGGCTTTCCTAAATGGATATCTTGAGGAAGATGTCTATATGGTTCAGCCTGAAGGTTTTGTCGATCCAAAACATCCTAATAAAGTATGCAAGTTAAAGAAATCAATCTATGGATTGAAACAAGCATCTAGAAGCTGGAATCATCGTTTTGATGAGGAGGTAAAGAAATTTGGCTTCATCAAAAACGCTGATGAGGCTTGTGTGTATAAGAAGGCTAGTGGGAGCACAATAACTTTCCTGGTATTGTATGTTGATGACATACTACTATTTGGAAATGACATTCCAACCTTGGAAGGTGTAAAAACCTGGCTTGGAAGTTGTTTTTCCATTAAGGATCTTGGAGAAGCCGCCTATATTCTGGGAATAAAGATCTATAGGGATAGATCAAGGCGGTTGATTGGTTTGAATCAAAGTGCATACATTGATAAGATCTTGAAAAGGTTCAAGATGGAGAACTCTAAGAAAGGTATCGTACCCATTCAAAGAGGAACGATATTGAGTACGACTCAATGTCCTAGCTCAAAGGATAACCAAGATAAAATGAAGGCAGTCCCATACGCATCTGCTATTGGATCCATCATGTATGCAATGATATGCACTCGACCGGACGTGTCATGCGCCTTAAGCATGACAAGTCGTTACCAGCAAAATCCTGGAAACAGTCAATGGATGGCTGTTAAGAACATACTTAAGTACCTAAGGAGGACACGAGATATGTTCCTAATCTATGGATCTGGTGATGAGGAACTAGTTGTAAAAGGTTACACGGATGCGAGTTTCCAAACCGATCGTGATGATTCTCGGTCACAATCGGGATATATTTTCATTCTGAATGGAGGAGCGATCTCATGGAAGAGCTCCAAACAGGATGTGGTGGCTCTATCAACTACAGAATCAGAATATGTCGCCGCCTCATTGGCAGTTCAAGAAGCTGCATGGTTGAAGAAATTCATTGCCGATCTAGGGGTTGTCCCTTCCATTCAGGAACCCCTAGAGATCTTTTGTGATAACGAGGGTGCGATTGCTCAAATCAAGGAACCTCGTGCTCATCAAAAGACTAGGCACATTGAGCGGAGATTCAACTACATACGAGATGAAGTTGAAAAGGGAAATATATGTACTCGCAAAGTTCACACGAATCAAAACATTGCGGATCCTCTCACGAAGCTCCTTGAAAAGGCAAAGCATGAAGGTCATACTTGTGCCATGGGATTCGATATTCTAGTGATTGGATTTGATCTGTAAATTTTGTATTTGGATATGTGGAACTCTTTATTATTTGAATAAAATTATTTGGTTATAATGTTTCAATTAATGTTCCAATTTAGCATGTTTAATCCATGAGTAAATTGTTTACTCTAAATGTCCGTAGTCGTTCATACTTGTGGGAACAAGTGTGAGGGTAAGATTATTATGAACTTGGATTGGTTGATATTCATAAGGATGAATATAGAGCAATGGGTTGCTACCAAGGTTCATAGATATTTGTGGGATACAAAATATTGGACTAACCCGCATCTCAAATTTTACTACATGGAATCTTATTGATTGATCATAAGTAAATTTGAGTAAAGCCGAATATCATTAGGATCCTCCGACCTGAGATACATATTGGGTTTTGATATTCACCAAGTATTATACCTTGAGCTTATTCTTCACTGTCCTGAAATAGTGGACAGTACATAAGGGTATATTCAGGTATGACACGAGGTGTTTGTGAGAAACGTATGTAGTCAAGATGGAATTTGTTCCTCTTGTTCGTTGAGAGCAAGATGTCTAAGGCCTGATTAAGTTAAATCAACAAGGAATGATCATTCTGTGTCCTTGGATTTAACATGACATCTGTAACAAAAGGATAGACGATTAATTCACCTAAATCATTTCAAGTAGGATACTTGAATAGGATGATGTTATTGAATGGATATAAGTCATGCGTATTAAGGGTAGTAAACCGTTGTTAGGCGGTATTTACTGCTTGAATCAATCTTCTATGAATCTTGGGCAAGTGGGAGATTATAGGACTCTATGTGCCCAAGACACTTAGAATATTGATGTGGTTAGTACGTTATGATCCAAGTCGGGTTATACCCAAATAACAAGCTTTGCAAACACAAACGATTATTTAATTGATGATGTGATCATGCAATTGAATAATAACACACCAAATTTAGAAAATTGGTTTTCTAAACAATTATATGTGAAATGGGTCAAACCATAAGGATGATTTGTTGATGGGTTTTATTAATCACATTGTTATTTAAAAGGGTTTAAATAACATAAGATAATCTAATGTTAGTGATCTTTAATTAAAATGTTTAATTAAAGATTAGTGCATAAAACATATTAGTATGGTTCTTGCACTTGTCACACATTAAAAATCCAAGAGGGTCCATGATCTTTTAATGTGTCAACAAGACATAAAAATGAGAGGGCATCCCAGCCATGTTTAAAACTTTCGGCCACCCCATGGACCAATGGGGTTCCTTCTTTTCCCTTGGTAACACAAACTCTTTATGAAAGAGTGTAGGACTCTCCAACATCATTCACTTCACATGCAAAACACCAAAAACACTCTCTCTTCTCTCCAAAAGGTTTAAGGAACAGCAGCAGCCAAGAAGGGGGTTTTTGGAGTTGATCATGGTGTTGATTCTCCCTAACAAGACACGTTTGCAAGAAAGCTTTGGGTATACAAGCTTGAGGACTTCTACCCTTGAAGTCTTGACCGATTTTGGACATCCTTTCCTCCTTTCTTTGGTTGTTTTTACTGCTGCTGAAAGGTAGTTATCACAGCTCCATGTAGCAGTGATTTTATGTACTTTTACATGTGTTCATAGCTTGCTCATTCACATATTATGATCCTTTGATTTTGGGTTTGCTTTATACATTTATATGGTCACCTAAAGAACATGTTTTTTAAGCTTATAAGTAAGTTTATAAAGTTGTTATTCCGCTGCGTTTTCAGAAAGTTTAACAGGTTAAACTATGTTTTGTGTTCTTGCAAACCCTTCAGAAAGAAGATCACCTTAACTCTGAAAGAATGAGAGGTCTGGTCGCGGAATTGGGTGAAAACACGCTCGATGTTAGAACCCGATTCGGTCGTGTGTCGATTCCTCTTTTTGGGGATCTACGTGTGAAGATCATGGATGAAGCTCACAAGACTCGATACTCTATTCATCCCGGTGCCACGAAGATGTACCAAGACATAAAGAAAGATAATTGGTGGCCGGGTATGAGGTGTGATATGGTGGAGTATGTGAGTAAATGCCTCACTTGTCTACAGGTGAAGGCCGAGCATCAGAAGCCGTATGGGAATATCCAACCTTTGGATATACCGGAATGGAAGTGGGAGCACATCACAATGGATTTCATTACGAAGCTGCCGCGTACCCCGAAAGGGTATGATGCTATATGGGTGATTGTTGACTGCTTGACGAAAAGTGCTCACTTCCTACCGATCCGTGAGACATATTCATCTGAGAGATTGGTTGATCTGTTCATCAAGGAAATTGTAACTCGTCATGGTGTGCTAGTGTCTATTGTGTCTGATCGCAACACCTGGTTTACATCCAAATTCTGGAAGAAGTTCCACGACGCTATGGGGACGATGTTACATATTAGCATGGCTTATCATCCTCAGACTGATGGTCAGTCAGAAAGGACCACTCAGACATTGGAGGACATGCTTCGGGCATGTGTTATCGATTTTGGAGGGAGCTGGGATGACCACCTACCGTTAGATGAATTCTCGTACAACAAGAGTTATCATGCCAACATTGGTATGCCCCATATGAGATGCTACACGGTAGGAGATGCAGAACACCTGTTTGTTGGGGTGATATTGGTCAGAAGGAGTTAGGGAGCGTCGAGGTGATCGAGGCTACGACTGAGAAACTTGAAAAGATCAAAGCCTTCATGAAGGCTGCCAAAGATAGACAGAAGTCGTATGTTGATAAACGACGCAGAGCGATTTTTCAAGTGGGTGACCGGGTTATGTTGAAGGTCTCACCTTGGAAGGGGATCGTCCACTTTCGAAAGCGGGGTAAGTTGAGTCCGAGGTACATAGGCCCTTTCCGAATCATTGCTCGAGTAGGAGAGGTGGCCTATAGACTGGAGTTACCAGATGAGTTAAGTGGAATTCACCCAAAATTCCATGTATCTCATCAAAGGTAGTGCTTGGCAGATGAAGATATGATTGTTCCACTGGAAGATATTGAAGTAGACGAACGGCTCAATTATGTGGAGCAAACAGTGGCAATCATCGATTGAAAGGAGAAGAGGTTGAGGAATAAAACGGTTCCTCTTGTGCGTGTACAGTGGAAGCACAGGAAAGGATCCGAGTCGACGTGGGAGACTGAAGAAGAGATGAGGCAGCATTACCCACGTTTGTTCGAGGAATAACAGGTTTCGGGGACGAAACCTATTTAAGGGGGGTTGACTTGTAACACACAGTTATTTATTGATTTTGAAGCCGACAAATGAAGAAAAAGAAATAAAGTCTAAAGTCGAGGGACCAAACTCGCCACCGAGAGAAAGTTAAGTACGTGGGGGTATTTAAAGGGAGAGGGCAGCCCTTACCCTCTCCCCATACTCACATTTCAGCCAAACAAAAGAGGAGAAGAGAGAAAGGGAGAAAAGAGGAAGAAAAGAGGAAGAAAAGTTGGTTCGGGTTGGTTCGAGTGAGCAAAATCGTTGAGGAGCGAGTCGAATCGACGCTCTTCTCGTTGTGGTCGCTTGTGTGAGTTCTAGGACCCCACTTTTAGTTGTTTTTAAACAATTTTGGGGCTGGAAGGCATAGAAAACCCGTTTTGTATGTGTGTGTGTTTGACCCATTTGGGTGTGGTTGTGTGTGATACGTTTGGTGTTTGTTTCCGTGCTTGTGTGTGCTTGTATGGTGTTGTGGAATGCATTCCTATGGTCTAGGATGGTTGATTTAGGCTTAGAATGGGTTTGGATGAGCTTGGAGGTCGAAAATGGCAGATTGGGTTCGGGATGAACTCCTTCCTGCATGAGCTAGGGCTAGGACCCCGACTGGAGGCCATACGGCCGACTGAGGTAAGATTGAGGTTCATTTGCACGATTAAGTTTCATTCGCACGTTTGAGGGTTCTTTCGCACGACTAAGGTTTCATTCGTATGATTGGGGGTCTAGTCGCATGGGGAGTCATACGACTGAGGGTCCAGTCGCATAGGTGCTTAGTCGCATTAGTTCCAATCGCATAGGACTCATTCGCAGTGAGTCCATTCGCATGAGGTCAGTCGCATAGGTGCTCATTCGCATTAGTTCCATCCGCATGAGGTCCATACGCATGACTAGATGTCCATTCACATAGATGTTCATCCGCATGAGTCCAATCGCATGATGTTCAGTCGCCTGGAGGCCATGCGACTGAAGAATGTCCATACGCCCAAACAGGGCTGTTGTACCCTGGGAAACGTGTAGTTTAATTACTGACTTTCAGGGGAAAGTGCAGACATAAGTTTTGACATGGAAATTCCCGTAAGTTCATGTAAGATGACTATTGAGGCCTTAGAGAGTAGGTTGGGCACGATGATGATGATGGTGTTGCATATTTATGTATGATGTATGTTATGTATGCATGATATTCCTGATTATGATGAATGTTTATCTCTCTTGTGGCTTTATGTGTTATGTTAATGAATGAATTGAAAGTATTATGTAACATAAAGTGAAAGATGATAAAAAGGGGAACATGAATTGAATGCATGCATAAATGAACGAAAGTAATGAAAGTCTTGCAAGCATTTGATAATGGGACATGCCAATTATAAGGTGTTAGCCCAACGGTGTGCGGGTTCGCTACCCAGGGGGGATGCACATTGGGGTCCGTCTTTGTGACCGACCATTTGTATAGAACCTCTACCGCTTACCCCGGTACTGTGGCATATGCTCAGCTGTCCATTTATAGACTTCGGCCCAGTAGCCATATAGTTTAGGGTGTAGCACATGGTATTGGTACGGAAGATATCAAATGCGCAAGTAAAGATGTAATAATGAATGAACGAATAAAGAAGATAATAATTATATTATCTATGTGTACGTATGATGTGTGATCATGCAAAAGTAACGAACGGTTTTAATAAAAGTCAAGTATATTGAATGAATTTATGTTTTTAATGTTTCCGCTGCAACTATTTATGAAAGGAAAAATGTAAATATATGTTTTGAGTGCGATGAATGACCAACTGTAGGCGTCCCGGGAACGGGGCCTTACATTAACCCATATGTGTGTTGATTTATATGTATGATTGCAGGATCAAACATTAGACTTAGTCAATTTCTAAAATTGACTAAGTGTAAGAAACATCTACGGATGAACACTTTTGTTCTTCGGTAGATATTTTTCTTACAAAAACTAACATCCGAAGATTTTCTACGGATGTACAACAGCTCTAGAGTTCAAGGATTCGTGTTCGAAGTGAAGACTCTTGCGGAAGAGTGAACTTCTGCGGATGTGCAATCACCTGCGGAAAACTATCCAGCTACGAAGTCCAAACACTTGTATCTAAATAATACAAGTGTTACAAGTCAACAAATCAACAAGACAATTTCAAATCCCAAGAGATCCGATGTTTTCTTAACAGAAACAAGCGTGCCTATAAATATGATTCCTAGGTTTCACATCAAAGCACGAGCAATATGAGAGAACACACGTGCGACCAGATGGCAAACACAAACCATCATATCAATTCACACAATTAATCAAACACAAACCCTAGCAGCCGTCACATGAATATTTCATCAACATCAATCCAATCACAGCAATCATTGTTTATAGCATTCATTCTTTATTAATCTGTAATCATTAATTAGTTTTAATAAAATACTTTTGAGTCAAGTCATGTTTGTTTGTTTATTGTGCTCATATCATTGTGTTCGTCATATCAACATTTATTGTGTTTGATATTTATTTATTAATCGATTAAACAAGGTTAATGTTCATTCTGCATTCATTATCTTAATTACCTTCTAACATTGATAATTCGTGATTGCGATCCTTGGATTCACAAGAAATACTTTTCAAATGATATTCCTTAGAATTCTGGAGATTTTCAACATATTTCCTTTGGAAGACTTTAAGTTGTCTTCGAAAAAACATTGTCTTCAAATCAAATAACTACTCATAAGACATTTACCTTCGGAAGATTTTCTTTAATATCTTCTGAAGCTTAAATATGCCTATAAGCACTTATATGTATTTGAAGGACAATTTTCTTTCGAAAGTAATTCCCACTTGGAAGATCAATGCTTTCAAAGATTAAAACTTCTCAGTTTTAATCTCTTCCGAAATCAAATATGTCTCAGAAGCAAATTTCCAAAAAATCTACCGAAGTCAATTTAGCTTTGGAAGTTTTTATAAATGGTTTCGAAGACAAAATACCTTTGGAAGATTTTCGACTTCCAAAGAAACTACCTTTTTAGGCATTTTTTCAGAGGTGGTACCGACATCCGGATTTCAACGTTTATTTTCTTGCAATAACTTTGTATCAAATCCATTTCATATATATACACTCAACGGTTCCCCCCTCTTTCACTATCTTCTTCATCTACAAACTTCTCTAACCTAAATTAACCCACAAACTGCCCTTGTTCTTATCTTCCTTCACAACAAAGCTACCTCAAATGGCCATCCCTAACCATAGAAACCAACCTGATTTCTCCATGCACCTTCAAAGGCAACATAATCAGGTTGCTCTATTGTATCTGAGAAAGATCCTGGTTTCTCAGTGGTTTGCCGCTTTCTTACTCCCTCAAACTACATCACCTCCTTCACCATAGATCCTCCACTCTATGAGGATATACTTTTGGACTTATTCAGGACCTACCAAGAGGTCACCATGGATGGGGAGAAAGCACTATCTGCCACAATTTAGGGGAGGACAATCTTTATCACTTTAACATCAATAAATACTCATCTGCAGCTGGAGGATGTAGAAGATTATTTATCTTTTCCCAAGTCTGTTGTTAACCAGTTCTTTTGACAGGTGGGTTATGAAAGAGACTTTACAGTCAAAACCTTTAGGAAAGGGAAGATCTCTTCTCAATGAAAGTACCTCCTCCATGTGGTCATTCACAGCGTATCTTAACAAGCATGGAGGATGGAACCAGATTCCTGAGTATCTCTCCTTCATAGTCCATGGGATGGTTCAGGGGATCAAGTTCAGGTACTCACAATTTGTGTATACTAATTTACTTGCAAAGTTGGACTCCTTAGAATACTACATGTTCCCTAGATATGTCCAGCACATTCTCAACTGTGCAATGGGTTTGCAGTTGAGGGGAACAGGTAGGGTTCTAAAATTGGGACAGATAAAGCCTGGTATCTTTAAGACAATGAGAAAGCCTACTGTGGGCTTCTTAGGGGTAGAAACAACCCTTGTCCCAAAAATGTTAGAGCTCATTGCTCAAGATGGCCACTTAGCAGCACCAGCTAGTGTTTAACCCACACCTACTACTTTAGAACAACACACACAACCACAAATAACCATCACCTACCAAAGAAAATCTAAAAGAACCCCTGTAAGGATTCCTATAAGTCTGATGCAGCCAAAACAGCCAAAGTCCCTCTGCATGCATGCACTGAAGAACATAAGTAGACATGCTTCGGAAGTTTTACATCTTGCACTAGAAATATTCTACGTGTAAAAACTTTCGAAGCGAAGACTAACATCTTCCGAAGCCAAAAGTGAAGTCTTCCGAAGCTTCAAAGACGAAGTCTTCCGAAGATAAAGAGTGAAGACAGATATCTTCCGAATACTTTTAGAGACATGCTTTTATCTGATGTACATTACCATAAAGCTGACCACCATTCCACTGTAACTCTGTATAGTCACCAACTTACATGAGTTGGTGAAAAGGTCCATGCTTTTACTAACTGTACATTGAGGTCTTGAGTCTGTGCTTTCTACTTTATGTACATTATCCTTTTTGTAATATATTAGGATGTGAGCGATGGCATCTCATAGTCACTAGTCAAAAAGCAATCTGCCTTTTGACTCTACATTTGATTTTGTTTGTTGTCTAGTCTTATGTATCCAGCTGGCCTTCAAAGTATGGTCGGCTGTAGGATGTATCTATGTATCTCAAGTACTTGTAACTTTTAGAGTATGCTTAGAAACATTTGTAATAGAACTTGAGAAGCAATATACAGCATTCTTGAAAACCAAATACTTGTGTTGTTTGCCATCTTGTTCTGTCTCATTCTTACTTGTGTTCTTTACATCTTTCACTTAAGTTAACCAGTTCCCTATTTGATCTGTTAAGTGTTCTAAGTAACTCTCCTCATTGTGTTGTTGTGTTGTAAGTTCATACCCTCAAACGGTCCTGCAACCCCTGCACAAGCTACACAGCTTGTGCAGGCCCCCATATCATCACCCATGTAGGAGGAAGTGGACACTAGAGCTCCCACTTCCCCGGAAGAGCAAACCACTCCCATCTCACCAATGATCAGTGCTGAGGTTCCTCATGCTCAGCCTGATGAGCTCACAACTCCAACAGCCTTAAGCCTTCACTCAGAGTCTTGAAACTCTAGTGAACAAATTTTAGGGGACATCTACTATCCCTGTCACACCCCAACCTTAATGGCAGAAACGTCGAGATGTGAGGATTAAGATTGTTCACAGTCACGTAATGCTACCATTAAATATAAATATGATTATCATAAGTTTAAATAAACATTACAACCAAAAGTCTTAATGAAACAAAGTAGACAAAAGTTCAACATCCAAGATCAAGGTAATTTATTTATTTTCCAAGGTCCAAATCCTAGGTGTAAGCATGCTTCAAAGATTATCATCGACCTTGTGCATTTCCTGAAACATGTTAAAATTAAAGGGTCAACTATGAAAGTTGTTGAGTTTTTATTGGTTAAGCATATATATATATATATATATATATATATATATATATATATATATATATATATATATATATATATATATATATATATATATGTGTGTGTGTGTGTGTGTGTGTGTGTGTGTGTGTGTGTGTATAAGTTTACAAGTAGCAATTCATGTCAATGGTTACGAGTTAAGCAAGTTTATAGATAACATATAGCTACAATCAACTTCGACTATAAAGCCGTTAATCTCTTCTCTTCTGTGTTCAAGCTTCAATAAACCTTGACCAAGAATAACATTTACAAGTATAACGATTAGGTAAGTGTACTTGGTTCCCATGATTAACAAGCATACGTTATCAGGAGCCGGCAATAACCTCGACTTTAGCACCAACTAGGCTTGTCAGGCCCATAGATCTAGACGACGAAGCAATAGTTAATGATTGTCAACATACAATGTATATCATATAAAACTCACAATAATACAAATAACCTTGAAAAAAAAGTAAAGATGAATTTCATGTGCGTTTACAAGTATCAAAATGTTTACAAGTGTAAGTTGATATGTTAACATGTTTCACCACAAAAAGGTGTGAAATAATAAAAGAGGGACATGAAAACTCACATGATACATGTACAAGATGGAAATAAGAAATAAACGATGCTCAAATGAATTCCTTTTTACAAAACACCTATACGTATTTATTCCAAGATTAAGTTCAACAATGGGGTTAGTGTTTAAACATGATCTAGGGTTTCAAGGGGAAATTTGGGGTTTTGATAAATAAAAGTTAATAGTGAAAACACTTTTAATTTTAATTTAATGAAAAGAATTATACCAATTAAGTAATTCATCATAAAGAAATAAATTTTAAATCATTTATAATAATTGACAAAGCTTAAATATAAAGTGTAAATACATTTTATGTTTATTTGTAATAATTATGATTTTAAACAATAACTAAAGGTAATGTTTGAACCAATAATAATTTTAGTGATTTAAATCATTATTTTAAGTCTATTTTTATAAAAATAAACTAAATATAACCTTTTTTATAAAAATATTAAAGTATGTAAAAAATAAATTTACAGATTTTGATTAAGTGACTTTAAAAATAAATAAAGTTTACAAAGTCGATTTTAATAACTTTCAGAAATTTTATATAATTTATTAAAGGCTAGAAAGCCCTAAAAAATAATTGAGGTTGTCGGGTTCGAACCAGGGACCTCAAGTAGGGGATGTAAGTGTGTAACCAGTAGACCAGGGCCGCAGCCGTGGTAAGTCACGGTTTTTAAATCTTAAAAACATAAACCATGTAAAACCCCCAAATCATAAGAACCCTAGTTTTATTTTGATCCAAATTGAAGGTTAGATCAATAACGATTACAGAAACAAACATGGGGCTTTGATTCCCCATGTAATTTCAAGTATGCACATATGTTCAATTTACCCGAATGAAGATTGATTGATGATGAACAAGACGAAGAACAGTTGTGACCGAGTTTGAGTACGACTGGTGAGCAATTGATAATGATAATCAAATTAAACTCGTGGTTAGCTTCAGATGATGTTCTTGATTCAAAGCCCCTTATCAATTTCGGTTTAAATTGTTCAGGAGGTGGGTTTTGATAGTGTTGCAGGTCGCGGTGATGGAGAGAATTGAGTATGATGTTTGTGTGTGTTTCAGGTGAAATTGGAAGTAATATACATTTAGGAATAGATAGATGACTGTTTAGGTTCATTTAATTGGATTATTATTGGAGTTTAATGATCGAACGGCTCTATGATTAAAGAGCTTTGGTTGTTCAATAATGGGGTTTGTAACCGGTGTTTAAACAAAATTAAGATGTGCATTCAAGTTTGAAACATGTTCTCGAAACGATGTGGAACGATTTGGGGGTCAAGATCGAAGGGTTTCGGTGGTTTTGGGGTTGCAGGAGCTCGGCTGGAGCTCTTGTCGGAGTAACCGCCGGAAATATGGGGAGAGAGAAAGGGTGTCGTGTTTTGATTTTTATAATTGGCACATTTAACCCCTGTGGTTTTTATTTTATTATTTTATGCACAAAACTTCTATATTAAGTTTCTAAAATATCAAAACACCCCCTTAAGTTAATAAACTCCAAGTTTTTAAACATTTTACTTTATTTTAAGTTTAATAGCTTTTATAAAATAATAATAATAATAATAATATTATTATTATTATTATTATTATTATTATTATTATTATTATTATTATTATTATTATTATTATTATTATTATTATTTTATTATTATTATTATTATTATTATTATTATTATTATTATTATTATTATTATTATTATTATTATTATTATTATTGTTACAATCATTATTATTATGTTCAATTTAATAGTTTAACTTTTAAATTAAAGAAATAATATAAAACAAGTAAACAAGCATAAGTAACCCACATAGTTTCATAAATGACAACAATGGTCCTTACGAGAATATAACGGCGTTAAATTTCTATTTAACGAAAATACAAAATGTTACAGTCTCCCCAACTTGATAGGTTTAAATGGATCAATCTGTGATTGTTATCAAGCAATTGACAATTATATGAACAATGTAATCAACACAAACAAATATCAAAAATATTCATAGAGTTTTCATTGATATTAGAAGGATTACAAAGTGTAATTGAGATAATATGAAAATATCTCCAAAAGTCTTAACCTGCACTAAACAAGCAATCCTATTTACAGTAATCACAAGAAAACAATAAGGAACATATATTTACATAATAAGTCCTTACACTATGACAAAACTAAACTAAAGACTAAAATGCTAATCTTTCTAGGGTTCCAACAATACTCCCTCTAAGATTTGCATTTGTCTTTAGCAAAAGAAATCTTCTGGTTCTTCCATGATCTTGAACATCGGCGTCTCTTTGTATAACTCTAGTTCTCGAAAAGCTTTCTTTAGAGAAGATTTTAACTTTCCAGCTAAAATCCCTTGCTCTGGCTTAGAGTCGTTTGTCTTGATCTCCATTGCTTCCATCCCCAACAATGTTTCTTTTGATAAACCTGCAATATCCACATTTGCATATATCTCTATTGGCTTTGGATTCTCTTTGGTGTATATTTCTAACACTCCCTTGCTTGAAATTCTCATGAATTCTAATTCTATATCTTTGATGTCTTTCTTCAAAATATTAGCATACGCCATAGCCTTCCTTAAAGAAATTCTCTCCATCGCAGCATTCATCACTTTGATTATAGTCGTAAGATACTTTCTGTCATTTTTTGCTTCAACAGAAGATACATGATCAAATTTCTGATTTGACAAAAATGATATTTAACTTGGATGAAGTAACTTTATGTCAGGACCGTGTACGTACGGAATACCAACTGATAATGCGTGAAATCATATCAAATAGTGTGGAATCCTATTTGATTGGTTATCCAATCAGTGAGAACGCAATCCCGATCAATCTAACGATTAAAGAGACGTTAAGAACGAGTAGAGAACGATCAGATCTGAACTATGAACATGGAACATGCTTTCCGGACGCTCAGGACGGCTAGGATATGAGTATGTGTCTAAAGTTACGTTTTTCCACGAATTAAGTGGTATTTATAGGTTTGCAGCCTTCATTCGTGCGACTGAACCATTAGCATAGTTCAGTCGTGCGACTGACTCATGCGACTGTTCATACGCACGACTAAAGGTTCAGTCGTGCGACTGAGTCAATACCATGTCTCATTCGTACGACTAATCTAGTAGTCTAGTTCAGTCGTGCGACTGGTTCATTAGCATGAAGTATTCATGCGTATGGTCCATTAGCATGGTCCATTCACATGAAGACTTCATAAGGTTAAGTTTGAACACGTTTCTCAATCATTATTGACTAAGAACTATGCACAATAACCTCAAACCTATATAGTTAGTTCAATATACTTTACCACACAATAAACAATGAAACATTAAACATTATAAGCATCAAGCACATATTTTATTTCATTCACCTCATTCATTACATATATGTAACCCGTGACAGACATTTACATTTAACTCCTAAACTAGGTACATATGTATCAACACACTCCTCCTTGGACCTAGTTTACATTAACGTCTGACATTCTTCATAAGCTCCTCAAATCTCTTGTACTTCTTATCTCTAGTAACTCCTGCATGTATTTCAAATGTAAAGCAGAGTCGTATAACATTCTGGAACTGGAGGGCATGTACAATATCTTGAACGTCATAGAATAGTGGCCACTTGTACAATGTGTAGACATCTTCTGTAGACAAGTTTGTAAGCCACATCGGGCGAATACCTTGATAGTTTCCATTCTTCCTTCTCTATTTAGAACTATGACCGCTTCGCCTGTTCTCCAATCATAATACCACCATTTGAAGTGTGGAGTGAAGTCTTTGTGGCATTTCCCATCGGGTGTGGTATTCTTTCTTTAGGGCAGCCTCAACCATCCTGACATTTTTCTAGGATCCGCACACAGCAGATTCAACCATACCAGCTGGTTGAGCTCAAAACCTGGGAGAGTCTTCAGATCATATGGATATCTGAAGTACTCTATTCCATTCTCCCTCTTTATAGCATAAACATTAACATCCTCAAAATACGCCCACGCAATAATCTATCCATACACCTTTAGATGTTTCTTGACCTTGTAGAGTTTGGTGTAGGCATTTTGCTTTGGAGCTGTGCGTTGGGCTCGTATCTCAGCAAAACAAGCTGCCCATTCAGCCTTCTTTATATCAACATCAGTGTCCGAGGCTTGAGCTTAGCTTTCATTCTTTTATGTTTCTTTTTCCATCTCATCCAGTTTGTCAAATGTAGCACTGCCGAGAGTCTCACCCAAGTTGGGGATCGCATTGCCTTCTCGGTCAGTGTACTCTGGATAGTGTTCAGCTGTCACATCTTCAATCTCTCTTTCATCGACATCATGTAGCTCCTCATTACTTAGAACATTTACTTCGGGAGCATCTTTGATCGGTTCATCTGGATTTAATCTGAACATGTCTGCAAGTTGCTCATCGGTCAGGTCGTGTATGATTTCTTCTTCTTCGGGAGTGTAGCTCACCGACCGTCTGACTATCCCTTGCAAATCAAGAATCATGGTGAATTGAGACTTGATTTGCTATAGGGGAGCAACATCATATTCATCTTGCTGTGATGTTTGATTTGCCTGATTTAAACATTTAACAACTCAATCATTAGTAATTAATCAAGACATTTAAACATTAGATAAATATATATAAACATTAACTAGTGGGTTTGCCCGCGCGATGCTGCGGGTGTCATCGAGTCTTAACTTGCCTTAAACAATTATTGACATGGATATTATTATTATTATTATTATTATTATTATTATTATTATTATTATTATTATTATTATTATTATTATTATTATTATTTAAATATTTAGTAACTATATGATTATGTATTTAAATAACATAATACTAAATTTAAATAATTATTGTGTTTAAAAAATAATTTAGGTGTATTAAACTTCGAGCAAAATTACAATTGTATCATCTTTAAATATTTTTTATAATAGTATAGATATAGTATAGTAGGAACCCGCGCGATGCGACGACAACAATTACCAATCCATACATGAGTTGAGTTGATAAATCCATATATCAAGAGATAATCACATGTTAAAACAAGTTTTGACCTGGGTAAGGAGATGATTTGATATGATAAACATAACTCCATATAACCAAGTTGTTTAAGAGTTTGTGACCCAATTTTAAATGTACCTACACAATGCAAATATTAATATTTAGTTTGGGTAACTTCATTATTCAAATTAGACTCGTCTCTTTTACCAACATAAAAAGTTTTTACACTAACAATCTAAATCCTTGAACAAAAATGCTTTAGAAGAATATATGCATTAGAAATAAAGATAAGAGGACTTTTCCTTTTAGCTAAATTTATTGATTTGACCTTTTTTAAGAAAAAATAACCCAAATCGATCCATTAAGCATAAGTATGTGTACATTAGGCCCAAAGTGGCCGAACACCCCAGAACTCCATGTACGCAACAAGCTTGTGCATTGTGTTTGCCCAAATCAACCCAATAGAAAGTAAAATTGGTTAGAACAATCATATAGATAGTTATAAACTTATAATGCTATAAGCCTATAAGGATATGCAAAAGGAAAACAAGATAAGAAATAAAATGCATAAAAGTGTATCAACACTCAAAAACATTTATTGTTTAATCTAGCCATTATCACGAAGACCATGCAGCCAAACTACCATTGCTTGGTTCCCTTTTGGCCTCACTGCATATGTCCTACCAAACTACACATTTCTCCTAGCGGTTCTACTACTTGAAAATTACAACCGATGCACAAAACATAAAACCCCCAATCCTAACTTAACCCCATTTTAAGGGTTGTTCAGATTTTCTTATTGAAATTGTTCATCTCCTTGCTTTTTTTATATAATCAGTGTGTATGTTGCTGTACAAGCATCAACTTTAAAATGCTTACTCAAATCAACTTATTTCACTAAAATAATTAGATACACAAGTTGGAAAAGCGATATGTGAAACACCCTCAAAACAGGTAATTGATGTATGAAAGCACAATTAGATGATAAATAGTTTTTAATGCAAATATTGAATTTTACAGTCTAATTACAAGGCTATTATGTTGATTGATTCTTTTTTTGTTGAGACATTAAACTTATATTGTAGAAGACATTGGTATTTTATATATATGAACATTCTTCAAGTATGCAATATAGTTAAGTGAAATAAACCTATTTTGATATCAAGCAATCAACTGAGTCATACACATAAGAATAATAATCACAACAACATTACATGGTTATGATCAAATAAGGAAAATTAAAGCTAGCTAATAACACATTTGTAGTAAATTAACAAAATCAAGGTTGGTAGATTATTTTTAAAAATACAGAAATAATGTACATGCTTATGTGCAAAAGTAGACCTGGTAAGTGTATAAAGTTGGGCCGATTTGGACACTATATATGAAATATGAAGTAATGAGTAAGTTGGGTTAGGGTATGTTTCTAAGGATCAAGGTGGGCAACTTTAAAAAAATAGCAAATATGAGAACGGGTCAAGATGGGTAATAGAAAATTTCAACGGGTTAGGTTGGGCTATAGATGTTTCTGTTTGATGTTACTCAAAGATTTTGGTATGACAATAATCTATGAACGCAAATAACATGGACTTGATCATTATAAACATATAATCATGTAAATTAAACCTATAATTTTGCTAAACAATAGTAAGTCTAAACTTCACTGTCTTCGTTAAAATCCTTTATCAGAGCAAAAAAGCCTAGTTCGATTACACAGATAACAAGCTACGATCTATATAAAGATATATGAAAAAACTTGCACACCATTGTAAAATTTTTTAGAATGTATAAATTCATTTCAATGATATTACATATTCTCACCTGACAATGAACCTTGATTATATCGCCTTTCTGTGCTTGTACCTCACAAGATGTTGGATTATGATGTAAAAATAATAGATTAAAGGCTTAGAAAGGTAAATATAAAAATAAAAAAAAAGATACTACACATGCATCATTATGAGATTAACGTAAGGCAACACAGCCATAAGATATCAACAAACAAGAAACTAAAACAAATCACCAGTTAAATATCAGCAAGCCAAAGATCATATCAAATCGAATGAACAAACTAAAATGAATCAGGTGGAACTGATGTGTGATTTGTGGATATTGATGATGAAATTGCAAACCCAGTACAAATTTCAGAAATTGTCAAATTGGCAACAGGAAATTAATCAAGGAAAGTAAGTTAAAATTTCCGCCAAAGACATACATGGTTTTGAAGTTGCAATTGTGATGAAAATTGAATCCAAAACATGCATTTATAGACCATGATGCTGAAGGCAAACTGAACAATGAATTAAAACCGTCCGAAGACGGTTACTGCCCCTTGTGATGATATTGAAGGGGTTGCCGGTGTCAGTTACAGGTGGATTTCGATTTTGAAGGCATTGAACGCGCCTTAACCGGTGACATTGAAGGGGCCTGCAACGGTAGGATTGAAAGCATTGAAGGCGCGTGATGGTTAGTGAAGCAGCCGCCGATTTGCCATTGATGATTGATGTGGCTTTTTTTGATGTAAATTCCAACCAGCTAAAGAGAGTTGAAGGGGATGGTAATCGATGATTGAATTGAAGGGGCAGAGGAAAGAGCTTCAGGTGAATTAAAGGGAAGACGAAGGAAGCGGAGGCGGCCCAGGTGAACGGGCGCGTCTTACAAGAAGTGCAAAATGACCTTTCTACCCATCTTTCCTGCATTATAGTAATATAGATTACATAACTGTAATACAAGATTCAAGTACAAAACTGTTCTAAATACAAAACATTTAATCTTTACTTTTATCCTTATCCGTCAGTTCTTCAACAGCAGGGGCTGAGGATGATGCTCCTTGGTCTTGTGCTCTCTTGGTCCTCCTTTCTTGACCTTCAGCAGAGGCTGAGGCAGTAGCATCATCTTCTTCATCCTTCTCATCACCTTTTTTCTTTCTCCTCGATCCTTCATCATCACTGTCATCTTCTTCATCAGACTCATCATCATCACCATCATCTTCATCATCCGACTCATCATCATCACCATCATCTTCATCATCATCATCATCTTCTTCACCTTCTCAGATCTTTAGAGGCTCATCTTTTGATCCTTTAAGTCTGAGCATGATCTCCTTGTTCTTGGCCTCCAACTCCTCAATCCTCTTTACTGATTGATCATTCTGCTCCTGAAGCTGGGTAATCTGATGTGCTTGAGCAGCGTTGAGCTCCATAAGCTGACTTAGCTGTGTAGCCCTTTGCTCATCAGCAGCTAACAGCTTTAGCACCATCCGGTTTAGGTTGGCAAGCTGTTCTTCTACCCCTATGGAAGGTAGAGTGGATCCATGGCTCAGTGGGACGTGTGTAGAAGTCCCGGCTCTTTGGGTGGTGGTAGTGGTGATGGATGTAGTGAATATGGGTGGTGGAATGTGAGTGGGTGGTGAAGTGGTAGCTGTGATAGTGGTGGTTGGGAGTGTGGTAGTGATGGTGGGAGGTGTGATAGTAGTGATAGGAGGTGTGGTAGTAGTGGTAGGGGGTGTGGTAGTAGTGGTGGTAGCTGTGGTGGATGTGGTGGTGATCAAGGTAATCCTCATCCTTTTGCTCTTCATGCCATGGGGCTGAGCCATCCTCTTCTTCCTCGATCCCTTAGAGGAGGATGCTCCCCCTTGGCTGATGGGATGGTCCGGGATGTAAGATGGATCAGTATCAGCAGTAACGGCATCCCCGGACTCACCCTGGCATCCACCAACCGCTGCAAGCCCTCTTTCAGTGGCAACCCCCTTACTGCCCACTGTCCTCACTAGAGGCTCCTCATCAGACTCTTCCTCCTCATCAGGAAGGAAGTCTTGGTGGAATCCAGCAGCTTAAGTTCCACCCTAGGTGGGTGGTGGAGATGGTATATCAGTGGCAGTGGCCCTAGATGGAGTAGGGCATGTATCTCCACCATCACCACTGTCATCGTCATCATCATCGTCGGTGGGTAGAACAATAGGCTCAGAATCCGAATCACTGTCATTGTGACGCCACTTCTTGCCCTGGTACACCTTCATTCTTCCAAGGGTGGTGTCATCCATAACCTCAAGGGTCACCGCATCATCACTCTCCTTTGGCAGCAAAGGAAGCTTCTGGTCTATAATCATCTGAAGGAAACGAGGGTACATGCAGAAGCCTTCCTTCCCCTTGACCTCTATATTCTCGACAATGTAACTGAAGATCATCTGAGAGAAACTGAACGGATGGTTCAGTACCAGAGCAACGTATGCATTCTGGATTTGATCGGACAGCTCATTAAAACCCCCTTTCCTCGAGGCAATGCACTTGAGGATCACATGCGCCAAGTACTTGAACTGGGGACACATATTGCTCTTGTTGAGCACACCAGCGTTAATGTCCCCAGCGTACTTGATCCTGAGAAAACACCCCACACAGTCAGGGGATGTAGCCTAGTCAGACAGTCTCCGTCCTCTCCAAACTCCAAAACCCTCCTTATATCATCCTCGCTGGCCTTAATATCTTGTCCAAAAATGGAACTCCGAATACAGTGCGGCTCAAAGGACCTGTCTACAACTGCACTTTCCCAGAAAGCCTGCTGAATTGATCTGTATGGTGTGCACGGTGTCGAGATAGCCTTGAAGATCCTCAATCTCCGTAGAAAGGCAATAATCCCCACGAACTCAGAAGCATTCCGGGATGTAACGTCAAGATGAGCACATATGTTGTGCTTCGTGCTCATCGTCCATCTACTAGCCATGTTGCTGTACACAAGACACATAAACGTTAGAATGTTTGTAAGTGAATGACATTTGAATTTTAATGAACTTGAATCAATCTTTTCAGTCGTGCGAATGGATAGTGCGACCGAGTCTTAGTCGTGCGATTAAGCTCATTCGTACGATTGAGCTTGCGACTGAGCGTAGTCGTATGCTATCCCATGCGGTTGAACCAGTCGTGCGACTAAACTCATACGCATGGTTCATTCGTGCGATTGAGCCATTCGCCTAGCTCAGTCGTGCGATTGAAGTTCATCAGCGTGTCCATTCGCATAACTCTCTATTTTTCACTTTAAATTCAAAACTTGGGCTAAACTCGATGTTAAACGTTGTGGTTTGGCTCATTAGACTCACAAACGCTCACAATAACACCTAATACTGTTCTAGTTCACAGTTTAGTCCATCTTATTGGTTTATTTTGATAACTTAGTCTTGGTTCTTGTTTTAAACAATTTCAGTCATTTAGGGCTTGATTTAATGAAACATTGATGTCGGTATCTTCGCACATTACCTGTAGATGCAAGTAGTAAACGTTAGAATCAACAAGAATAGGTGAAGAACACTCAAATGAAATTTTGGCAGAGTGTAGGTGTAGTCGTATGAATATAGAGCGATTTAGGGTTGGTGAGTGTATGCGACCGACTCCCTTCTATTTATACTAGGTTTACCTTCACTCGTGCGACTGGACCTATTCGCACTATCCATTCGCACGACTGAACAGATTGATTCAAGTTCATTAAAATTCAAATGTCATTCACTTACAAACATTCTAACGTTTATGTCTCTTGTGTACAGCAACATGGCTAGTAGATGGACGTTGAGCACGAAGCACAACATATGTGCTCATCTTGACATTACATTCTGGAATGCTTCTGAGTTAGCAAGGATTATTGCCTTTCTACGGAGATCGAGGATCTTCAAGGCTATCTCGACACCGTGCACACCACATAGATCGATTCAGCAGGCTTTCTGGGAAAGCGCGGTTGTAGACAGGTCCTCTGAGCCGCACTGCATTCGGAGTTCCATTTTTGGACAAGATATTGAGGTCAGCGAGGATGATATAAGAGGGTTTTAGACTTTGGAGAGGACGGAGAATGCCCGACCAGGCTACATCCCCTGACTGTGCGGGGATGTTTTCTCAGGATCAAGTACGCTGGGGACATTAACGCTGGTGTGCTCAACAAGAGCAATATGTGTCCCCAATTCAAGTACTAGGCGCATGTGATCCTCAAGTGCATTGCCACGAGGAAAGGGGGTTTTGATGAGCTATCTGATCAAATCCAGAATGCCTACGTTGCTTTGGTACTGAACCATCCGTTCAGTTTCTCTCGGATGCTCTTCAATTACATGGTCGAGAATATAGAGGCCAAGGGGAAGGAAGGCTTCTGCATGTACCCTCGTTTCCTTCAGATGATTATAGACCAGAAGCTTCCTTTGCTGCCAAAGGAGAGTGATGATACGGTGACCCTTGAGGTTATGGATGACACCACCCTTGGTAGAATGAAGGTGTACCGGGGCAAGCAGGTGAAGCCCCCGGTGAGACGATTGTTTGGGCATCTGGCCCGGGAGGATTACGTGACGCCCGCTCGCAAGAAGTGGCGTCACGATGACAGTGATTCGGATTCTAAGCCTATTGTTCTACCCACCGACGAAAGATGATAACGATGACAGTGGTGATGGTGGAGATACAAGCCCCACTCCATCTAGGGCCACTGCCACTGATATACCATCTCCACCACCCACCCGGGGTGGAACTGAAGCTGCTGGATTCCACCAAGACTTCCTGCCTGATGAGGAGGAAGAGTCAGATGAGGAGCCTCTAGTGAGGACAGTAGGCAACAAGGTGGTTGCCACTGAAAGAGGGCATGCGGCGGTTGGTGGACGCCAGGGTGAGTCCGGGGATGCCGTTACTGCTGAAACTGTTCCAAGTTCATAGTTCGCATCTGATCGTTCTCTACTCGTTCTTAACGTTTCTTTAATCGTTAGATTGATCGGGATTGCGTTCTCACTGATTGGATCGCCAATCAAATAGTATTCCGCACTATTTGATCAGGTTCCACGCATTATCAGTTTGTATTCCATACATACATGGTCCTAACAAGTGGTATCAGAGCTTTGGCTCTTGATTTTGCGTGTGATTCGATTAGTCTCAGTGTAAAAATCACGTTTTTCATTCAAAAAAGTCATCTTTTTGAATAAAAAAATGTTTTCGACGTCTCTAGGTCTCAACGTTTTTAGTTTTTCGGCATACGGCAAATTAGGGTTCTTGAAAAATTGCGGTTTTGTGTCAAAGTGTCAAAAACCTTCAATTTTCCAAAAACAGCAGCCTTCAGTCGCAAGATTAGCTCAATCGCACGACTGAACTCAATTGCATACCCCATTCGTACGATTGAACTCAGTCGCTCATCCATTTGTACGACTGAACAACCCCATTCGCTTGTCTCCAATCGCATACTCCATACGTACGACTGAATCCCAGTCGCATCCTTCATTCGCACGACTGAATCCAATCGCACGATTGAATTCATTCGCACCTTTCATTCGCACAAGTGACCCATACGCATTGTTCATTCGCACGATTGAAGTTGTCTTGTTCTCAAGGTTCAAAGTTAATACAAATGGAAGATCAGTTTTCAGTGTTTACTGCCGGGATAGACTCACGCATCTAGAACCTTCTTCTTCTGGAGAATGAGGTTGGAAATCACAATAAACCGCCTAAGCGTATAACGTTGGATGACTATCCACAATGGAAATAGCGGTTCGAGATCTATCTAAATGGAGTTGATCCCAACATTTGGGAGTCTATTGAGACAGGTTATAGTATGCCAGTTGGTGCTGATGGTGTTAAATTAACTTTGTTATGTATGACTGACATCCAGAAAGTTAAGTACAATGCTGAAAAGAAGGTGTATGCCCTGCTGACTCAATCGATACCAAAAGATATATTCCATCAGTTTTCTGGGAACAAACAGGCAAAGAAGTTATGGGAAGCGTTGGAGAAAAGGTATGATTGGAATGCATCGTTGAAAGCTTTGAAGGCAAAGGCTCTGAAGAAGGAGTTTGACAACTTCTCTTCGATGGGAAAAGAAAGCTTGGATGATGTTATCGACAGGTTCTACCATTTGATGAGTGAACTGTATACTCATGGGGTTACAACGTCTATGAAAGATAAGGTGTCAAGTTTTGCAGATGGTTTGCCAGAGAAATGGGACTCGTTTGTGTCTAATCTGAGACAGAACAATATTCTGTCAAGGTTGGATATAAAGGACTTCATATTGAAGTTGAGAGAGGAGGAACTTAGGATGAAGTACAAGTCACAGAAAGGATCCTACGACCAGAATCTTTCACTTTATAACTCAACTCCCAATCGAACCCGTTCAGGAGCACCACTTCAAACTGCCTTTGTGTCTAGTTCAGCAGCTCCTTCCCAAATCACTACTTCAGGATCAGAAACTTCAGGGTCGTCTTGCACCCAATATATAGTACCTGAAGCCAATGCTACGAAGTTGAAGACCGAGAACCTCGGTAATATTACTGTGGAGGTTGCAAAGGAGCACATGGACCTTCTAGCAGCGGTTGTTCATTCCTATGATGTTCTAGTTGCAGGGAAGATTGAAAATTGCCATCTAGCAGATGAAGACTACGAGCAGGTGGACGAAAATGAACTGGAAAAAATGGATATTATGTGGGCCTTGGCAAGTGTTGTCAGGAGAGCGAAAAAGTTTGTGAAGAAGACTGGACAGAACTTGGTAGCCACAAAGATACCACCTTTGTTTTCGACAAAACCAAAGTTACTTGCTTTAATTGTGGAGAAAAGGGGCATTTCAAATGTGAATGTGTAAAGCCCAAGAAAACAGGTAACGGAAATCCATTCTCAACCTTCAAGCGTCAAGACAAAGACATGGTTGGAACTAGTTCTTCAAATAAAGAGACTAAGGCTCTAACTGCTCAAGATGATAAAGGACAAGACTGGTCTTTCCTTTTTGTCTCTCATGGAGAATCAAACATTGCTTGTATCGAAGCATTGGATGATGGGTCTGTCAGCGAAGGTGATATTTCTGCTGAGCAAGGTTTGTCAGATTCAGAAGAGGCTGTGAATGTAGTAAATCACCTAGTTGAAGAAGAACTCAGAATGACATGTTCAGAATCTCCAGCATCCGAATCATCTAATTCTGGATTGATGGCTGCTTCATCTGAATCTTCACAGGTAAGTACAAAAGATCAACTTTTTAAAAACATGCTTGTAATGAATGTAACAAATTTAGAGAAAGCATTGATCTTAAGTTTGCTAGTTTATTAGACCATAATGATAGCTTAGTAAATGATTTACAACTGTGGATAGAAGCTAATCGGATTTTAAAACAAAATGAGTGCAGTTATAGAGAGAAAATAGAACTTTTTAATAAACAACTAAGGGAAACCGAGGTTATTGCTTTTAATCATGCAAATGTATAAAGTTTTATTTGAACTCTTTGGAAGAAACAAAGAAAGAAAAAGCAGTTTTAGAAGTCGAAGTCAACTCATTAAAACAAAAACTGCATAGTTGGACCAGTTCCTCTCACATAGTTTAAAACTTAGTGAAAGAACGGAACAACGGGGAAAGGTTGGGTTACAAAGTAGTTCCACCATCACATGAGATCCTATTAAATACAAAATTTTGACCTATAAATAACAACCCAATTAGGGATCATGTGGTGTCCACTCCTCTGGTTAGTGATCCGGATTCCACGGGTAAACCGATGAATTCTGTCACTAAACAGAAGGAGGCTAGTTTGAAATCAAAAGGTAAGATGCCTATTGTAAATTTGGATGAACAATTTGAAAAGGTTAATGTAAAGTCAGGTTCAAACATGTCTATTTCGAAACCCAAAATGACCAAACCAGTTAACCAACCACGTGCTTCACGTCAAAGTGCAAATAAACAAAAGGCTAAGGATGTTAAAAACGTTCAAACAATTAATTTTGTTAAAGAAGTAAAAACATCTAAACAAGAAGTGTCAAACCCAATCAGACTTAAGTCACACCTGTTTCACACTCAACTCCACCGAAACGGTTTCCTCAACATGTAGAAGGGAGATCTTGCTACAGTTGTGGAAAGAGAGGACATATCGCTTTTAACTGTCCTTGTTATCAGACTCCCAGACACAAAATTGAACTTTATGATACAAAACCATGTTCTTAGAAAAGGAGTTTTATTACCCCACCAAAGAGAATTAATGAACTTAAAGTTCAAACTGTAAGCCAGTCGTCTGTTTATCACAAACAGGCCTTACATAGAACTGGCTTATGGAAAGAAAAGTCAAATCCAGTGTCTGATAATGAGAACAATAAAAAGAATGATATGCCCTCACCCTCAAATGGACAGCGGGTTGAGTTTATGATGTGTGATTCCTCCGGGTCACCCAAGCCAGTTAAGGCTTGGGTCCCAAATCTAAACTAATCATTTCCTTTTAATGTGCAGGGTGTCCGTTACAGTGCTATCACAAATACCTGGATTGTTGATAGTGGGGCGTCTAGGCACATGGCCGGGAACCTGTCTCTCCTTTTCAATGTCAAACAAATTAAAGGGGGACATGTATCATTTGCTGGTAATATAGGAGGATACATCACTGCTCAAGGCGAAGTGGGAAACCAAAAAGTCAAGTTGATAAGGTCAACTACGTTCAACAACTACAGAATAACTTGCTTTCAGTCTCCCATATCTGTGACAAAGGATTCAAAGTTGTTTTTGACAACAAGAAGTGCTATGTATTGAAGAAGGATTACATTATCCCGGAGGACAAAATCTTAATGTCAGCTTCAAGATATAATGACTTATATGTCTTCCATCTATCAAAAGCCTCCACAACCGATCATAAAGTTCAATGCTTCTTGTCAAAGGAAACAAAAAAGACTCAATCTCTTGGCATAGGAGAATGGGACACATCAATCCACGGAAGATGAATCATCTGATCCAGAATGATTTAGTGAATGGAGTAAATGTCAGGAATTTTCAACTTCTGGATTTTTGTGTAGCGTGTAAGAAAGGTAAACAGACCAAGAAGTCTCATAAGTCAAAGAAAGTAAATTCCATTTACCTGCCTCTCGAACTTCTACACATGGATCTGTTTGGTCCTGTTAGTACAAAGAGCATCGCTGGTGATTTGTACTGTTATGTAGTCACTGATGATTACTCAAGATTCTCTTGGGTGATGTTACTAAAATCCAAATTAGAGACATTTGAATCCTTCAAACAGTTGGTAACTACATTGGAATCACTCTACAAGCTGAAAGTAAGGCAGATTTGATCAAACAATGGCACGGAGTTCAAGAACCAGTGGATGGAGGCGTTCTGCAAAAAGAAAGGAATTGTACATCAGTTCACATCTGCCTACACTCCACAAATGAACGGAGTCGCTGAACGAAAGAACAGGAGCTTAATAGAGACAGCAAGAACGATGCTAGCCGATTCGAAACTGCCTATCAAATTTTGGAACGAGGCAGTTGCCAATGCATGTTACACCCTCAATCGAGTCTTAGTGGTCAAACGACATGGCAAAACATGTTATGAGTTACTCCAGCAACGTAAACCTAACTTGGAGTATCTAGAACCGTTTGGCGCACCGTGCATGCTGCTGAAGAACACTCAGACTGGGAAGTTTAGTAAGAAGGCAGAAGAAGGGATCTTTCTAGGATACAATATACCAGACAAGAGAGTTTATAACAACTCAACGGATCAGGTAGAAGTGTGATGCAACGTTGATGTTCAGAGATACACCATCCCCCCTGCTGGAAAGGGACCCTCATTCTTCTTCAACTATGATGGATTCTTTAAGTCCTTCAACATCCCTCCCTCCCTTCCTGATGATGAGTTATCGACCTGAATGATGTATGATGTCTTAAACACACCGTCACTAGACTTGACAACATCAGTTCCACAATGTGAATCCTCTAGTCCTTTAGGGAGAGCACTTGATGTAAGTGACTCCTCTTCTGACAATGAAGAAGTGGAGACTGAACAGGTGAACCAGGAGGAACAGGTTCTTGCTACAGCAAGTACATAAGCATCAAGCCCTGATGCATCTGACACTTCGAAACCTCATACTCCAATAGCTTCAGTAGATACTGAAGCTGTGGTTCACAATCTGGAAAATGAGGTAGCTGTTCCCACCACTCCTGGATCCCGGATAAATGTTTATCATCCTTTGGAAAATGTTATTGGAGATGTTCGATCAGGAGTACAGACCAGAAATCAGCTATATTCAGCTGATTATGCCTCGGTAATGGAAAAGGGATATCTTCATGACGGTGCATATCGATGTTTTGTGTCTCAATTTGAGCCAAAATATGTTAGTGAAGCATTAAACGATGAGGCATGGGTAAGTGCGATGCAAGAAGAACTCGTGCAGTTCAAGAAGCTAAGAGTATGGACCCTTGTTGACAGACCAAAAGTGCTAAGGTGATTGGCACAAAATGGGTCTTGAAGTGCAAGAAAGATGACCAAGGGGTTATAATTAGAAACAACGCTCTACTTGTGGTTCAAGGTTTTAGACAAGTCGAAGGCATTGATAACAATGAAGTGTTTGCACCTATGGCTAGAATGGAAGCAATTTGTATTTTCCTTGCCTATGCATCTTACATGAAGATCAAAGTTTATCAACTAGATGTAAAGAGTGCGTTCCTTCATGGGGAAATTTGTGAGACAGTATACGTCAGTCAACCCAAAGGATTTGAGGATCCTTATCATCGGGATAGAGTTTAGAAGCTGGACAAGGCTGTTTACGGGCTCCATCAAGCCCCTAGAGCCTGGTATGAGAAGCTCTCGAGTCATCTTGTGAAACACGGTTTTCGCAGAGGAGTGATTGATTGTACGTTATTCATCAAAGAAAAGGATGGCGACTTACTGCTAGTACTGATTTATGTTGATGACACAATCTTCGGTTCCAAAAACGAAGAGTTATGTAAAGAATTTGAATCTGTCATGAAAGCAGAATTCGAGATGAGTGCAATGGGGGAGATGAAGTTCTTACTAGGACTACAGGTGGATCAGACACCAAAAGAAATCTTCCTGCATCAGACTAAATATGTAGGGAACATCCTTAGTTAGTTTGAGATGGAGAATGCTTCAGCTGCTGGAACTCCACTAGCCACGAATCATGATGTGGCACCCGACGAAAATGGTGATCTGGTTGATGCTACAATATATAGAGGAATGATCGGATCCCTTATGTATCTCATAGCATCTCGTCTTGATATCATGTACATGACGTGTGTTTGTTCTAGATATCAAGCGAAACCGAAAGTCAACCATCTCATAGGTGTTAAAAGGATTTTTTGCTATCTGAAGGGTACTCCAACACTCGGGTTGTGGTATCCTCATGACGATGATTTTGAGCTTACAGCGTATAGTGACTCGGATTATGGTGGTTGCAAGATGAATTACAAGTCAACTTCTGCAGGATGTCAATTCTTTGGGAGAAGGTTAGTCACCTGGCAGTCTAAGAAGCAGACATCAGTTGCTCTGTCAACTTGTGAAGATGAATACGTTGCTGCTGCGAGTTGTTGTTCGCAGATCATTTGGATTCAACAGCAAATGCGCGACTATAGTTTGCAATTCTCTAACATTCCTGTTTTTGTTGATAACTCTGCTGCTATTGCTGTCACCAAAAATCGAGTCCAACATCCTAAAACTAAACACATCGGAATTAAGTATCACTTTATACATGATTGTTTTGAAAAGCAATTAATCGATGTGGTTAAAATAAATATGGGTTTTTAACGCGTCGACCTCTACACAAAAGCTTTTGATAAACCGAAGTTTTTATATTTATTAGAGGTTAATGGCATGAAAAAGAAAAGTGATATGATTTTAAAGGAAGACATTGCCTAGTCTGACATTTTTATTTTTTATTTTCTTTTATTTTCTTTTCCTTTTTATTAAAAATCAAAAAACACAAAAAATATTTTCGGTTTTAGAATTTTAGGGGGAGAATAGGTTAGATTAGTATTAAATCAGTTGTGTTATTTAATTACTTTAAAAAAAACAAGGGAGGAGGGCAGCTTAGCTAAAAGAAATGAAATCAAATCTGTGATTCTGATTCAACGCTAAATGGAAAATGATAGTACACAGGGAACAGATTGTTTGGGACTTTAAAAGAAGTTAAATGATTATAAAGCAAAATTCGAAGTATAAATCTGAGAAGTCTAAGCAAAATGAAAAATGATAGTAAAACTAGTATGCTATTAAGGTAAGATAGAGAAAGTAGACCTAAAGGTTGCTAGTTCATTATATGATGTGTCGGTAGATTCAACACTATAGATGAGTAGACCTCATTGGTGACTTAAATTCAAACTAAAGTGTTCAACTTGCTGTGGGTTCCCATCTTATCCATGGTTAACACAATCAACGAAGTTCCAATAAGGGGTGACGAGCAAATAAACGCCACAAATGTGTGCGGATGACCGTAAAAAGAGCAAAGCACAAGAAAAAAATTGATAGGATTGGATCAATTAGATTTGAATTTTGCAGCGGAATATAACACAATAAGATCGAATTCAAGCAAGAAAGTAATGAATATGCAAACACTCAATCACAATTATAGAGAGAGAATATTTCAGTTAAAGGAATGTTTTCATTCACGTGTAATACTTCACTTAGAATACAGCTAGGTCAACATCTCTTATATAGAGGAATGTGACGTCTGCTGATGTCACTTGATAGTGACATCTAACAGAATTATACAAAACAACTGAAATAATGCAAACTGCTGAAATATTTTCAACAACTAATCACATCTCAGAGAATGCTAAGTACAAATACATAAAACTACTGACTTAAAACTACTGAAACAATAAACTACTGAAATGTAAAGTTACAAGTACTGAAAAGGAAAAACCATCACAACTACTGAAGTTAACAACTTCAGCTGTTGTGACAACTACTGATCACTCTGGTCTTCAGTCTTTGTCTTCAGTACTTCACTTTCAGACTTTGTCTTCAGTTCTTTACTTTCAGACTTTGTCTTCAGACCTTTGTAATCAGCTGATGTCTTTAGCTGTTGTGATCTTCTTCAGCAGTTGTAAAGTCTGTGGGACTTAGAGGTTTTTCTGATCAGGCTCATTGGTTCTTTTGGTTCAACAAAAATAAAAATTTGTTAAGTGCAATCACGCTAATGACAAATGTTGTTGGTGCGTTACGTGCAAAAAGAAAAGAAAAATGCTCTCACAAGAAGATAGGTTGTGTGCCTCTCTGCTGTGCGATGGCACTGACCTGAGGATAAGCATAACCTAAATATTCTAGAATTCATTGTTGTTTGTGCCTCTCTGCTGTGCGATGGCACTGACCTGAGGCTTGGCATCTCTTTGAAAGCTCTTAGAATAGTGTCTTCTTGTCAAATACCCGTAGACCGCTCACAAATCTCTAGAGGAACGTTGATTACCATATAAGCGTGGGATCCACAAACGCTGGTTGAAATAATTAAACCTTAATTCATCACCAGTGTGTGTCAAAAATCAGTGTATGGATTTAAGAGGACAAGTATATAGACAATCATCGTGAGCTGCAGTTCTCGAAAGTCAAAATCATTCTGTGCATCTTGTAGTTCTAGTATGATTTCCTAAAATTGTTATTGGCTCTCGGACAAAACAAGAATCTAGCATCAAAATAGTTTATTAAATATCCCACATGATTCTGATATAACTGTATGATTCCATACTGAATCGTACCAGAAATGATAAAATAGATTTGAAGCTATGCTGTCCAGGAACTAAAATCGGTTAGAAGTACTCTAATAGGTTTAAATCCATCTCCAATCAAAAAATACAAAAATATGTCCTGTTATGTTTTTAAATTTCTAGTTATTTTTATTAAATTTTAGTCATTTGGTAGGTAAATGTCGGACTATACATCTAGATTCAATTAGTAAATCACTCACTTAAATGGGTCACGTTTAAGGTGACCAATCGGGTTTTTAAATTTTAAAAGGATCACGTCTGAGGTGATCACATAAGGTTTAAGTTAAAAGGATCACGTCTGAGGTGATCAAATAGTTTTTCAAATTAAAAAGGTCATGTCTGAGATGATCAACGGTCATAACGTCTTATCAATAGTTAAATTGTTAAGTGTTTGAAAGTGCATAAGGTCAAACTCATAAGTATGAGCCATTCGCACGACTGGAACATGAGTGGACCAGTCGCGCGAATGGATCATATGTATGAGCCCAATCGCACGATTGAACCACACGTATGGATCATACGTACGATTGGACCATAAGAATGGGTCAGTCCATGCGATTGGATCACCAGAATGAACCAATCACACAAATGGAGATGACCGACTGAGTCAGTCGCACGACTGAAACCTAGTCGCACGACTGGATGTGACCGACTAAGCCAGTCGCACGAATGAAGCGTGCGAATAGGTCTACTCGCACGACTGAAGGTAAACCTAGTATAAATAGAAGGGAGTAGGTCGTATACACTCACCAACCCTCAATCGCTCTCTATTCGTACGACTACACCTACACTCTGCCAAAATTTTGTTTGAGTGTTCTTCACCTGTTCTTGTTGATTCTAACGTTTACTACTTGCATCTACATGTAATGTACGAAGATACCGACATCAATATTTCAAAACAAGAACCGAGACTAAGTTGTCAAAATAAACCAATAAGATGGACTAAACCGCGAACTTAAAGAGTATTAGGTGTTATTGTGAACATTTGCGAGTCTAATGAGCCAAACCACAACGTTTAACATCGAGTTTAGCCCAAGTTTTGAATTTAAAGTGAAAAACAGAGAGTTATGCGAATGGACACGCTGATGAACTTCAATCGCACGACTAAGCTAGGCGAATGGATTAATCGCACGAATGAACCATACGTATGAGTTAGTTGCATGACTGGTTCAACCGCAGGGGATAGCATACGACTAAGCTCAGTCGCAAGCTCAATCGTACGAATGAGCTCAATCGCACGACTAAGACTCAGTCGCACTGTCCATTCGTTTTTTTAGGGCTTGATTTAATGAAACATTGATGTCGGTATCTTCGCACATTACCTATAGATGCAATTAGTAAACGTTAGAATCAACAAGAACAGGTGAAGAATACTCAAACGAAATTTTGGCAGAGTGTAGGTGTAGTCGTACGAATAGAGAGCGATTTAGGGTTTGTGAGTGTATGCGGCCGACTCCCTTCTATTTATACTAGGTTTACCTTCAGTCGTGCGACTGGACCTATTTGCACGCTTCTTCGTGCGACTGGCTCAGTCATTCACATCCAGTCGTGCGACTGGGATTCAGTCGTGGGACTGACTCATTCGGTCATCTCCATTTGTGTGATTGGTTCATTCTGATGATCGAATCGCATGGACTGACCCATGCTTATGGTCCAATCGTACGTCTGATCCATACATTTGGTTCAGTCGTGCGATTGGACTCATACGTATGATCCATTCGTGCGACTGGTCCATACTCATGGTCCAGTCGTGCGAATGCACATACTTATGAGTTTAACCTTCTGCACTTTCAAACACTTAACATTTTAACTATTGATAAGACGTTATGACCGTTGATTATCTCAGACATGACCTTTTAATTTGAAAAACTATTTGATCACCTCAGACGTGATCCTTTTAACTTAAACCTTATGTGATCACCTCAGACGTGATCCTTTTAAAATTTAAAACCCGATTGGTCACCTCAGACGTGACCCAATTCAGTGAGTGATTTACTGACTGAATCCAGATGTATAGTCCGACGTTTACCTACCAAATGACTAAAAATTTAATAATATCAACTAGAAATTAAAAACATAACAGGACATATTTTTGTATTTTTTGATTGGAGATGGATTTAAACCTATTAGAGTACTTCTAACCGATTTTACTTCCGGGACAGCACAACTTCAATTCTATTTTATCATTTCTGGTACGATTCAGTATGGAATCATACAGGTATATCAGAATCATTTGGGACATTTAATAAACTATTTTTATCCTAGATTCTTGTTTTGTACGAGTGCCAATAGCAATTTTAGGAAATTATACTAGAACTACAAGATGCACACAATGATTTTGACTTTCGAGAACTGCAGCTCATGATGATTGTTAGTATACTTGTCCTCTTAAATCCATACACTGATTTTTGACACACACTGGTGATGAATTAAGGTTTAATTATTTCAACCAGCGTTTAAGGATCCCACGCTTATATGGTAATCAACGTTCCTCAAGAGATTTATGAGCGGTCTACTGGTATTTTGACAAGAAGAAACTATTCTAAGAGTTTTCAAAGAGATACCAAGCCTCAGGTCAGTACCATTGCACATCAGAGAGGCGCAAACAACAATGAATTCTAGAATATTTAGGTTATGCTTATCCTCAGGTCAGTGCCATTGCACAGCAGAGAGGCACACAACCTATCTTCTTGTGAGAGCATTTTTCTTTTCTTTTTGCATATAACGCACCAACAACATTTGTCATTAGTTTGATTGCGCTTAACAATTTTTTTTTTCATGTGCTTTGCTCTTTTTATGGTCATCCGCACACATTTGTGGTGTTTATTTGCTCGTCACCCCTTATTAGAAAAGCGTTGATTGTGCTAACCAGGGATAAGATGGGAACCCACTGCAAGTTAAACAATTTAGTTTGAATTTAAGTCACCAATGAGGTCTACTCATCTATTGTGTTGAATCTACCGACACATCATATAATGAACTTGCAACCTCTAGGTCTACTTTCTCTATGTTACCTTAGTAGCATACTAGTTTTACTATCATTTTTCCTTTTATTTCGCTTAGACTTCTCAGACTTATACTTTGAACTTTACATCTTAATCATTTAAAACTTTTAAAATCCCAAACAGTCTGTTTTTTGTGTACTATCATTTTCCATTTAGCGTTGAATCAGAATCACAGATTTGATTTCATTTCTTTTAGCTAGGCTGCCCTCCTCCCTCGTTTTTTTAAGTAATTAAATAACACAACTGATTTAATACTAATCTAACCTATTCTCCCCCTAAAATTTTAAAACCAAAAATATTTTTTGTGTTTTTGGATTTTTAATAAACATCAAAAGAAAATAAAAAATAAAAATGTCGGACTAGGCACTGTCTTCCTCTAAAATCACATCACTTTTCTTTCTCACGCCATTAACCTCTAATAAATATAAAAACCTCGGTTTATCAAATGCTTTTGTGTAGAGTTCGGCGCGTTGAAAATCCGTATTTATTTTAACCACATCGATTAATTACTTTTCAAAACAGTCACGTATAAATTGATAATTAATTCCGATGTGTTTAGTTTTAGGATGTTGGACTGGATATTTGGTGACAGCAATAGCAGCAGAGTTATCAACAAAAATAGAAGTGTTAGAGAATTGCAAACCATAGTCGGGAAAATGCTGTTGAATCCAAATGATCTGCGAACAAAAACTTGCAGCAGCAACGTATTCAGCTTCATAAGTTGACAGAGCAACCGATGTCTGCTTCTTACACTGCCAAGTGACTAACCTTCTCCTAAAGAATTGACATCCTGCAGAAGTTGACTTGTAATTCATCTTGCAACCACCATAATCCGAGTCACTATACGTTGTAAGCTCAAAATCATCGTCATGAGGATACCATAACCCGAGTGTTGGAGTACTCTTCAGATAGTGAAAAATCCTTTTAACACCTATGAGATGGTTGACCTTCGGTTTCGCCTGATATCTAGAACAAAGACACGTCTCGTACATGATATAAAGATGAGACGTTGTGAGATACATAAGGGATCCGATCATTCCTCTATACATTATAGCATCAACCAGATCACCATTTTCGTCGGGTGCCACATCATGATTCGTGGCAAGTCGAGTTCCAGCAGTTGAAGCATTCTCCATGTCAAACCGACTGAGGATGTCCCCAACATATTTAGTCTGATGCAGGAAGATTCCTTTTGGTGTCTGATACACCTGTAGTCCTAGGAAGAACTTCATCTCCCCCATTGCACTCATCTCGAATTATGCTTTCATGACAGGTTTAAATTCTTTACATAACTCTTCGTTTTTGGAACCGAAGATTATGTCATCAACATAAATCTGTACTAGCAGTAAGTCGCCATCCTTTTCTTTGATGAATAACATACAATCAATCACTCCTCTGCGAAAACCGTGTTTCACAAAATGAGACGAGAGCTTCTCATACCAGGCTCTAGGGGCTTGATGGAGCCCGTAGAGAGCCTTTTCCAGCTTGTAAACTCTGTCCCGATGATAAGGATCCTCAAATCCTTCGGGTTGACTGACGTATACTGTCTCACGAATTTCCCCATGAAGGAACGCACTCTTTACATCTAGTTGATAAACTTTGATCTTCATGTAAGATGCATAGGCTAGGAAGATACAAATTGCTTCCATTCTAGCCACATGTGCAAACACTTTATTGTAATCAATGCCTTCGACTTGTCTAAAACCTTGAACCACAAGTCGAGCCTTGTTTCTAATTATAACCCCTTGGTCATCTTTCTTGCACTTCAAGACCCATTTTGTGCCAATCACCTTAGCACCTTTTGGTCTGTCCACAAGGGTCCATACTCCTAGCTTCTTGAACTGTAGGAGTTCTTCTTGCATCGCACTTACCCATGCCTCATCGTTTAATGCTTCACTAACATATTTTGGCTCAAATTGAGACACAAAACATCAATATGCGCCGTCGTGAAGATATCACTTTTCCATTACCCAGGCATAATCAGCTGAGTGTAGCTGATTTCTGGTCTGTACTCCTGATCGAACATCTCCAATGGCATATTCCAAAGGATGATAAACATTTATCCGGGATCCAGGAGTGGTGGGAACAGCTACCTTATTTTCCAGATTGTGAACCACAGCTTCAGTATCTAAAGCTGTTGGAGTATGAGGTTCTGAAGTGTCAGAGGCATCAGGGTTTGATGCTTGTGTACTTGCTGTAGCAGGAACCTGTTCCTCTTGGTTCACCTGTTCAGTCTCCACTTCTTCATCGTCAGAGGAGGAGTCACTTACATCAAGTGCTCCCCCTAAAGGACTAGAGGATTCACATTGTGGAACTGATGTTGTCAAGTCTAGTGACGGTGTGTTTAAGACATCATACATCATTCTGGTTGATAACTCATCATCAGAAAGGGGGGGAGGGATGTTGGAGGACTTAAAGAACCCATCATAGTCGAAGAAGAATGAGGGCCCCTTTCCAGCAGGGGGGATGGTGTATCTCTGAACATCAACGTTGCACGACACATCTACCTGACCCGTTGAGTTGTTATAAACTCTCTTGTCTGGTATATAGTATCCTAGAAAGATCCCTTCTTCTGCCCTCTCACTAAACTTCCCAGTCTGAGTTTTCTTCAGCAGCATGCACGGTCGCCAAACGGTTCTAGATACTCCAAGTTGGGTTTACATCGCTGGAGCAACTCATAACATGTTTTGCCATGTCGTTTGACCACTAAGACTCAATTGAGGGTGTAACATGCATTAGCAACTGTCTCGTTCCAAAATTGGATTAGCAGTTTCGAGTCGGCTAGCATCGTTCTTGTTGTCTCTATTAAGCTCCTGTTCTTTCGTTCAACGACTCCATTCATTTATGGAGTGTAGGCAGATGTGAACAAATGTACAATTCCTTTCTCTTTCCAGAACGCCTCCATCCACTGGTTCTTGAACTCCATGTCATTGTCTGATCGAATCTGTCTCACTTTCAGCTTGTAGAGTGATTCCAACGTAGTTACCAACTGTTTGAAGGATTCAAATGTCTCTGATTTGGATTTCAGAAACATCACGCAAGAGAATCTTGAGTAATCATTAGTGACTACATAACAGTACAAATCACCAGCAATGCTCTTTGTGCTAACCGGACCAAACAGATCCATGTGTAGAAGTTTGAGAGGCAGGTCAATGGAATTTACTTTCTTTGCCTTGTGAGACTTCTTGGTCTATTTACCTTTCTTACACGCTACACAAAAATCCAGAAGTTAAAAATTCTTGACATTTACTCCATTCACTATATCATTCTAGATCAGATGATTCATCTTTCGTGGATTGATGTGTCTCATTCTCCTATGTCAGGAGATTGAGTCCTTTCCTGTTGCCTTTGACAAGAAGCATTGAACTTTATGATCGGTTGGGGAGGATTTTGATAGATCCAAGACATATAAGTCATTATATCTTGAAGCTGACATTAAGATTTTCTCCTCCTGGATAACGTAATCCTTCTTCAATACATAGCACTTCTTGTTGTCAAAACAACTTTGAATCCTTTGTCACAGATCTGAGAGACTGAAAGCAAGTTATTCTTTAGTTGTTGAACGTAGTTGACCTTATCAAACTTGACTTTCTGGTTTCCCACTTCGCCTTGAGCGGTGATGTATCCTCCTTTATTACCAGCAAATGATACATGTCCCCCTTTAATTTGTTTGACATTGAAAAGGAGAGACGGGTTCCCGGTCATATGCCTAGACGCCCCATTATCAACAATCCAGGTATTTGTGATAGCACTGTAACGGACACCGTGCACATTAAAAGGAAATGATCAGTTTAGGTTTGGGACCCAAGCCTTAACTGGCTTGGGTGACCCGGAGGAATCACAGATCATAAACTCAACCCGCTGTCCATTTGAGGGTGAGGGCATATCATTCTTCTTATTGTTCTCATTATCAGACACTGGACTTGACTTTTCTTTCCATAAGCCAGTTCTATGTAAGGCCTGTTAGTGATAAACAGACGACTGGCTTACAGTTTGAACTTTAGGTTCATTAATTCTCTTTGGTGGAGTAATAGAACTCCTTTTCGAAGAACTTGGTTTTGTATCATAAAGTTCAATTTTCTGTCTAGGAGTCTGATAATAAGGACAGTTAGAAGCGATATGTCCTCTCTTTCCACAACTGTAGCAAGATCTCCCTTCTACATGTTGAGAAAATCGTTTATGTGGAGTTGAGTGTGAAACAGGTGTGACTTGAGTCTGATTGGGTTTGGACACTTCTTGTTTAGATGTTTTTGCTTCTTAAACAAAATTTATTGTTTGAACGTTTTTAACATCCTTAGCCTTTTGTTTATTTGGACTTTGACGTGAAGCACGTGGTTGGTTAACTGGTTTGGTCGTTTTGGGTTCAGAAATAGACATGTTTGAACCTGACTTTACATTAACATTTTCAAATTGTTCATCCAAATTTACAATAGGCATCTTACCTTTTGATTTCAAAGTAGCCTCCTTCTGTTTAGTGATAGAATTCACCGGTTTACCCGTGGAATCCGGATCACTAACCAGAGGAGTGGACACCATATGATCCTTAATTGGGTTGTTATTTATAGGTCTACATTTTGTATTTAACAAGATCTCATTTGGTGGTGGAACTACTTTGTTACCCAACCCTTCTTTATTGTTCTGTTCTTTCACTAAGTTTTGAACTATGTAAGAGGAACTGGTCCAACTATGCAGTTTTTGTTTTAATGAGTTGACTTCGACTTCTAAAACTGCTTTTTCTTTCATTGTTTCTTCCAAAGATTTCAAATAAAACTTTATATCATTTGCTTGATTAAAAGCAATAACCTCGGTTTCCCTTAGTTGTTTACTTAAAAGTTCTATTTTCTCTCTATAACTGCACTCGTTTTGTTTTAAAATCCGATAAGCTTCTGTGTATAGTTGTAAATCATTTACTAAGCTATCATTGTGTTCTAATAACCTAGCAAACTTAAGATCAAAGCTTTCTCTAAATTTGTTACATTCATTACAAGCATGTTTTTCAAAAAGTGGATCTTTTGTACTTACCTGTGAAGATTCAGATAAATCATCCATCAATCCAGAATTAGATGCTTTGGATGCTGGAGATTCTTAACATGTTGTTCTGAGTTCTTCTTCAACTAAGTGATTTACTACATTCACAGCCTTTTCTGAATCTGACAAATCTTGCTAAGCTGCAATATCACCTTCACTAACAGACCCATCATTCAATGCTTTGACACAAGCATTGTTTGATTCTCCAGGAGAGACAAAACGGAAAGACCAGTCTTGTCCTTCATCATCTTGAGCAGTTAGAGCCTTAGTCACTTTATTTGAAAAACTAGTTCCAACCATTTCTTTGTCTTGACGATTGAAGGTTGAAAATGGATTGCCGTTACCTGTTTTCTTGGGCTTTACACATTCACATTTGAAATGCCCCTTTTCTCCACAATTAAAGCAAGTAACTTTGGTTTTGTCGAAACCAAATGTAGTATCTTTTGTGGCTACCAAATTCTGTCCAGTCTTCTTCACAAACTTTTTCGCTCTCCTGACAGCACTTGCCAAGGGCCACATAATATCCATTCTTTCCAGTTCATTTTAGTCCACCTGCTCGTAGTCTTCATCTGCTAGATGGCAATTTCCAATCTTCCCTGCAACTAGACCATCATAGGAATGAACAACCGCTGCTAGATGGTCCATGTGCTCCTTTGCAACCTCCACAGTAATATTACCAAGGTTCTCGGTCTTCAACTTCGTAGCATTGGCTTCAGGTACTATATATTGGGTGCAAGACGACCCTGACATTTCTGATCCTGAAGCAGTGGTTTGGGAAGGAGCTGCTGAAGTAGACACAAAGGCAGTTTGAAGTGGTGCTCCTGAACGGTTTGGATTAGGAGTTGAGTTATAAAGTGAAGGATTCTGGTTGTAGGATCCTTTCTGTGCCTTGTACTTCATCCTAAGTTCCTCCTCTCTCAACTTCAATATGAAGTCATTTATATCCAACCTTGACAGAATATTGTTCTGTCTCAGATTTGACATAAACGAGTCCCATTTCTCTGGCAAACCATCTTCAAAACTTGACACCTTATCTTTCATAGACGTTGTAACCCAATGAGTATGCAGTTCACTCATCAGATGGTAGAACCTGTCGATAACATCATCCAAGCTTTCTTTTCCCATCGAAGAGAAGTTGTCAAACTCCTTCTTTAGAGCCTTTGCCTTCAAAGCTTTCAACAATGCATTTCCATCATACCTTTTCTCCAACGCTTCCCATAACTTCTTGCCTGTTTGTTCTCAGAAAACTGATGGAATATATCTTTGGTATCGACTGAGTCAGCAGGGGATACACCTTCCTTTTAGCATTGTACTTAACTTTCTGGCCGTCAGTCATACCTCCCAAAGTTACTTTAACACCATCAGCACCAACTGGCATACTATAACCTGTCTCAATAGACTCCCAAAGGTTGGGATCAACTCCATTTAGATAGATCTCGAACCGCGGTTTCCATTGTGGATAGTCATCCAACGTTATAAGCTTAGGTGGATTATTGTGATTCCCAACCTCATTCTCTACAATTAGAAGGTTCTGGATGCGTGAGTCTTTCCTGACAGTAAATGCTGAAAACTGATCTTCTATTTGTATTAACTTTGAACTTTGAGAACAAGACAACTTCAATCGTGTGAATGAACAATGCGTATGGGTCACTCGTGCGAATGAAAGGTGCGAATGAATTCAATCGTGCGATTGGATTCAATCGTGCGAATGAAGGATGCGACTGGGATTCAGTCGTACATATGAAGTATGCGATTGGAGACAAGCGAATGGGGTCTCTGATTGAGTTCAGTCGTGCGATTGAGCTAATCGTGCGACTGCTGCTATTTTTTTAAAATCGAAGGTTTTTGACACTTTGACACAAAACCGCGATTTTTCAAGAACCCTAATCTACCGTATGCCGAAAAACGAAAAACTTTGAGACCTGGAGACGTCGAAAACACTGTTCTACTAAAAAAGATGACTCTTTTGACTGAAAAACGTGATTTTTACACCAAGACTAATCAAATCACACGCAAAATCAGGAGCCAAAGCTCTGATACCACTTGTCAGGACCGTGTACGTACAGAATACCAACTGATAATGCGTGAAACCAGATCAAATAGTGCGGAATCCTATTTGATTGGCGATCCAATCAGTGAGAACGCAATCCCGATCAATCTAACGATTAAAGAAATGTTAAGAACGAGTAGAGAACGATCAAATGCAAACTATGAACTTGGAACATGCTTTTTGGATGCTCTGGACGGCTAGGTTATGAGTATGTGTCTAAAGTTACGTTTTTCCATGAATTAAGTGGTATTTATAGGTTTGCAGTCTTCATTCGTGCGACTGAACCATTAGCATGGTGTAGTCGTGCGACTGACTCATGCGACTGATTCATACGCACGACTGAAGGTTCAGTCGTGCGACTGAGTCAATACCATGTCTCATTCGTACGACTGATCCAGTCGTCTGTTTTGGTCGTGCGACTGGTTCATTAGAATGAAGTATTCATGCGTATGGTCCATTAGCATGGTCCATTCGCATGAAGACTTTCATACCATTAAGTTTGAACACGTTTCGCAATCATTATTGACTAAGAACTATGCACAATAACCTCAAACGTATATAGTTAGTTCAATATACTTTATCACAATATAAACAATGAAACATTAAACATTATAAGCATCAATCACATATTGTATTTCATTCACCTAATTCATTACATATATGTAAGCCATGAAAGACATTTACATTAAACTCCTAAACTAGGTACATAAGTATCAACACTTTAGCTCAAAAACTCCAAACAAGCTTATCATGTCGTTCTCCCAATCATCTTCATCTCTTACAAGCTTTAAATGAAAAGTATCAGAATCATAAAACCATCTTTTGATTGGTTTTGATGTCTGAGTACCATCTATCACTTTTAGACCTGGATTAGTTACTTTCTCAAAGTATTGATCTCCAAATGCTTCTAGATATTTATCTGCCATTTCAGATCTAGACTCACTTTTCTTCTCATCTCTTCTAAGTGTATCAAAATATGCCTTATCCTCTTGATCACTTCTTGTATTCAGAAAAGATGGCATTCTGGAGGTTCCTCTATCAAGTAACTTCACAAAATTTTCTCCTCTGGCAGCCTTAGATGGATTAATGAGAGGCAACTTATGCAATTCTTTTAGATCTTGTACTGGAAGAGTAACTATGCTTGAGTAAAATGATATACATCACATATTGCATTTACTCTCTTTATCAAGAAAGCATCAAACACCTCATCATACTTCCATGCCACTATCTTCACATCTTTTGTTTTATCAGGCACAATCATAGCATTCAACAGCTCTGAAATAGATTGTCCTGTTTGTAACATATTCTTTACTATGTCTCCTGCAGATTTTGCCTTGTTCCATAGTTGCTTTTGACTCAAATCAATTTTGTAAGCTTGTTGCTCTGTGTTGGGAAACATTTTCATCAATTCTTTTCTTCTTTCGTGAGTTCTTCTTACTAATTCCATAGATTTTATCTATTGAGGCTTCAAAATCTTTGTTCTTTTTGTGATTTCTAGATATTGAGGATTATCCATGTCCATTACAATCATCTTATTATACATCTTCTATGTCTATTGAAAGCTCCTCACTAACTTCCTCAATGATTCTCCTTGTAATCTCTATAGTCTTTTCCATGGATAGTTCCTTGATTGCAACCACATCCTCAAAGCAGGATTACTCATATCATCAGGATCAGGATGGTGCAATTCCTTCTTAGAAATATCATTAATATTAATGCTTTCACTCATAAGAGCCCATTCTCCATGTTCTAGGCTTATCTCATTTTGATCAACATGTGCTGTTGATTCTTCTATCATGCACTTCTCATATCCTTCATTGATTTGAGACACAGTCAGTCCATCCAAGAATACTCTATTGTACTTTTGTCTGACTAGATAATTATATCTGTCTTCAAAATCAATAGGAATATCATCTTGAACAACAAGAGATTCAACAAAATCACATATATCTTCATCTTCTAGTACCTCGTCATACCATTCGTTGATAAATCAGAATCTAAATCCTTAAGAGCTTCTATTCTTTGTTGCATTTCAGTTTCTTCTAAATCCTCAGCTATATCAGCAATCTTTTGAACTTTAGAAGGAACTCATGATGGTTCAACTTCATCTATCTTTCTCTTTCCTTTTTCAGCTTCAGAGAACTTTCCAGTGTGAATCTCTTAGTTTTTTGGTGTAGTCTCCTTCTCATTAACCATTCCTTCATTTTCTTTCTCTGGCTCTTTCAAACTTTCTTTTAACTTTTCTATCTCTTCATACATTCTTTTCACCTTTTCTTCAAGATCAGTCATCATGATGTTTTTCTTTTCATCATTTGCTTTTAACAATGCATTCTCTTCTTTTAATCTCTCAATTACTTCATTTTGATCTCCAATCTTAGCTTTCAACTCATCAATTACATCTAAGTTCTCATCAAATTCTGTTTGCACACAATCATCATTTTTTTGTTTCAACTCCTTTTCTTTCTCTTTCTCATTCATAACTTCTACACTTGGTGATTGCACAGGAGAAATAACATTCTCTGTAATAGGCTCAGTCCATATAGTGTCAAAATCAAAACCTTTATTAAAATCAACATCATCAATAGCTTGATTTTCAACATGATCATCATCTCTGTGATCATTCACTGCAGTATCAATAACATCATTAGCATTCCTTTCCTCTTCATTATCATCTCTATGATTAGAGATTGTTTGCTCACTATCCATTTCTTGAGTGGTTTCTTCATCATTAACTTCTATTTCACCTTCTTAATCATCACCTTGATTGTCATCATCATCATCAGAAGAACTGTCATCATCATTATCTTCTTCATCATCATCATTAGATGAACTTTCATCATTATCATCTTCATCATCATCACCTTCTTCATCATCATCATCAGATTCTTCAACAACTTCTTACATAAAATCTTCAATTGTAACACCCGGAAATTTATTATTTTGAAGCCGGCGAAGAAAGAAAGGAAATAAAGTCCAAAGTCGAGGGACCAAACTCGCCAACGAAGAAAAGTTGGGGAATGTGGTGATATGTGTAGGGAGAGGGCAGCCCACCCTCCCCACACTTCCCACATTTCGGGTTCAAGAGGGGGAAGAGAGAAAAGAAGAGAAAAAGAAGAAAAAGTGGTGTTTCGGGTGATTCGGGTGTCCAAATTCGTCGTGTGGCAAGCCAAATCGAAGCCCTTGACGTTGTGCTCGATTGTGTGAGTTCTAGGACCCCACTTTTACTTGTTTTCAACTGATTTTGGGGATGGAAAATGTTCAAACCCGTTTTTGTGTGTGTATGTGTTTGACCCATTTGGGTGTGATGTGTATGATGTGTTTAGAGTATGATTTCGGGCTTGTGTGTGCTTGTATGGTGTTATGGTATGCATTCTTAAGGTCCAGGAGGGTTAATTTAGGCTTAGAATGGGTTTGGATGAGCTTGGAGGCCGAAAATGGCAGATTGGGTTCGGGATGAACTCCATTCTGCATCAGCTAAGGCTAGGCGACCGAATGAAGGCCATACGGCCGAATGAGGGCGATTGAGGGTCATTCGCACGATTGGGATTCATCCGCGCGATTGAGGGTTCAATCGCACGACTAAGGTTTCAGTCGCACGACTGGGAGTCCAGTCGCATGGGGATTGCACGACTGAGGGTTCAGTCGCATAGATGCTTAGTCGCATGAGTCCATTCGCATGAGGTCAGTCGCATAGGTGCCCATTCGCAGTAATCCCATTCGCACAAGGTCCATACGCACAATTGAATGTTCATTCGCGTAGATGACCATTCGCATGAGCCCAGTCGCATGATGTTCAGTCGCATGGAGGCCATGCGACTGAAGAGTGTCCATACGCCCGAACAGGGCTGTTGCACTCGAAGGAATGTGTAGTTTGACTTTTGGCCTTCGGGGAAAGGTGCAGATGTAAGTTTTGACGTAAAGTAACCCGTAAGAGCATGTAAGAGGATGGTTATGGCCTTAGAGAGCATGTAGGGCATGGTGATGATGATGTTGCATGTTTATGCATATTATGAATGTATGATGTTGCCCTGTATGATGATGAATGTGTAAGATATGTTCCTTATTATGATGTATGCTTATCTTTCTTGTGGCTTTACATGTCATGCTAATGAATGAATGAATGAAGTATTATGTAATGTAAAGCGAAAGATAATGAAAGAGGAACATGAAGTAAGAATGCATGCGTTAATGAAAGATGAATGAACGATTGAAAGGCTTGCAAGCATATATATTGGGGTGAGCGACTTTGTGTTGCAAAAGACTCGGATGAAGTGCAATCATTTAGATTGCCTATGAGGTGAGCAACCTTGTCGTTGCAAAAGACTCGAGTAAAGTGCTATCGTAATGTTGCCTTGGGGTGAGCAACCTTGTTGTTGCAAAAGACTCGGATAGCTTGCTATCGTGATGGGCAATTGGGGTGAGCAACCTTAGGGGTGCAAAAGACTCGGATAGCGTGCAATCATTGAGATTTCCATTGAGGTGAGTGACCATGTTGTCGCAAAAGACTCGAAAGAAAGAATGAACGAAAAGAATGGAAGATAATGAATGAGATGAAAGATAATAATGACATTATCTATGTATACGTATGTTGAATGTTCGCGTGATAAAAGGAATAGTTTTAATGAATGTAAAGTATGTTTTATTATTAAAACTAGAACTCACTCAGCAACGCTGACTTTTATTACATTTTCCAGTTGGCAGGTAAATGATTGCTGAGGATGGCACGGCGAGGCTGCTCGGCTCTTTTGGGATGGCATCAAATTATATAACTTTTGTGATGTAATGCAAACATGAATTTTGTAACCGGATAATGATGTATTATTTGACAAAAGTAATTATAATGAAACGTGATGCCATTTTTGAATGTTTCCGCTGCAATGTTTTCTTAATGCAATGAAATAATATGTTTTACGTGCGATGAATGACCAACTGTAAGCGTCCCGGGAACGGGGCCTTACATGTTGGTATCAGAGCCAAAGTTTAAGTGAAATGGGTAAATTTTCAAAATAAACCTTAACTTAAACTGAGAATGGGACGAATGGGGAATGGGATGCCAAACTGAGTAGCTGCGTGCCATCAGGTATTTTCTTAAAGTTAACAGGTTTTATGTGCGCATGGTATATGTTATGTGTTGTATGTTGATTTGAATGCTGATGTAGTCAGGACAGGTAATACTTGGGGTATGAAGAGTACAGTAAGTGGCTAATCACAACTGGCCACTGTAATTAGGAACTTACTATACTTGACATAAACTGAGTTGTTTCCTTGAATGACCGTGTTGGTGTTTGAATCTTTCAGTGTGTTAGAGAATGGCTGGTGGTAGATCTTCTAGAGCTTCTAGGGGTGGAGGCGGTGATGGCCCTGTTGCTGAACCACGCCCTAAAAGAGGAAGGCCTAGAGCTGAGAAGGAGGTTCCTGCAGAACCTGAGACTCCTCATCCAGAAGCTGGGGATGAGAGCGCGAACTTGAGGGCCTCGGTAAAGGAGGCTGTTGTTGAGGAAGTACATCAGGTCATGTAGACAATCTTACCGTCTGTGGTGACCGAAGTCATCAAGGCTGTGAAGGAAGGGGAAAGGAAGGAGAAGAACCGGGCCTCGGGGGAGCAACCGGAGCCTGAAACGATCTTCTCCGATAATGAGGAGGAAGAGGAAGAGGAGCCTGTGTGGGAGGTGGCACGTGGCTGTAACTACGGGGTGTTTATGAGATGCAAGCCCCCTACTTTTGACGGTAATGGCAATGCTGCCGCTGCTCACCGATGGGTGAGAGAAATGGAGGCTGTTCTCGACATCAGCGAGTGCCGGGAAGATCAAAAAGTAAAGTTTGCCACCCACTCCTTTGTGGACTCGGCACTATGCTGGTGGGACAACATTGTCCAAGCAGAGGGTAATCGGGCGATCGGGAGAATGAGGTGGCCCGAACTGAAGAAGATGGTGATCGAGGAGTTTTGTCCTCATCGGGAAATGGATAATGTTGAAAGGGAGTTTCTGCAACTGGAAGCGGGAACCATGACACACCAACAATACACCACGAAGTTCAACGAGATGGCACGTCTGGTGCCGGATCAAGTGACGCCTCTGTCCCGAAAGATCAAGAGGTATATACAGGGTTTGCCGGCGGATATTCGCAGGCACATGATCGCCGCCCGGCCGAGCACGTTTAGGTCGGCGGTGGATTTGGCGGGAAGATTGTATGATGAAAGAACGGTGGTGGTGACTGATGGTGGCAGAAAGAGCGGTGGTGAACGAGGCTGGCAGGGGTAGCGATTTGGTCGGGGCAATGCCTCGATAGGTAATAAGAAGGCACGGGTGGATGATCTCCGTGTGGTTATGTCAGGTGCGGGATCGAGAAGGTGTGGTAAATGTGGACGGGAGCTTAGCGGGGAGTGCAGGTTTGGGTCGAACTTGTGCTTTAGGTGTGGAAAGGCGGGGCACATGGCAAAGGACTGTCGCGCGGTCCGATGCTTTAACTGTGGTGAAGAGGGTCACGTGCTCAAAGATTGTAAGAAGCCGAGGGCTGAGAGTTCAGGGGCAAAGAGGACGGGAGGTGATGTACCGAGGGTGAGCGCCAGGGCATTCACCATGACACAGGAGGAAGCTAGAACGGACCCTGATGTCATGTCCGGTACGTTTCTGGTGAACCAAACTTTAGCTTCTGTGTTATTTGATTCGGGTGCTAGTAAAAGTTTTATTTCTGCTGCTTTCTGTGCTAAGCTGCCTGTTAGTAGTAGATGTGTAGATGCGCCCTTCGATGTAGAAACTGCCATAGGTAAGTCAACCAGGATTTCTGAGATGATAGAGAACTGTGATGTGGAACTCGAGGGTCATAAGTTTCCTGTTAGACCGTTTGTGATGACCTTAGGTGGTTTTGACTTGGTTCTTGGGATGGATTGGTTAGCGGACTTCAAGGCGAACATTGTGTGTCGCAAGAAGATGATTCGGTTGTTGGCGCCTGACGGTAGTTCAGTGACGGTTTATGGTGATCGGGTTACTACGATTCCGAAGGTGATCTCGATGGCAGTGGCGGGAAAGTGTATGAGGCGTGGGTGTAGTGCCTACTTGGGCTATGTGAAGGATGTGGATACGCCAACACCACAACTTGCCAATGTACCGGTTGTGTGTGACTTTCCAGATGTGTTTCCAGAAGATTTATCAGGAGTGCCACCTGACAGAGAGATTGAATTTCAGATTGATCTGATACCGGGTGCCCAACCTGTCGCCAAGGCACCGTATCGGTTGGCTCCGACCGAGATGAAAGAGTTAATGGAGCAGTTGCAAGAGTTGCTTGATAAGGGGTTCATTAGACCGAGTATCTCTCCTTGGGGTGCTCCGGTCCTGTTTGTAAAGAAGAAGGACGGTAGTATGAGGATGTGCATCGACTACCGCGAGCTGAATAAGTTGACAGTGAAGAACCGATACCCATTACCGAGGATAGATGATTTGTTCGATCAGCTTCAGGGTGCCAGTTGGTTTTCAAGGATAGATCTTCGATCTGGTTACCATCAGTTGAAGGTGAAGGAGCAGGATATTCCTAAAACAGCTTTCCGTACGCGTTATGGTCACTACGAGTTTCTTGTCATGTCTTTTGGCTTGACCAACGCGCCAACTGCTTTTATGGATTTGATGAACCGTGTGTGTCGGCCTATGTTGGATAAATCAGTGATTGTGTTTATTGATGATATCCTGATTTACTCGAGGAGCGAAGCAGAGCATGCCGGACACATTCGGGAGGTTCTAGAGACGTTAAGAAGGGAAAAGTTGTATGCTAAATTCTCCAAGTGCGCGTTCTGGTTGCGCGAAGTTCAGTTCTTGGGTCACGTGGTGAATCCCGACGGGATAATGGTGGACCCGGCGAAAGTGGAGGCGGTTATGCAATGGAAGTCACCAAAGACGCCATCCGAGATTCGTAGCTTCTTGGGTTTGGCGGGCTACTATAGAAGATTCATCCAAGACTTCTCTAAGATTGCTTCTCCACTGACTAAGTTGACCCGAAAAGATGTGAAGTTCGTATGGGGTCAAGCTCAAGAGAAGGCATTTGAAGAACTGAAGGCGAGATTGACAAAAGCTCCTGTTCTGTTGTTACCCGATGGAAGTGAAGATCTAGTGGTTTACTCCGATGCTTCTTACTCGGGGTTGGGGTGTGTGTTAATGCAGAGAGGAAAGGTTATAGCCTATGCATCCCGATAGTTGAAGGTTCATGAGGTCAATTATCCTACTCATGACTTGGAGCTGGTAGCCGTGGTTTTTGCTTTAAAGATTTGGAGGCACTATCTTTACGGGACGAAGTGCACCATATTCACTGACCACAAGAGTCTGAAGTACTTCTTTGAACATGAGGCAGAGTCGGTGGTTGGGACTTATAAAGGATTATGATTGTGAGATCCACTACCATCCGGGCAAGGCCAACGTGGTGGGTGATGCCCTTAGCTGAAAAGAGAGGCCCGAGCCGATTCGGGTGAAAGCCTACCAGTTGATCATGACCTCTGATGTAATGAAGCAGGTTAAAGAATTTCAAGATGAGGCACTGAAAGAAGATCATCTTAACTCTGAAAGAATGAGAGGTCTGGTTGGAGAATTGGGTGAAAACACGTTCGGCGTTAGAACCCGATTCGATCGTGTGTGGATTCCTCATTTTGGGGATCTACGGGTGAAGATTATGGATGAAGCTCACAAGACTCGGTACTCCATTCATCCTGGTGCCACAAAGATGTACCATAATATGAAGAAAGATTATTGGTGGCAGGGTATGAAGCGCGATGTGGTGGAGTACGTGAGTAAGTGCCTTACTTGCTTACAGGTGAAGGCCGAGCATCAAAAGCCGTATGGGAAGATACAACCTTTGGATATACCGGAATGGAAGTGGGAGCACATCACCATGGATTGCATTACAAAGCTACCGCGTACCCCGAAAGGGTATGATGCCATATGGGTGATAGTTGACCGTTTGACGAAGAGTGCTCACTTCCTACCGATCCGCGAGACATATTCATCTGAGAGGTTGGCTGATCTGTTCATCAAGGAAATTGTGACTCGTCATGGTGTGCCGGTGTCTATTGTGTCGGATCGCGACACTCGGTTTACATCTAAATTCTGGAAGAAGTTCCACGACGCTATGGGGACGAGGTTACATATTAGCACGGCTTATCATCCCCAGACTGATGGTCAGTCAGAAAGGACCATTCAGACGATGGAAGACATGCTTCGGGCATGTGTGATTGATTTTGGTGGAAGTTGGGATGACCACCTACCGTTAGCCGAATTCTCATACAACAACAGTTATCATGCCAGCATTGGTATGACCCCATATGAGATGCTATACGGTAGGAGATGCAGAACGCCTGTTTGTTAGGGTGACATTGGTCAGAAGGAATTGGGAAGCGTCGAGGTTATCGAGGCTACGACTGAGAAGCTTGAGAAGATTAAAGCCCTTCATGAAGGCATCCAAAGATAGACAGAAGTCGTATGCTGATAAAAGGCGCAGGCCGATTGAGTTCCAGGTGGGTGACCGGGTTATGTTGAAGGTCTCACCTTGGAAGGGTATCATTCGCTTCCGAAAGCGGGGCAAGTCGAGCCCAAGGTATATAGGCCCTTTCCGAATCGTTGCTCGAGTAGGAGAGGTGGCCTATAGACTTGAGTTGCTAGATGAGTTAAGTGGAATTCACCCGACATTCCATGTATCTTATCTAAGGAAGTGCTTAGCAGATGAAGATATGATTGTCCCATTGGAAGATATCGAAGTAGATGAACGGCTCAATTATGTGGAGCAACCAGTGGCAATCATTGACCGAAAGGAGAAAAGGCTGAGGAATAAAGTGGTTCCTCTTGTGCGTGTACAGTGGAAGCACAGGAAGGGATCCGAATCAACGTGGGAGACTGAGGAAGAAATGAGACAGCATTATCCACGTTTGTTCGAGGAATAAAAGGTTTCGGGGACGAAACCTATTTAAGGGGGGTGGACTTGTAACACCCGGAAATTTATTATTTTGAAGCCGGCGAAGAAAGAAAGGAAATAAAGTCCAAAGTCGAGGGACCAAACTCGCCAACGAAGAAAAGTTGGGGAATGTGGTGATATGTGTAGGGAGAGGGCAGCCCACTCTCCCCACACTTCACACATTTCGGGTTCAAGAGGGGGAAGAGAGAAAAGAAGAGAAAAAGAAGAAAAAGTGGTGTTTCGGGTGATTCGGGTGTCCAAATTCGTCGTGTGGCAAGCCAAATCGAAGCCCTTGACGTTGTGCTCGATTGTGTGAGTTCTAGGACCCCACTTTTACTTGTTTTCAACTGATTTTGGGGCTGGAAAATGTTCAAACCCGTTTTTGTGTGTGTATGTGTTTGACCCATTTGGGTGTGATGTGTATGATGTGTTTAGAGTATGATTTCGGGCTTGTGTGTGCTTGTATGGTGTTATGGTATGCATTCCTAAGGTCCAGGAGGGTTAATTTAGGCTTAGAATGGGTTTGGATGAGCTTGGAGGCCGAAAATGGCAGATTGGGTTCGGGATGAACTCCATTCTGCATCAGCTAGGGCTAGGCGACCGAATGAAGGCCATAAGGCCGAATGAGGGCGATTGAGGGTCATTCGCACGATTGGGATTCATTCTCACGATTGAGGGTTTAATCGCACGACTAAGGTTTCAGTCGCACGACTGGGAGTCCAGTCGCATGGGGATTGCACGACTGAGGGTTCAGTCGCATAGATGCTTAGTCGCATGAGTCCATTCGCATAAGGTCAGTCGCATAGGTGCCCATTCGCAGTAATCCCATTCGCACAAGGTCCATACGCACGATTGAATGTTCATTCGCGTAGATGACCATTCGCATGAGCCCAGTCGCATGATGTTCAGCCACATGGAGGCCATGCGACTGAAGAGTGTCCATGCGCCCGAACAGGGCTGTTGCACTCGAAGGAATGTGTAGTTTGACTTCTGGCCTTCGGGGAAAGGTGCAGATGTAAGTTTTGACGTAAAGTAACCCATAAGAGCGTGTAAGAGGATGGTTATGGCCTTAGAGAGCATGTAGGGCATGGTGATGATGATGTTGCATGTTTATGCATATTATGAATGTATGATGTTGCCCTGTATGATGATGAATGTGTAAGATATGTTCCTTATTATGATGTATGCTTATCTTTCTTGTGGCTTTACATGTCATGCTAATGAATGAATAAATGAAGTATTATGTAATGTAAAGCGAAAGATAATGAAAGAGGAACATGAAGTAAGAATGCATGCGTTAATGAAAGATGAATGAACGAATGAAAGGCTTGCAAGCATATATATTGGGGTGAGCGACTTTGTGTTGCAAAAGACTCGGATGAAGTGCAATCATTTAGATTGCCTATGAGGTGAACAACCTTAGGGGTGCAAAAGACTCGGATAGCGTGCAATCATTGAGATTGCCATTGAGGTGAGCGACCATGTTGTCGCAAAAGACTCGGAATAAAGAATGAACGAAAAGAATGGAAGATAATGAATGAGATGAAAGATAATAATGACATTATCTATGTATACGTATGTTGAATGTTTGCGTGATAAAAGGAATAGTTTTAATGAATGTAAAGTATGTTTTATTATTAAAACTAGAACTCACTCAGCAACGCTGACTTTTATTACATTTTCCAGTTGGCAGGTAAATGATTGCTGAGGATGGCACGGCGAGGCTGCTCGGCTCTTTTGGGATGGCATCCAATTATATAACTTTTGTGATGTAATGCAAACATGAATTTTGTAACCGGATAATGATGTATTATTTAGCAAAAGTAATTATAATGAAACGTGATGCTATTTTTGAATGTTTCCGCTGCAATGTTTTCTTAATGCAATGAAATTATATGTTTTATGTGCGATGAATGACCAACTGTAAGCGTCCCGGGAACGGGGCCTTACATCAATAAGATCATTAGGATTCACAAGCTCATCCTTAGTCAAATGAAAGTGTTATTGATTAACATTAACAATATCATCAGCTACATTCCTCATATACTCAAACAGAGGTACATTATCAACTCCTGTAATCACAACAAGTCTCTTATACACCACCTCAAAAACACTTTTAGAAAGGAGTTTAAAGTTTAATTTTTATAAAATACAAAACACAAGGGTTTAAATGGTAATTAATTAAAAGAAATAAACAACCCCAAACCCTAATCCCCACCCTTCGGCCGCAACATCCACCCCCACACCCCTCCCTTTGCGAATTCGACCAAGAACAAGCAAGAAGGCATCAGATTTGATAGATTTCAAGGGTTGCAACAAGTTAGAATCATCAAATACAACCCATTACACGTTTAAAGGTTAGAATTTTACAAGTTTCGGGGAGTTTTCTATTTGGCCGAACCCTAATTCGTGTATAGGTGTTCATGATGTCGAAATTGTTGTTGTTTGATGATGCTAGTATGTTAGTTAGATAGTATACATGTTGTTTAACGTTGATCATGCAAGAATGATACGTTTTTTATGAATTGTTCATGAACTTTGATTCAAGATAAACCCAAATTCGAAATTGATGTGATTATGTGAGATTGATGATTGTATGATGATTGTATGATGATAAGTAGGTTGTATGGATGCTAGATTACATTGATCTTGCAATAAATTGATGAATTGAAGGTTGTGTTCATAGGTTACTAATAATAGTAACTTTATTTTGCATGAAAGGGTGATTTGATCATGAATTGATGTTGTTGATGTGTTAATGATGATGATTAGGTGCTAGATTGTTGATATGAATGCTAGAAACCTTGGAATGAAAGTTGTAGTTTATAGTTTGCCAAAAGTAGAAACTTTTGATGTTGAATGTTCAGGAATTGCAAAGAGTTGGTGATGTAATGTGCTTGACAATGGTTCATGAGTATTAGATAATGATTTTGGTGCAAGAAATCTATGTATGATGTAGTCTAGTTCATACCTTGCCAAAAGTGGAAACTTTTGTTCATAATGATTGATGGATTATGATGGTTAGGTATTGTTGATCATGCCTAGATGTTGTTATGAGCTTGAATTGGTGTATTATTAATGAATCCATGAATACATTGGGTGTTTGATAGATTTTGGAACACACTTTCCCAAAAGGGAAACTTTATTTGCCCAAAGTTTGAAAGATGATAGTTTGAGCATGTTTGGGATAATAGGAGCATGTTAGTATGTTCATGGATGATTTCTAATGTGATAGAATATGTTAATTTACTTGTATGGAATGCTTGGATAATCATGGGTGATGTATGGACTTTGATGATCCTGTATGATGTTGATGTTGATTAGTAGTTAAGACATCATGTTTGGGACTGGAAATTGATTATTGTGGTGTATGTTGAATGCAATGAACATGGTTAATGAATATGATTGTGATCATCATACACGCATGCAAATCTTAGGCCCCTACTTAGTAGGATTGGCAGGGTTTAGGATGTGAAGTCGTGAGTGGCTTCACATGGCATGCAGTGCGTGATTTGATCTTTGTGTGGCGTGTTAGTTATGTTATAACTGGTGGGCATGTTAATGTTTTAAATTCGCATGACTTGTATGATATTTAGTGGTATGATGATCTAAGTTATGCATTGGGTAAAGTAGCACCTCATGTGATCTAGTTGAATGTTAACCATGTATGTTATATGTTCACGGTTGCCTAATTGAATTATAACTCATGATGTCACCAAAGGGTCAAACGGGTCAACTGAGTCAAACGTGTCTGTTTTCTGAAACCTTGAGTCTTTGTTTTTAGTGTGTAGGGTTCTACATATTCTCTGTTTACACGTACTTATGTACTTACATGATCTAGGTAACCTCTGAAGGTTGTCTGTCCACTCTTTCTTTCAAGTAAACCCTAAGTATTCATTTCGCATATCAGGTGAGTTCATGCCCCACTCTTTACTTAATCTCTTTTGGGGGAGATAGCATACTGGTAATTTACAAACACTTTATATATATTTAAGTTGTGTATAATATTGATATAGTGCTGTTTACTTTGGAAAAGTCCTCACACTTTCGAATTGTTAATATTGAATATCAGGGAAACTTGGGTAGTACTACTAGGTCTGACGAGCCCCACCTGTGTGACTCGAGGTCAACCGGGTGAAATTTGTCCTATTGAACATTGTCACGACCTGGTAAGTCGTGACAGGAGGCAACAACTTATCACAGTTAGCTTCAATTGCGAAATCACTATAAATTAATATTTATTGTTAATAGACTAGCTATCTATTACAATACACTGCTTATATATCACAACTGTTAAATTGTTTATATTTGAACGCCAACTCTTGAACTCACCAACCGTTGTGTTGACATTTTTAGTATGCTATTCTCAGGTCGTTAACTTCGCTTGCCATTAGGAGCACAGCACGGGTTCATCATGCATATTAAGACTTTGTTTTAAAGACATCCTTGTTGGTTTCTTTTTATTAATGATTATTCCTTTGGGTTGGCACGTGTTTTGCCATATTATGCACTTATATACTTTGGGTTTCTTTACTTACAAAACGCTTCCGCATGGTTTTAAAGTTTGAACTTTGGTTGATTTTATTTAAATGTGGCATATAGACTCGTTCTGAGTAACTATTGACTGTGATCCTGGTTTGTTCACACGCCTTGCGGTAAAACACCGCACGTGGATTTTGAGGGTGTGACAGATTGGTATCAGAGCCTTTGGTTATAGGGAACTAGGTTGCATACACACTAGACTATAACCGCACACAGTTAGTTAGTTACCTCTCCCTTATTTCATCTACTGTATACTCATTTGCATACATGTCACACTCTCTACAACATGGCATCGTCATCGAGAACTCTGGGTAAGCGACCTGCATCACCTACACGATCTGAGTCCCCACCTCCTGCACCTGTACCCGACAATGGACCCGACTAGCCCCGTCTAGCTTATCCTCGAGGGGAGATTGATTGTGATCAACCTTTTGCATTGATGAAGCGTGACCCCCCACGAGATTGGAGTTTCTACCCTAAGTTCGTTAATTACATAATGTATAGGGAGCGCGTACCTGTTTCGAGGCCCAGGACTAGGAGCAACGTTGAGCAGCCAATGCCTTCTCTTCCGCGGACGGTGCAGTCCAATGAGCAACTGATTGCTGCACTGGTGGCAACACTGGATATTGAGCAGCAACGAGTCAGACGACTCACGAGTGATGTTTGTACACTGCAGCACGAGGTGTACAAACTACGACATCAAGTGGATGAACTCGAGGAGCAACACGGGAAGACCCTAAAAGGGTGTCACCATATGGAAGATGGTATTATAGCACTTAGAGGACACGTGGCTGCTCGTGAACAGTGGGATGCAGTAGCTGATAACAGAATTGCTACCTTAGAAGCCCAATTGGCAGCGCTTCAGATTGCCATAGCTCCTGCTCCTGTAGAGGACCTTGGGGATGAGGATCTCGAGGAGGATCCCGGGGAGGAGGAACCGGTGGAGACGGAAGATGACAACGATGGGTCGGATGTCGTCGATTGATTTCCTTTATATATGACTTGGACTATGTAGTGTTTTCTCTCTTTTGGAAACCTATGTGGGAAGGGTTGTTTCCCCACCATAACGACAAACTTAAATTATGACATTGGTGGATACATTGTGACTCATTTACAATTTATTTATCTTGGTTATCGTTTTTGTTATGAATGTTGTGGTTGTGATGATTCATTATTCCTTAATGTTTACTGTACTTCAATGGGATAAATGTGTTTGATGTTACTCATTATGTATTTGTGAATGTAAAGTGAAAAATGGACGCCCATGGACGTGGACGTGGACGTGGGCGTGGGCGCGGACGTGGACGTGGCGCCGGAGATCATGGCGGTGGTGCTGTAAACATGACCCCTGCTGATTTAGCTGCCCTGATAAACGAGCATGTTTAGGCAGCGGTGGCTGCTGCCCAGACGGGACAGCCAGCAGGTAAACAATGATAGAAAGTTAAACCAATTATCCCGAGTAACCAATGTTTGATCAATGTTTGTTGTGTTAAAGCAGGACCACTGGTGTGTACCTATAAGTCGTTTATGGACTGTAAACCACACACCTACAGCGGTACTGAAGGGGCTGTAGGACTGGTGCGATGGTTTTTGAAGACAGAGTCTATTTTCTCCAAATGCAACTGCCCACCTGTTGATTAGGTGAAATACGCCACCGAGACTCTGGAAGGTGCCGCTCTATCCTGGTGGAACGCGCAAGTCCAGATGCTAGGACAAGCAATGGCAAATGGGCTTCCCTGGACTGAATTCAAGGAGATGATGACTGAGGAGTACTGTCCTCGAAGCGAAGTGCAAAAGCTGGAGATGGAGTTCTGGCAACTTAAGATGCAGGGCTCGGAAATTGAGCCCTACACCACCCGAACCCATGAACTAGCCACCCTATGCCCGGGGATGGTAAACGAAGTGCACAAGAGGGTTGAGCATTACATACGAGGATTAGTACCCGAAATTCAAAGCATGGTGACTGCTTCCAACCCGACCACGATTCAGCAAGCCATCAAGTTAGCTCATAAGCTAACTGATCAAGCAGTGGAGCAAGGACGTTTACCTAAGCGGGGCGTTGTGGCGAGCGTGCCCGACAACAAGAGGAAGTGGGATAGTTCCAACAACAACAAATCATTATCATCCAGCGGTCAACCCCAATCTCAACAACAACAACAGCCAGTCCAGCAACAACGGAGGTTCGATAATAACCGTAACTTCAACCAGACGGCTTCAAATAATCAAGGACCCAGTGGTTATGGTGGTAGACATCCGAAGTGCACTCGGTGTAATTACCATCATGTGGGAAGGTGTGATAATTTCAAGTGTCAACGTTGTGGTAAGATTGGACACGTTGCTAAGGATTGTCGTGGTGAACTGTTAAGGAAGCCGCAACAACCTCAGGAGACTCCCAAAGGTTGTTTTGAATGTGGGAAGGAAGGGCATTACAGGCGAGACTGCCCACAACTGCGGAAGAATGGTAATGGTAATAACGGCAATGGCCACAACAACAACAACCACGGTAATAACAACAATGGTGGCAATAGTACTGGTAATGGCGGCAACAAAGATGGAGCCAAAGGGAGAGCCTACGTCATTGGCTCAGGTGAGGCTCTAAATGACCCCACAACTGTTACTAGTAGGTTTTCTATTAATGGTTGTTCTGCTACGGTACTATTCGATACTAGAGTCGATAGGAGCTTCGTGTCCTTAAAGTTCTGTAGTCATTTAAGTGATATACCCTCCGCCTTAGAATCTAAATACACCATAGAATTGGCCGACGGTAAACAGATCCATGTAACGCATATCCTTAAAGATTGTAAGATAGAGCTTGCCTGTCATACTTTCGCTATAGATCTTATGCCTGTTACGCTGGGGAGTTTTGATGTGGTGATAGGCATGGATTGGCTCTCTAGCAAGCAAGCGGAAGTCATATGTCATGAGAAAATCATACGGATTCCGGTTGGTGACGAAATCCTTACAGTCAGAGGTGATAGGAGTGGTGCGGTGATAGGCATCATCTCATACATGAAAGCCCAAAAGTTGTTGCGAAAAGGTCGTTTGGCTATTCTAGCACTCGTCACCGATAAGCAACCGGAAGAAAGAAGAATGGAGGACATCCCCGTAGTGCGTGACTATCCTGAGGTGTTTCCAGAGGATCTTCCTGGACTACCACCTCTCCGTCTAGTGGAATTCCAAATCGAGTTGACTCCCGGCGCAGCCCCGATTGCTAGAGCACCTTATTGATTAGCACCGAACGAACTACAAGTGTTGTCATCACAACTTCAGGAGCTTTTAGATAAGGGCTTTATTTGACCTAGCACATCACCTTGGGGAGCCCCTCTCCTATTTGTTAAGAATAAAGATGGCACATTCCGGATGTGTATCGATTATAGGGAGTTAAACAAAGTAACAGTCAAGAACCGATACCCTTTACCTCGTATTGACGACTTGTTTGACCATCTTCAGGGATCAAGCTATTATTCGAATATTGACTTGAGATCCAGCTATCATCAACCTAGAGTCCGAGAAGGAGACATTCCCAAAACTGTGTTTCGTACTCGTTATGGTCATTATGAGTTCTTGGTCATGCCTTTTGGGTTGACTAATGCACCTGCTGTGTTCATGGACCTCATGAACCGTGTGTGCAAACCCTACCTCGATCACTTCGTCATTGTGTTTATCGATGATATATACTGATATATTCTAGGACCAAGGAGGATCACGAAGAACACTTACGAATGATCTTAGAACTATTGAAGAATGAGAAACTGTATGCCAAATTCTCTAAGTGTGACTTTTGGATACGAGAAGTGCAATTTCTAGGTCATATTGTTAATGAGAAGGGGATACATGTTGATCCTGCAAAGATTGAGGCGATAAAGAATTGGACTATACCCAAAACGCCGAGCGAGATAAGGCAATTTCTGGGATTAGCAGGATATTACCGACGATTCATAGAGGGATTCTCTAAGATGGTACCTCTCACAGCCTTGACTCACAAAGAAACGACATACAAATAGGGTGAGAGTCAAGAATCGGCTTTTCAATCGTTAAAACAGAAACTCTGTAGTGCACCGATATTGGCAATGCCAGAGGGAACGGATGATTTCATGGTGTATTGTGATGCATCCATTCAAGGATTGGGTTGTGTCTTGAGGCAACGGGAAAAGGTGATAGCCTTTGCCTCGAGACAACTAAAGGTTCATGAGAAGAACTATACCACCCATGACTTAGAATTGGGTGCAGTGGTTTTTGTCTTAAAGATCTGAAGACATTACTTGTACGGTACCAAGTGCACTATCCACACCGATCACAAGAGTCTTCAACATAGCTTCGAGCAAAAGGAGTTGAATATGAGGCAACGACGTTGGGTGGAGCTACTAAACGATTATGATTGCGCTATCAAGTATCATCCGGGAAAGGAGAATATGGTTGCTGATCCCTTAAGCAGGAAAGAAACAGCTAAACCCAGACGGGTACGAGCTTTACAACTTACTATCAGTACCCAACTGCCCGAACAAGTTAAGGAGGCACAGATAGAAGCCTTAAAAGCGGAAAATGTTGGTTCTGAGTTGTTAAGGGGAATGGATAAACAACTAGTGGTGAAAGAGGATGGAATTCGGTACTTCATGGATAGACTTTGGGTGCCTGTCTATAGAAATCTAAGGGATTTAGTTATGAGTGAGGCACACAAATCTAAGTATTCTATACATCCTGGATCTAACAAGATGTACCATGGCCTAAAGGCGCACTACTGGTGGCCTAACATGAAGGCGGATGTAGCTACGTATGTGAGCAAGTGTTTGACCTGCTCGAAAGTAAAGGTGGAATACCAAAAACCATCCGGACTGTTGCAACAACCCGAGATACCAATGTGGAAATAGGAACAAATCTCCATGGATTTTATTACCAAGTTACCCCGAACTAATACTGGTTGTGACACAATATGGGTTATTGTGGACTGATTGACAAAGTCTGCTCATTTCCTTGTAATTAAGGAAACTGACAAGATGGAGAAATTAACCCGATTGTACCTTAAATAGATCATTTCGAGACATGGTGTACCGATCTCAATTATTTCTGACCGCGACACTCGTTTCACGTGACATTTCTGGCAATCACTACAGAAATCTTGGGTACACGATTAGATATGAGTACTGCATATCACCCACAGACGGATGGCCAGAGTGAGCATACCATACAAACGTTGGAGGATATGCTACGTGCTTGTGTGATTGGCTTCAGAAATAATTGGGAAATTCACCTGCTATTGGTGGAGTTTTCTTATAACAACAATTATCATACTAGCATACAGGCAGCACCTTTAGAGGCGTTGTATGGGGAAAAATGTAGATCACCAGTTTGTTGGGCGAAAATTGGTGATAGTCAACTGACAGGTCCCGAGTTAATTCATGAGACAACTGAGAATATTGTGCAAATACGAAACCATATGGCTGCAGCACGAGATAGACAGAAGAGTTATGCTGACAAGAGACGGAAACCTTTAGAGTTTCAGGTTGGTGACAAGGTTTTATTGAAGGTCTCACCCTGGAAAGGCGTAGTTCGGTTTGGCAAACGAGGAAAAAGCTAAATCCGAGGTACGTTGGACCATTTGAAATAGTGGAAAGAATAGGTCCAGTGGCCTATCGACTAGCCCTACCTAATTCGCTAAGTGGAATACATGATGTATTTCACGTGTCGAACCTAAAGAAGTGTCTAACTGATGAAAAAATGGTCGTAACACTAGAAGAAGTTCAAGTGGATGAACAATTACACTTTATTGAAGAACCAGTCGAGGTGATGGACCGTGAGGTGAAAACACTTAAGCAAAGCAAGATACCCATAGTCAAAATCCGTTGGAATTCGCGACGTGGACCGGAATTCACGTGGGAACGAGAAGATCAAATGAAGCTTAAGTACCCTCAACTATTCGAAAAGAGGATGCCAGCAGACGAAGGTATTAATTTAAATTTCGGGACGAAATTTCTTTCAACATGGGGATGATGTGACAGCTCATCCAAATCTCACTCGATTACGATTTCTGTGTGCCAATGCAGTAGACCAGTGATGAAACACTCTCACCATGTAACGCAATTTTCGGGACGAAAAATCTTTCAACATGGGGATAATGTGACATCCGGTAATTTTCCGTTACGAAACTCCGTTAGTTCCATTACGTCTTGTATACACGTGTCTTGGGCACACACTAGTTGTTGTTTAACGTTGGTGACTTTAAAATAATTAATAATGACAAACTAGTAATAATCTAATCAATAATGTGATTATTGTATTATGCTTATGTGTTTGCGTGTTTTAAATGTTCATTGTGAAAATTAATCGCGTAACGTGGAAACGTGTGTATTAATTCGTATGCTTGGTGTTAAGTAAATATAAAATATATAGTTGTTATTATTAGGTTATATGTTTAATAACTTAGTTAAAACACTTTTAGAAAGGAGTATAAAGTTTATTTTTTATAAAATACAAAACACAAGGGTTTAAATGGTAATTAAGCAAAATTAAAAGAAATAAAACAACCCCAAACCCTAATCCCCACCCTTCGGCCGCGACATCCACCCCTACACCCCTCCCTTTGCGAATTCGACCAAGAACAAGCAAGAAGGCATCGGATTTGATCGATTTCAAGGGTTGCAACAAGTTAGAATCATTAAATACAAGCCATTACACGTTTAAAGGTTAGAATTTTACAAGTTTTGGGGAGTTATCTATTTGGCCGAACCCTAATTCGTGTATAGGTGTTCATGATGTCGAAATTGTTGTTGTTTGATGATGCTTGTATGTTAGTTAGATAGTATACATGTTGTTTAACGTTAATTATGCAAGAATGATACGTTTTTGATGAATTGTTCATGAACTTTGATTCAAGATAAACCCTAATTCGAAATTGATATGATTATGTGAGATTGATGATTGTATGATGATTAGTACGTTGTATGGATGCTAGATTACATTGATCTTGCAAGAAATTGATGAATTGAAGGTTGTGTTCATAGGTTACTAATAATAGTAACTTTCTTTTGCATGAAAGGGTGATTTGATCATGGATTGATGTTGTTGATGTGTTAATGATGATGATTAGGTGCTAGATTGTTGATATGAATGCTAGAAACCTTGGTATGAAAGTTGTAGTTTATAGTTTGCCAAAAGTGGAAACTTTTGATGTTGAATGTTAATGAATTTCAAAGAGTTGGTGATGTAATATGCTTTATAATGGTTCATGAGTATTAGATAATGATTTTGGTGCAAGCAATCTATGTATGATGTAGTCTAGTTCATACTTTGCCAAAAGTGGAAACTTTTGTTCATAATGATTGATGGATTATGATGATTAGGTATTGTTGATCATGCCTAGATGTTGTTATGAGCTTGAATTGGTGTATTATTAATGGATTCATGAATACATTGGGTGTTTGATAGATTTTGGAACACACTTTCCCAAAAGGGAAACTTTATTTACACAAAGTTTGAAAGATGATAGTTTGAGCATGTTTGGGATAATAGGAGCATGTTAGTATGTTCATGGATGATTTCTAATGTGATAGAATATGTTAATTTAGTTGTATGGAATGCTTGGATAATCATGGGTGATGTATGGACTTTGATGATCCTGTATGATGTTGATGTTGATTAGTAGTTAAGACATCATGTTTGGGACTGGAAATTGATTATTGTGGTGTATGTTGAATGCAATGAACATGGTTAATGAATATGATTGTGATCATCATACACGCGTGCGAATCTGAGGCCCCTACTTAGTAGGATTGGCAAGGTTTAGGATGTGAAGTCCTGAGTGGCTTCACATGGCATGCAGTGCGTGATTTGATGTTTGTGTGGCGTGTTAGTTATGTTATAACTGGTGGGCATGTTAATTTTTAGATTCGCATGACTTGTATGATATTTAGTGGTATGATGATCAAAGTTATGCATTGGGTAATGTAGCACCTCATGTGATCTAGTTGAATGTTAACCATGTATGTTATATGTTCACGGTTGCCTAATTGAATTATAATTCATGATGTCACCAACGGGTCAAACGGGTCAACTGAGTCAAACGTGTCTGTTTTCTGAAACCTTGAGTCTTTGGTTGAAGTGTGCTTAGGGTTCTACATGTTCTCTGTTTAGACATACTTATGTACTTACATGATCTAGGTAACCTCTGAAGGTTGTCTATCCACTCTTTCTTTCAAGTAAACCTAAGTATTCATTTCGCATATCAGGTGAGTTCATGCCCCACTCTTTACTTAATCTCTTTTGTGGGAGATAGCATACTGGTAATTTACAAACGCTTTATATATATTTAAGTTGTGTATAATATTGATATAGTGTTGTTTACTTTGGAAAAGTCCTCACACTTTCGAATTGTTAATATTGAATAGCGGGGAAACTTGGGTAGTACTACTGGGTCTTACGAGCCTCACCTGTGTGACTCGAGGTCAACCGGGTGCAATTTGTCCTATTAAACATTGTCACGACCTGGTAAGTCATGACAGGAGGCAACAACTTATCACATTCAGCTTCAATTGCGAAATCATTATAATTTAATATTTATTGTTAATAGTCTAATTATCTGTTACGATACACTGCTTATATATCACAACTGTTAAATTGTTTATACTTGAACTCACCAACCGTTGTGTTAACTTCGCTTGCCATTAGGAGCACTGCACGGTTTCATCATGCATATTAACACTCTGTTTTCAAGACATCCTTGTTGGTTTCTTTTTATTAATGTTTACTCATTTGGGTTGGCGTGTGTTTTGCCATTTATGCATTTATATACTTTGGGTTTCTTTACTTACAAAATGCTTCTGCATGGTTTTAAAGTTTGAACTTTGGTTGATTTTATTTTAAATGTGGCATATAGAGTCGTTCTGAGTAACTATTGACTGTGATCCTGGTTGTTCACATGCCTCGCGGTAAAACTCCGCACATGGATTTTGAGGGTGTGACACCTTTCTCCAAATTGAATATGAACCCATTCATATTCCACTTAGCCATGTTGAATCTTCCATTAATGGCTATTGCTACTATTGGAAATGCTATGTCAACTGGAAATGAGTTCCATCTTGTACTTCTCTTTGACATATAGTGCTGAAAAATGTAGCAAAGTAGCTTCCAGTGATTGTAGACTCTAGCCCTAAAGAATTGCTTCTTTCGAAAGTTATCTGGGTGACGCATCTGCATGAATGTCTCTCTACATTCATTAAAAGTGTATTCAGATAAATCTTGATCATCATTTTCACCCAGTATTAAAGCACTCCTTATAGAATCTTCAGAGACTTAAATCATTCTATCATTTGAAATGAATCCTCTCAAAACTTTTCTTGTATTATCATTGTGAATCCAAGGATAGTCAACAGGAATTATCAGTGTCGGTTGATGGCAAGTCAACGTTTGCGGAATCAACGTTGATTTGGTTTAATTGTTTTAAATAACTTTAAATATCAATAAATGATCAAGAACACATGTAACAAAACACAATTAATGATTAATCAGTATTTCATTAGAACATGTTAATGATTACAAATATAATGAATGAATGATATCAAAGTATGCTATGATGTGACGGCTGCTAGGGTTTGATTGAGAGACTTTGAAGTGATTGTCGTATTGCTATTGCTGTTGTCGATCAATCAATCGTCTAACACAATCGTAGTTGAATCGAAACCTAGGATCCATATATATAGACAGTGATGTTTCAGTTATAGGAAACACCGGATCTCTTGGGATTTGATTTGTTTCAGTTAAGGAATCATCAGATTTCTCAGGATTCGCATAACTGCCTTGTTGACTTGTTGACTTGTAACACTTGTATTATACAAGTGTTTGGACTCCGCAGGAATAGTGTCTTCAGTAGGAATTTGTTCTTCCGTAGATGATTTGTTCATCCGTAGAAGATCTTAGGATGTAAAATTACTTGTAAGAAATATATCTACGGAAGAACAAAATGTTCATCCGTAGATGTTTCTTACACTTGGTCAATTTCATAAATTGACCAATTATAATGTTTGTACCTGCAACCATTCATAAATCAACACACACATAAATGGGTTAACCTATATATTTAATGCATACACAATAATGAATTTCAAATATTCATTACAGATGTTAATTCAAGTACTAAACCTATACATAATGAACTAGATCTACTGATCCTAGACCTAACAATACTCCTCCTTAGGCTTAGATACTTGCAATCAGTTCTTCAAAACTGAAAGTTCCTTGACTCTGGGAATGATTTTGTTGTAGAAGTAAGACACAACAGTCTTCTGATCATCATACTTGTAGTTAATCTTCATCTTGCTGAACTTCTTTAGAGTCTTAAAACTGATCCCCAGAACATCTTCCTCAGTAGTGAGTGTGTCTAACACATTGTTGTTATTCACCACTTCTAGCTCATCTTGCTCTGAAATTCTGAGTTCTGTTACTTCATCAAAAGTTGTTCCCTTTAGCAGTCCAGCATTGAATCTTCTTCTTTTGTAGGCTTTGGCATGTAGTTTGTCAATCACTTGGATCACATGGACATGCAAGAACAAATCATTTTGGGCTTTTTCATCAGTCAGCTTGGGAAAGAATTTGTCATTGAGATATGAGGTGTAGCTGGGGTGGAGAAATTTGATTTCCACAGGATCAAAAATCCTGATCCTGTCAGCTTTCTTGTTTTCAGCAATTCTTAGCAAGACCAACTCCTTTGTCTTCTCAACATAACCCCATCCACTGATAGGGTATGTGAATTGAGTCCCTTTAATGCATTTGATTGCTGCTTTATACTTTTGTAGCCAACCCTCTTTAAGAATTCATCATCTACATGTTCTGAGGCATTGGACTTGTATCTTTTGAGCCCTTTGATTCTCTTCTGATGCTCTATATCTTCTCTTTTAGCTTCTATCAGGACATCATCTTTAAATTTAGTTTTCAGCTTTCCCACTAGAGTTGAGAAGTCTCTTCCTCTAGGGTGAATTGGATAATTGCAGATGATCAAACTTTGAAGATCTTTGATGTCATTCTCTGGCAGACTCACCACTGAGAGTACATCATGGAAGTATTCAACTCTTCCAGATGTTCTTTTAATAATGGCACAATCCCAGTCTGGATCATATTTCCAGGCCATGATCCTGTTTTCTTCCACAGAACTGGGAGTTGTGAGGTGGTCTATTAGTTGTATCAGAGTGGACTTCTGCTCAGTTATCTCCCTCGCTGTAGTCCCAAGTGGCCATACTTTGCCTGGTATTACTTCTCTTGGCTATCTGATTAATTTGTCCTTCCCTTTGTGCTGATCTTTAGATTCAACTGTTATAGGTTCAGCAGGTTGTTTGCTTTGTTGCACATAAGATGGATGTGGAGCTTCAGTTCTGAATTTTACACCAGTATCCAGCTCAACTTTCATCACATGCTCCATCATCCTTCTAAGTTCTCCTACTGATCTTCCCTTAAGCTCATGTGGTTTGTAATTATGGCCTTGTAACCAGCAAGTCATGTTGTATTTGCTCAGCTTAGCTGTGTCACAATGTCCCAACTCCTTCTTTGTCTTCTGGATGGATTGAAAGGTGCTGAAAGGTTGATAGTCACAATTTGGAATCATAAAGCATGCAAGCTCAAATTCTTTCAACAGATTCTTCATCTCAGCCATGTTTAGCCTCTCAACCATGTCATAAGGGAAACCATGGTTTATAAGTGTCATGAACATGGTTGATTCAGGCCTCTCTTCTAATATGTCGTTTGTAGTTAGAAGATCATCAGCCTTTGAGACTTCTTGTTCTGGTGGAGAGTCTTCATTGATCAGCTCTTTCCACTCTTCATCACTATCATCATCCTGGTGAGAGATAGACTTCACAGTAGATAAATCTACTTAAGGTGTGTGTTCAGGAGATGTGAGCTTTTGTTTCTTGGAAGAACTTTCATCAACAGTCATCTTCTTCTCTGCAGTACCAAGATACTTTCTCTTTCTTGAGTACAGAATCAGCTCTTTTGATACCTTAGTAGATTGTTTTGTTTGAGCAGTTAAAACATTAGCATTAGATTCTAATGTGCAGATCTTCATTTTCAGCTGCTCAATCTCTTCTTCTTTTCTTTTTTATCACATTTGACTGAGCAGTCAATGCTATTTGCTTGTTCAAACTTCATCATCATCCTTTCCTTTTCTTCCTTTTCAGTTGCTGCTGACTCTTTAAGCTCAGCCTCCTTATCAAGTAAAGCATCAATGACTTCCTTATCGCATTGAGCATCTTCTCTCAGCCTTTTTATTCTAGCTTGTTGTCTCATCAACTCTTCATCCTTTTCTATTATCATTCCCTTCAGCTCCTGTTTTCTTTGCTTTCTTTTGTTTGATTTCAGCACTAGGTTGTTATACTCAGCAACCAGATAACTCTTGCTGACAGGGACATCATTATCACTTAGATCATCTTCATTGTAGGCAATAATATCAACATAGTCTGCTTCTACATCTTCTTCCTGATGTCGAGAATCAATCTCATCATCTTTAACTTCTTCCAGATCAACACTTGCTGAGCTTGAACTGTGCTCAATGGCTTGATCTACAAGTTCTTAATGAGGTTGTTGTTGTTGTTGATGATCAGTGACTGGAGAGACTTGTTCAGTTTCATTTGAGAGTATAGGGGATTCAGTTTTGGATGATGACAGTTTAACTGTACTTGCTGGTAAGGCTAACTCTTTCTCCCCAGTGTATATGCTCTTAGTGGCTGAATTTTCTGGATTTGGAGAGATTGGTTTTGTGTTTTGGCTGGCTGGTGATTGTTGTTGGGGTGTTTGTTGTTGATTTGGTGATTGATGGTGGATAGGTGAGATTGGTTCTTTGTTTTGACTGGCTGGAGATTGTGGTTGGGGTGTTTGTTTTTTTTGGTGATTGAGGGTGAATAGGTGAGATTGGTTCTGTGTTTTGGCTGGGTGGAGATTGCTGATGTATGGGTGATGTATCTGGTGAGTGAGCATCTTGAGCAGAGTTGGTTGGAGAGTTCTCTTGTTCACCTTCCCACACAAGCTCTTGAGGAATGTTTGCAGTAGCATCCACCACATGTGCAAACATGTCCATGTCACCTCCTTCAAATTTCCCAGAAATTTTGTTCAGAACAGATCTACCAAGGTGTGCTTGAATAAACACACCACCCTCCACAGAAGTTCCAGGCAAATCAACATTAATGATTAGTTGAATAAACCTTGGAAACATATACATCTTATCAGCCTTCTGTACTTTAATGTGATCACATAGCCAGTTGAAGATGTACTTTGAGTAATTGAAGGTTCTTCCCTCAAAAATACCAATGATACCAGAGGATATATGTCTTGAAAATCTATCAAGCCCAGATTTTCTGTTTGAAATGCACTTCAGATAAGTGTGACACAGAAATCTGTATGGCTTACAAAGTCTTCCCTTCTTGATTTCTCTCTTTTCAAAATCACCATCATACCCCATCATGAGAAAAACTTTTTCAATGTATTCGTTTTCGAACACATCAGGGTGTCCGGCTTCAACAACTCCCAGTTTAAGAACCCTTCTTATTGTTTGTTCATCGATTCTCAGCCTTCGATTTTTAACATCAGCAACAATACCTTCACCATCTTCTTCTACATATGCAGATTTCCAGAAATCAGTGATATGTGATCGATAAATCACAGGCTCTGCTGATAGGGCATAGAACAGCCTCGATCTTCTTAGATATCTGATAATTTCTTGACACCCTTCTGAAACAGGATCATCAGGGTTAAGAAGGCACACACATTGTGTTCTCTCGCAAATCGATTATCCATCTGTTCATAAGAAAAAAAACTTCGTTAATATCACAATATTGATATGAGAATACGAACAGTTGTGAGATAAAACAAGAATCAAATGGTTCATTCTTGAATATTACGACATGTTTTACCTTAATAACAGCGGATTAAGAACACAGATATATATGTTTGTTTAAGGTTTTGATTTGGTAAAATTTGAATGCTGAGGAAGTGGGAAAAAAATTTGTTGAGTGAGTTTTTCTAGGTCTGAAAAGTGAGCTGAAAAAGCGAATAATGAATTTGAGAAGTCAAATACATTATTTATACTCTAAGACACATTAATTTATCTCATTTATTAAGTGTGACCAGATATATATGTTTGTTTAAGGTTTTGATTTGGTAAAATTTGAATGCTGAGGAAGTGGGAAAAAAATTTGTTGAGTGAGTTTTTCTAGGTCTGAAAAGTGAGCTGAAAAAGCGAATAATGAATTTGAGAAGTCAAACTACATTATTTATACTCTCAGACACATTAATTTTATCTCATTTATTAAGTGTGACCCTCAATGTATTCTTCCGCAGAATTAATTTATCTCATTTATTAAGAGAAACCCTGAATGTATTCTTCCGCAGAACATCTACGGATCAACAACATCTGCTGATGATGTGAAATTGTAACATTAAGTTACATTTGTTGATCTTTATTCATCCGTAGTTTACGAATCTACGGATAAACATTTAAGATTGATTTCCACATTGTAGTTTCTGCTGATGCTTAAGGTAGCACAATGCAGAGAAAATAACACTTTTTCATGTATTCTACTCCCCCCCTAAATTTGTGATTAATGGTGAACTTAAGCATTTATCATTAATTTCTTTAAGAGGAATAACATGATTTTTAACTGTATGATAATGAGCAGATATATATACACATATGAATGATGAGATCATACTATAATACTAAGCCTATCATGATGAGATATTTGGTGATTGATTACCTGAAACAAGTTGATTTGCAAGTATATTGTCCACATAAATCCATACAAGAGCTCATGTATCAACTAGGCATGTTGTTTATCATGTTTTCATATTGATTTGGAAATAACTGTTATGGGCTTCACATTCAATTCACAAAGGTTTTGTCCTCCCTTTGCAAGTCAAATCATCACTTTTTCACACTTAAGACTATGTACTTTAAGTTATAAGATCTATCTTGAGATGCATTTGGCATCTCATTGATGCATTGATGTAAAAGCTCAAGATAATATACAGTTTGATCACATAGGATTCTTTTGAGAGCTTAGATATGATCATCATCAGGTAACCAGGTCTTCACTCACGTAAAACAGAGGTGCCTTTAACCCAGGTATTTGTTCACACAAAACAGAGGGATGATGAGGATCATGATCTTTTCACCTTTGGTAACTGATATTCAGTATGGTGATCATACACCCAGGTCTTTGTTCACACAAAATAAAGGGAGTATGATTTGCAAAGATAGATATTATAAAGTGTTCACATAGTGTGTTTAGATGAGTGATTTGGTCACATTAGAATAAGATCACTTTGTATTCTCAAAATGAAGTTTCCCACAAACAATCATTTTAGCATTATGTTTGGCATGCACTCAGTTTAGTTTCCACTCAAGACGGATCTACTCACATATCAAGAAACTTGCTGAGATTTATTGTTATTTATTTATTCAGGAATAGGCCAAGCTATAGTGTACTATCATTTCCCACACATATGTCATGCTGAAGCATCATTACACACAGTATTTTGTTTGTTTAAACTTGATTAAACTAAGTTAATCATGCCTAGAGACTCAACAAGAAAATTAAATCTGACTGAATCAAAGGCTTTAGTGAATAAATCAGCAAGCTGATTTGATGTATCCACTTTGACTAACTTAATCAACCCCTTTTCTGAGCAATCTCTCAGAAAATGATATCTTATCTCAATATGTTTTGTTTTACTATGTTGCACAGGATTAGCAGGGATAAATATAGCTGCAGAATTGTCTATATAGATTGAAGTTTGAAGAAAGTTGTAACCATAGTCAAGCAATTGGTTTTGCAACCAAAGAACTTGAGAGCAACCAGCTGAAGCAGTAATGTACTTAGCCTCAGCTGTGGATACAAAAACATTGGTTTGTTTCTTGCACTGCCATGATACTAGCCTTGGTCCAATGAATTGGGATCCACCGGTTGTTGATTTTCTGTTACTGTTACATCCACCATAGTCACTGTCTGAATATGAGTAGAGTGTAAAGTCTCCATCCTTTGGATACCAAAGACCAAGTCCTAGTTTTCCCTTGAGGTATCTGAAAATTCTTTTTACATCATTGAGATGAGACTCCTTGGGATCAGATTGGTACCTAGCACATACACACACAGCAAACATAATATCAGGTCTACTGGTAGTTAAATACATAAGTGAACCTATCATTGATCTATATAATTTTTGATCAATAGATTTTCAAGAAGGATCAGGAGCAATCTTATCAATTGTTGATGCTGGTGTTTTGCATGAGGATACTTCAGCAAGATTGTATTTCTTCAGAATTTGATGCATGTATTTCTCTTGGTTGATGAATATCCCATCTGATTTTTGATGAACTTGAAGGCCAAGGAAGAAGGTTAATTCACCCATTGAGCTCATCTGAAATTCTAATTTCATCAGTTCTTCAAAATTCACACACAATCTCTTATTAGTTCAACCAAATATAATGTCATCAACATATACTTGAACTACTAATAGATCTTGATGTTCTTGTTTGAGAAAGAGTGTCTGATCAATAGTTCCTCTTTTGTAGCCATGCTTGAGTAAGAAAGATGATAGTGTTTCATACCATTTTCTTGGTGCTTGATGAAGACCATACAAGGCTTTATCTAGTTTGTATACCCTATGAGGATAATGAGGATCTTCAAAACCGGGGGGTTGTGACACATAAAATTCCTCATCAATCTTCCCATATAAGAATGCACACTTGACATCCATCTGATACACAGTAAACTTCTTATATGATGCATAAGCCAAAAACACTCTTATGGTCTCAATTCTTGCAACTGGTGCAAAAACTTCATCATAGTCTATTCCTTCTTCTTGAGTGTATCCTTGTGCAATCAACCTTGTTTTGTTTCGTACAATAATCCCTCTATCATCCAGTTTGTTTTTGTATAGCCATCTTGTTCCAATAGGATGTTGACCTTCAGGCAAATCAACAAGAGACCACACTTTTTGCTTTCTGAACTGTTGAAGCTCTTCTTGCATAGCTTCAATCCAGCTATTGTCTTTTAAAGCAGCAGTGATGTTTGGAGGCACCACTTGAGAAAGAAAACAGTTGAAGAGACAAAGGTTGGCTGTACTACTTTGGCTCCTTGTAGTTCTCTTTTCAGGATTTCCAATGATGTTGGCAAGTGGATGAGTCTTATGGATTCTCATTGAAGGAGTTGATTCAACTGGAATAGACGATTCCAGGTTAGTCATTTCCATTGCCTTAGACTGGTTCAGCTCAGGTTGAGAATTTAAGAAATAGTCAAAATGTTCAACTGGAGTTGAATGATCATGAGAGTCTGTTGTTTGGGCTGCAGAAGTATCTCCAGTTGTGTTTTGCTCTTCCGCATGAACTTCTTCGGAAGCATTTTGCTCTTCCGTAGGAACTTCTCCGGATGCATTCTGTTCTTCCGTGGGAACTTCTCCGGATGCATTTTGGTATTCCATAGGAACTTCTCCGGATGCATTTTGTTCTTCCGTAGGAACTTCTCCGGATGCATTCTGTTCTTCCGTAGGAACTTCTCCGGATGCATTTTGTTCATTTCCACATGTAGTATCTGCTTCTACTAAAATGTTTTCATCCGAAGATGGGCGTATCCTTGGAAAATCAGCAGATAAGGTTACTTTAGTCATAAGAGATGGAACAAATGGATAACATACTTCATCAGATCCTGCATTGTTCAAATGATCATAGTTAAATGATTTGGATAAAGCATCTATGTCAAATAACCATGATGAACCTTTAACTGACTTTGTAAATACAGTTTCATTAAAAGATACATTAGGAGTCTCTTCCACAATGTTATGTTGTGGAATATACACTCTATATGATTTTGATGTTGAAGAGTATCCAACAAAGAAACCATCATATGCTTTTTTTGAAAATTTTCCCAATGACTCTTTTATGTTCAAAACAGTTACATGACATCCAAAGACTTTCAGATATCCTATGTATGGTCTTCTTTTAAATAGGAGCTCATAAGGATTTTTGTTATGTTCTTTGACAATTAATGTTCTGTTTTGAACATTGCATGCAGTATTCACAGCCTCAGCCCAAAAAGTGATAGGTAGTTGTGAATCAGCTAGCATGGTTCTTGCTGCTTCAATGAGAGTTCTGTTTCTTCTTTCAGCAACTCCATTTTGGTGTGGAGTCCTTGTGCACTAAAGTGTCTTGCAATACCTTTGCTCCTGCAAAAGGAATCCAGTTCAAAATTGACAAATTCAGTACCATTTTCACTCCTAAAAAGTTTAACTTTTGTATCAAGTTGATTCTCAATCTTGATCACAAAGTCCATTAATATTTCTGATGTTTCACTTTTTTGTTTTAAGAAAAAGACCCATGTGAATCTTGTGAAATCATCAACTATCACCAAACAATATTGCCTTTTTCAAATGCTCATTACATTGGTAGGACCAAACAGATCCACGTGAAGCAATTTGAGTGGTGTAGTATTAGTATTGATAGTTTTGGATTTATGTGACACTCTATGTTGTTTTCCTTTGTAACAAGAAGAACTTTGAGTTGAGCAATGAAACTCTTTAGTATCATCAAACAATGTAGTAATTGAGACAAATCTTCTGATAGTTTAGATATAAGCCATGTTTCATGTTTTGTGAGTGAAGTGTTGTTCATATCCAAAACATAAGTGTTTCCTTTTCTTGATGCTTTGAGGAGGATCCAATCTTCTGGAATAATAAATCCTGCCTTAAGAATGTAACAGTTAGTATCATCAAACAATGTAGTATAATTTTGATCAAAAATTTGAGACACACTAAGTAAATTATACACACAAAAATTTTTACTAAATTTTTACTAAGTAGATTACACACTAAGTAGATTTACAGTAATTTACTTTATCAAATTTGAGTACACCATTTGTTATCATCCCTTCACCAACAATTTTACCTCCTATTTTATCCCCACCAAATGCCACATAAGAAGCATTTTTATGTTTGAAATCATGGAGAAGAGAACAATTTCCAGCCATATGCCTGGAACAACCACTGTCAACATACCACTTGTTGTCAGCTCTCCCATATTGTTCCTGCATTCAAAAAAGAAAATCAGTTAGAAGTGACAACCCAAAATCTTGGGTTTGTCAACAGAGTCTAAAATAGTTACTCCTTCATGAATAATTTTTGAAGTTTTAGTTTTAGATTTGGTTGATTCATTCTGATTTGATTTAGATGAGGATGATTCTGCTGAATGGGATGTTGATGAAATAGATTCTTGTTTCTTAATTTCTGCTTGACTCAAATCAACTTCATTTGTTTGAGTCTTTTGTTTTGATAATAAAACTTTAAATGTCTCACTATCTTTTGTTTTTGAAAGAGGTATTTGAATTCCCTTTTCAAATTTATCAAAAAATAAATCATCATCCTTTGATTCCTTATCTGTCAAATCTACCTTTTTGTTGGGTGTTTTTGACTGCTGACCAGTTGTTCTTTTCTTCATTGGATGAACACTTGATGACATTTTATCCTTTGATTTTGACTTTGATTTTAGATCAGGCTTCTTAAATTTTGACCCTTTTTCACAGTCAGTATCAGTTTTAGACTTATCTGACTCTTTCTTCTTTGTGCCTTTTGTTTGGTTCTTTTTGTTGAAATAACATTCCTGAGTGGAATGATTATTTTTGTTGCAGATGCCACAATGTTTGTTGAAGTAACATTCAGCTGTCATGTGATTGTTCATATTGCAAATGGAACAGTAATTATCAGTGTCGGTTGATGGCAAGTCAACGTTTGCGGAATCAACATTGATTTGGTTTAATTGTTTTAAATAACTTTAAATATCAATAAATGATCAAGAACACATGTAACAAAACACAATTAATGATTAATCAGTATTTCATTAGAACATGTTAAAGATTACACATATAATGAATGAATGATATCAAAGTATGCTATGATGTGATGGCTTCTAGGGTTTGATTGAGAGACTTTGAAGTGATTGTCGTATTGCTATTGTTGTTGTCGATCAATCAATCGTCTAACACAATCGTACTTGAATCGAAACCTAGGATCCATATATATAGACAGTGATGTTTCAGTTATAGGACACACCGGATCTCTTGGGATTTGATTTGTTTCAGTTAAGGAATCATTGGATTTCTCAGGATTCGGATAACTGCCTTGTTGACTTGTTGACTTGTAACACTTGTATTATACAAGTGTTTGGACTCTGCAGGAATAGTGTCTTCAGTAGGAATTTGTTCTTCCGTAGATGATTTGTTCTTCCGTAGAAGTATTGTTCTTCCGAAGGAGTCTTGTTCTTCCGATGGAAACTTGTTCTTCCGAAGAAAACTTCTTGTTGTTGATCCGCAGAATATCTTCGGATGTAAAATTACTTGTAAGAAATATATCTACGGAAGAACAAAATGTTCATCCGTAGATGTTTCTTACACTTGGTCAATTTCATAAATTGACCAATTATAATGTTTGTACCTGCAACCATACATAAATCAACTCACACATAAATGGGTTAACCTATATATTTAATGCATACACAATAATGAATTACAAATATTCATTACAGATATTAATTCAAGTACTAAGCCTATACATAATGAACTAGATCTACTGATCCTAGACCTAACAATCATCAAGTTCAATCTCTGCTGTTCTCCAGAACGTCTTGATCAATCTTGCATATATTGCTGGTCTTGCACACATAGCATACACATACTTTTTTCTTGGAAGAAATATGATTGAAGATCATGAATAGGTTGGACTCACTTTAGTATAGTTGTTTACTTTACTTGTAATAGGACTTTTGTTAGTTTTCTTTTGTATGTTCTTTGTATTGTGTAGTTTCGGCAGTCCAGCGAAACTGTGAGCGAATCTATACATTCGCTCACAGTTTGTTGTTCTAGTTTACCCGGCGAACTTGTGTTCTGCCGAGCGAAACTATAGTTTCGGCATGACAGTTTCGCTGGTAGCGAAACTGTCTGCGAAACTACAACTGCTATATATACTTTTGTCAATTCTCATTGTAAGGTAAGCTTGCAAAACCCAATCGTGGATCATTGTTGCAAGCTACCTATTGCAAGCAGTTTTTACACAGAAATATATTATGTGCTTCATGTTATTGATTGTTATTGTTCATTTTGTTATCAAATATGTGTTACAATTGTATTCTATCTTCTCAATTGTTATTGTTTAGCATGGATGTTAGATATTGAGTAATTCATCACTTCATTTGCACTGTTTTTCGATCACTTGGACCAACAATATGGTATCAGAGCCTTAGTGCTCTTGATTTGTTGGGTTTTTGTGGTTTTTGTTCAATATCTAGTCTCAATCAATTTTCATTGGATTATAAGGTGTTTTTGACATGGAAAGTGATTGAATTATGCTCGTTTTTGATTGAGGAAGATTCTACAATCATCAGATCTCAAATTCATTGAGTTTTGGATGATTTTAGATTGATTTTGAAGTGAAAAAGGGTTTTGAGATCGATCAGCAAAATTGGTGTTCTTACAGCGAAACTGTCATCATCTTTCAGCGAAATTATGAGTGATCTTGCATTAGAAGTTGTTTTCTAGAGATTCTGCGAAACTAATCCCTTGAACGAAAGTTCATCAGTGTTTGTGAACGATCAACAAGCAAAATTGTTGCCGAATTTATTTTTGAACGAAAGTTCAAGCTTGTTTCGTGCGAAGTTAGCAGCGAAACTATGCCAGTGGTGTCTCTGGTCAAGCGAAAGTGCTGCTGAAATTGCTAACGAAAGTGTCAGCTTTAGCAAAATTGTCAGCGAAAGTAATTCTTCAGCGAAATTGTCATCCAAGTCATCATTTTCTGCGAATTTGTCAGCGAAATTATAAACCTTTCTGCCGAAACTATAATGTCAAAATTAACTACTCTCACACTTGCTGATCTTGAAAGTGTTGCTCCTAATAGACCTCCAAGACTCATTAATGGAGATAATTTTGAAGATTGGAAGAGATGTCTCATAGCTTTCTTCTTCTACACTGATCATAATCAATGGGAATCGATTACTTCTGGTCCTCACATACCAACGGTTACTGTTAGTGATGTTGTTTCTCAGAACAAGGACCCATCTTCCTATACTGAACGAGATCTGAAATTGATTGATCGTGATCAAAAGGCTTTTGGTGCTCTAACTCTCTGTTTAGCTCCAGACATCTACAACCGTTTTGCAGAGCATAAAAATGCTAAATCTCTTTACGATGCTTTATGTGAATTTTATGATGGTAATGCAGATTTGGTAAAAGATAAGAGTATTCAGGCTGAAAAAGAGTTCAATTCATTTGTGGGATACAAGAATGAAAGTCTGACAGATCTTACAAACCGTTTCTTAACCGTCTCAAGCACTTTAAAGAAATATGATGAAAGGCTCTCCAACAGTGAACAAGTTAATAGGCTTCTCGATTCTCTTCCACCACAGTGGAGTCTTCAAGTGAGAATGCTTAAACAAGAAAGAGGGTACATAGATTACAAGTTGATGGATATCATTAATAAGTTGAAATCTTTTGAGTTGGATATGAAAAGAATGGAATTTAACTAGACTATGATGCCCACATCTGGTTTTTCTCAAAATGCTGCTTTGTTGTCAACCGCTGCAAACTCTCAAATACAAAATCCAATTCAAGGAGGGAGAAATACAAGTAATTTCTTGAGTGGGAATAGTCATGTTGGAAGAGATTTCGGTAATTCTAAGGTCAATGCTGAAACTCCAAATCCATCAGAAACAATGGCTCTTTTTGGAATGTTTGTTCAGAGCTATGAAGCTCTTGTTGTTGGAGAATTGAAAGGTAAAGGAATGACTATGGAGGATATGTATCAGGTTGATCCTGATGATCTTGAAGAAACTGATATTCAATGGCAAATGGCGATGTTAACTTTAAGAGCTCGGAGATTTATGGAAAGAACAGGACGAAAGAACTTTGGTGGTCAATCATCTACTTCAAAACTGGGATTTGATAAGTCAAAATTGAGGTGCTTTAATTGTAAACAACTGGGACATTTCAAACGTGAATGTCCATTACCAATTGTCACAGATCCTAGTAACTCTGTGTAAATCCAAGATGATCAATCTTGAATCAAATCATGAAGAATTAGATCAAAATATGATGAACACAATGAAAACCCTTTGATCTCTCTTGATTGCTAATAATATTGTTTACAAGTAAATCCCTCAATCAATTGGTCATGCAACCATTAACAACACTAATGACAATTAACCTATTTATAGTCTAGACTAATATTCACTAATTGCACTTAACTCCCTAGACTTAGGCTAATTAACACAAAGTTACATATTAAGCATAAAAATGACTAAAAACAAGATAAAAGATATTTTGTTCACACAAAATATATTTATTACAATATAACTTCTAGTCATCTAAATCTTCAACGTCTCGTCTCGGTTCCTCGTCTCGAACGTGTCGGGTTTGACTCTTGTTAACTTTGACCATGACGTTGACTTTTGTTGACTTTCATTTTGTTGATAATATAGACTATCTTTTCCAGCTCCAACAATACTCCCCCTTAGTCTATCATTATCAACGTCTTCATACGAATTCAGCCTCGAGAAATCAACTGTAGAAAGATCTTCAAATTAAAGCTTTTTGAATTTTATGAGAAAAGTTATTCATCTCATAAGCTCCCCCTATTTATATGCTCCCCCTTAGTGAGTGCATCCTTTGTGAGGATATTGGAACAACTTTCCCAAATCTCTAATCTCGAGTGCTTCAGAAGATGTAGGAGGAGGATTCCTAGCTCGGTATCTTCTGCAAACTTGAGGAACAGGTTCTCTGATCAGGTACACTGCTCAACTGTTGATCGGCCATCACTTACAGCAAAAATCTGAAACACATTCTCAAACACAATCTCGACATTTCTAATTAGATCATTTCATTTTAACAAAATAAACCCGTGTTTATCTGTGTGTGAAAAACAAGCGAATCCGTGTTCGTTTGTACGCAATTTCTGTGAAATGCTTGAAAATGATAAAATTGTAACAGCATAATATGGAAGACCTAAAAAAATTTGAAAAGAAATTTTATTATATTTTTCTATATTTTATTATATACATGTATTATAATATATTTTATATCTATTATATAATTTTTTGTGTATTTTTTTTGTTTTTTTTTGTGAACCGAGAACTGAAGCGATCATGAGATCATATCCTCAAGATATACTTTAGCACAAAGATGAATTTAATCATCGACAAGCAATGAGATCACACTGATAACTGAATATAATCACAGTCTTTAAATGATTTTGAAATTCTCAAACAGATCAATAACGATTGCTGATATGTTTGCCCACTTAAACTCATGCCCTATCTTTTTCAACAAGCAGTAGATGATTCGTTAAGGTTCGATTAAATACTTTAGAATGCTAGGACCCCACAATCATTTGGCAAAAACCCTCACCCAACCTCAGGATTTCTTGAATTTTGTTACGATCTTTATAGAGCAAGGCGTGTGCATTAGTGTGCAAGTGATTATCGACAGAATATTGCATTCTGTGATGAATTCTTGGTTTTAATGATTTGACACAACTTAGACCAAAATGGTGAGAGCTCCAGGTCTATACTCACGTATAACAAAGGAGATGACCATTTAATCATGTGCCGATGAGAGCTCCAGGTCAGTACTATCGTACATCAGAGGAGATCATCACTCCAGGTCAGTACTTCCGTACAGCAGAGGAGATTAGCACAAACACAAGACACATAAATACACCAATCATGGCACAAAGATATGGCTTATATGATTTGTATCATGGTGGGTGAAAGATCAATTCTCAATCCAATTTTTGTCAGGACTCAGTTTTTGTGCAGACCAAAATGATTGCGTAAATCCAGACATCCTTAAGTATGATGTTTTAATTTAAATCATTATGCTGCTGTCTACTTTATTCTTCAGGCTGAGTCTACCAAGCATATCATTAAAGAATCTGTTTGTTTTTCTATTATTTTAAATTAAAAATAAGATGTAAATCAGATAACAGCATCAGTTACTATCATTTCTCATTTTTAAAACGCAAGTCATGCAAAAACAAGCATTTCAAGATGATATACAATCATTTCTTAGTCATCTCGAATCAAGTTCTCAGTACACTTTTCATTTTTATTTACTTATACTCTCCCCCTAAATTTTTATTTTTGCAAACTTTTCCTTTTTTTATTTTTATTTATTTATTTATTTATTTTTTCATTTTTTATTATTATTATTTTTTTATTTTTTTTATAAAACTGTACAAAAATAGAAATTTATCGAAGAAGGTCTTCCAAACTACACTGATATGAATATAAGAAATGAGTTCTCAAGAAATATGCAGTGATTGTGAAGTGAGAACGGTGATTGTGCATATAAATATCCAGATTGTGGATAAAATACCATGACCTTAACCTGTTTGTTCCGCCTCAAATTTGAATCAAGAACAATCTCTGTCAGTAAACCGGATTACTAACAGTCCTCCTGAATTGTTCCTGCACTCATTAACAAATTAGTTAGAAAGGGGAACCCAGACCATCGAAGTCCTGGAAGTTCCTTTTTCATCAAGATAAGTAACAAGCTTCTGCATACAACCGTTTAAACAATCAGGGATTGCTGTATCCTTCTTTTTAATTTGCCAAATTTGTTTCAGTTCAATTAATTTGGATTTGAATGAATTAAATTTGGAAAACATTTTCTGTTTAAGACCGGAAGGAAAAGAATTTGGTTTTAAACCTTTGGTCATTTTCATCTTTGAATCATGTGAAACCGGCTTCACACGAAAAGGTTTAGATGGAGGGTTTTTCATCCAACCATTCAAAGATGTGTGCTTTTTACCTCTTGATCCAGAGAAGCAACCCATGTTGCCTTTACCGTCTGGAACATTCTTTTTAGACTTACATTCGGAAAAGCAATTTGTTTTGCCTTTACCATTCGTAGCAAGCCTTTGAGGACATTTCTTTACCACATGACCTTCTTTTCCACACTCAAAACAAGCCTTGAAAGGCTTTTGATTCTTTGTAGTCCCGTGTTGTGCAGGTGCTGAGAAGGATTGCTTTGAGCTTGTAGCAGATTCTTGCTTGTTTTGGCGTTTGCTATGCTGAACAGGGAATGAGATCTTCACTGATTGACTGAGTTGCTTTGCAGTTGGAGAAGAGATCCGTATCGGTCTTGATTCAATGTTAGGAAGCTTTTGAGACTTGACACTGTCAGGAGATATCTTGATATGAGAGGAACCAACACGCTCCTCTATGATTGATTCATCATCTGAGCTTATCCAGTCTCGTATACACAGATCTGCTTCCAAAGGATCTTGATTGACACCTCCTATTGTGTTGGCTTTGCTTATAGGATTTTGATTGCCTAACGATTCAACAACTGTTCCTTCTTTAACAAACCTGACAGGAACAAACGAAGGAATGTTACCTGTTTTGAATTTGTTGAAGAAGGTTGGAGAAGCAACTGATATTGATTTTGGAGCATCAGAGGTAGAATCGTCATTAATCTTCTTATCAGACCCCTGCCTGAGAAATCTCAAACATACAGGAGAATCCTGCACATCTCTAACCTCTTTAAGATTAACGTTGCTTAAACTTGCATTTAAACTATTAGTTTCTGCAGTTTCAATCAAATCATTAGATGGATGAGGTTGAGGCATAGGAGAGTAACAATGGGTGCTAGGAGGAGGATAGACGTATGGATTTTCACCACAACCCACTCCCGTTTTAATCCTAGCTCCCCTCTGTTTACACAGTAGCTCTTCCTGTTTCATTCCGGATATGGTCCATTTATCAAGATTTGTTTTAAGCTTGCTTGTTTCAAATTCAGCCAAGGTGACTCTTTTGTTTAAAAGATTAATTTCAACATTTCTTTCAAGAAGAGTTCGTTTTAAATGATCATTTTCTTTTAAAGCTTCATTTAATTTTATAAAATACTTGGCTTCATTCTTTTTAAGTTCTACGTTTATGGTGGTTAATTCCTTTTGGTTATCTAAAAGTAACCTATTAGCTTTATACACACCAAATAAACGAATTTTACAAGCAGAAGAACACATATCCTGAATTGTCTCGTATGGAAGATCCAAGATGACTCTTTCAGCAGTAAGAACCTTCTCGCAGTTGCAAACTCTAGTATTTCGCTTCCATTCCTCTTCCTTCTCAGCATCAGAAACTTCAGCTTTTAACTCAGCTCCACTTTTATCCATTGATGTCTGCTTAAGCTCTTCTTGTACCTCTTCAGTTTCAGGTTTCGGTAAACCGTCGATGTTGGTGTCAAAATCTGATCTCTCTTCTGGTTTCTCTTTGGAGTTTGAAGTGAACTTTGGAGTTAGATATGTTGCTTCATAGTACTCACGACGTTTGATATCCAACTCAATCTCTTTCAGTTTGTTGATCACCTCCATCAGTTTGTAATCCCGAAAGCCTCTATCTCGTTGAATCGACTTGCCGTGTGAGCTCCATTCTGATGAGAGGGAATCAAGCAATCTTAGAACTTGTTCATGATTTTCCAATTGGGCATCAAACTTCTTCAGATTACTTCCCACCAACAGAAAACGATCAACAAAATCGGACATCTTTTCATTCTTTAAAGCTGCAAAATTATCAAACCGACATTGTGCAATTGTGAGATCATCTGATTCGAAGGATTTAATCAATTCTGCAAAAGCCATTTTTATTTTGATTTTATTCTTTACAATTAAACGTCCCAAAAATATTTTTCTCAAAAATTGTAAAATAATTCTCCCCCGGGAAAAATATATTCTTTTTAAATGTCACGCTAGACAATCTTAGCAACTGGGGTCAAGCTGAAAATTTCTTATCGGGAAAATTTCTTTATCGGGATGAACTCAATTAATCCCAACTAAAGGGAAAAAGTCATCTTTAACATTCAAATTTTGCTGAAGAAATGATAGTTTCGCCGAAATTATAGTTTCGCAGAGCTAGTTTCGCTGAGAACTCTAGATTCGCTGAGCTGACAGTAGTTTCGCTAGCCAAATGCTTTAGATTGCTTAGTTTCGCCGACAATGTCGCACAAAACAAGCTTGAACTTTCGTTCAAAGATACTTTCGGCAGCAATTTCGCTTGTAATTCAACCACAATCACTGTTGAACTTTCGTTCAATGAAACTAGTTTCGCAGGACAGCAGAAAACAACTTTAATGAGGATAACCGATGTAGTTTCGCTGGAAGAACTCGTAGTTTCGCTGGATGAACTGGTAATTTCGCTGAACGAAGCTGAAAAACTTTTTCAACACGAAATCAATCTGAAAACGCCCAAATCTCAATGGATTTGATACCTGATGATTAACAGAGCTTTCCCAACCAATAACAAGCAAACTTCAATCAATTTCCATACCAATAACACTCAAATTTGATCCGAAATTGATGAAAACATGATATTGAACAAAAACTACCAAAACCTCAACTTCTCTCTCTAAAAATCTTCAAATCTTCAGTGAATTTGATCCAAAATGACTCTGATACCAAATTGTAAATCCAGGATGATCAATCTTGAATCAAATCATGAAGAATTAGATCAAAATATGATGAACACAATGAAAACCCTTTGATCTCTCTTGATTGCTAATAATATTGTTTACAAGTAAATCCCTCAATCAATTGGTCATGCAACCATTAACAACACTAATGACAATTAACCTATTTATAGTCTAGACTAATATTCACTAATTGCACTTAACTCCCTAGACTTAGGCTAATTAACACAAAGTTACATATTAAGCATAAAAATGACTAAAAACAAGATAAAATATATTTTGTTCACACAAAATATATTTATTACAATATAACTCCTAGTCATCTAAATCTTCAACGTCTCGTCTCGGTTCCTCGTCTCGAACGTGTCGGGTTTGACTTTTGTTGACTTTGACCATGACGTTGACTTTTGTTGACTTTCATTGTGTTGATAATATAGACTATCTTTTCCAGCTCCAACACTCTGGAGTACCAAGACTGACAGCAGAGAAAGAAAAGGAAGAAGTGAATCTAAAAAAGGAATCGGCTTTGATTTCGAACTTTGACTGGAGTGCAGAGGTGGAAGAAACAAGAACTGAGATCAATCACGCGTTAGTTGCTGAGTTTGTGGAAACTAATGAAGAGGTAGATGGTGAAGATGGATTTGTGCTGTTCAAGGAATTTAAAAGAGAAAATGAGTCATTTGTAAATGGGAAAGAAGCAAAAGCTGATGGAAATGGAAAAGATGAAACTGCAGGCTTAAGTGAGAAAAGAAATTCAAAAGATGAGATAGGAAAGGAAAAGGATGATGTTGCTGCTACTGTTGAGGAAAAGAAATCAAGTACTCCAGTATGCATGTGTGACAAAGCTTTAGCTGCTGAAAAGATAGTAATGGGACTTCCATATGAGGTAATACAGGATATGTGCTCACCTGCTTGTAAAATTAGGTTATTTGGAATTTATAAGGCTAACCGTTTGTTAATTGATAATGAAAAAGATTTAAAGCGAATTAATGATGAACTTAAAATGAACGAATCAAAATATTTTGTGAAATTAAATGAGGCTTTAAAAGAAAATGATCATTTAAAAAGAATCGTTTTGGAAAGAAATGTCGAGATTAATACATTGACTGAAAGGGTTGCTCTTGCTGAATTTGAAGCAAGCAAACTTCAGTCAAAGTTAGATAAATGGACTATTTCTGGAATGAAACATGATGATCTTTGTAAATCTCAACGGGGAGCAAGAATTAAAACAGGTTTGGGTTATGAAAATATACAGGTTTATCTTCCACCTAGTACATACTGTTATTCTCCTATGCCTGTTCCTCATCCTTCTAATGATTTAATCAAAACAGATACTGACAGTATGTCTGCAGGTTTAGTGGGGAATAACTCTAAGTACAATCGTGAAGACTACGACTATGGACCAACTAGTGGGCTTGGATGCACTAGTTCTAGTACACTTGAAAATCAACAGTCTGTTTTAGATCATAAGTCTAGTTTAAATTCTGTTTTTGTTTCTAGTTCAAATGTAACAGACTTGAATGTCTCATGTTCTCATGATAGTTTTATTCCATCTTGTAATTCAGATCATGTTAGTGATGATTTTTGTTCTCATAATGAATGTAATGCATATGATCTTTCTCCAAAAACAACTGAGCAACTTAAAACTAAATGTTTCGAAAAGTTCTTTTCTCAACCTATTCCATCTTTCACACCATTACATAAGACGTCATCTGAGAAATGTATTTCTTCTTCATCTGACACCAGTACCAGTGGTACAAGTTTTACTGATATGTCAGATGAATCTTGTTCTAATTTTGTAAAGAAAAATTCTTGTTCAAATAAATATCAAACTCATGAGTTGTATGAGACATTCAGTGATGTTGATTCTAGTTTGTCTGAATGTGATAAGGAGATTATTATTGATCCTATTTTTACCTCATCACATCATAGACCTAGATTCAAACCTCATTGTTTCAGGTGTGGTCAAGAGGATCATCTTGTCAAAAATTGTCCTTCTTTGATTCAAGGATCCTCTAATAGGAACTGTTTTGGAAATAAATTGACAAAATTGGTTAATAAATTCCTCTGTAAAAAATCTCCTTCTTTAAAAAGCAAAGTTGTTCAATCTTGGGTTCCTATTACTCCTGGCTAATTGATTTGTTAATTCTTTCAGGAGTCCTTGTCAAAGATTGTAAACAGTTTATGGCATGTTGATAGCGGGTGTTCCAAACATATGACGGGATTAAAGGACTTGTTGACCAACTATCTGATTATAGATGGAGGATATGTAGCTTTTGCTGGTAATAAAAAGGGTGGAAAAATGATTGGACAAGGAGAAGTTACCAATGGTTCTCTCACTTTGGAAAAAGTCAACTATGTTCCCGAATTGGCTTTTAATCTTCTGAGTGTTTCTCAAATCTGCGATAAAGACATTCCTGTTCTATTTAAATCTAATGAATGTTTATTTTTAAAATCAGAGATTGTAATTCCAGATGATTTGATTCTTATGCGTGCTCCAAGGAAGCATGATACGTATCTTCTTGATATGAATTCAAGCGAATCAAAGGCTACTGCAACTTGTCTTCTATCAAAAGCATCAACATCTGAGTCTCTCTTATGCCATCGACGTTTAGGCCATGTTAATTTTAAGATAATTAATAAATTTGTAAAGAACAACCTTGTTAGAGGACTTCCTTCAAAAGATTTTTCTGTTAATGAAAAATGCATGGCATGTGCCAAAGGGAAACAACATAAGAAACCTCATAAGCCCAAACTTCTAAATAGCATATCTTGTCCTCTTGAGTTGTTACATACTGATTTATTTAGGCCAATTAGTGTTAAATCAATTGCTAAAAAAACTTTTTGTCTTGTTGTTATAGATGATTTCTCAAGATATTCATGGGTGAGGTTTCTTGCACACAAAGGCGAGGTTGCAGAGGAATTGCAGAGCTTAATTCTTTCTATCGAATCAATCAGTAAGAGAAAAGTTATGGGACTAAGAAGTGACAACGGCACTGAATTCAAAAATCAGATTCTCGATTCATTTTGTGCTCAAAAAGGGATTGTGAGACAATTTAGTGCTGCAAGAACACCCCAGCAGAATGGTATTGCTGAACGAAAGAATCGCACTCTTGTTGAAGCTGCTCGTACAATGCTGATAGAATCTTCATTACCTATTATTTTCTGGGCTGAAGCTGTAAATTGTGCATCATATGTTCTAAACCGGGTGTTAATTGTGAAAGATAAAGTGAAGACTCCTTATGAACTTTTTCATAAGAGAAAGCCTCTAATTGATTTCTTTCGACCATTTGGTTGTTCTTGCACTCTTTTGAATACTCAATCTCAAAAGACAAAGTTTGGTGTTGTTTCTGATGAGTGTTACTTTGTTGGTTATTCTTCTTCGCAAAAGGCATATCGGGTCTATAACAAAAGAACACGTATCGTTCAAGAGTCGTTCTATGTTGATTGGCAGGAATCTAATCCTTTTGAAGTTAGATCTGAACCAGCATGGTTCTTTGACTCCGATACTGTGTTCAATTCGTTCAATCTGCCAGTTTTCGATGATGATACGTCCATTCCAAATACTCAAACAAATATAATTTCATCATCTCCATCGTCTGTTTCATCCACCTCATTAGTAAATGATGCTGTTTCAACTGATGTTAGTTCTTCGTCTCCAATGACTGATCCGGCACCATCATCTGATTCTTTACCTCCTACATCTTCTCCTTTACCTGATCCAACACCTATCATCGATTCACCTTCATCTAATCTTTCACCGGCTATGGGCGATACTTCTTCAATCATCTTTCCTTCATCAAGTGATTACAAAACTTTGAAAGATCATCCACTTGACAACGTGATTGGATCTGTCTCTGATGGTGTTCGCACGCGAAGTCAATCTGGTCTAATTAATGTTTGTCTTTTCTCATGCCTCATCTCTCAAATTGTCCCGAAGAACGTTCATGCTGCTCTACAGGATCCTTGTTGGGTAGAGTCTATGCAATTGGAACTTCAACAGTTCAGAAAGCTTAAGGTTTGGACCTTAGTTGATTTACTTCCTAACAAATATCCAATCGGTACAAAATGGGTGTTTATGAACAAACCAGATGATCGAGGAGTAGTGGTGCGTAACAAATCTAGACTCGTTGTGCAAGGCTTTGCTCAAGAAGAAGGGATTGATTATACAGAAGTCTTTGCTCCTGTTGCTCGTCTTGAAGCAATCAGAATATTTCTCGCTCATGCTGCTCATAAACAATTTAAAGTATATCAGATGGATGTGAAGTGTGCTTTTCTCTACGGAGACATTGATGATGAGATATATGTGTGTCAACCACCAGGTTTTGAGGATCCTGATTTTCCTGATAAAGTGTTTAAGCTTGACAAATCTCTATATGGTCTTCATCAAGCACCCAGAATCTGGTATGAGACCCTTACACAATATCTTCTAAGCAATCGTTTCTCTCGTGGTACCATCGATATGACTCTATTCAAAAGAGAAGTGAATGGTGAAATGATATTTGTCCAAGTTTACGTTGATGATATTATTTTTGGATCTACAAATTCTCAATTGTGTAGAGAGTTCGAAGATGTTATGAGCCAAAGGTTTGAAATGAGTATGATGGGTGAATTGTGTTTCTTTCTTGGATTACAAGTTGAACAACAGAAAGAAGGATATCTTATTCATCAGGAGAAATATATAAAAGATATTTTGAATAAATTTAAGATGGATGATGCTTCTACATAGATGACTCCCTTTACTGCTTAGACTTGTCTCACTCCAGATGAAAATGGAAAACCAGTTGATCCTCATCTTTTTAGATCTATGATTGGCTCTCTCATGTATCTTACTGCAAGTCGTCCTGATCACTTTTGCTGTTGGTTACTGTGCTAGATATCAGTCGGCTCCAAAGGAATCTCATGAGAAAGCTGTCAAAAGAATATTTCGTTATCTCAAAGGATCATCCCGTTTAGGATTGTGGTATCCATATGGAGGGAATTTTGATTTACATGCTTTCTCTGATAGTGATTCCAATGGTTGCAGGTTAAACAAAAAATCTGTGTCGGGAGGTTGTCAATATTTGGGGAATTGTTTGGTATCTTGGCAGAGCAAGAAACAAACCACTGTTTATCTTCTACAGGGGAAGCTGAATATATTGCTGCATCGAGTTGTTGTTCTCAAGTTCTCTGGATCCAACATCAAATGATTGATTATGGAATTAACTTTTTCCATACACCTTTATTTTGTGACAATAAAGCAGCCATTGGAATTGCTAAAGATCCTATTCATCATTCACGTACCAAGCATATCGAGACACGAATTCATGCGATTCGTGATGCTCAAGAAAAGGGTTTTATTGATATTATACCCATCGATACAAAAAATCAAAAAGCTGATCTTTTCACAAAAACTTTTGATAAACCTCGTTTTTATGAATTGATTTCTATGCTCGGGTTAATAGCCTTTTAAATTTTCATTTTATGTTCCTTTCATTAAAAAAAACAAAAATACAATAATAATTTATGGAAATTATTTATTATTTGAAAATAAAAATTTGGGGGAGTAATTTCATAATTCTGAGATCGGAATTTAACATGATGAGAAATGATTGTATATTCTCTAAGTATATTTTTATACATGACCGGTGCTTCAATGAGAAATGATAGTAACTAATACTGGATTCTGTTTCACATAAATTTTTAAGGAAAATTGATCAGATTCTTTAACGATATGCTTGATAGACTCAGCCTGACGAATAAAGTAGACAACAGCTCAATGATTAAATTAAACATCATGCTTAAGGATGTCTGGATTTACTCAATTTTTTTGGCTTGCACAAAAACTGAGTCCTGACAAAAATTGGATTGAGAATGAATCTTTCGTCCATTTGGCTTTGATATGTCATCTCCCTGAACCATAGCTGGTATATTCTTGTGTTGAGGTATCGTGTGTCTGTGCTAATCTCCTCTGCTGTACGGAAGTACTGACCTGGAGTGATGATCTCCTCTGCTGTACGATAGTACTGACGTGGAGCTCTCATCAGCACATGTTTAAATGGTTATCTCCTCTGTTATACGTGAGTATAGATCTGGAGCTCTCACCATTATGATATAATTATGTCAAATCATCTTATCGATGAGTTCCTTTCAGAATGAAATATTCTGTTTATAATCATTTGCACACTAATGCACAAGCCTTGTTCTATGGAGATTGATTCAAGATTCAAGAAATCCTGAGGTTGGGTGAGGGTTTTTACCAAATGATTGTGGGGTCCTAACATTCTAAAGCATCTAATTGAACCTTAAACAAATCATAAGCTCTTTGTTGAAAAAGGATAAGGAATGAGTTTAAGTGGACAATTATATCAGCAATCGTTATTGATTTGTTCTAATTTCAGTTGTTTCTGTGTAAATTGTGATCAGATCCGGTATTCAGTATGATCTCATTGCTGGTCGATGATTTTTGATCATCTTTATGTTCATAAATATCTAGAGAATGTGATCTCTGATTAATTTAGATCTCATTATGTGATGTGCTTCATGTTAAAAAATATATAATAATAAAAAAAAGGGGGGGTGGTGCCGAAACTATACTTTCACTAATTGTTTCGCAAGGCGAAACTGTAATTTCGCTAGGTTTACTAATTAGTTGTCAACTGGTTTTCTATTAGCGAACTTACAGTTTCCCTAGGCGAAACTGTAAATTCGCCCTGCGAATTTATAGTTTCGCTTTCAGCGAAACTATTTGCTATTTAAGTTGTTTTTGCGAAATTCTTCTCATAATTTCGCAAAAACGATCTGTGTAGGTCTTAGGGTTTTTCCGTGACTTTATTTGGCGATTTTGCATTTTGGTTGTGTTTTGGACTGATTAATAGTTTCATTTGCTTCGCATGTGAGTTTCGAACCTTGTAACATCATTTAATCTGATTAAAATCATCTCTATTTAAGTGATTTGGATTTTGACTCTTCGGTGGGTTCGCTGTTCATCCAGCGAAATTACAGATTCTTCTGCGAAACTGAACGAAAGTTCTCATCTTCTTAGCGAAACTGTAAAGTTATGCTGTCCGGGCGAACTTAACAGTTTCGCCAAATTATCTTTAGTTTCGCAGAATCTGGTCTTAAACTTGCACAGTTTCGCTTGGTCATGTTTTCTTTTGAACAGCGAAACTATTTTTTGAACAGCGAAACTAATTTTTTTACAGCGAAACTATGTTTTTGATTACAGAAATTAATAGCGAATCTTCTTTAATCTATCTTCACCTTGTCGAAATTGTCTTTTGGTCAGCGAAAATAACATGTTTTAATGAACGAAACTATTGTTTCGCTTGCCGAAACTGTTAGTTTTCATTGTCGAAACTGTTTTTGTTTAGCGAAACTATCATGTCTTAATGAGCGACACTATTGTTTCGCTTGCCGAAACTGCTAGTTTCCTTTGTTTTAGTATTATTTTCTTGTTTTCATAATTTCTCATTCAAATTTATTTGTTTTCTCCATTAGGTTATCATGGCTAATCTCAAATTTGATGAGCGGAATAACATCACAACCATTTTAGATGATACTCACCCTAAGGCAGCTGGATTTCGAGATTGTATCAGATGGCTTCAAAGATCACCTATAGCTTATGCCATATCTCATTCGCCTACTATTTATGATCTTCATATTAGAGATTTTTGGCGATCTGCAGAGTATGATACTAGAGGAGATGTACAGCGGATCACTGCCAAAGTTATTGATCATGAAGTGACGATCACTGCTGAGAATGTTTCGAGGATTCTTAGACTTGAAGATGATTCTGGAGATGAAGTAGCTATGACAGAGTCTGAGGTGTTTCAAGCTTTTAGAAGTATGGGGTATGAGGGACTAGCCTTTGGTTCAAGGAAAGAGATCAAGAAGTCATTCTTATCTAAAGAATGGAGATATATCGCTCATGTTTTTATCATGTGTCTAGATCACCGTAAAGGTGGATCCGATGGACTTAATCTTGATTGGGCTAAGGCAATGGTGCTATGTTGTAAAAGGGAGAAGGCTAATATAGCTAGATTGATTTTTTCATGTATGGCAGAGAATGTGATGGCTGTAAAGAAAGACAAATGGCTGCTGTACCCTCGTTTTCTTCAGATGATTTTTGATGATCTTATACCTGATGTTCCAAAACATGGAGAGATCAAGAGGCTGGTACAGATGAATCCCCGTATTTTTGCTGACTGCTGTGTCATTCGCCATGACTTTAGTGGTAAAATCACCCATCTTTGGGAAAATATGTATCCTCCAGAACGCTGGAATTATATTAGACGGGTGGATGAGTCTGAGAATAAAAGAGCTGAAGAAACAAGAGTACAGCAAGCTGATGCTACAAAGAAAAGGAAGAGATATGCCAAAGAAAAGGATTATGATTTTGAAGAGGATATTGATGCACAAGCTGAGGAAGTCAGGGTTGAGAAAGAAAGGAGGTCTAAAAAGAAAACTGATTTTGCTGAGCCTGAGCGGCGAACCAAACATAGACATGAGGGATTTACAGCTAGAAGAGAGGATAGTGAAAATCTTGATGAGGATGTGATACGCAACCTGAATACTTCGTTGGCTAATGAACTGAGTATGATTAAGACTAAACTTACAAATCAGGAAATCAGAGAAAGACAGAAAGATAAGGTGATTGAAGAAATGCAGAGAATGTTAGTTGATCAAAACAAACTGGTTAAGAAGTTGTTTGAGGAGATTACACAACTGAAAGCTGCAGCCGGCCTACCTAGTCAACTGACTCAATCTGAGTTAGATGATTTGACTGGTACATCAAAGTACTCATTTCTGAATGTGGGTACTTCATCTAAGGTAGGAGAGGGCACTTCGGGAGCAGCAACTACTGGTGGAGGAGAGCAGGAAATTCAAAGAGAGGATGTTGGAAGGAATGTTGAGGAAGATATTATTGAGGCTGGGTTTGTAAACATGCAGTTTGATTTTGAAAAAGATCTTGTTGGTGAAGAAGTTTTTGTTACAGCTACTACTAAAGGAGTATCTGATAAAGGAAAAGGGTTGGTTGATAAAGAGGAGGAAGATAAACAACTCATAGACTATGATTCAGAACCGGAGTTTTATGAAGTTGATGAGCGACCATTGATTTATATTGCTAAGAAGGGAGAAGATGATGCAAATGTTTTTGAAATGGATAAAAATGATTGGTTGGTGAAAGAGAAGGAGGCGGAGGAAATCACTCCTTTGTTCCAACATTTGGAGGGATTAAGCAGGAAGGAAGCTGATAAGAAGATTATAAGCTGGTGTTACAATCCAAGTTTAAAGATGTTTATGATCAAGAGACGGAGAGGAAATATCAGTTATATGCTTAAGAGGAAGGCTTTTAAGACCTTGCCTAAATGGGATTTGAGACGTTTAGCAACTCTACCTTTGATCAATGCTCACTTAAGTGAAAGAGCATCATTTCTTGAGAAGGAGATAAAAAATGGACTTAATGATAATTTTGAGTCTTTTGGATATATGAAAGCTGAAAGAAAGAGATCAAAGAAGGATAAAGACTGGGAGGTAGGAAAAGGAAGGATTGTACTAAGAGTTAAACCTCCAAAGACTGTAAATCGGGTAAGATTGGCTGATCCTCTTCCCCAACAACTACAGGACTTTGAGAAGTGGTTTTATGACAACAATATTGGAGAGGCTGTGATTAGAGCTAAACATGGAAAGGAGTTCAGAGTATTTGATCCGATGGAGTTGTTTAGTTTTTGTGATGAAGACCTTTTGGTACTATGTGAAAATCACATTAAAGCTGGGGCTGGAGAGGACACTAGAAAAGAAGCTAGTTTGTTCATGAATGTTGCAAACAAGATAAGGGGAGTAAGGTCGGAGGTCAAGAAGCTAGCTGAAAGGGTGAGAGCTCAGGATGAGTTTGATATGGATGTTCAAGATCTGACCAGGCAGTTTGCAAAGGCTAGTGGTCATTCTGAAGAAGCTAGTGATGCATGAAAGAACCTTGGAGGATCATTGGCTGAAGCTTCTGAGGATGTTGCTGCAGGAGGCGATGAAGACTGATCAACGGCAGCAGAGGAAACTGGAGCTGACTAGTCAAATCAAGAAGAGTGAAGATAGTGAGATCCAACCTAGGGGGAGCATTGAAGATCATGTATAGGTTGCACTCACTTTAGTATAGTTGTTTACTTTACTTGTATTAGGACTTTTGTTAGTTTCCTTTTGTATGTTCTTTGTATTATGTAGTTTTGGCAGTCCAGCGAAACTGTGAGCGAATCTATACATTCGCTCACAGTTTGCTGTTCTAGTTTACCCGGCGAACTTGTGTTCTGCCGGGCGAAACTATAGTTTCGGCATGACAGTTTCGCTGGTAGCGAAACTGTCTGCGAAACTACAACTGCTATATATACTTTTGTCAATTCTCATTGTAAGGGAAGCTTGCAAAACCCTAATCGTGGATCATTGTTGCAAGCTACCTATTCCAAGCAGTTTTACACAGAAATATTATTGTGCTTCATGTTATTGATTGTTATTGTTCATTTTGTTATCAAATATGTGTTACAATTGTATTCTATCTTCTCAATTGTTATTGTTTAGCATGGATGTTAGATATTGAGCAATTCATCACTTCATTTGCAGTGTTTTTCGATCACTTGGACCAACAAATTCATCGCTTGCAAGCTTACCTGCCGCTGCTTAGATTTATGTAGAAACACGATAGTTATAATAAGGTTGCTCTACTAGCAGATTCTCTAACTTCAACATTGAGAAAAGCGGCAACATTATGCTTAGGCTCAAACTTTAAAGTATTCATCTGTCAATCAAAAAAGGAACATGAATTAGTTTCAAAGATTATACTCAATTAAGTTTTTATAAACCATGAAAAATGTATAATTCATTCAATTGATTTATATTTACTTAATTTATATTTTAAAATTTGATCATTTTAAAAGTAAATTCGAAAGTATGAACTTACTGGTTTGTTGAGTTAATCAAATTATAAGATATAGAATCAATTAAGTGATTTGTTTCTATATGATTTGAGCATACAAGTTAAGTTTTAATGAAAAACTGATAAGTTTTGATTGAAAAATACAAGTGTCGATTCATTTCAAAAATTATTATTTTATTATTATTTTTACTCTGATGATCATTGAATAAAAAAGAGTTTTATGATGAAATTTTGTTTTGATGATGTCAATCTGTTCGCAATCCACTGTTATTAACAAAATCATGTTTCATCTTTAACAATCAATCACAAGAAATCAATAATTTCAGATTTATTCTTGGTTTTAGGGTTCAAACGCCTAAATAGGGTTCAAACGCCTAAATAAGGTTCAAACGTCTGATTGATTTTGATGATAATACACACTGATTTGATGATATAATCTCATTGAGTTGATCGTATTCACTGTTATTACCTTAGAGTATCAACCAATCTCAGAAATAACTAGTGATTAGTGAGTATTTGATTGACTCGGAACTGAGAGTATGAACAAAGTGAATGTGAGTGTGAAATATTAGAATGAAATGAAATCTTTGCAAGTGTTGCATTTATATAAGTGTAAAAATCATTGGACGCATTACAACTGTTTAGGCTTATGACCACTGTTAAGACACATGAGCTGCACTTGGTCAATTTTTTATTTTGAATATAGGCGCATGAGCACTGTTCAGGCGCATGACCTACAATGAAACGCCTAACACTTGTCTTATTTTTAATATGAGATGTCTGGTACTGTTTAGGCGCATGAGCTTGTACAAAACGCCCAACACCAAAAATTTAAGACTTATGACCACTGTTTAGGCGCATGAGGATGACTCAAAACGTCCAACACTTATCATAAAACTGAAATTTTATTATGCTTCTAAACTTAGACTTATGGTCATTGTTTAGGCGCATGAGACATCTGTACATCTAACACTTATTTTATTTTCACAAATTCATTCAAACCATAATTTTGATCAACTTCACTATTCTTCATATAAATTTTCAAAATTAGATAAATTTCTCTATTCCAATCTTAGAAATCCTCGTACCATTCCGGAGATTGTCGTAATAAAATACGGCCAATATTCTTGGCTATAATCAATAAGGGTTTTAGTGAAACATTGAATAAAATCTTGGACTTTGACTATTTGATCAAAACTTTAACTTTTTGACTAAAACTTTGACTTTTTGACTAAAACTTTGACATTTTGACTAAAACTTTGACATTTTGACTAAAACTTTGACTTTTTGACCAAATTTTGACTTTTTGACCAAATTATTTTAATTAATTTCCCGTCATTTTAGTCTCAAAAATTTTATAAAATAACAAACACTCTCAATTCTTTGCAAGAAGCTTTTCCAAATGATAGGCAATTTGGAAATTATTGTTTTAGGTTCATTTGTAGACATATCAAACACATACAACTTGAAAAACTTTTGTATCATCCTTTTCAACTTTTATTTGATTTTCTCTTTTTCAAATTTTACTCCCCCTAAACTTTTAAGTTCACAAACTTAGAAGTTTATATGTGTTAAAAATAAGAAAAACAATCATTATTGACATGCCTGCACACATAGAAACATGTAAAAATTAAATGTACACAGAATCATATGCCTGCAGTGAGCTCATACCAGAGAATAATCAGCATATTAAAATAAAATAAATGATGAATAGTCATGAACACTGATTAAATCCTGATCATGTGTGTTCCAGGTCATCAATATTGCAGCAAAAGAGACACAAGATCTAAGGACAGACAATGAGTACTTTTGGTAAAAGTATCAGCATACTTACTTTTTCAATTCTTAGATTATTAAGGTTCTATTAAATATGACATTATTGAACCCACACTTAGACTTAGAGAGTCGAACCCTCTTCAAGATATGCAAGCAAACACTTTTTCTCAGCTTAATTACCTAATATATATAAATAACCAGATCTCATGTTTAGGTCAATGAGAGAATCATTATTGTAAAACCATTTGATAATCTCTGAGAAAACCACCATGGACAAGCCATTAGGTAATTCCCGAATCTGTTTCATAAAGAATTGGATATAGAAGATTCATAAGAATTAGAGGACATCCATTTTGGACTTTTGAAAGGATTGTGCACATTGGCATCTTTTGCATCAAGTGAGAATATACAGGTCTGTAATGAGTTACAACAGAGGATACCTCGTCACTTCAGGTCTATGATGACTCATAACAGAGAAGTGAACAGATGTATTAAACAGATCTCATGGTTATTTATGTCACCATTAGGTATGAGTTTGTGACTTGACAAGCAATCAATCAGAAAAATAATACCACTCATAAGAACTAAGATGAATACCCACAATGCATAATGATTTAGTTAAATCACAAGAATCTACTTTTTCAGTATAATTGCATGACACTACCAGCACATCATATCTGATCATGTCAGACTTTATTATTGAGTGAAGTATATCTGATGTACTATCATTGCTCACATGTTGCAAAGGCAGATGCAAACCTAAAATAAAAATAGCTAAACTATATATTTGTATTTTCTTTTTATAATATTCTAATTTTGTATTTGCTTTTTCATTTAGCACACACACATATATTATATACAATCAGGCAATCAATTTTGATGATTTTCCTTTTTAAGTTGGGAATAGGAGGGAGGGATATTATCATTTTTGAGAAAGCAAAATCATTTTTCAACATGATTAATAATACCAATAGACTCAACCAGATACTCAAACCTTCCTGGTAAAAAGGCTTTAATAAACAGGTCAGCTAATTGTTTGTTAGTTGAAATTTGAATCAAAATGATTAAACCTTTTTAGAGTTATCTCTGAGAAAATGATATCAAATTTCGATATGCTTTGTTTTTGAATGTTGAACAGGATTAGCTGTTATAAACATAGCAGCAGTGTTATCAATGTAAATAGGAGTTTTAAGAAAATTGAACCTGTAATCCAGTAGTTGATTTTGCAACCAAAGGATTTGAGAACACCCTGCTGATGCAGCAATGTACTCAACTTCTGCAGTTGAGACTGAGACGTTTGTCTGTTTCTTACATTGCCATGAGACTAATCTAGGACCCAAAAACTGACAATCACACGTAGTAGATTTTCTATCTTGACTACATCCCCCATAATCACTGTCAGTATATCCATGTAACTTAAGTTTCCTTCATAAGGATACCATAACCCTAGAGCTGGTTTTCCTTTGAGATATCTGAATATGCGTTTAATAGCAATTAGGTGAGATTCCTTCGGATCTGAATGATACCTGGCACAGACACAAACATCATACATTATGTCAGGTCTAGATGCAGTTAGATACATCAGAGAACCAATCATAGATTTGTATAATGTTTGGTCCATTGATTTCCCTTTTAGATCAGGATCAATCTTGGTGTTTATGTCAGTTGGAGTTCTGATAAATTGACAATCTTGCAGCTTGAATTTCTTCAATAGTTTATCAACAAACTTCTCTTGATTGATGAATATACCATCTGTAGATTGTGTAACTTGCAATCCAAGAAAGAAACTGATTTCTCCCATAGAACTCATCTGGAAACGCGATTTCATGATTTCTTTAAAGTCTGAGCATAGTTTTTGACTGGTTGATCCAAAAATGATATCATCTACATACACTTGTATAAAAAGAAGATCAGAGGCATCCCTCTTGATGAATAAAGTAGGATCAATCTTTCCTCATGTATATCCATGTTGAATCAAGTGCTGTGACCATGTTTCATACCAGATTCTTGGAGCTTGATGTAAACCATATAGAGCTTTGCTGAGGTTGTACACACGATGAGGAAATTCAGCATCTTCAAAACCTTGAGGTTGCTTAACATACACATCATCGGTGATTGGACCATACAAAAATGAACCCTTAACATCCATTTGATACACTTTGAATAAGAAGCATATGCCAGAAAGACCCGAATTGCTTCTAGTCTTGCAACTGGAGCAAACACTTCGTCATAATCTATTCCTTCCTCCTGAGTGTATCCTTGAGCTACTAATCGAGCTTTGTTTCGAATGATTATTCCTCTGTTATCTGATTTGTTTCTAAATAACCGTTTTGTGCCAATAGCATTCTCTCCTTCAGGTAAATCCACCAGATTCCACACTTCCTGTTTTCTGAATTGTAGTAATTCCTCTTGCATTGCTTCAATCCAACTGTTGTCCTTCAAAGCTTCAGTAATGTTCTTAGGAACAATTTGAGAAAGAAAACATGAGTACAAGCACAGATTGCTCGTTCAGAATGACTTCTCGTTGTTCTTTCATTTAAAGGACCAATAATCTGAGAGATGGGATGTTTCTTGTGAATACGAGTTATTGGAATCTCGTCTTGTTGAACATTCACATCCATATTAGATTGATTCAGTTTAGAGAGCGGGTGCAATAAAGTTAAGGAATGTGGAATGAAATTTGGAACTTGAGTTGGAGAATTTACAAAGTAATCGAACTTGTCATTCACATTTATATCTTCTAATATAGATGAAGTTCCAGACTTAGGATGGTGAATTTCTGGTCCATCATTAGGAATAGGTTGAGAAACATCAGAATCTTCAGGAACTTGTTGAGCTCATGATTTGCTGTAGTGAATAAAGGATCTCTTGCAAAAGAGAAAAATGGATAATCTGAGCTTGTATCATCCATATCATCAGAATCAGAATCTTCATTGAATGTTCCAAGATCTCCTGCTTGTTTTTTGTTGACACATGAAGATTCAAACAGATTAGAATTAAATGAGTTTGTTATTGAATCTAAATCAAATAACCACTTTGGACCATTTGCAACTGATGGAAAGAGTTTTCAAGAAATTTAACATTGAACATTTCAACGATAACATACGTCTTAGAGTTATAAACTCTATACGCTTTCAAAGCGGACGAATATCCAAGAAAAAATCCATCATCAGACTTTGAATCAAATTTGCCTAGATGGTCATTTGAATTTAAAATCAAAACAGGACATCCAAAGGATTTAAGAAAAATAATATTGGGTTTCCTGCCAAACATTAACTCATAAGGAGTTTTATGTTTGTCCTTAACCAACAGAGTACGATTTTGAAAAAAACAGGCAGTTGATATTGCTTCATCCTAGAATGTGATCGGAATCATTGCACCAGCTAACATTGCATGAGCTGCTTCAATCAAAGTTCTGTTCTTCCTTTCTACAACTCCGTTTTGTTGTGGAGTCTGAGGAGCACTGAACTGATGAGCTATTCCTTTGTCTGCACAAAAACGGTCAATATTAGCATTTTTAACTTCGGTTCCATTATCACTTCTGATTATTTTAACTTTTTGATCTAATTGATTTTCTACTTTAATGATAAATTCTTTTAAAAGATAAGCTGTTTCAGATTTGGCATGAAGAAAGAAAATCCAAGAAAATCGTGTATAATCATCAATGATAACTAAACAATACGATTTCTTCCCGATACTTTGTATGTTTACAGGACCAAATAGATCCATGTGTAACATTTGTAAAGGTTTTGAGTTTGAGTTTATTTGTTTGGTCTTATATGACACTCTATGTTGTTTTCCCTTCAAGCATGCTTTGTAGAGGTATGATGTTGCGAACTTCTTTGAAGGATTTCAAATAACATAATTTCCTGCTGCAAGCTTGTTCATGTTCTTGAGGTTTGAATGACCGAGACGTCTAAGCCAAAGATGACTTTCATCATTGGATGCACGAGCAATGAGACAGGTTGTTTTTGTAGATGGATCAACTTGAGACATATCTAGTTTGTAGACATCTCTATCACGAACAGCTTTGACAACAACCCACTCTTTGCTGATCTGAAATCCTGGCTTTAAGATATAACAAAAAGAATCATCAAATAAAGTAGAGTACAATATATCGTATATTTGTGAAACACTTAAAAGATTGAAATTCAATTGTTCACAGAAGTTGACTTTGTCAAAACTTATTATTCCGTTAGATACCGTTCCTTCACCGGTTATCTTTCCTCCTGAATCTCCACCAAACGCCATGTGAGTACCATCTTTTAGTTTAAAATCTTGAAGCAAGGCTTGATTGCCTGTCATGTGCCGGCTACACCCACTGTCAACATACCATGTGTTTACGGGTCTCCGTGGGCGTACCAGCATTCAATATATTTAAGCAGAGTTAGTAACCCAAGCCGAAATGGTCTTGGGCTTTCCAAATTTATCTATGATGGTAAACTGTTTAAAATGGAGTTTTTTTATTTAGGTTGTTTTTGAGATTTATGATTTTCAAATCCTCTTTGAAACACATTTTGACTGTCTTTTCTTTGTTTGAATTTCAAAACATTAAATCTATTTTCAAGATCATCATCAAGAGATTTTGAACCATTTTTTGAAACATTGTAAACGTTTTTCTTATTTTATGTTTCATTTTTCATTCTCACTGAGCGTGGAACGAAAGGTTCTTGATTATAATGTTGTGATCTGACTTTATACTGATTATCATAATCAGAATTGATTCTTCGAAAAGATCTCAAACCTAGAGAAGGTGTTTTTGTCAGATTTTTAAATCCATTATAATGATTTCTTTGAAAATTTGGATTAGCATATCCTTGATTATTAAAATCTTTTCTAGGTGAGTTCTTCCTGAAGTAGCAATCCTCTGTGTTATGATTCCTTTGATCACACAATGCACAGTATTTGTATAAATAACAATCAGCTGTGTTATGATTTGTCATATCACATATGTGATAGTATTTGTTAAAATAACACTTAGATGTGTTATGATTGTACATATCACAAATATCACAGTATTTTTGTGGCTTTTGAAACAACATTTGCTTAACCATAGAAGTAGATTCCACATTAGATCCTTGTTTAGTTTTAGGAGTAAACTGATTAAGCTTTTGTTTTGTCTGTGTAAGTTTGGTCTTTTGATATTTAGGATTTGTCCTTTTAACATGTTCTCAATTCTTTAACTCTTTAGATTCAAATCTTTTATGTACAGCGGAAGATTTCGGACCTGAACCTATTTTCAGATCAGAGTTAGATTTGATCTTAGAGTTTGATGTTGTTTCAGAGATTGAGTTCATGTCAAAGGTTCCTGCTGACACAAACTTTATAGGTTTAATTTGACTTGATTTGTTCTTTTGTTCATAATGTTTAGCTTTTGAAGTTGGTTTTCTTCTTCTTTGATTTCTTGATGACTTCTTAATGATTTGTGGCTTAATTGAATCTTGAAAAGATTCTTTTTCACAATCTTTGTTTTGAGTTAAATCATTTGAGCTTGAATCATCAGAAAATGAAGTGTCTGATTTCTCTTCTTGACATTTTCCTTTCATTTTGAGATTGATCTCATTAGTTCTTTCAATCTCTTGATCAGTTTTACACTTCTCTATGACACATTCACCTTTTGGAACAAACAGCTTTTTATTCTTAAGTCGAGGTTCATAAGATTTGATTCTAATTGGATGACCATTCTTTATCTTTTCTGAATCTTTTTCTTCATATATTTCAATGTTTGTCTTTTCGATTTTACTCTCGACATTAGATTGAACATTTCTTTTCTTCTCTTGAAATTCCTTAAGCTTAGCTTTGTTTTCTGGAGAATGATCATGGGTATTGAAATTTTCTGGTAAAGTATTAGAGATTGATTCAGGTAGAGGTTCATGTGTGAAACCTAATCCTGTTTTATCTTTATCCTTTCTTCCATTTACCAGTTGCTCAACTATGGTCTTTGAGCTTTTTACTTTAGCCAAATCAACTTGAGTTGCAACATGTGCCAATTTTTCTTGTTCAAGTGTTTTTGTCATTTCTTCAAGTTGTTACTTGACAAGTTCAAGTTCTTTTAACATTTTGTTCAAACTTGCTTGAAGTGACATGATTTTTTCATCACCAAGATCATCTTTCATTTTCTTGTGCATTAATTCTTCTTGCTTCAATTTGTCACATATTTTGAACGAGTAATTTCTATAATGTTCAACCTGTTCTAAACATGCTTTAGTGCACATTTTCTCTCTTACTTCCACTGTAATTTCTGGATATGAGTTTGAAGATTCAGTGTCATTTTCAGATGAAGAGTTTACAACTTTGGGTTGTTCAGACTGTGCCATAAGAGCAACTTCTTCATAATATTCTTGTGGATCTGATTTGTCACTCCAGTCATAATCTTCCTCATCGTCTGAATCTCCTTCTGTTTTTGGATCATTTTCTTCAGACCAATCTTCAGCCATTTCAGCAACAAGTGCTAGACCTGAAGTAAGATCTTTTGTGAACTATTTTGCATAAGCACTCCAGTCATATCCATCCTTGATGCTGACTACAAGTGCTTTCTTTGGTTCTTCAGTGGTCTTAAATTCTTCCTTTAGTTCTGGCATTGGTAGACTCTGATAAGGTTTCTGAAATGTCTTTTGAGTCTGTTGATGATATCTCTGACTGTTAGAGCTAACCATTTCCTCCTTGAGCTCTTGGAGCTTTGCATTCTCTAGAAAAATGGCCATAGTTGTTATAGTTAAAACACCTTGACTTTGACTTGTCAAAGCCAACTGTTTTATTGGCACTAGGCTTGAAGTTTTTGTTGACATATGAGTGCTTTTGAGTTCTGTAAGCAATCATTACCATTTGCCAATTGAGATCCATTTCTTCAACGTCATCTGGATCCATCTCGAAGAAATCTTGCAAAACCAGATCAACCTGAGTTAAGTGACTACCCTGATAAGCTTGAAAACTTGCCATAAAAGCTGTAAATGCAGATTTAGACTCTTTATCCTGTAGAAGGATATTAATAACATCTTTAACTTTGCTAGGGTTAGCAGATTTAGAGGATGAAGTCTCATTTTGAGTTTTAGCCATTTGAGCTTTTGGAGGAGACTATGGTTGTGGCTGAGTTGAGTAGACAGGTGTGCCAATAAAGAATCCTGCTCCGACAAACAGATCACCCTCATCTTCTGTAGTAGCTTCATCCTTAGCAAGAAAATCATTCTCTACAGTATTTGCTGGAGAAGCAACATACTTATATTGAGAAGTGGCTGCAGCTCTATCATTATTTCTTAAGCTTTCATCAATTTCCACCGACTCAATCTTTGCTATTAACAGATCAAGATCCATGGGAAACTTTTCAGTATGTTTTAACAAAGTTATTGTTTGTTTCCAAGATGATGTAAGTGCATTTAGAAGTCTATCATTTTGGTCTTAAGATCATTCTTAATCCCTAAAGTTGACATTTCTGTGATAAGTAGCACATATCTGTTCATCATCTGGTTTATAGTTTCTCCAGAGATATGCTCAAATGATTCAAGTTGTCTTTTTAACTTCTGTCTCTTAAGATCTTGAATCTCTTTTCCTTCTTCATAGATAACTTTCAAAGCTTTATATAAGGTGTACCCAGTTTGGTAATTCTCAAGCCTTGATAGAACTTCCAACGGTAACCCTTTACACATGAGAGAATATGCTTTAACATGATTCTTCATTTTCTTCAGATCATCCCCAACTAATCCATCTTCTGGATAAGGCTCTTGAGTATCTTTAGTATATACAAAACCATCAGGACCATCAGAAGTAACAGGGATGTGGGGTCCTTTCACAATTGATTTCCAGAAGTTAGTATCAATTGAGTTTAGATGATGTTTCAGCCTGAGTGTCCAATTCTTGAAGTGTCAAAACAACCTCTCTAAAACGCCTAAACAGTGTTAAAGCGTCTAAACAGTGTTCATATGTCTAAACACTTAGATAATTTTCAGATGATTTCAACACCTCAAACGCCTAATTCATCTTCTTTGTAACAACCAGATCTTAACAAACTTTTTAAAACTCGATAAAACGATCTGAAACTCTTCAATCAAGTCACTAATACACCGATAATCAATCCTTTAGCAACATTTCTTTTAATTAACAACACTTTGATTCTCAATTTTGCAAATTCAGTGTTCGAGTTTTAAGAACAGTTCGAACACAAATTTGTCAAAAATTCAGATTTGATGATGTAAATTCACTCAATTATGATTCAATTCATGTTTCTAGTGATGAAACACAACTAAATCATCAATTAATTGCGATCAAATCACAGATTCAGGTGATTCAACAGTGCTCAAAAGTCGATTTTGAAATTCAAATCACTAAACCGAAAGCTCTAATACCATTTGATAGGTTTAAATAGATCGATCTGATTGTTATCAAGCAATTGACAATTATCTGAACAATGTAATCAACACAAATAAATATCATAAAAATTCATAAAATTTTCATTGATATTAGAAGGATTACAAAGTGCAATTGAGAGTATGAAAATATCTCTAAAAGTCTTAACGTGCACTAAACAAGCAATCCTATTTATACTAATAACAAGAAAACAATAAGGAACATATATTTACTTAATAAGTCCCTACACTATGACAAAACTAAACTAAAGACTAAAATGCTAATCTTTCTAGGGTTCCAACACAACTTATAAGAATTTCGTTCCAAAATAAAAAATGAAACTAGATGAACAAATACGGGTATTTGTTAGGATCGTGTATTGAACGAAATACTAACTGATTAACGTGTATATCGAATCAAATAGTACGGAATCCTATTTGATTGGCGATCCAATCAGTGAAAACGCACGTAGAATCAATTATGGATTGAATCTAAACGTTAAGAATGATATGGAATCGATCTATTGCGATCCATGAACTTGGAACAGGTTCTTAGAGGTCTCTAGACGGCTAGGGTACGTATGAAGTCGAAGTGATCTGAATTGTTGCGTTTTTCCACGAATTAAGTGGTATTTATAGGTTAGGGTTTCTCATTCGGGCGACTGAACCATTAGCATGGTTCAGTCGTGTGATTGAGCCATGCGGTTGATCCATTCGCATGACTGAGTGTTCAGTCGTGCAACAGAGTCAATCTCATGTTACACTCGTGTGACTGATCCAGTCTCCTGGTTCAGTCGTGCGACTGAGTCATTCGCATGAAGTTGTTCATGCGTATGGTCCATTAGCATGGGCCATTCGCATGAGAACTTCATATTACTAAGTTTGAATGTATTTATATATCATTATATTATTAAGATTCATTCAAACAACCACAAACCTATATAGTCAGTTCAATAAGCGTTAAACAACAAAACAGTGAAATAATAAACATTATAAGCACAACCACATTTGTATTTTATTAAGTACCCATTCAATTACATATGTGTAAGACAATAAAGACATATTACATTAAGCTCAGAAACTAGGTACACATGTATCTACAAACTCCCCCTTAGACCTAGATTCATCTATTGTCTTACATTCTTCATAAGCTCCTCAAATTTCTTTTACTTCTTCTCTCTTGTAACTCCTGCATTTATTTCAAATACAAAGCAGAGTCTGATCACGTTTTGGAAATGGAGGGCTTGTACAATGTCCTGCGAGTCATAGAACATGGGCCACTTATATAAGGTATAAACATCATCAGCTGACAAGTTGGTAAGCCACATTGGGTCAAATACCCTGATAGTATCCATTCTGCCCTCTTTGTTCAGAACTATGACCGCCTCTCCTTTTCTCCAATCATAGTACCACCACTTAAAGTGTGGAGTGAAGTCCTATGGCATTTCCCTTAGAGGGATTCTTGACATCGTACGTGGAGGACTCCACTTCAGCACTATCTTCCGCTTTCCAGTTATGGCATCAACTTCAGACTTTCTGATATATCTCGTAGGTTGTTGAGGTTTGAAGTTGACCCACCTGGTGTGGTATCCTCTCTTCAATTCAGCCTCAAACCTGACATCTTTCTCGGGTCAGCATATAACAGCTTTAGTTTGGCCAGCTGGTTGAGCTCAAAACCAGGTAGAGTCTTTAGATCATGTGGGAATCTAAAGTACTCAATACTCTTCTCCCTCTTTACCGCGTATACCTTAAGATCATCAAAATGGGCCCACGCGATAATCTTGCCTGACACCTTGTGATGTTTCTTCACTTTGTAGAGCCTGGTGTAGACATTTGGTTTAGGAGCAGCGCGTTGGGCTCGGATCTCCTCAAAACATGCAGCCCATTCAGCCTTTCGGATGTTGACATCAGCATTTCCCACTTTGTCAGCATACTCTAGATAGTGCTCTGCGGTGACGTCCTCGATCTCGATCTCATCAATGTCGTTCAACTCGTCGTCACTGGTTGCTTCAAAGGTTGGAGCATCCTTGATAATCTCATCAGGATTGAGCTTGAACATTTTGGCCAGTTGCTCATTAGTAAGATCATGAATTATTTCCCCCTCTTCAGGGGTGTAACTCACTGATCTCCTGACAATCCCTTGCAGATCAAGAATCATGGTTAGTTGAGTCTTGACCTGCTGAAGAGGAGCAACATCGTATTCGTCCCTTTGAAAATTTGGATCTGCTTGATTTAGACATGTAACACATCAATCATTAGTTAATAATCAAAACAGACACACATTAAATATATATAAACATTAAGTACAGAAGTTTAATACAAGATTCAAGTACAAAACCTTTCAAATACATAAATGTCTAATCATTACTTTTGTCCTGAATCACAGGTTCATCAGTAGGTGAGGCAGAAGACGAGGCTCGTTGGTCTTGATTTCTTTTTGTATGTCTCTGTTGACCTGAGCTGAGGCAGATGCAGCTGCATCTCCTTCATCTTCATCATCATCATTCTACCTTTCCCCTGTCTCTTCATCATCACTTGCCTCATCATCATCACTATCATCATCATCATCATCATCATCATCATCACCACCATCGACATCACCATCCCTTTCTTTTATCTTCAGAGGCTCATCCTTAGTTCCTTTGAGCTTGAGCATGATGGTCTTTTTGGCATCCTCCAACTCATCTATCTTCTTTGCTGATAGAACTTTATGCTCCTGGAGTTGGGCAATCTCTTGGCTCTGAGCAGCCATCTGATGTGCCTGCTGCTCAATCAGCTCCGCCTGCTGAGATATCTGCTGAGATTGTGTAGCGGTAAGATCTACCAACTGACAAATCTGAGCTGTCTTCTCGTCATCGGCTGCTAACAGCTTCAGCACCATACGGTTCAGTGCTGAGAGCTGTTCCTCTACCCTACTAGGAGGTAGAGATGAGCCAGACGGAAATAAGGGGTAAGATGATGGTCCTGCTGGGTGGGTAGAGGTGGTGGTGGTGGCAGTGGTGAAGATTGGGGGTGGTATAGATGTAGGTGGTGGTGGATGAGCTGTAGTGGTGGTGGTTTGGATGTAGGTACGTGATAGAGTGGATGTGGTAGTGGTGTGTGAGGTGGTAGAGGTGGTGGCAGGTGGTGTGGTAGCTATGGTGGTGGTAGTAGTGGAAGGTGTGGCTAAGGTAGAGGCTGTGGTAGTGGATGAGGTCGGTGTAACTTTAGTCTCTTCCACGTCTTGCCATAGGGGTGTGCCATCCTCTTCTTCGTTGAGCCTCTAGGCACAGAGGCTCCCCCTTGGCTGTTGGGCGGGTCTGGGGCATATGTGGGATCTGACTCAGCAGCAGCATCCCCGGACTCCCCTGGGTGTCCACTAACCGCCCTCAAACCTCTCTCTATGGCAACCACCCTGCTGCCCACAGTCCTCGTGAGAGGCTCTTCATCACTCTCTTCCTCCTCATCAGACTGAAATTCCTGATGGAATACTGCCGTCTCAGCTCCTCCGTAGGTGGATGATGGAGATATAACATCTGCGGTAGTGGCCCAAGATTGGGTGGGGCCAGTATCTCCACCATCACCACTGTCATCATCGTCAGAATCATCGGATGGGAGCACAATCGGCTCAAAATCTGAGTCACTATCATCGTGACGCCACTTCCTCTTCGCTGGCGCCTCGTAGTCCACTCGAATCAAATGCCGAAATAGCCTCTTTACCGGGGGCTTCACCTACTTGCCCCGATAAACCTTCATCCTGCCTAAGGTGGTATCATCCATCACCTCAAGCATCACAACGTCTTCTTTCTCCTTAGGCAGTGTTGGCAGCTTCTCATCAAAGATCATCTGAAGAAATCTAGGGTACATGCAGAAACCCTCTTTGCCCTTAGCCTCCAGATTCTCTATCAAGTAAAAGAATATCATGTTCGAGAAGCTGAAAGGGTGGTTCAGTACCAGTGCCACGTAGGCATTTTGAATCTGGTCTGAAAGATCATCAAACCCACCCCTTCGCGAAGCTAAGCACTTAAGTATGACATGTGCTAAGTACTTGTACTGGGGACACAGGTTGCTCTTGTTGAGCACACCTGCGTTGATATCCCCAGCGTACTTCATCCTTAAGAAGCACCCTCTCACAGTCAGCGGGTGAAGTCTGGTAGGGTGGTCTGCATCGTCACCTAAACCTAGCACCCGACGAATATCCTCTGCAGTAATCTCTATATCCCTCCCAAAAATGGAACTCCTGATACTGTATGGCTCATGTGAGCGGTCAACCGATGCCCCCTCCCAGAAGGCCTGCTGAATAGACCTATAGGGAGTGCACTGAGTAGAGATGGCCCTCTATATCCTGGATCGCTGGAGAAAAGCAATGATCCCCGCAAACTCGGGACCATTTCAAGTCGTAGCATCTAAGTGAGCACATATGTTGTGCTTAGGCTTAGTACTTGAATTAATATTTGTAATGAACTTTTGTAATTCATTATTATGTATGCATTAAATATATAGGTTAACCCATTTATATATGTGTTGATGTATGTATGGCTGCAGGTACAAACATAATACTTGATCAATTATTGAAATTGACCAAGTGTAAGAAACATCTACGGATGAACATATCATTCTTCCGTAGATGTATATCTTACAAGTAACAATACATCCGAAGATCATCTACGGATGAACAAAATCAACTGGAGTTCCAAGTGTTCAAGAAATGCTGCGGAAGAACAAAACATCTGCGGAAGAACAAAACATCTGCGGAAGACAATATTTCTGCGGAGTCCAAACACTTGCAAAATACAAGTGCTACAAGTCAACAAGTCAACAAGTCAACAAGGCGGTTATACGAATCCCGAGAAATCCGATGATTCCTTATCAGAAACAAATCAAATCCCAAGAGATCCGGTGTTTCCTATAACTGAAACATCTGTCTATAAATATGGATCCTAGGTTTCGATTCAAGCACGATTGAAAACAGACGATTGATTGATTGAGAACAGCAATAGCATTACAACAATCATCAAAAGTCTTTCGATCATCATAACATATACAACATCATAGCATTCATTGTTTCATTCTTTTGTAATCTTCAATACATTATAATAAAACATTAATTAATCTTTAATTGTGTTTTGTGTCGTGTGTTCTTGATATTTCATTAACATTGAATGTTGTTTAAATACAATTAAACCAAATCAACGTTAATTCCGCTAACGTTGACTTGAAATCAATTCACACTGATAATTCCTGTCGACGATCCTTGGATTCACAGGTGGTATCAGAGCCAAGTGCTCATTGATTTAGATCAATTGATCTATCAGTGTTAGTTGTGTTTAATTGTGTTTGTTTTCGTTTACCAATCTATATTCAAATCAACTGAATAGTAGATCTTGTGAGCATCATGAGCAACTTCAGTGGTTCATCTTACCAACCCCCGAAGTTGGAAACAAAAGCAGATTTCAAGTCATGGAAAATCAAGTTCAGGAATCATGTAAACTATACTGATTCTGACCTGTGGATTTCCATTACTGAAGGTCCTTATATTCCACCCACTCTTGGGCCGGATTATAATGACAAAAATCAACCAATCAGCACAAAAGATCTATCACCTGATGATGTCAAAAAGGTTAAAGTCGATATAAAAGCATACAGTCTGCTTAGTATGGCTTTACCTGAAGAGATATTAATCAGGTGTGAGAACTATAAAACAGCTCACTCCTTATGGAAGATTCTTCACACTCTCTGCGAAGGGAGTGATGAGATAAGAAGCATAAGGAGAGACACCCTCAGATCACAATATGAAACCTTTCATCATATTGAGGGTGAATCAATTCCTCAGCAACTTCATAGATTCATGCAGTTAGTCACTGAGATTAATATTCTAGAGTTGAAGTATACTAGTGAGGAATTAAACAAGAAAATGCTCCACACTTTGCCAGAAAGTTGGAAGCATACTGTGTCCATGTTCAAGAATACTATAGATCTGAAAGCAACTGGTTTAGATACTCTGGTTGCAAAAGTGGAAGCTCTTGAAATGGATGAAAAATCAAGAAACAAGAGTGTGAGAACTCATGTCTCACCCTATCACTTCAAAGAAACAAATAATGTAGGAAGTGCATTTATTTCAAACAATGAAAGTGATAACTCTTGTGTTAGGAGTGATGATGAGGAGGAAGTTAGCTTCTATGCTTCAAAACCCTCAAAGAAATCATCTCAAGACAACCAGCAGAAAAATAAAGGAAGAACTACTGATAGACAAGATACATCTGCAGCAACAACTAAGTCTTCCTTTTCAGCAAATCAGTCAGAACCAATAACTGTGATATTGGACTCTGAAGAACAAAGAGCAGCCTTTGCAGCTTTTAGCTCAAGTTTTCAAGCATACCTGGGAAGCTCTCTAACATCAGCAAATATCTGTCAACAAGACTTAGAAGAACTACCCCCAGATGTAGTGGAAGAGATGGATCTACAATGGCAGATGGCCATGATTGCTTATAGAGCTAAGCAATATCTCAGGAGAAATAAGAACTTGGCTTCAGCAAGCAGAACATCAAAGATTGGTGTTGACAAATCAAAGGTGAGATGCTACAAATGCAATCTCTATGGACATTTCTCAAGAGAATGCAATCAACAGTCTTATCCAGAGATGAGACAACATCAGCAGCATCAACAACATCAGATTCAAGCAAATCAACAATCTTCTCAAAGACCTCTGCACAAGCAATCTCAACTGATCAATGCTTCCCCACCAGCCACCAAAGAATCAGCAGGACCAAGTAACTCAAAGGAGTCAGGGCTGATCATACTTCAAGATAGAACGTGTGACTGGAGTCTGTATGAGAAGGAAGTTTTGGAAGAAAATCAAGCATTGATGGCTCATATGGATCAAACAGTGCCACCAATGGCAAAAGAGGTAAAAGAAAGATTGTGTTCATCAACTTGTGTTGAGGAAGTTGAACGATATAGAGTCCATGCTCAACAGTTGGCTGATAAAGTAAAAGAAACAATGATTTTGAATGAATCTCATGTTAGAGAACATAAATTATATCAAATAAAAATTAATTCTTTGCAAAAGGATTTAGAAAAATTTGTTTCTGAAAATTATAGCCTAAAAGCCCAAGTTGAGCATTTGACCACTTCCTTAACAAAATCCATGGCTGATCATGCATCAACTGAAGTGAAACTTCAGAAGTTTCAATTATCATCTCAGCAATATGAGAAATTACTATCTTCTCATATTGAATCAAAGAAAAGGTCTGGGTTGGGTTATAATGCGGTTGCACCACCTATAAATGATAATTACACATCCTTACCTACAACAATGACAAACACTCTGTCAAATCATTTTGTGCCTAGCACCAAATTTGAAAAAGATTCATCTAAAACTAAAATTAATGATAAAGCTGAGGTGAGTGAAACTGAATCATCTGAATCAGAATCATTAGATCAAAATGATTCAGAATTTGATTATGATAAATGTGATGACTTGGATGATTCTGATGAACATGATGTTGATCAAACAAGCACTGGTAAAAATTGTCAACTGAAAGCCCATATTCCAAAAGTGCTTGAAGAAACAAAGTTGCCATATCCTCCTAAACAAAGAAACATGCTGAAGACCATCTGCAAGAGGATAGCTCAATTGAATGAAGGTCTTCAAGAACTAAGTATGCAAGAATCCTCCAAGAAATTAACTGATGAATCTGTCATCACTGAGGAAAGAGGAAAATTCAAAGGAAGGAACAAGGCATCAGCAGATCATCAACTGAACAAGAAAACTTCAGCAGTTGATCTACGGAAGAGAAATTCAACTCCAAAGGAACAAAATGTGCACAAAAATGAAAAAGCTGAAGCACATTCAAAGCTGAAGAAGAAAGAGCAACAACAAAAATCAGCAAACAAAAGTAATGATTCTGAGAAAGAATCAGAAGAAAAGTATTGCAAATGGTGTGACATGAAAAATCACAACACTGAAGATTGTTACTTCAGCAGTTATTGTTCTATTTGCAATATGAACAATCATATGACTGCTGATTGTTACTTCAACAAACATTGCTCTATTTGCAACAAAAATAATCATTCCACACAGGAATGTTATTTCAACAAAAAGAACAAGATAAAAGGATCAAAGAAGAAAGAATCAGACAAATCTGAATCAGATTCCCAATCCACAGATTCTGCAAAGGGTTCAAAACTGAAGAAGCATGAACAAAAGTCAAAGGAAAAACCAAAGGACAAATCATCATCAAGTGTTAAGATACTGAAGAAAAGATCAACTTTTCAGCAGTCAAAAACACCACACAAAAAAGTGGATTTGTCTGACAAGGAATCAAAGGATGATGATTCATTCTTTGATAAATTTGAAAAAGGCATTCATATCCCTCTTTCAAAAACAAAAGACAGTGAAACATTTAAAGGTTCACTATCAAAACAAAAGAATCAAACAAATGAAGTTGATCTAAGTAAAGCAGACAATATGAATCATAATCTACTTCATCAACATCCCATTCAGCAGAATCATCCTCATCCAAATTAAATCAGAATGAATCAATCAAATCTGAAACAGAAACTTCAAAAAATATTCTTGAAAGAGTAACTGTTTTAGATCCTGTTGACAAACCCAAGATCACTAAGGCTTGGGTTGTCACTTCTAACTGATTTTCTTTTCTGATTGCAGGAACAATATTGGAGAGCTGACAACATGTGGTATGTTGACAGTGGTTGTTCCAGGCATATGACAGGAAACTGTTCTCTTCTCCATGATTTCAAACATAAAAATGCTTCTTATGTGGCATTTGGTGGGGATAAAAAGGGAGGTAAAATTGTTGGTGAAGGAATGATAACCAATGGTGTACTTAAATTTGATAAAGTAAATTACTGTAAAAACTTACAGTATAATTTACTTAGTGTATCTCAAATCTGTGATCAAAATTACACTACACTGTTTGATGACACTAACTGTTACATTCTTAAGCCAGGATTTATTGTCCCAGAAGATTGGATTCTCCTCAAAGCAGCAAGAAAAGGAAACACTTATGTGTTGGATATGAACAACACTTCTCTCACAAAACATGAAACTTGTCTTATTTCTAAACTTTCAGAAGATTTGTCACAATTATGGCATAGAAGACTTGTTCATTCTAACATGAAAAATATGAATAAATTGGTAAAACATGACCTGGTCATTGGCTTACCAAATAAAGAGTTCCATTGCTCAACTCATTGCTCTTCTTGTTACAAAGGAAAACAACACAGAGTGTCACATAAACCAAAAACAATCAATACTAATACTACACCACTCAAATTGCTTCACATGGATCTATTTGGTCCAACCAATGTAATGAGCATTGGAAAAAGGCAATATTGTTTGGTGATAGTTGATGATTTCACTAGATTTACATGGGTCTTTTTCTTAAAACAAAAGAGTGAAACATCAGAAACATTAATGGACTTTGTCATCAAGATTGAGAATCAACTTGATACAAAAGTCAAAATTTTCAGGAGTGATAATGGTACTGAATTTGTTAACTTTGAACTAGATTCTTTTTGCAGGAGCAAAGGAATTGCAAGACAATTCAGTGCACCAAGGACTCCAAACAAAATGGAGTTGCTGAACGAAGAAACAGAACTCTCATTGAAGCAGCAAGAACAATGCTAGCTGATTCACAACTACCTATTACCTTTTGGGCTGAGGCTGTGAATACTGCATGCAATGTTCAAAATAGAACATTAATTGTCAAAGAACATAACAAAACTCCTTATGAGCTCCTATTTAAAAGAAAACCTTACATAGGATATCTAAGAGTATTTGGGTGTCAAGTAACTGTTTTGAACATCAAAGAGTCATTAGGAAAATTTTCAGAAAAAGCATATGATGGTTTCTTGTTGGATATTCTTCAACATCAAAATCATATAGAGTGTATATTCCACAGCATAACATTGTGGAAGAGACACCTAATGTATCTTTTGATGAAAATGTATTCACTAAGTCAGTTAAAGGATCATCATGGTTATTTGACATAGATGCCTTGTCTAAATCTTTTAACTATGATTATTTGACAAATACAGGTTCTGATGAAGTATGCTATCCATTTGTTCCACCGATTATGACTGAAGTACCTTTATCTGCTGATCCCCCAAGGATACATACATCTACAAGTGCCAACAATTCAACAGAAGCAGATACTACATGTGGAACTGAACAAAATGCATCAGTAGAAGCTCCTACGGAAGAACAAAATGCATCAGGAGAAGCTCATTCAGAAGAACAGCATGCATCAGGAGAAGCTCCTTCGGAAGAACAACATGCATCAGAAGAAATTCCTTCGGAAGATCAACATGTATCCGGAGAACTTCCTTCGGAAGACCAACATGTATCCGGAGCAGCTCCTACGGAAGAACAAAATACTTCCGCAGAAGTTCCTGCGGAAGAGCAAAATCAAACTGCGAATACTTCTGAAGCTCAATCAACAGAGACTCAATTTGATTATTTTTTGAATTCTCAAATTGAGATGAATCAGTCAGAGGCAATGGAAATGACTAATCTGGAATCATCCATTCCAGTTGAGTCAACTCCCTCAATGAGAATTCATAAGTCTCATCCACTTAACAATATCATTGGAAATCCTGAAAAGAGAACTACAAGGAGCCAAAGTGGTACAGCCAACCTTTGTCTATTCAACTGTTTTCTTTCTCAAGTGGTGCCTCCAAACATTACAGCTGCTTTAAAAGACAATAGCTGGATTGAAGCTATGCAAGAAGAGCTTCAACAGTTCAGAAAGCAAAAAGTATGGTGTCTTGTTGACTTACCTGAAGGTCAACATCCTATTGGAACTAGATGGCTATACAAAAACAAACTGGATGATAGAGGTATTATTGTCCGAAACAAAGCAAGGTTAATAGCACAAGGTTACACTCAAGAAGAAGGCATAGATTATGATGAAGTTTTTGCACCAGTTGCAAGAATTGAGGCAATAAGAGTGTTCTTGGCATATGCATCATACAAGAAATTCACTGTGTATCAAATGGATGTCAAGTGTGCTTTCCTATATGGAAAAATAGATGAGGAAGTTTATGTGTCTCAACCCCCCGGATTTGAAGATCCTCATTATCCTCACAGGGTATACAAACTAGATAAAGCCTTGTATGGTCTTCATCAAGCACCAAGAAAATGGTATGAAACATTATCATCCTTCTTACTCAAGCATGGCTACAAAAGAGGAACAATTGACCAGACACTCTTTCTCAAACAAGAACATCAAGATCTCTTAGTAGTCCAAGTATATGTTGATGACATTATATTTGGATCAACTAATAAGAGATTGTGTGTGAATTTTGAAGAGCTGATGAAATCTGAATTTCAGATGAGCTCAATGGGTGAATTAACATTTTCCTTGGCCTTCAAGTTCATCAAAAAGCAGATGGAATTTTCATCAATCAAGAAAAATATATACATCAAATTCTGAAGAAATACAATTTTGCTGAAGTCTCCTCTTGCAAAACACCAGCATCAACAATTGATAAGATTGCCCCTGATCCCTCTGGAAAATCTATTGATCAAAAATTATTTAGATCTATGATAGGTTCACTTATGTACTTAACTGCCAGTAGACCTGATATTATGTTTGCTGTGTGTGTATGTGCTAGGTACCAATCTGATCCAAAGGAGTCACATCTCAATGCTGTCAAAAGAATTTTCAGATATCTCAAGGGAAAACCAGGACTTGGTCTATGGTATCCCAAGGATGGAGACTTTACACTCTACTCATACTCAGACAGTGACTATGGTGGATGTAACAGCAATAGAAAATCAACAACCGGTGGATGTCAATTCATTGGACCCAGGCTAGTGTCATGGCAGTGCAAGAAACAAACAAATGTTTCTGTATCCACAGCTGAGGCTGAGTACATTGCTGCTTCAGCCGGGTGTTCTCAAGTGCTTTGGTTACAAAACCAATTGCTTGACTATGGTTACAACTTTCTTCAAACTTCAATCTATATAGACAATTCAGCTGCTATGTTTATAACTGCTAATCCTGTGCAACATAGTAAAACTAAACATATAGAGATTAGGTATCATTTTCTGAGAGATTGCTCAGAAAAAGGATTGATCAAGTTAGTCAAAGTGGATACATCAAATCAGCTTGCTGATTTATTCACTAAAGCCTTTGATTCAGTCAGATTTAATTTTCTGATTGAGTCTCTAGGTATGATTAACTTAGATTAAATAAAGTTCAAACAAACAACATGCTGTGTGCAATAATGCATCAGTATGCCTTATGCATGGGAAATGATAGTAAACTATAGCTTTGCCTATTCTGCATAAACAAATATCAATATATCTCAACAAGTTTCTTGATATGTGAGTAGGTTCAACTTGAGTGGAAACAAACCTTAGTGCTTGCATAACATAATATTGTCATAATTGTCTGTGGGAAACTTCATTTTGAGAAAACAAAGTGAGTCTTATCCTAATGTGATCAAATCATTCATCTGCACACACTATGTAAAAGACTTTATACTATCTATCTTTGCAACTCATACTCCCTCTGTTTTGTGTGAACAAAGACCTGGGTGTATGATCACCATACTGAATCTCAGTATCAAAGGTGAAAAGATCATGTTCATCATCATCCCTCTGTTTTGTGTGAACAAAGACCTGGGTTAAAGGCACCTCTGTTTTACGTGAGTAAAGACCTGGTGACCTGATGATGATCATATCTAAAGCTCTCAAAAGAATCCTAAGTGATCAATTGTATATTATCCTGAGCTTTATCAACATCGCATCAATGAGATGTCAAACACATCTCAAGATAGCTATTATAATTTAAAGTACATAGTCTCAAGAGTGAAAGAATGATGATTTGACTTACAAAGGGAGGACAACACCTTTGTGAATCAATTGTGAAGTCCATGACAGTTATTTCTAAATCAATAAAACATGATAAACAGCAAGCCTAGTTGATACATGAGCTCTTGTATGGATTTATAAGGACAATATACTTGCAATCAGAACTTGTTCCAGTATCAACTATACAACATAACTAATCAGGAAGAGGCTTAGCATTATAGTATGATCCCATTTTAAGTGCATCTGATCATTATCATATATTGAGCGTTTATGTTATTCCTCTTCAAGAAATTTATGATAAATGCTTAAGTTCATCATTAATCACAAATTTAGGGGGAGTAGTATTCATGAAATAACATTTATAACAGCAGCAACAGCAATGTCTATATTTTTATCAAGTTGAAGAAATTGAAACCTGAGCATCACATTAGCCGTTGGTTACATGAAATTTATTTTAAGTTTCCTTGTACTAAATTGTCATGTATACAAAGCCAACGAGGTCCTATAGCAATAATTGGTTCAACCAATGGAGTTGGGCCATAATACAACTAATTAGTATATTAATGTTTATCCGTAGATTGGTAAACTACGGATAAACAAAGATCAATCAGTAGAAGTTGTTGATCCGTAGATATACTACGGAAGAGTAAATTGTCGATCACAATTAATGAGATATTACTTCTACGGAAGAGTACAATGTGGGACCCACTGAATAAATCCGAGAAAATTAATATGTCTGAGGGTATAAATAAAGAGATTTGACTTGTCAAATGCATTATGCACTTTTTCAGCTCACTTTTTCAGACCTAGAAAATCTCACAACAAATTTTTCCCACTTTCTCAACATTCAAAATTTATCAAATCAAACCTTAAGCAAACGTATATCTGAGTTCTTAATCAGCGTCTATTAAGGTAAAACATGTCGTAATCATCAAGAATGAACAAGTTGATTCTTGTTTTATCTCACAACTGTTCGTATTCTTATATCAATAACATGATTCTAATGAAGTCTTTTCTTATGAACAGATGGATCATCGATTTGCAAAAGAGCATAATGTATGTGCTTTCTTGAACCCTGACGATCCTGTGTCAGAAGGATGTCAAGAAATTATGAGATATTTGAGAAGATCAAGGGTTTTCTATGCATTATCTGCAGAGCCAACGATTTATCGATCGCATATCAGTGATTTCTGGAATTCTGCGCGTATAGAAGAAGATGATGAAGGAATTATTGCAGAAGTAAGGAATCGAAGGCTGAGAATAGACGAACAAACAATAAGAAGGGTACTAGAACTGGGAGATGTTGAAGCAGGACACCCTGATGTATTTGATAATGAATACATAGAAAAGGTTTTTCTTCTAATGGGATATGATGGAGACTTTGAAAAGGGAGAAATCAAGAAGGGAAGACTCTGCAAACCATACAGATTTTTGTGTCACACTTATCTGAAGTGTATGTCAAACAGAAAATCTGGGCTTGACAGATTTTCTAGACACATATCATCTGGTATTATTGGCATCTTTGAGGGAAGGACCTACAACTACTCAAAGTACATCTTTAACTGCTTGTGTGATCACATCAGAGTACAGAAGGCTGATAAGATGTATATGTTTCCAAGATTCATTCAGCTCATCATTAATGCAGACCTGCCTGGAACAAATGTGGAGGGTGGTGTGTTTATCCAAGCACACCTTGGCAGATCTGTACTGAACAAAATCTCAGGGAGATATGAAGGAAAGACGTAGACATGTTTGCTCATGTGATTGATGCCAATGCAGACATACCTCCAGAGCTAGTTTGGGAAGATGAGGAAGAGAGCTCTGCTACCAGCTCTGCTCAAACACCCCAAACACAATCACCAGCCAGCCAAACTACAGAACCCATCTCTCCAATCCTCAATCTATCACCACAACAACAACAAACACCCCAAGCTCAATCTCCTGTCAGTCAAAATACTGAACCAATCTCTCCCATTCAACCCCAATCACCAAATCAGCTTCAGATGCAACTCTACCAACAACCTCCAAACTCAGATACTGAGAGCATCTACACTGGAGAGACAGAATTAGTCTCAGAAGCAAGTACAGTCAAACTGTCATTATCCAAGACTGAATCCCCTGTGCACTCAAATGAAACTGAACAAGTTTCTCCCATGATTGATCAGCAACAACAACAAACTCTTCAAGAGCAGGAAGATCAAGCCACTGAAGCAAAGTCAAGCTCAGCAAGTGTTGATCATGAGGAGGTAAAAGAAGAAGAGATTGAGTCTCAGCATCAGGAAAGAGATACAGAAGCAGATCAGGTTGATGTGATTGCCTATAATGAAGATGATCTGAGTGATGATGACATCCCTGTAAGCAAGAGTTATCTGGTGGCTGAGTACAACAAGCTGGTGCTCAAGTCAAATAAAAGAAAGGCAAGAATACAAGAGCTGAAGGGCATAATTAAAGAAAAGGATGAAGAATTGATAAATCAGCAAGAAAGAATAAAGAGACTGAGAGAAGATGCTCAAAGTGATAAAGAAGTCATTGATGCTCTGCTAGACAAGGAAGCTGAGCTTATAGAGTCAGCAGAGAATGAGAAGAAAGATAAAGAAAAGATCATGAAGAGACTTGAACAAGCATCTGGCACTATGACTGCTCAGTCAAAAAATAAAGACAAAAGAAGAAGAAATTGAGCAACTTAAACTGAAGATCAGCTCATTGGAATCTTATGCCAAAACTTCAACTGCTCAAACAAAACAAAGTTCTGAGGCATCAAAAGAAGTGATCTGGTACTCAAGGAAAAGAAAGTACCTTGGTACTACTGAGAAGAAGCCAACTAATGAAAGTAGTTCAAAGAAACAAAAGCTTTCTCCTGAACACACCCCCTTAATAGACTTATCTGCTGAGGAGCCCATCACTGAACAGAAAGATGAAAGTGACAAAGAATGGGAAGAATTAATCAAAGAAGACACTCCTCCAAAGCAAGAAGTCTCAAAGGCTGATGATCTTCTGACTACAAGTGACATACTTGAAGAGAGGCCTGAATCAACCATGTTCATGACACTTATAAATCATGGTTTCCCTTATGACATGGTTGAAAGACTGAACATGACAGAGATGAAGAACTTGTTGAAAGAGTTTGAGCTTGCCAGCTTCATGATTCCAAACTGTGATTATGAAGCATTCAGTACATTTCAATCAATTCAAAACATAAAGAAGGAGTTGGGACACTGTGACACAGCCAAGCTGAGCAAATACAACATGACTTGCTGGTTACAGGGACATAACTACAAGCCTCATGAGCTTAAAGGAAGAACAGTAGGAGAACTCAGAAGGATGATGGAGCATGTAATGAAGGTTGAACTAGATACTGGGGTAAAGTTCAGAACTGAAGCTCCACATCAATCTTATGAACAACAAAGCAAACTCCCTGCTGAAACCCATAACTGTTGAACCTAAAGATCAGCACAAAGGAAAAGAGAAACTGATTAGAGAGCCAAGGGAAGTCATCCCCGGAAAAGTATGGCCACTTGGGACTGCAGTTAGAGAAATAACTGAGCAAAAGTCCACTCTAATACAACTGATAGATCACCTCACAACTCCCAGCTCTGCGGAAGAAAACAAGATCATGGCATGGAAATATGATCCAGACTGGGATTGTGCTGTTATTAAAAGAACATCTGGAAGAGTTGAATACTTCCATGATGTACTCTCAGTGGTGAGTCTGCCAGAGAATGACATCAGAGACCTTCAGAGCTTAATCATCAGCAATTATCCAATTCACCCTAGAGGAAGAGACTTCTCAACTCTAGTGGGAAAGTTAAAGACAAAGTTTAAAGATGATGTGCTGATTGAAGCTAAAAGAGAAGATATAGAACATCAGAAGAGAATCAAAGGGCTCAAAAGATACAAGTCCAATGCCTCAGAACATGTAGATGATGAATTCTTGAAGAGGATTGGCTACAACAACAGAAACAAAGCAGCTCTTAAATGTATAGAAGGGACTCAATTCACATACCCAATCACTGAATGGGGATATGTAGAAAAGACAAAAGAGTTGGTCCTACTGAGAAATGCTGAGAACAAGAAAGCTGAGAAGATCAGAATCTTTGATCCTGTGGAAATCAAACTGCTTCATCCCAGCTACACCTCATACTTAAATGACAAATTCTTTCCCAAGCTGTCTGATGAACAAGCACAAAATGATCTATTTCTACATGTTCATGTGATTCAAGTAGTAGACAAACTTCATGCAAAAGCATATAAAAGAAGAAGATTTAATGCTGGATTACTGAAGGGAACAACATATGATGAAGTAACAGAACTAAGAATAACAGAACAAGATGAGCTAGAAGTGGTGAATAACAACAAGGTGTTAGACACACTCACTACAGAAGAAGATGTTATGGGAATTAGTTATGAGACTTTGAAGATGATGAGCAAGATGAAGATCAAGTATAAGTATGATGATCAGAAGACTGCTGTCTCCTACTTCTACAACAAGATGATCGCTAGAATCAAGGATCTTGCAGTTTTGAAGGAATGAGTACAAGTAGCTAAGCCTAAGGGGGAGTATTGTTAGGTCTAGAATCTGTAGATCTAGTCATTATGTATAGGCTTAGTACTTGAATTAATATTTGTAATGAACTTTTGTAATTCATTATTATGTATGCATTAAATATATAGGTTAACCCATTTATATATGTGTTGATGTATGTATGGCTGCAGGTACAAACATAATACTTGATCAATTATTGAAATTGACCAAGTGTAAGAAACATCTACGGATGAACATATCATTCTTCCGTAGATGTATATCTTACAAGTAACAATACATCCGAAGATCATCTACGGATGAACAAAATCAACTGGAGTTCCAAGTGTTCAAGAAATGCTGCGGAAGAACAAAACATCTGCGGAAGAACAAAACATCTGCGGAAGACAATATTTCTGCGGAGTCCAAACACTTGCAAAATACAAGTGCTACAAGTCAACAAGTCAACAAGTCAACAAGGCTGTTATACGAATCCCGAGAAATCCGATGATTCCTTATCAGCAACAAATCAAATCCCAAGAGATCCGGTGTTTCCTATAACTGAAACATCTGTCTATAAATATGGATCCTAGGTTTCGATTCAAGCACGATTGAAAACAGACGATTGATTGATTGAGAACAGCAATAGCATTACAACAATCATCAAAAGTCTTTCGATCATCATAACATATACAACATCATAGCATTCACTGTTTCATTCTTTTGTAATCTTCAATACATTATAATAAAACATTAATTAATCTTTAATTGTGTTTTGTGTCGTGTGTTCTTGATATTTCATTAACATTGAATGTTGTTTAAATACAATTAAACCAAATCAACGTTAATTCCGCTAACGTTGACTTGAAATCAATTCACACTGATAATTCCTGTCGACGATCCTTGGATTCACAAAGTTCAACTTTCTTCCTAGGTGTCTGATAGTAAGGACACTTAGACGCAATGTGTCCACACTCTCCACAGTTGTAGCATGACCTGCTATCAACTTTATGATATAACTGTCTTTGTGGAGACATGTGTGACACCCGAGTGACATTGTTCTGTTTGGGTTTTGACTCTACTTCTTTAGATGTTTTATCTTGTTTAACAGATTTAATTGTTTTAACATTTTTAACATCCTTTCCATTTTGTTTATCTGGACTTTGACAATAAACACGTGATTGGTTAACATTAATAGTCTTTCTAGGTTCAGATTTGACTGTGTTTGAACTAGACTTTATATTAACCTTTTCAAACTCTTTTTCCAGATTAACACAAGGCATTTTACCTTTTGCCTTTGATGTGGCCTCCTTTTGTTTGGTTCCAGATTCATTTGATGAACATGTGGAATCTGGATCACTTACAAGAGGAGTGGACACAACATGAACCTTGATTGGATTGTTATTGATTGGTTTACTTTTAGTGTTCATCAAGGTCTCAGGTGGTGATGGAACCACTTTATATCCCAAACCCTCCACATTATTACGCTCTCTCACTAAGTGTTGGACAATATGAGATGAACTTGTCCAACTATGTAGTTTTTGCTTTAATGAATTAACTTCTACTTCTAAAACTGCTTTTTGTTTCTTAGTGTCTTCTAGGGAGTTAAGATAGTACCTAATGTCATTAGCTTGGTTAAAGGCTACTACTTCGGTTTCCCTAAGCTGTTTGTTCAATAGGTCTATCTTTTCTTTGTAACTGTGCTCATTTTGTTTTACAACTCTGTTAGCTTCAGTGCACACTTGCAAGTCCTTTACTAAGCTATCATTATGATCTAATAACCTAGCAAATTTCAAATCTATGCTTTCCCTAAATTTATTACAATCAGAACAAGAATGATTATTGAAAAGTTGGTCCGTAGTACTTACCTAAGAAGGTTCTGATGAATCATCCATCAAAGCAGAGTCTGGTGTTTCTGGTTCTGGTGATTCTGACGTTGTTGTAGTTGTCCCTTCTTTAGGCATGTAATTGACCTCAGTTACAGTCTCTTCAATGTCTGACATTGTGAGTTCCACTGCAATATCTCCTTCACTAGCTGAATCATCATCTAAATCCTCAACACTAGCAATGTTGGATTCTCCCGGAGAGACAAACCGAAAGCTCCAGTCCTGTCCCTCATCATCATGAGCAGTCAAGGCTTTAGGATCTTTGCTTGATGAAGTAGGACTGCTAGTTGGCTTATCTTGACGATTGAAGGACGAGAATGGATTCCTGTTTCCAGTTTTCTTGGGCTTCACACACTCTCGTTTGAAGTGCCCCTTTTCTCCACAGTTGAAACAGGTCACCCTTGCTCTTGTCAAAACCAAAGGTAGTGTCCTTAGTTGCAACCAAGTTTTGTCCGGTCTTCTTGACAAACTCTTTAGCTCTCCGGACAGCACTTGCTAAGGCCCACATTATATCCATCCTTTCCAGCTCTGTCTCATCTACCTGCTCGTAGTCCTCGTCTGGCAGTTTGCAGTTTCCAATTTTCCCAGCAACTAGTCCATCATAGGAGTGGACTACAACTACTAAGAGATCCATATGCTCTCTTGCTACTTCTACTGTCACATTACCGAGATTCTCGGTCTTCAATTTTGTAGCATTTGCTTCAGATGCAATGTATTGGGTACCAGACGACCCTGACGTTTCTGACCTAAAGTAGAAGCTTGAGAAGGACCAGCTAAACTTGACACAAAAGTTGTCTGAAGTGGTGCTCCAGACGTTTTGGCTTGTGGAGTCGCGTTGTATAGTGCCGGATTTGAGTATAAGAAGACTTTTGAGCTCTGTATTTCATCCTCAATGCTTCCTCTCTCAGCTTCAGAATGAAATCATTTATATCCAACTTTGCCAGCATACCATTCTGTCTGAGATTGGAGACAAAAGAAGCCCACTTCTCTAGCAACCCATCTGCAAAGTTTGACACCTTGTCCTCCATGGTCGTTGTAACTCCATGAGTGTGCAGCTCACTCATCAAGTGGTAGAACCGATCGATGACGTCATCCAAACTCTCATTACCCATTGACGAGAAGTTGTCGAACTCCTTCTTCAACTCTTTAGCCTTTATAGCTTTTAATGAAGCATTCCCGTCATACCGTTTTTCCAATTCATCCCACAGCTTCTTTGCTTGCTTGTTCTCAGAAAATTGATGGAAGATGTCCTTAGGAATTGACTGAGTAAGCAAAGCATAGACTCCTTTTTCAGCATTGTAATTGACCTTTTGTCCATCAGTCATGCCACCTAGTGTAAGTTTGACTCCATCAGCACCTACTAGCATACTATACCCCGTCTCAATTGCTTCCCACATATTGGGATCTACTCCATTTAAGTAGATCTCGAAACGTTGCTTCCAATGTGGTAATTCATCTAATGTAATTAGCTTAGGGGGTTTGTTGTGATTCCCTACTTCACTCTCCAAAAGCAGTAGGTTTTGAATCCTTGAATCTCTCTCTGCTGTGAATGCTGAGTATTGGTCCTCCATTGCGATTAACTTTAGTCTTTAGAACAAACTGTTTCACTTGTGCGAATGAAGGTGTGCGATTGGGCTATTCGTGCGATTGAACGATGCGAATGGTACAATCGTGCGGCTGAACTAATACGGATGGTTCAGTCGGGCGAATGAACTGATGCGATTGAACAATGCGAATAGACTACTCAGTCGTACGAATGGAGGTACGAATGAGTCCAATCGTGCGTATGAGGGATGCGAATGTATCCAGTCGTGCGATTGAGTCAACCGTGCGACTGAAGCTGCTGGATTTCGAAAATTCGTAGGTTTAAGGTGTTTTCGCCGCTAAAACACGAATTTTCACTAACCCTAATTGCCGTATGCCGGAAAAACTAAACTTTACAAGCAGGAGACGTCTAAGACACCGTTTGACACGAAAAGATTGCGTTTTTAGTGAAAAGACACAATTTTTGTATCAAAAACGATTGAATCACATGTTAATCAAGAGCCAATGCTCTGATACCACTTGTTAGGATCGTGTATTGAACAAAATACTAACTGATTAACGTGTATACCGAATCAAATAGTGCGGAATCCTATTTGATTGGCGATCCAATCAGTGAGAACGCACGTAGAATCAATTATGGATTGAATCTAAACGTTAAGAACGATATGGAATCGATCTAGTGCGATCTATGAACTTGGAACAGGTTCTTAGAGGTCTCTGGATGGCTAGGGTACGTCTGTAGTCGAAGTGATCCGAATTGTTGCGTTTTTCCACGAATTAAGTGGTATTTGTTGATGCTTGTATGTCCCTAGATCATGATTTGTAATGTAATAGATCTTGTTTGTCTGATTATGATGTAATATGTAATGATTAATGAAATGATATTGATTGTTTGTGATTTGTAATGTCTAATATTTCATTAATAAGTCGATATTGAATTGATTAATTGGGTGTATGATTGTTTGAATGGTTACACATCAAGTTATATTAATTAAAACATTCAAACTTAACTAAATGAAGTTCTCATGCGAATGGCCCATGCGAATGGACCATACGCATGAATAACTTCATACAATTGACTCAGTCGCACGACTGGACCAGGAGACTGGATCAGTCGTATGATTAACACATAGGATTGGCTCAGTCGCACGACTGAACACTCAGTCATGCGGATGAATCAACCGCATGGTTCAATCGCACGACTGAACCATACTTATGGTCCAGTCGCACGAATTAACAACACTAACCTATAAATAGACCCAATTCGTGGAAAAACGTAAGCATTCATACCCTTACGACTCCAGACGTACCCTAGCCGTCTAGAAGCCTCCCAAATCGTTCTCCAAGTTCACAGAACACATTAGATCGATTCCCAATCGACTTCTAACGTTAGATTCAATTCTTGATTGATTCTTCGTATGTTCTCACTGATTGGATCGCCAATCAAATAGGATTCCGCACTATTTGATCTGGTTTACACGCTAATCACTAGGTATTTCGTTCAAATACCAGGTCCTAACAAGTGGTATCAGAGCTTTGGCTCTTGATTACGTGTGATTCAATCAAGATTGCATAAAAGTTTGTGTTTTTGCACTAAAAACGCAATCTTTGGTGTCAAAAGTGATCTTGGACGTTCCCTGCTCATCAAAGTTTGGTTTCTACGGACTTAGGCAACTAGACCTTGCGAAAATTCGAATTTTTACGGCTGAAACACGTCAAACCTAGAAAATTTCGCAAAACAGCAGCTTCAGTCGCACGAGTGACCCATTCGCACGACTGGACTCCATTCGCATTGCCCATTCGCACGATTGGACCTAGTCGCACCTTCATTCGGCCGACTGAACCATTCGTTCGCATAGCTCATACGCATCAGATTCATTCGCAGAACTGAACCAATCGCTCAGTTCAGTCGCACGATTGAACCAGTCGCAGAGTTCATACGCACGACTAGACAATTCGCATCCTTCAGTCGCACCAGTGACAGTTTGTTTGATTAGACTTACAGTTTTTCGCCATGGAAGATCAAATGTCAGCCTTTACTACTGGGAAGGACTCTAGGATACAGAATCTACTGTTGCTTGAGAGTGAGGTGGGAAATCATAATAAACCACCAAAGCTCTTGACGTTAGATGAGTTTCCCCACTGGAAACAACGTTTTCAGATCTACCTCAGTGGAATGGATCCGAATCTGTGGTAAGCCATCGAGATTGGATATAGTACACCGGTGGGAGCTGATGGAGTTAAGCTAACATTAGGAGGGATGATGGACGCGCAGAAAGTTAAGTACAATGCAGAGAAAAGAGTTTATGCATTGATTACACAGTCTATCCCCAAATATATATTCCACCAGTACTCAGAGAATAAGCAGTCCAAGAAACTGTGGGATGAGCTTGAAAAGAGGTATGACGGGAATGCTTCGTTGAAGGCAATCAAGGCTATGGAGTTAAAGAAGGAATTCGATAACTTCTCATCGATTGGTAACGAGAGTTTAGACGACGTCATAGATAGATTCTACCATTTGATGAGCGAACTGCATACACATGGGGTGGAAACTACTATGGAAGAGAAAGTTAGTAACTTTGCAGACGGATTGCCTGAAAAGTGGGCTTCATTCGTGTCTAACCTGAGACAGAATGGAATGCTTGCAAAGCTGGATATTAATGACTTCATTCTTAAGTTGCGAGAAGAAGCACTTAGGATGAAGTACAGAGCTCAGAAGTCTTCGTACACTCAAAATCCAGCTTTGTACAACGCCACACCGCAAGCTAAGACATCTGGAGCACCTCTCCAGACTGCATTTGTGTCTAGCTCATCGGGTCCTTCACATGCTTCTCCTTCAGGATCAGACAAGTCAGGGTTTTCTTGTACCCATTATATTGGATCTGAAGCAAGTGCTACTAGACTGAAGACCGAGAACCTCGGTAATGTGACTGTGGAAGTAGCTCGAGAGCATATGGATCTTTTGGCAGCAGTGGTTCATTCATATGATGGACTTGTTGCCGGGAAGATTGGAAACTGCCATCTGGCAGACGAGGACTACGAGCAGGTGGACGAAATGGAGCTTGAGAGGATGGACATAATGTGGGCCTTAGCTAGTGCGGTCCGGAGGGCGAAGAAGTTTGTTAAAAAGACCGGACAGAACTTGGTAGCTACTAAGGATACCACATTTGGCTTTGACAAGAGCAAAGTGACCTGCTTCAACTGTGGAGAGAAGGGGCACTTCAAGAGAGAATGTGTCAAGCCAAAGAAGACGGGTAACGGGAACCCGTTCTCGTCCTTCACTCGCCAAGACAAGCAAGCTTCCAGTTCTACTTCATCAAGCAAGGATCCAAAAGCCTTGACTGCTCATGATGATGAACGACAGGATTGGAGCTTTAGGTTTGTCTCACCAGGGGAATCAAACATTGCAAGTGTAGAAGATATTGATGATGATTCTGCGAGTGTAGGTGATCTAGCAGTTGAGATAGCGATGTCACACAGCGAAGAAGAAACTACAGCCGAGGTCAGTTACAAGCCTAAAGAGGATACTACCACGTCAGAGACAGAAAAGACAGAATCACCAGAACCAGAGACATCTGATGCTGCGTTGATGGCTAACTCTTCTGAACCAACTCAGGTAAGTACTACTGACCAAATGTTTGATAATCATGCTTGTTCTGATTGTGATACTTTTAGGAATAGCATAGATGAAAAATTTGCTAGGTTATTAGATCATAATGATAACTTAGTAAAAGATTTGCAACTGTGCACTGAGGCTAATAGAGTATTAAAACAAAATGAGCATAGTTATAAAGAAAAGATAGACCTATTGACTAAACAGCTTAGGGAAACCGAAGTAGTTGCCTTTAACCAAGCTAATGACATTAGGTACTATCTAAACTCCCTAGAAGACACTAAGAAGCAAAAGGCAGTTCTAGAAGTAGAAGTAAACTCATTAAAACAGAAACTGCATAGTTGGACTAGTTCTTCACACATAGTTCAACACTTAGTGAGAGAAAGGAATAACGGGGAGAGATTGGGTTACAAAGTGGTTCCACCACCACCTGAGACCTTGATGAACACTAAGACTAGACCAGTAAATAATAACACCATCAAGGATCACATGGTGTCTACTCCTCTTGTTAGTGATCCAGATTCTTCATGTTCATCTATTGAATCTGGAAACAAGCAAAAGGAGGCCACTTCAAAGGCAAAGGGTAAATTGCCTTGTGTTAATCTGGAAAAGGAATTTGAAAAGGTTAACTTAAAGTCAGGGTCAAACAGAGTCAAATCAGAACCTAAAAAGACTTCTAATGTTAATTTTTCACTTGCGTCAAGTCAAAAACCAGTTAACCAAAAAGAAAAATATATTAAACAGGTTAAAACAGTTAACTTTGTTAAACCAGAGAAAACATCAAAAGAACCAGAGTCAAAACCTAAAGTGATTGATGTTACTAGAGTGTCACACACTTCTCCACAAAGAAAGTTTAATCATAAAGTTGATAGCCGGTCATGCTACAACTGTGGAGAATGTGGACACATTGCTTCCTATTGTCCTTTCTTTCAGACACCTAGGAAGAAGATTGAACTTCAGGATTCAAAGCCTAGGTCTTCTAAGAGGAGTTCTCCAACTCCACCTAGAAGAACTAGTGAACCTAAAGTTCAACCTGTAAGCCAGTCGATTGTTTATCACAAACAGGCCTTGCACAAGTCTGGCTTATGGAATGAAAAGTCATCCTGCGTGTCTGATACTGATGACAAAAAGGAACCTGAGCTACCCTCACCCTTTAAGGGTCAATGGGTTGAATTTATGATGTGTGATGCCTCTGGGAAACCCAAGCCAGTAAAGGCTTGGGTTCCTAACCTAAACTAATTCTTTACTTTGTATGTGCAGGATGTTCGATACAGTGCTGAAACTAACACGTGGATTGTAGACAGCGGAGCATCCAGGCACATGACAGGAAATAGGGCCCTTTTATCAAACGTCAAGCAAATAAAAGGAGGGCATGTTTCATTTGCTGGAAACAAGGGAGGCTATATCACAGCTCAGGGAGAAGTGGGGAATCAAAAAGTTAAATTTGATAAGGTGAACTACGTTCAACAACTTCAAATTAACTTACTTTCCGTTTCCCAAATCTGTGATAAGGGGTTTAAAGTCATCTTCGACAACAAGAAGTGTTACGTGCTAAAGAAAGAGTACATGATCCCAGAGGACCAAGTTCAGATGACTGCTTCAAGATATAAAGACCTTTATGTCTTGGATCTGTCAACAGCTGCTACAACGGATCATGAGGTTCAGTGCTTTCTATCTAAAGCTACTGAGAAGGAGTCCATCTCCTGGCATAGGAGAATGGGACACATTAGTCAAAGGAAGATGAATCACTTGATTCAGAAGGATCTGGTGAGAGGAGTTAATGTCAAGAACTTCCAGCTTCCTGACTTTTGTGTAGCTTGCAAGAAAGGCAAACAGACCAAGAAGTCTCATAAGGAAAAGAAAGTTCATTCAATAGAACTTCCTCTTGAACTTCTTCATATGGATCGGTTTGGTCCAGTCAGTACAAAAAGCATTGCAGGCGACTTGTACTGTTTTGTGGTCACTGATGACTACTCAAGGTTCACTTGGGTAATGTTTCTGAAATCCAAATCAGAAACATTTGAGCCATTCAAGGAGTTAGTAACCACACTGGAATCTCTCTACAAGCTGAAGGTTAGACAAGTACGCTCAGACAACGGGACGGAATTCAAGAACCAGTGGATGGAGGCATACTGCAAGGAAAAGGGAATTGTGCATCAATTCACTTCCGCTTACACGCCTCAGATGAATGGCGTTGCTTAGAGAAAGAACAGAAGCTTGATAGAGACAGCACGGACTATGCTGGCAGACTCGAAACTGCCTATCCAATTCTGGAATGAGGCAGTGGCGAATGCATGTTATACACTGAATCGAGTCCTGATAGTCAAGCGTCACGGAAAGACATGTTACGAGCTACTACAAAGACGCAAACCGAATTTGGAGTATCTTGAACCTTTTGGAGCGCCGTGCACACTTCTGAAGAAGACACAAGAAGGAAAATTCCGCGAGAAGGCGGATGAAGGAATCTTTCTAGGTTACAACATACCGAACAAGCGAGTTTACAACAACTCAACGGGTCTTGTAGAAGTGTGGTGTAATGTTGACGTTCAGAGATATACCACCACCTACTGGCAAAGGACCCGCCTACTTCTTCGACTATGATGAATTCTTCAAGTCCTTCAACATCCCTCTCTCTCCCTCGGATGACGAGTTAGCTACTAGAATGATGTATGATATCTTGAATACACCATCTAGCTCACAGGGAGAATCATCTACTTAGTCAGGGGGAGTAGTCGATGACAGTGACTCCTCCTCTGAAGATGAACCTGAAGCAGATGACCAGAACAGTCAGGAGGAACAGGTTCCAGTTCCTGAAAGTCCACAAGCATCTACCAGTGATGCACCCTCGACCTCGGAACCTCAAACTCCAACTACCTCAGATGCCGAACCAAATGTTCATAATCTTGGCTCTGAGGTAGCTGTTCCTACTACTCCAGGATCACGACTAAACGTCTATCATCCCCTAGACAATGTCATTGGGGATGTCAGATCAGGAGTACAAACCCGAAATCAGCTTTATTCAGCTGATTACGCCTTGGTTATGGGAAAGGTTACATTCATGATGGTGCCTATCGGTGTTTTGTCTCGCAGTTTGAGCCAAAATATGTCAGTGAAGCACTAAATGATGAGGCGTGGGTGAGTGCCATGCAAGAAGAACTTCTTCAGTTCAAGAAGTTAGGAGTGTGGACTCTGGTTGATAGACCTAAAGGTGCTAAAGTCATTGGCACCAAATGGGTCCTGAAATGCAAGAAAGATGACCAAGGGGTCATTATCAGGAACAAAGCTCGATTGGTGGTTCAGGGTTTTCGCCAAGTCGAGGGGATTGACTACAATGAGGTGTTTGCACCCGTGGCAAGGATGGAAGCCATTCGTATCTTCCTTGCCTATGCATCGTACATGAAGATTAATGTCTACCAACTAGATGTGAAGAGTGCATTCCTTCATGGGGAAATCAGAGAAACCGTCTATGTCAGTTAACCCGAGGGATTTGAAGATCCTTATCATCGGGATAGAGTTTACAAGCTCGACAAGGCTTTATACGGACTTCATCAAACTCCAAAAGCTTGGTATGAGAAACTCTCGACTCATCTTGTGAAACACGGCTTTCGCAGGGGAGTCATTGACTGCACGCTGTTCATTAAAGAAAAAGATGGCAACCTGCTGCTCGTACAAATCTATGTTGATGACATAATCTTCGGTTCAAAGAACGAAGAGTTATGCAAAGAGTTTGAAGCAGTTATGAAGAAAGAGTTTGAGATGAGTGCTATGGGGGAGATGAAGTTCTTTCTTGGGTTACAGGTGGATCAGACTCCAAATGGGATCTTTCTACATCAGACCAAGTATGTAGGAGACATTCTCAGTCGCTTTGACATGGAGAATGCTTCTGCTGCTGGGACTCCACTTGCTACGAATCACGATATAACATCTGATGAAAATGGAGATCTTGTAGATGCCACGATGTATCGAGGAATGATTGGATCCCTCATGTATCTCACTGCCTCGAGACCTGATATCATGTATGCTACATGTTTATGTTCTAGATATCAGGCTAAGCCTAAGGTCAACCATCTGATCGGGGTCAAAAGGATTTTTCGTTATCTGAAGGGTACACCCACACTTGGATTGTGGTATCCTCATGATGATGACTTTGAGCTCACCGCATATAGTGACTCGGATTACGGGGGCTGCAAAATGAACTACAAGTCTACATCAGCAGGGTGTCAATTCTTTGGGAGAAGATTAGTTACGTGGCAGTGTAAGAAGCAGACATCGGTTGCATTGTCAACCTGTGAAGCTGAATATGTTGCTGCTGCAAGTTGCTGTTCACAAATCATCTGGATTCAACAGCAAATGCGGGATTACGGTTTAAAGTTCTCTTCTACTCCTATTTTTGTTGATAACTCGGCTGCAATTGCAGTAACTAAAAATCCGGTCCAACATCCTAAGACCAAACATATCGGTATTAAATACCATTTCATAAGAGACTGTTTTGAAAAGAATCTAATTGATGTGGTAAAAATTAATACTGATTTTCAACGCGCTGACCTCTATACTAAAGCCTTTGATAAACCACGTTTTCAATATTTGCTAGAGGTCAACGGCGTTAAAAAGAAAAGTGAGGTTATTCCTGATGATGATCATGTGTAGTCCGATGTAGTTTAGTTAAATTTTTCTGTTTTATTTTATTTTATTTGTTTATTTTAGTCTGTTTAATTTAAACTCATGTTATCTTGCTGTTTATTAAAATCCTAAAATAATTAAACCAGTAATGATTTTAGTATTTTAGGGGGAGAATATGTCAGCAAGTAACATTTAAAAAAAAAACCAGGGAGAAGGAGTGGATAGCTGATATAAGGTAGATCGTATCTGTGATACCGATTCAAAACCTTTGGAAAATGATAGTACACAGGAACAAATCAAGAGGGACTTAAAAAGTTAATTTTAGAAAAGATGCAAAAATTCAAAGTATAAGTCTGTGTAGTCTAAGCAATATAAAAGGGAAGATGATAGAAAAACTGGTAACTCCTAAGGTAATACAAAGAAAGTAGACCTAGAGGTTGCTAGACCACAAATGATATGTCGGTAGATTCAACACAATAGATGATTAGACCTGACTGGTGATCTCAAGATCAAACTAAGTTGTTCAACTGACTGTGGGCTTCCATCTTATCACTGGTTAACACAATCAACAATATTCCAATAAGGGGTAATGAGCATGTAAATGCCACAAGTGTGTGCGGATGACCATAATTAGAGCAAAGCAAGAAAAAATTGAAAGACAAATGCTATAAAGCTAATGACTTAATGTTGTTGGTGCATCTTGTGCAAAATAAAATAAGCTGCTCTAACAAGGAGATAGATTGTGTGCCTCTCTGCTGTGCGATGGCATTGACCTGAGGATAAGCATAACCTAGATATTCTAGAATTCATTGTTGTTTGCCGCCTCTCTGCTGTGCGATGGCACTGACCTGAGGACTGGCTTCTCTTTGAAAGCTCTAAGAATAGTCTCTTCTTGTAATAATGCCCGTAGACCGCTCAAAAGCTCCTGAGGAATGTTGATTACCATATAAGTGTGGGATCCACAAATGTTAGTTGAAATAATTAAACCTAAAACAATCACCAGTCTGTGTCAAAAGTCTGTGTATGGATTTAAGTGGACAAATATATTGACAATCATTGTGGCTGCAATTCTCGAAAGTTCAAATCAATGTGAAAATCTAAGAGTTACAGTATGATTCCCTAAAGTTGCTAATGACTCTGGATGAACACCAAGAATTGAGCATCAAAAGATTTTGATAACAAGTCCCAAATGATTTGAGTTGCCTGTATGATTCCAAAATTAAATTGGTCCAGCTGTGGTCAATCCAAGTTGAAGCTGTCTATTCCGGAACCAAATCCCGTAGATGTCCATCTTAGGATTTATCTCTCACAAAAAGCCAAAAACAAGTCTTGTTTTGAGTATTTAGTTTAAATTTTCTAAGTTAGTTAGTCGTTTTAGTTTGTAAGTTTGTCGGACTACATCAGGAAAATCTGTAAGGAATCAACTCACTAAAAGGGTCATGTCTGAGATGATCACATGTGCTTTAAATGTTTAAAAGGGTCACGTCTGAGGTGACTAAATTGTTTAAAAGGGTCACGTCTGAGGTGACTAAATTGCTTAAAAAGGATCACGTCTGAGGTGATCAAAAAGTTTTCAAGTTAAAATGATCATGTCTGAGATGATCAAAAGCTCATAACGTAAATTTCAAAAGTTAAAAGGGTTTTAAATGTAAATTGGTAAAAATGGCAGAAAATTAACTAAGTGTGACCCATTCGCACGATTGGACCATGAGAATGAACCAACCATGCGAATGGCTCCCATTCACACGAATGGACATGAGATTGAGCCATTCACACGAATGGCTTATCAGAATGACCCATTCGACCGATCGAAAGGGGGCGAATGAGTTAGTCGACCGACTGAGACTCATTCGGTCAACTGAACATGCGAATGAAAGGCACGATTGAGTCAGTCGACCGACTGAACCTCTATCGGTCAACAGCATGCGCCTGACTGGGCCAATCGCACGATTGAGCCTCAGTCGCCCGAATGAACTGAGCGAATGAGGCCAGTCGACCGATTGAACTCAGCTTCAGTATTTAAAGAGCACAGTCGATCGCATTTCATTCATCACACCCCAATCGCTCTCAAATCGCACACCCTACCGTTACTCTGCCAAAATTTCATTAGACCTTGTTTTCATCGTGATTCTGATCCACTGACTCTCGTTATTGATTATACAGGTAGTTTGAAGTTCCATCTTCCCGAAACCGAAGGATTTAAACCCTAATTTGGGTTATTCGAATGAAAACCAAAAAGCGGACTGAACTTGACCTAATAACCTACTTAAACTATGCAAAATGTTAAAATTAAGTTTAATAGGTTATTAGTAACAAGAATGCGAGTCTATTGAACCGGTTATCCATGTTAAAACACCTGTTTTGATAAAGATTCGAACGGATGGCGACTGAACTGTAGGACAGGCGACTGGTCGCCCGGATGAACTCCAATCGCACGATTGAAACTTGCGATTGGGTAAATCGCCCGAATGAACCATGCGTTTGAGCTCAGTCGGCCGACTGAACCATTCGCAGACTCAGTCAGCAGACTGAACCCAATCACATGTCTCATTGACCAGAATGAGCTCAGTCGCATGAAAGGCCAGCCGACTGACTTCAGTCGCATGATTCATTCGCACGAATGAATCAGAATTAATTTCAACATTACACTTAGAACAGAATTTTAATGTATTATGTACTAATGGTTCTATGTCATGTGTTTTTCAGGATAATGGCTGAGAGATGGTCCATAAATCCAAAGCACAACATCTGTGCTCATTTGGATCACACTACTAGGAACGGGGCCGAGTTCACCGATATTATAGCCTTCCTCAGACGTTCCCGGATTCATAAGGCTATCTCTACTCCTTGCACGCCCTACAGATCACTACATCAGGCATTTTGGGAGAATGCCTCTGTGGATCGCTCTCGGGAGCCCTACAGTATTCGGAGCTCTATTCTGGGTCATGATATCGAGGTCACTGCTGCTGACATCCAGAGGGTTCTAGAGTTTGGAGATGATACTGATCACCCTACCAGATTACATCCATTGACTGTCCGAGGATGCTTTCTGCGGATCAAGTACGCTGGGGATATAAACTCAGGTGCGCTCAACAAGAGCAACCTGTGCCCCCAGTGCAAGTTCTTAGCTTATGTGATCCTTAAGTGCGTTGCTTCGAGGAGGGGTGGGCTCGACGACCTCTCAGACCAGATCCAAAATGCCTACGTGGCACTGGTGCTGAACCACCCCTTCAGCTTTTCTAGTATGATTTTCTCCTATCTGGTGGAGAAATTGGAGGCAAAGGGAAAGGAGGGGTTTTGTATGTACCCCAGGTTTTTACAGCTCATCTTCAACGAGAAGCTGCCACATCTGCCCAAAGAAAGTCATGATGCAGTTGCACTGGAGATCATGGATGATACGACTCTGGGTCGGATGAGGGTTTATAGGGGGAAGCAGGTGAAGCCCCAGGTTAACAGATTGATTGGCCACCTGTCCAACAAGAGGTATGTGGCCCCGGGCAGACGCAAATGGCGTCATGAGGACAGTGACTCTGATGATGAGAGGCTGCTACTCCCAGAGCTTGACTCTGACGATGATGATAGTGGGGACGCTAGGGACGATATGCCTGCTCCACCGAGAGGCACTGTGTCTGATGTTGCAGGACCGTTTAAGGGCTTTAACACAATTACAACACAACAACACAATGAGGAGATTAACTAAACTCTAATCAAACAGTGAACTGGGTAACTAAAAGTGATACAAAGAACACAAGTAAAGTAAGAGACAGAACAAGAGAGTATGGGTTTCAAGGAAGCAGTATATTGCTTTCTCAAGTTCTTTTACAAGTGTTACAAAGCATAAAGAAAAGATACAAGAACTTGGAATACTTATACTACAACCTACAGCCGGCTATACTTTGAAAGCCAGCTGGATACAATTGACTAGACACTAACAAAATCAATTGTAGGATCAAAAGGCATATCTGCCTTTTGACCTTGTGACTATGACATGCCATAGCTCACATCCTTATACAATACAAAAAGGATAAAGTACATAAAGTGGAAAGTTGAAGACTCAAGACCTCAATGTACAGTTACCAAAAGCAAGGCCCTTTTCACCAACTCATGTAAGTTGGTGACTTTACAGAGATGCAGCGGAAAAGGTGCTTTATGGAACAGTACATCAGATAAAGCATGTGTACTAAAAGTCTTCGGAAGAAATCTGTCTTCATAGGTTGAAGCTTCGGAAGACTTTGTCTCTGAAGCTTCGGAAGACTTCATGTTTGGCTTCGGAAGATATTGGTCTTGGCTTCGGAAGATTTTACACTTAGAGTATTTTCTAATGCTTTGTGTAAAACTTCCGAAGCATTCTTCACTTCAGTACTTAGTGCATGTTGCTGAGACACTTAGGCTGTTTTGGGTTGCATCAGACTTCAGGAATCCTTACAAACTCCCCCTAGGCTGATGCTACCAAACACTTGGAAGATCTTCAAATGTTGGTAGTCTTCAGTACAATCAGGACCATTCCTTTCTTCATGAGATGGTCAGGATCATCAAGACTTTCATAGTATCTTCTCATCTCAAAGAGATCATGCAGAGGTAAGTTGATTATGTCTTGCCATGAGTAGACATTCTCAACACCTTGATCTCTGATAACAGTCCATCTTTCTGGATTAGTAGAGTAAGTCCAGGACAAGATGGGTGTCTCACTAGTTAGAGGAGCCACTTGAATAGGAGTTGATTGGGCTGCCTCATCATGCACTTCCTCAGGTTGATCTGATTCAGCCTGAGGTGCAGAGGTAGATGACTTTGGCTTCTTCTTCTTAGTCTTTGGTTTAGAAGCCATCCTCTTCTTCCTCTTGGATGTCTTTAACTGAGAAGACTGGTCTGCAGCACCATGTTGATCATCAGTGTCTTTCTCAGTTGGGTGTTCCTCCCTCACAGGTTCAGAAGGAGAGGGAGTTTGACCCTGCCTAGGATCAGAAGATGAAGCTTGCTGAGGCTCAGCTGGAGGTGCTGGTTGAGGTGTCTCTGGTTGTTCAAACTTGACCTCCACTTCAGGTGGGACTTGACTTGGAAGAGAGTGCAAGTCAATGAGTTCTCCACTTTTAATCTTCTGCTTGATCACCCTAATATGCTCATCCATGTGGATAGAGACATGGGGCCAAGTCTCCTTCCGGAGAATCCATACAGCTTCAAGAAGCTCACCATTCTTTGTCTGTCAGCAGACTTCTTTGCATTCTTTTGAATGATGGCCCTTGACTTTGCAGCTTCTTCCCTTAGCTTCTTTTAGTTGTCTTTCTTTCCTTGACTAACTCAAGCTCAAGTTGCTTTAGATACTCGAACTCAATGAAGTCATAGGACAAGGGAAGAAGTGCATCTGCCTGATAGAAGCCTGTGGCACTCAGGTAGTTGATCATCTTGATCCTATCTTCTTCTTTATCTACCTGAGGTTCTTGTGGAGCCACATCTTCCTGTGCAGGACTTTCTTGAACTGGTGAGAGAGTGGGAGCATGCTTGTAAAGTCTTTTCTGTCTCTTCTCCTCTTTGAGTTGGAGAAGTATCATTGCATCCTCTTTCTCCTTCAACTCTCTTGACACTTCCCTGTCAGCCAGTTCATTTAACTCTTCTAAGGGGAGGGAGATGATTTCATCAATGTCATAGTTCCTGGTCTGTAAGTAGGTAATCCTGACTGCCCTTAACTCATCATCTTGAGTATTTGGTCTGGGAGCAGCCCTGATTGCAGCTTGCATGAAGCTAGATGACCCAGTGGAACTTTCTCCCCTTAGTCTCCTTTTCCTCTCTCTCTCTTCCTCCTCAATTTCCTCAGGAGTCATTATCCTTTTCCCTTTGTCACCAACAGACCTTTGTGACTCAGGGTGGATTGAGGCTTGGCCTTCATTGCTTGGAGTAGCTTCCATGCTCTGGCCAGAGAGAGGCTGAGAAACACCTTCACCAGCAGGTGTCTCAGATGGAGTTTGGACCTCAGCAGCAGTTGTTGATGATGAGACAGGGGTCTCAGGTTCTGTCACTGGGCCTTCAGTCAAGGTTTCCCCTATGAAACTAATCTTAGGGTCCACCTCAACATCCAGTTGACCGATGACATTGCCTGATTCCCTAAGTCTCCTTCTTAGAGTAAACTCTGCAAGGATCCTGTCTTGGATTCTTTGAGCCAGCCTGTCAGCTTGTCTTGAATTGCTTGGATTGACAAGTGGCAAGTTGACTAAATCCAGTCTTTCATAAAAGCTCAGGCTTTGGAATTGAAAAACTTCTTGTTGGCCTTGAACTCTTTGAAGTATAAGGGCTCTCCTGTCATCATCATACCTCCACCTTATGATGTGATTGCCAGTTCCTAGTGGTGGAGATGAGACAGCCCTTGGTATACCTTCCTCAAAGAGACTCCTGATGAGAGAGTCTATAGAGTCCACATTAATGTGAACTTGAGGAAGTTGCTGAGAATGCACAACAGCAAGTGAGGATGGTGAGTCCTCTATGTCCATTCTCTCTGAAGAACTCCCAGGTTCTGTGGTTGTAACAACTTTCTCCCCCTTTTTGGTAGCATCACCCACTTGCATAGGTGAGCTGGAGGATAAGTCAATCACTTCCACAGGTTCTTGTGTTCCTGGTTGAGCTCTCCTTAAAGGTCTCCCAGCTAGTTTTTCCTGCAGATATGAAATCTGGAGTTGCTGATCATTGACCCTGTTTTGCAGGGTAGTCACCTGAGATTCCAAGTGACTAACCTTAGAGACTAAATAGGTGCATGTTTTTGACAGTTTTTGCACCTTTAGTCTCAAATTCCCCTCATCTTCATCAGAAGATTCATTGGGGGATGAGATGATTGGACCAAAGTCCTCTCTCTCACCACCAGCTTGAGTTTCTTGGCTGCTGGTTTTCCTCTGCTCACTGGCAGCCTCAGTTGAGATGCCAATGGGCTGAGTTGCCATGGTTGAGGTCTTAATGATGTAATCACTTTCAAAAGTGAGAGCCTCTTCCATATGGACATCCTGAACAGGTTCAGAAGTGTCCACCTCAGTAATAGGTGACTGATGGGGGATAGACTGAGGAGAGTCAGAGGTACTCATCTCTCTTTGAGTAGGGGAGGAGAAGAGAGACTCATGGTACTCACTGAATCCTAAGTCTTCATCAGTGTAAAAGGATAGGTTGGGAATTGGTTGGTTGAGATCCAAAGGCTGGGGATGGTAGCTGTCCCCTGAAGGTTGTCCACTTGAGTGTTGAGACTCAGAGTGAAGGCTTAAGGTTGTTGGGCTATTGAGCTCATCAGGGTGAGCTTGAGGAACCTCAGCCCTGATAGGTGAAGTAATGGGAGTGGTTTGCTCCTCAGGAGAAGTGGGAGCTCTAGTGTCCACTTCTTCCTGTAAGGTTGAGTATTTGGGGGCCTGCACAGACTCAATAGCCTGAGCAGGGGTTCGTTTGGATTTTCTTTGGTAGGTGAGGGTGATTTCTGGTCTTTTTAATGGTAAGGACAAAAGAGGTGTGGGTTCAACACTAGCTTGTGTTGCTAGGTTGTCACCTTGAGCAATGAGCTCTAACATTTTTGGGACTAGGGCTGTTTCTACCCCAGAGAAGCCTACAGTTGGCTTCTTCATTATTTTAAAGATGCCGGGCTTCATCTGTCCCAATTTAAGAATATTACTTGTTTCCCTCAACTGTGAGCCCAGTTCACAGTTGAGAATGTGTTGAACATATCTAGGAAACATGTAATACTCTAAGGAGTCTAAGTTTGCAAGTAAATTAGTATAGACAAATTGTGAATACCTGAACTTGACCCCCTGAACCATTCCATGAACTATAAAGGAGAGATCCTCAGGAATCTGGTCCCATCCACCATGCTTGTTTGACAAGCTGTGGATAACCACATGGAGCAGGAATTTCCATTGGGATGAGACCTTCCCTTTCCTAAAGGTCTTTACAGAGAAATCTCCCTCATAGCCCATCTGCTCAAAAGAATGATTAACAGCTTCTTTTGGGAAGGACACCTCACCTTCTTCATCATCCAGCTGCAGATGTTGGTTAATGATGGCCGGAGTGATGAAGATTGTCCTCCCTTGCACTGTGGCAGACAGTGCCTTCTCCCCATCCATAATGACCTCTTGGCAGGTCTTCCAGAATTCAAGCAAGTGATCCTCATATAGAGTAGGATCAATGGTCAGGGAGGTGAAGTAGTTTGACAGAGTCAAGAATTGGCAAATCTCTGAGAAACTTGCATCTTTCTCAGAGCTTAACAGAGCAACTTGATTATGTTGCCTGTGTAGTTGCATGGAGAAATCAGGGTTGTTTCTGCGGTTAAGGTTGGCCATTTCAGAAGCTTAAGGGTGAAGAAAGGTAGAAAGCAAAGGCGGTTTAGAGAATTAGGTTAGAGAAACAGTAGAATTGAGGAAGATAGTGGGAAAGAGGGGGAACCGTTGGGTATTTATATGAAAAGGGATTTGAACCAAAGTTAATGAAAGAGGATAAACTTTGAAATCCGAAAGTCGGTCCCACCTCTGAAAAGGTAGTTTACTTTTGCTCAAAAAGTAGTTTTCTTGGAATTCGAAAAGCTTCCGAAGTTTATTTGTCTTCGGAAGTTTTGATTGAAAAAGCTTCCGAAGCTAAAATGGCTTCGGAAGATTTTCCTGAGAGTCTTGAAGATTTATGCTTCGGAAGAGAAATAAACCCTTGAATGCTTTGTATAGAAATAAACAAAGCTTCCGAAGGTTAATTTTGCTTCGGAAGGAAAAGGTCCTTAAAAATAAATAAGTGTCTGAGATAAGAATTTTAAGCTTCGGAAGATGAATTTTACTTCTTCCGAAGGTAAAATCTCTTAGACAGTTATGTATTTTGAAGACATGTTTTTCTTCCGAAGATAAAATTTTATCTTCCGAAGTATCAAAAATTTTCAAGAATCTAAGGAAAGTCTTCAAAAAGAATTTTACATCCAAAGAAAACATGAGCTTATGAAAGTGATGAACTAGACAACTTAGGACACACATATTTTAAGAAGAAATAATTAGAATTAGTTTTAATAAAAAGTCTACTCAAAGTTAATCATCCCAATAGCTGATATCAGATACTTAAATCTCTGTTCATCAAAAGCTTTTGTGAACAGATCAGCATATTGTTCATCTGTATGAACTTTGACTAGTTTAATTAATCCTTTTTCATAGTTATCTCTTATTAAATGATACCTGATGTTGATGTGTTTGGTCCTTGAGTGCTGCACAGGGTTCTCAGTGATAGAGATAGCACTATTGTTGTCTATGTGGATAGGAGTCTCTTTGAAGTTAAATCCATAGTCCAGCATCTGATTTTGAATCCAAAGCACTTGAGCACAGCAGCTTGCAGCAGCAATGTATTCAGCCTCAGCAGTTGATGCAGACACACAGGATTGTTTCTTGCATTGCCATGAGACCACCCTTCCACCAAGGAATTGACATCCCCCAGATGTAGACTTTGCAGTCATATTGCAACCACCATAATCACTATCTGTATAGGCATACAGATTGAAATTTGGATTCTTTGGATACCATAGACCAAGTGTTGAAGCACCTTTGAGGTATCTTAAAATCCTTTTCACAGTGATTAAGTGAGACATCTTAGGGTTGGCTTGATATCTTGCACAAATACATGTAGCAAACATGATATCAGGCCTGCTAGCTGTAAGATACATAAGAGACCCAATCATAGCCCTGTATAAATGTTCATCTACACACTCCCCCTCAAGATCTGGACCAAGGGAGTGGTTTCTGGCTATGGGTGTCTTAGCAATCTTACAATCAGTCATGTTGAACCTCTTGAGTATGTCTTGAACATACTTTGACTGACTTATGAAGATGCCATCTTCAACCTGCTTCACTTGAATTCCCAGAAAGAAGTTGAGTTCTCCCATTGAACTCATCTCAAATCTGTCTTTCATCAGCTTCTCAAAGTCTTTGCAGAGCTTTGGATTAGTTGAACCAAAGATGATGTCATCCACATATACTTGAACCAGCAATAAGTCATTTCCCTGTCCTTTGATGAAGAGAGTTCCATCTATAGTACCTCTTCTGTATCCATGCTTACAAAGATACTCAGATAGTGTCTCATACCACTTCCTGGGTGCCTGATGCAGCCCATAAAGAGCTTTGTCAAGCTTGCAGACATAATCAGGATGATCAGGGTCTACAAAACCAGGTGGCTGTTTGACATAAACCTCCTCATCAATCACTCCATATAAGAAAGCACACTTTACATCAAGTTGGTAGACCTTGAAGTTCTTGGATGCAGCAAATGCCAGGAATATCCTAACAGCTTCTAGTCTTGCTACAGGAGCAAAGACATCAGTGTAGTCAATCCCTTCTTCTTGTGTGTATCCTTGAACAACTAGTCTTGCCTTGTTCTTGATGATGATTCCTCTATCATCCTTCTTGTTTCTAAAAACCCATTTGGTTCCAATGGTAGTCTTCCCATGAGGAAGAGGACAAAGGTTCCAAACTTTCTGCCTTTTGAATTGAAGCAGCTCTTGTTGCATAGCTTCAACCCAACTTCCATCCTTTAGAGCTTCATCAACTTTCTTGGGCTCTATCTGAGATAAGAAACAAGAGTGAAGACAAACATTTGCTTCATGGGTTTGTCCTCTTGTTCTTACCCCTGTGACAACATCTCCAATGATGTTTGTGGTGGGGTGAGACTTGTGGATCCTTAGCTGAGGGATCACAGCAAGTTGTTGAGAAAGATCTAAATTTGAGAAATTTAAATCTGGTCTGGAAGATTCACCCTCCACATTATCACACTTATCAAGATTAACTTGATCCAATGAGTGTGAGACATCATTGATGTTGTCATCTATGGTATGGTTATTAGCATCAAGAAATTCCTGATCACTATCACCATCACCATTGTTGTCTTCTACAAGTGAGGTGTCTTTATCTGGTTGAGAGGCCTCTGAGCTGGAATTTGAAGGCATGCCAGATGTATCAGCTGAATTTGTCATTGTTGTGCTGATAGAAACCTCATTTGCTGAAGTAGTTCCAACTGGAGCTGAAGATGTATGAGTTGAAGGTCTTCCTAGCTCAAATCTTGGATCAGGATCACCTGTATTTAGATTTTCTGCAGATCCTGAAACATGCTCACAAGATTTGTTAAAACAGTTGGTAACTAAATCAAGATCAAACAGCCAATCCGGACCAGAACCAGCCACACAAGGAGTGTGCTCATTGAAAGTCACATTGGCTGACTCCTCAACAATTCTAGTTCTGAGATTGTATACTCTATAAGCTTTAGCTTGAGAAGAGTATCCAATGAAATGTCCATCATCTGATTTCTCAGCAAACTTGGCAATTTGATCTTTGGTATTCAAGATGGTGCAGGGACATCCAAATGACCTGAGAAAACCAATGAAAGGTTTCCTCTTGTGCCAAAGTTCATAAGGAGTCTTACCATGTGTCTTAACTACTAAAACTCTGTTTTGCACATAGCAAGCAGTATTAACTGCCTCTGCCCAGAAGGTGATAGGCAGTTTAGAGTCAGACAACATAGTTCTTGCAGCTTCAATAAGTGTCCTGTTTCTCCTCTCAGCAACTCCATTTTGCTGAGGAGTCCTGGGAGCACTATATTGTCTTGTAATACCTTTTCATCACAAAATGTATCAAGGATTTGGTTCTTGAATTCAGTTCCTTGATCACATCTTATGGTTTTGACCTTGTGATCACATTGATTCTCAACTTTTAAGATGAAATTCTTCAGAATCTCAGGGGTTTCATCCTTAGTTCTAAGGAAGAAGACCCAAGTGAATCTTGTAAAATCATCTGTGATCACCAGACAGTAAGAGGTCCTTCCTAAACTCATTACACTGGTGGGGCCAAAGAGATCCATATGTAACAAGTGTAGGGGAGTAGTGATGGAGTTCTTTTCCTTAGGCTTGTGAGATACCTTGTGTTGCTTCCCTTTCAGGCATGCAACACAATGATCATCACTTGTAAACTCTTTCTTTGGCATTCCAGTTACCAGATCATGTTTAATTAATTTATTCATGTTCTTAAAGTTTACATGGCACATTCTTTTATGCCATAGGAAAGACTCATCACTATTTGCTTTAGATAGAAAGCATGAAACTTCTCCAGAGGGAGATGTTTCTTGCAAATCCATCTTGTACATGTTCCCTTTCCTGGGGGCTCTGAGCAGGATATGCTCATGAGGAATGACCACACCAGGCTTGAGAACAATGCACTCATGCTCAGTAAAGAGCATGTTATGACTCTGATCACAAAATTGGGATACACTCAGAAGATTGTACCCAAGCTCCTTAACAAAGTTTACCTTCTCAATGCTGAGCTTACCATTTGTGACCTTGCCCCTTCCAGAAATGTAACCACCTTCATCTCCTCCAAAAGCAACTGGTCCTCCATCAATTCTCTCAAAATTATGGAGTAGAGACCTATTGCCTGTCATGTGCCTGGAACAGCCACTGTCAATTATCCAGACATTCCTGTTTGTCTTGAGCTGTTCCTGCACAAAGAAAATGATTAGTTACATTTGGAAACCCAAGCCTTACTTGTCTTGGGCTCATTAATAGTAATAGAAGGTAATGCAACAGTAATAGATCCTATGGTTGTACTATGGGGATCTTCAGCTGTTGTTGATGGAGAAACCTCAGTCATTTGGTCTTTCTTAGACTTCCACACCACCTTTGGAGTCTTGGACTTGACCTTCAAAACCTTAGAAGCTTTTGGAACTTCACAAGTTTTGATGACTGATCCTTCGGAAGAATCTACAGTCACTGCAGCAGACTTCAGTGCTTCGGAAGAACTCCTTTCTTCCGAGACCAACTTTGCTTCCGAAGGTAATTTTCCATTTACCTTCTTCTTTGATTTGGAGCTTCCGAAGGAAACAGACTTTCCTTCCGAAGCTTGAGACTTCTTGAGACTCTTTGAAGTCTTTGTTTTGGTCATGTGGACAGTACTTTTAGGATTGTATGGGCAATCCTTAGCAATGTGAGAAGTACTTTCACACATAACACACAACATTTTCTTCTTCAAAGAAGTCTCCCTTTGAGAGCAAGACTGGCTTTGGTCACATCCCTTCTCCACCTTCATCTTGGTAGATGCTGAGACAGTTCCTTTGGGCTGTGAACTGTTCTTGGAGTTTGATGGTCCAGGCTGTGCAGCAGTGGTACACAGCAGCTCAGTCTTCTTCTTGGCACTGAGATGATTTGAACAAGAACCATGACTCTTAGCTGAGGAGTCTTGGTTGATGTCTTCAGTCCTTACTACTTTGAAACCTGCAGAGATAAAAACTTGTTTCTGCTTAGCATCAAAAGTAGCCTTGATTTCTTGAGCCTTCTTTGCTTTTCTTTTGCTCTTCCTGATCAAGTTCTTTCTTTTGGACTTGGTCATCACAGTTGATTTCTTCTCCTCAGAAGGATAGTGGCCCTTGGAAGAATCCTCTTCTTCACTCTTCTCAGAGGAATTCTTCACTATCACTTCTTCATCATCCTCACTTACAGGATCTATGAGAGGAAGCTCATCTTCACAAGTTCCACACCTAGGAGATCTTACAGACAAGATTGTGTGTGGAGGAGCTATCTCATTTGATCCCAGTCCCTGTCTATTTTGATAACAAACCTTGTTGTGCAGGGATGAGGATATCATGTTCTTGAAGGTCTCTTCTTCAAGAACACTCTTCTCTGCCTTGGCTTTGCTGATCACAAGCTCAGCCTGGCACTCAGTTAACTTAGTGATGAGATCTTGGATCTGAGTTCTAAAATCTGTATGTTCATGTTTTAGTACTGAAATGGTTTTCTCCAAGTCCTCTATCTTTAACTTGTAATCATTTTCAGACTTTCTAAAATCAGATTTTAATATGTTTAATGACTCAAGATCAGATCTCATCTCTAGGTTGTAGGACCTGTATCTATTTACTTTAGCAATGCATTCAGGGGAGCAAAGATGTTCCAATACCTTGGCTTCATCATGGTCAGCCATCAGTGCTTGGTTTGGAGAAGCATCCTCCACCTGAAAACTCCAGTCAAAGCCTCCTTCTTCAACAGCAACAGCAGCATGTTGCTTTGTCTTCTCAGCCTGAGGAGCTTTGTCAGTAAAGTTTGGTCTGGGTTGTGTTTGGCCCCCATTTGCTTTAGGTGCCTTACACTCCCTAGCAAAGTGACCCATAAGGTTACAGTTGTAACACTTAACTTTGCTTTTATCCAGCCCAAACTTACTACTGGTAGCATTGCTTGGAAATCTTCTTCCTGTCCTCTTGTAGAACTTCTTGGCTCTGTGAGTGAGGAGAGCCATCTGCTGAACTATCTCCATGTATTCCAGGTCATCTGGATGGATACAGTCCAGGTCTTCAAGAGTGAAAGATAATTCCCACAGCTTTCATCTGCAGACACAAAGGCTTGAGAAGAACTTGTCTCTTGGAATGGGCTTCCTTGAGTAAAGTTCTCCCTTGGTGTCTCCGGGAAGGTGATGAAAGGACCCTTTTGTGAGTTGTCAGGGTAGCATATGAGATGATGTTGGGGTTCTATGCTGTCCCTTTCAACCACATGAAGGGCTGAACCCATTTGATTGTTGGAGTTGCCAGATGAACCTTGCATGTTCATCTCCATCTGGTATCCACTGAGAATCCCATACAACTCTGTAAGAGTAAGAGTCTTAAGGTTCTCAGTCCTCTTGATCACCACACAATAGTGTGTCCATTGCCTAGGAAGTGAGGACATGAACTTCCTTACAATGTCCCTGTTCTCAAGAGGAACTCCTCCATCCACTAGGGTATCCACAATCTCAACATACCTGAAGTATTGTTGGGTCATGGTTTCACCTGCTTTGAAGGTGAAATTCTCAAACTGCTGCTTCAGAAGATCTTTCTTGTTCTCCTTGGCTTCAGAGGAGCCTTCATACATCAGCTTCAGTGCATCCCACAGCTGTTTGGCTGTCTTGCACTTCTTAAAACCTCTGTATACAGAGTTTGGGAGAGCAGTCTGAAGAGCAGTCATGGCCTTCCTGTCAATCTCTACTCTTTTTCTATCTTCATCTGAGTAGTTGGCCACATCTTTAGGAATCATACCAGCACCAGTAGCAGAGGGGGTGCTGGGTATGAAAGGTCCATTCTCAACAGATTCCCACATTCTTGAATCAAGAGACCTGATGAAGCCTTCCATCCTCATGCACCAGGTGTCAAAATCATCAAGAGTGATCAGTGGGGATTTGTTCATGGTTCCAGTCTCCATATCAGTCTTTGAGATGGAAGCCATTTGAAGAGTTTAGCTTTTGTGTGTGTGAGGGATCTTAAGATGGTTAGATCTTATATCAAGAGCCTGGAATGCTCTGATACCAATTGCAGGACCGTTTAAGGGCTTAACACAATTACAACACAACAACACAATGAGGAGATTAACTAAACTCTAATCAAACAGTGAACTGGGTAACCAAAAGTGATACAAAGAACACAAGTAAAGTAAGAGACAGAACAAGAGAGTATGGGTTTCAAGGAGGCAGTATATTGCTTTCTCAAGTTCTTTTACAAGTGTTACAAAGCATAAAGAAAAGATACAAGAACTTGAATACTTATACTACAACCTACAGCCGGCTATACTTTGAAAGCCAGCTGGATACAATTGACTAGACACTAACAAAATCAATTGTAGGATCAAAAGGCATATCTGCCTTTTGACCTTGTGACTATGACATGCCATAGCTCACATCCTTATACAATACAAAAAGGATAAAGTACATAAAGTGAAAGTTGAAGACTCAAGACCTCAATGTACAGTTACCAAAAGCAAGGCCCTTTTCACCAACTCATGTAAGTTGGTGACTTTACAGAGATGCAGCGGAAAAGGTGCTTTATGGAACAGTACATCAGATAAAGCATGTGTACTAAAAGTCTTTGGAAGAAATCTGTCTTCATAGGTTGAAGCTTCGGAAGACTTTGTCTCTGAAGCTTCAGAAGACTTCATGTTTGGCTTCGGAAGATATTGGTCTTGGCTTCGGAAGATTTTACACTTAGAGTATTTTCTAATGCTTTGTGTAAAACTTCCGAAGCATTCTTCACTTCAGTACTTAGTGCATGTTGCTGAGACACTTAGGCTGTTTTGGGTTGCATCAGACTTCAGGAATCCTTACAGATGTTATACCCCCAGTTTCTGCCCCAGCTGGAGATGTTGCTGAGTCAGCTGGATTTCATCAGGATTTTGTTCATGGTGCTGAGGAGGAGGAGGAGTCTGACGAGGAGCCCCTAACACGAACTGTGGGAAGCAAAGTTGTTCCCACAGAACATGGGCTACGGGTGGTTGGGGAACACCCGAGAGACTCCAGAGAGACTGATACTGACCCGAGTTATGCACCGGGTTCGGCAAGCAGGGTTGTAGGGGGAGCATCCACCTCCACAGGGACGAGGAGGAAGAGGATGGCTCAGCCCCATGGTCTAAAGAAGAAGAAGCGTCGGTTGACCTTCATTACCTCCATAGCCTCTACTTCTACCACCACAGCCACCACTACCACCTCCACAGCTATACCATCCACCACCACAGCCACCACATCCCCACAGCTACTACAGCCACCACCATACCTACCACCACAGTACAAATTCCATCCACCACCATATCCTTTACACCCACATCACCCCACCACTTCACCGACCAATCTTCACTACAGCCACCACCACCACCTTACACCAGGCAGGACCGTCAGCCCATCCCTCACACACCTATGGATCACCTCTACCTCCAATCGGGGTAGAGGAACAACTGTCAGCGCTCAACAGGATGGTGATGCGCTTACTAGCTGCAGATGAGGAGAAGCTGCCCAGGTCCGCCAGCTTGCCGACCTGACTGCTGCACAATCTCACCAGATGGCAGAGCAGGCTCGAGTAATAGAGCACCAGGCCTAGCTGATGGATGCACAGCGCGTAGAGATGTCCCAACTCCAGGAGCAGCATGCCCAATCAGCTAAAAGGATAGAGGAGTTGGAGACAACCAACAAGAGCATCATGCTGCGGCTCAAGGGATCAAAGGACGAGCCCTTAAAGATCAAGGAAGGGGATGGAGATGATGGAGATGATGGTGATGATGATGATGAAGATGATGATGAGGATGAAGAGAATGATACAGAGGATGAGGAGGAAACTGAAGGAGATAGGACAGAGGGGAAGGACGATGATGATGAAGCAGAAGGAGGGGATGCAGCTGCATCGGCCTCTGCTTCAGGTCAAGAGAGGAGGTCAAAGAACAGACAGGACCAATCAACCTCCACCTCTGCTTCTCCAAGTGATGAGACTATGATACAGGATAAAAGTAAAGACTAGATGTTTATGTATTTATTTACTTTTGTGTTTGAATCCTGTATTGAAAACAATGTATTAAATGTTTATATTAAGTTAATGCATGTCTGTTTGATTAATTACTAATGATTTATGTGTTGAATGTTTAATTCAAACAGATCCAAATTATCAAAGAGATGAGTTTGATGTTGCTCCCCTTCAACAGGTCAAGACTCAACTAACAATGATTCTTGATCTGCAAGGGATCGTAAGAAGGTCAGTGAGTTATACCCCTAAAGAAGGGGAAATAATTCATGACCTATCAAACGAGCAACTCGCAGAGATTTTCAAGCTCAATCCGGATGAAATAGTTAAAGATGCTCCAACATGCGCTACGACTAGTGATGAAGAGCTCAACGATGTTGATGAAGTCGAGATCAAAGATATCACCGCAGAGGAGTACCCTCAGTACGCTGACAATAAGGGAAATGTGGTCCCCAATCTGGGTGAATCCCTCGTCAGTGATACTTTTGAGGTGTTGAACAAGATGGAGCAGGAAACAAAGAAGGCAGAAGGAATAGCCCAAGCCTCAAATGATGATGTCGACATTCAAAAGGCTGAGTGGGCTGCATGTTTTGAAGAAGTTAGAGCCCAACGTGCTGCACCGAAGAAAGATGCCTACACCAAGCTCTACAGAGTCAAGAAACATCACAAGGTGTCTGACAGGATTATAGCATGGGCTTATTTTGATGATATTAATGTTTATGCAGTTAAGAGAGAACATGGCATAGAGTACTTCAGATTCCCACATGATCTGAAGACTCTACCAGGTTTTGAGCTCAACCAGCTGGCTAAGCTAAAGCTTTTATATGCTGACCCGAGGAAGATGTCAGGCTGGTTCGAGGCTGCCCTTAAGAAGGAGTACCACACCAGATGGGTTAACTTCAGACCACAACAGCCTACTAGGTATATCAGAAGGTCTGAGGTTGATGCCATTACTGGCAAGCCCAAGATAGTGTTGAAGTGGAGTCCTCCGCGCACAATGTCGAGAATCCCACTCAGGGAAATGCCACAGGACTTCACTCCACACTTTAAGTGGTGGTACTATGATTGGAGAACAGCTGAAGCGGTCATAGTCCTAAGCAAAGAGGGACAAATGGATACGATCAGGGTATTCGACCCGATGTGGCTTACTAACTTGTCGGCAAATGATGTCTATATGCTGTACAAGTGGCCACTGTTCTATGACACGCAGGACATTGTACAAGCCCTCCAGTTCCAGAATGTCATACGACTCTGTTTCGCGTTCGAAATTCACGCGGGAGTCATAAAAGAGGAGAAGTACAAGAAATACAAGGAGGATATACATAAGACAAGAGATTAGAGAGATCTAGGTCCAAGAAAGAGTTTGTTGATGCTTGTATGTCCCTAGATCATGATTTGTAATGTAATAGATCTTGTTTGTCTGATTATGATGTAATATAAAATGATTAATGAAATGACATTGATTGTTTGTGATTTGTAATGTCTAATATTTCATTAATAAGTCGATAATGAATTAATTAATTGGGTGTATGATTGTTTGAATGGTTACACATCAAGTTATATTAATTAAAACATTCAAACTTAACTAAATGAAGTTCTCATGCGAATGGCCCATGCGAATGGACCATAAGCATGAATAACATCATACGATTGACTCAGTCGCACGACTGAACCAGGAGACTGGATCAGTCGTATGATTGACACATAGGATTGGCTCAGTCGCACGACTGAACACTCAGTCGTGCGGATGAATCAACCGCATGGTTCAATCGCACGACTGAACCATACTTATGGTCCAGTCGCACGAATGAACAACACTAACATATAAATAGACCCAATTCGTGGAAAAACGTAAGCATTCATACCCTTACGACTCCAGACGTACCCTAGCCGTCCAGAAGCCTCCCAAATCGTTCTCCAAGTTCACAGAACACATTAGATCGATTCCCAATCGACTTCTAACGTTAGATTCAATTCTTGATTGATTCTTCGTGTGTTCTCACTGATTGGATCGCCAATAAAATAGGATTCCGCACTATTTGATCTGGTTTACACGCTAATCACTAGGTATTTCGTTCAAATACCAGGTCCTATCAGTATTTATAGGTTAGGGTTTCTCATTCGGGTGACTGAACCATTAGCATGGTTCAGTCGTGCGATTGAGCCATGCAGTTGATCCATTCGCACGACTGAGTGTTCAGTCGTGCGACTGAGTCAATCTCATGTTACACTCGTGCGACTGATCCAGTCTCCTGGTTCAGTCGTGCGACTGAGTCATTCGCATGAAGTTGTTCATACGTATGGTCCATTAGCATGGGCCATTCGCATGAGAACTTCATATTACTAAGTTTGAATGTATTTATAAGTCATTACATTATTAAGATCTATTCAAACAACCACAAACCTATATAGTCAGTTCAATAAGCGTTAAACTACAAAACAATGAAATAATAAACATTATCAGCACAACCACATTTGTATTTCATTAAGTACCCATTCAATTACATATGTGTAAGACAATAAAGACATATTACATTAAGCTCAGAAACTAGGTACACATGTATCTACAGTATTTCTTCTTCATATGCTCCTCAGGTCCCAAGTAAACTTAAGTCCACGCTTATTCTCCCAGTGAACCTTGACGATTGGGGTGGTAGTTGTTCTAGTCTTCTTTATAATGCGATCCATGACTTCAACGGGTTTCTCAACAAAATGTAACGACTCTTCGATCTGGATGTCATCTAATGGGACATGCAGACTTTTGTCAGCCAAACACTTCCTCAAATTCGAGACATAGAAAATAGGATGAACTCCACTAAGGTCGGAAGGTAGTTCTAGTTTGTAAGCCACTTTCCCGATCCTTTTTAGAATCTTGGAATGTCCTACAAATCTTGGAGCTAGTTTACCCTTCTTTCCAAAGTGAACAACTTCCTTCCATGGTGAGACCTTAAGAAGAACCATATCCCCAACTTGGAATTCCAACGGCTTGCGTCGCTTATCGGCATAACGCTTTTGTCGACTTCTAGCCACTTCAAGGTTCTTGCGAATTATGGAGACTCTATCGATCGTTTCTTATATAAGCTCAGGACCAGTGATGAAATTTTCTCCAATGTCAGTCCAGCAGATCGGGGAACGACATTTACGACCATAAAGCGCTTCGAAAGGTGCCATCTTGATACTCGAGTGGTAACTATTATTATACGAAAATTCCGCGAGAGATAAATGCGTATCCCAGTCACCACCAAAGTCAAGGACACAAAGACATAACAAATCCTCCAGGGTTTGGATGGTTCGCTTGGTTTGACCGTCCATTTGAGGATGGTAAGCCGTGCTTAGATCCAATTAAGTACCCAAGAGTTCTTGCATAGACGACCAAAAGTGCGAAGTGAAACGAGCGTCTCGGTCAGATATGATATGCAGAGGTACGTCATGACGACTCACAATCTCATCAATATATATACGAGCTAACCTTGATGTTTTGTAAGTGTCACGTATGGGTATGAAATGCGCCAACTTTGTCAATCGGTCAACTATCACCCATATGCTATCATGACCACGAAAGGTACGGGGTAGTTTAGTTATGAAATCCAGGGACATGTGTTCCCATTTCCACATAGGAATCTCGGGTTGTTCAAGCAATCCACTTGGACGTTGATGTTTGGCTTTAACCTTCGTACACGCAAGACACTTAGCTATGTAAGTTGCTATGTCTTTCTTCATTCCAGGCCACCAGTATTGACCACGCAGATGCATATACATCTTATCGGAACCAGTATGAATAGAATAACGAGTTTGATGAGCTTCATTCATGATAAAGGTACGAAGTTTTCATGATTTGAATCCCAAATTCGATTCACGAAATACATCAACCCATTGGGTTTTGTTTCTAGTTGATCTCGAAGATTGTACTCCAATTCCTCTCCCATTTTTCCTTCCTCTTGAACCGTTTGTTGAGCTTCCAAGATACAAGTATCGACGTCATTCTCAATCCACAAAATTTGCAGCAGCACCGTAGTCTCGTTAACATCCAAACGGATCTCAGTATCAAATTCTCCCAAGGTATCAATCCATTGTCGTCGATCGCAAATTTCTTGAAACGAGATCATCTTGTTATGAATCTTACGACTTAGTGCATTGGCTATGACATTTGCCTTTCCAGGTTGGTAACGAATGTCACAGTCATAATCAGTAATCAACTCGAACCAACGACGTTGTCTCATATTGAGATCCTTTTGATTGAAAACGTGTTGAAGGCTTTTGTAATCGGTGTAGACTATACATAGGGTATCATAAAGGTAATGCCTCCAAGTCTTTAGGGAAAAAACCACCGTACCAAGTTCAAGATCGTGTGTCGTGTAATTCACATCATGAACCTTCAATTGTCTCGATGCATATGCTATGACCTTTCCTCGTTGTATGAGAACACAACCAAGGCCTTGTTTTGATGCATCACAATACATAATGAAATCATCGTTTCCATCGGGCAGGGTCAAGATAGGAGCATAACACAACTTGTGTCTTAATGCTTCAAAGGCTTCCTCTTGTTCGGACCCCCACTCGAATGGTTTATTCTTTTGAGTCAAGGAAGTAAGCGGCTTCGCGATTCTAGAGAATTTGGCAATGAAACGTCGATAATAGCCAGCAAGACAATGGAAAGAACGAACTTCGGTTGGAGTTGTAGGAACACACCAATTTTCCCCAGCTTACACCTTTGCAGGGTCAATGTGAATTCCTTGGCTATTCACCACGTGTCCTAGAAATAGGACCTCTTCAAGCCAAAATTCATACTTTGAGAACTTCGCGTACAGTTGTTCTTTCTTCAACAGCTCAAGAACTTTTCGCAAGTGAAGCTCGTAATCGGTTTTGGACTTGGTAGCCAGCAAGACCATGGAAAGAACGAACTTCGGTTGGAGTTGTAGGAACACACCAATTTTCCCAGCTTACACCTTTGCAGGGTCAATGTGAATTCCTTGGCTATTCACCACGTGTCCTAGAAATTGGACCTCTTCAAGCCAAAATTCATACTTTGAGAACTTCGCGTACAGTTGTTCTTTCTTCAACAGCTCAAGAACTTTTCGCAAGTGAAGCTCATAATCAGTTTTGGACTTGGAATAGATAAGTATGACGTCAATGAAGACAATCTCAAACCTGTCTAGATATGGCTTGCATACTCGATTCATGAGATCCATGAAGACAGCAGGAGCATTTGTTAAACCAAAAGGCATAACCATGAACCAAAAGGCAGCTCCTTGAAGTTGGTCAAAAAGATCATCGATACGAGGAAGAGGGTAGCGGTTCTTGATGGTAAGTTTGTTAAGCTCACAATAATCGATGCACATAAGAAATGATCCATATTTCTTCTTCATGAACAGAAAAGGTGCACCCCAAGGCGAAGAGCTAGGATGGATAAAGCCCTTGTCGGACAGTTCTTGAAGTTGACTAGCTAGCTCCTGCATTTCCGATGGTGCAAGTCGATATGGTGACTTAGCCACGGGGTTCGCTCCCGGAATTAAATCGATCTTAAACTCGACCTCACAACACGGGAGGTAAGCCACTAAGGTGATCAGGAAATACTTGGAGAAAGTCTCGTACAATCGGGACATCCTTAAGGTCTTTCCCTTTGATTTTCATGTTCACCACGTAGGCCAAGAAAGCCATATAGCTCTTGCTTAGGCATTTTCGGGCTTGAGTACACGACATGAGTTTGAGTCCTTTAGAAGAGTTTTCAAAGAATACTTTCAATGTATCCCCCGAAGGAAAAGGAATGCGAATGCACTTCTCGAAACAAATAATTTTAGCATGATGTTTGGCTAACCAATCCATGCCAATGATAATGTGAAAGCTTCCACGTTTCATAGGAATAAGATCGATAAAGAAATCATGCGCGTCTAAGCCCAAAATGCAATCACGAATAACGACATCAACGGTGATAGGTTCTCCATCGGTGACTTCAACGGTAAGAGGTCTTTCTAATTTCGTATGTGGCTTAGTAAGTATAGACTCGAATTCTAACGAGACAAAACTCTTATCGGCTCTACAATCAAACAAAATGTAGGCATAAGAATTATTAATAAGGAACATGCCTGTTCAGTTTTAAAGACAATTAACGATATAGGTAAAGCATCTAAAGGACTTAGATCATAAAGTTGGGGTTGGATTTGACATACTGTTCACCATATCATTGTTGGCTTGTGCTTGATTTGCATTTATGTTGAAAGCACGTCCTCGGGCTTGTGGAATGTAAGGATTCCTATAAGTATGATGCAGCCAAAATATCCAAAGTCTTTCTGCATGCATGCACTGAAGAACTGAAGTAGAAATGCTTTGGAAGTTTACATCTTGCACTACAAATATTCTAACTGTAAAATCTTCCGAAGCTAAGACCAACATCTTTTGAAGCCAAAAGTGAAGTCTTCCGAAGCTTCAAAGACAAAGTCTTCCGAAGCCAAAAAGTGAAGACAGATTTCTTTCGAATTTTTTTAGATACATGCTTTTATTTGATGTACTTTACCATAAAGCTGGACCACCTTTCCGCTGCAACTCTGTTCAGTCACCAACTTACATGAGTTGGTGAAAAGGTCCATGCTTTTGGTAACTGTACATTGAGGTCTTGAGTCTGAGCTTTCTACTTTATGTACTTTTATCCTTTTTGTAATATATTAGGATGTGAGCTATGGCATGTCATAGTCACTAGTCAAAAGGCAATCTACCTTTTGACTCCACATTTGATTTTGTTGTTGTCTAGTCTTATGTATCCAGCTGGCTTTCAAAGTATGGCCGGCTGTAGGATGTAGTATAAAGTATCTCAAGTACTTGTAACTTTAATCAATGCTTTGTAACATTTGTAAAAGAACTTGAGAAGCAATATACAACATTCTTGAAAACCAAATACTTGTGTTGTTTGCTATCTTGTTCTATCTCATTTTACTTGTGTTCTTAGCATCTTTCACTTAAAGTTACTAGTTCCCTATTTGATCTGTTAAGTGTTCTAAGGAACTCTCCTCATTATGTTGTTGTGTTGTAATTGCATACCCCTCACCAGTCCTGCATTTGCTATTAGAGCTTTCTAGGCTCTTGATATAAGATCTCACCATCTTAAGATCCCTCACACACACAAAATACTTAACAACTCAAATGGTAGCTATTACCAAAGCTGATATGGAAACTGGGACTATGACAAAGTCTCCACTGATCACTCCTGAAGACTTTGATACTTGGTGTCAAAGAATGGAAGGCTTCATCAAATCTCAAGACCCCAGGATGTGGGACTCTGTAGTTGAAGGACCTTACATACCAAGCACCACTTCTGCTACTGGTGGTGGTATGATTCCAAAGGCTGTGGCTAATAACTCTGAAGAAGACATGAAAAGAATAGAGATTGATCAGAAAGCAATGACAACCCTTCAAACTGCTCTTCCAACCTCTATCTACAGAGGCTTCAAGAAGTGCAAAACTGCCAAGCAACTATGGGAAGCACTGAAGCTTATGTATGAGGGGTCCAATGAAGCAAAGGAGAACAAGAAGGATCTCCTGAAACAGCAGTTTAAAATTTTCACCTTCAAGGTAGGTGAAACCATGACTCAACAATACTTCAGGTATATTGAGATTGTGGATATTCTAATGGATGTTGGAGTACTCTTGAGAACAAGAAGGATCTCCTGAAACAGCAGTTTAAAATTTTCACCTTCAAGGTAGGTGAAACCATGACTCAACAATACTTCAGGTATATTGAGATTGTGGATATTCTAATGGATGTTGGAGTAACTCTTGAGAACAAGGACATTGTAAGGAAGTTTACGTCCTCTCTTCCTAGACAATGGACACGTTATTGTGTTGTTATCAAGAGGACTGAGAACCTTAAGACTCTTACTCTGACAGAGTTTTATGGTATTCTTAGTGGCTACCAGATGGAAATGAATATTCGAAACTCATCTCTTAACTCCAGCAATCAACTATGTTCAACCCTCCGTGTGGTTGAAAGGGAAAGCATTGAACCACAACATCATCTTATATGCTACCATGACAACTCGCAAAAGGGCCCTTTCATCACCTTACCAAAGACTCCAAGAGAAAGCTACACTCAAGGAAGTCCTTTCCAAGAGACAAGTTCCTCTCATGCCTTTGTCTCTGTTGATGAAACCACAGACAACTTTCTTTTCACCCTTGAAGATTTTGACTATATCCATCCAGATGATCTGGAGTACATAGAGATAGTCCAATAAATGGCCCTTCTCACTCACAGAGCCAAAAAGTTCTACAAGAGGACAAGAAGAAAGTTTCCAAGCAATGCAGCCAGTGGAAAGTTTGGGCTGGATAAAAGAAAAGTAAAGTGTTACAACTGTAACCAGATGGGACTCTCTGCAAGGGAGTGTAAGGCACCAAGGACAAATGGTGGCCAGACACAAGCCAGACCAAACTACACTGAGAGAGCTCCCCAAAATAAGAAGCCAAAGCAGCAACTTGCAGTTGCTGTTGAAGAAGGAGGCTTTGACTGGAGCTTTTGGGTAGAAGATGCATCTCCAAACCAAGCACTCATGGCAGACCACGATGAAGCCAAGGTATTGAAACATCTTTGTACTCCTGAATGTATTGCTAAAGTTAATAGATACATGTAAGGATTCCTATAAGTCTAATGCAGCCAAAACATCCAAAGTCTTTCTGCATGCATGCACTGAAGAACATAAGTAGAAATGCTTTGGAAGTTTAAACCTTGCACTAGAAATACTCTAAGTGTAAAAATCTTCCGAAGCCAAGACCAACATCTTCCGAAGCCAAAAGTGAAGTCTTTCGAAGCTTCAAAGACAAAGTCTTCTGAAACCAAAGAGTCAAGACAGATTTCTTCCGAATACTTTTAGAGACATGCTTTTATCTGATGTACTTTACATAAAGCTGGACCACCTTTCCGCTACAACTCTGTATAGTCACCAACTTACATGAGTTGGTGAAAAGGTCCATGCTTTTGGTAATTGTACATTGAGGTCTTGAGTCTGTGCTTTCTACTTTATGTATTTTTATCCTTTTTGTAATGTATTAGGATGTGAGCTATGACATGTCATAGTCACCAGTCAAAAGGCAATCTGCCTTTTGACTCTACATTTGATTTTGTTTGTTGTCTAGTCTTATGTATCCAGCTAGCCTTCAAAGTATGGCCGGCTGTAGGATGTAGTATATGTTGGGTTTGTTGGACCTTAACAATGTTGTTTAACCATTTAAACAAGAAAAACGCAGTGGAATATGAACTTAATATCATATTGTAATCTGAAAAATTAAAGCTCATAACTTTGTTTCAACAAACCCAAAACCATAGGATCAAATATATGTGTCTGAACTAGTTATCAATAAAACAAAACAACCAAAACAACCAAACAACACAATGGAACTACCTTCCAGAAGCTGTCAAAACCGACTTGAAGGGCTGAATGAGTCTGAAAAATGGCCAAGACTTCAAGGATAGAAGTCCTCAAGCATTCATACCCACAAGCCTTCAAGAAACACCATCTTTGCTAGGATTTTAACACCAAAACCGAATCAAGAAACTTGCTGGAACTTTCTTTCAGCCGTGAGACATCAAGAGGCTGCTGGAGCCTTGTTCCAGCCGTGAGACTTCTCTTCCATATGAGAAACTCGAATTCTTGTGTCCATTTTTGCATGTGAGAAAGGGCTAGATGAAGTATGTGTGTGTTCAAGAAGATCTTTTGTTCCAAGAACACAAAAGAAAAAGAGAGAGAGAGAGGCTGCCATGTGGGGCGGCCGAACCCCTTAATCCCCTTAGGGTTTCATCTCAAATCTCCCTTTTAAATTTTTACAAAAGTTTTAAATATTATACATAATTAACCTTTTAATTATATATAATATGTACACATACTTTTATTATTTGAAGTTGCTTAACTAATTTAAACAACATAACAAATAATATCCATGAACAAAATATCCTCATAATTTGTTCCTTCTCACATACAATTTATTTAGAAAACCCATTTTCTAAATTGGTGTATTTATTTAATTGCATGATCATATCATCAATTAAATATTAATTGGTGTTTGCTAAGCTTGTTATTGGGTATGACCCGACTTGGATCATAACGTACTAACCACATCAATGTTCTATGTGTCTTGGGCATAAAGAATCCAACAATCTCCCACTTGCACAAGATACATAGAAGATTGATGCAAGCAGTAAATACCGCCTAACAACGGTTTACTACCCTTAATACGCATGACTATAAGCCATTCAATAACATCATCCCCTTCAAGTTCCAAACTTGAAATGATTTAGGTGAATCAATCATTTATCCTTTTGTTACAGATGTCATGTTAAATCCAAGGACACAGATTGATCATTCCTTGTTGATTTAACTTAATCAGGCCTTAGACATCATACTCTCACGAATAAGAGGAGCAAATCCCATCTTGACTACATACGTTTCTCACAATCACCTTATGTCATATCTGAACATAGCCTTATGTACTGACCATTATTTCATATCAGCGAAGAACTAGCTCAATGTATAACACTTGGTGAATATCAAAACCCAATATGTATCTCAGGTCAGAGGATACCAAATGATATTCGCCTTTACTCAAATTTACTTATGATCAATCAATAAGATTCCATGTAGTAAGATTTGAGACGCGGGTCAGTCCAATATTCGTATCCCACGAATATCTATGAACCTTGGCAGCAACCAATTGCTCTATATTCATGCCTTATGAATATCCACCAATCCAAGTTCATAATAGTCTTACCTTCATATTTGTTCCCACAAATATGACCGACTACGGACATTTAGAATAATAAACATATTCATGGATATAAACATGCTAAAAGGGAACATAACTCAAATATATAAAAGAGTTAAATATTACAATTGTTCCATGTTTTATATGCTAAACAGATCAATTCTAATCACCAGTAAATCGAAGTCCTAAGGCACAAGTATGATCCTCATACTTTGCCCTCATCAAGGAGCTTCGTTAGTGAATCAGCAATGTTTTGATCTTTATGAACTTTACGAATACATATCTTTACCCTTTTCAACTCCATCCCTTATGATGTTGAATCTCCGCTCAAGGTGCTTAGTCTTTTGATGAGTACGGGGTTCCTAGATTTGAGTAATCCCACCCACATAATTACCAAAGATTTTTAGGGGGTCTTGAATGGTAGAGACCATCCCTAGATAAGCAATGGACAAACTTATCCATGCAGCTTCCCAAGCTGCCAATGTAGGGGCTATGTATTCGGATTTTTGTAGTGAACAATGCTACCGTGTCTTGCTTTGAACCTTTCAAGGACACTTCTTCTCCATTCACAATGGAAGTATACCCCGATTGTGATCGAAAATCATCTCGATCAGTTTTGGAAGCCTGCATTCGTGTAACCATTTACAACGACTTCCTTTTCAATAGATCTGTATATTAGAAACAAATCCTTAGTCCTACTAAGGTATTTCAATATACTTTTAAGAGCCATCCGATGGTTATTTCTATTGGTATCTACTTTGTCATACTTAATAAGCACGACTCGTCCAGTCTAGTGCATATCATCACACAAATGATGGATCCTATAGCAGATGCGTATGGGATATCATTCATTTGATTTTGCTCATCCTATGAGCTTGGACATTGAGACATAGTCAACACTGTCCCTCCTTGAATAGGTACCATACCTTTCTAAGAGTTTTCCATATTGAACCTTTTCAAGATTTTATCAATATATATGCACTTTGGTTTAACCTTATCAACAACCTTGATCTATCCTTATAGATCTTTATTCCAAAATATGGGTGGCTTAAACGAGATCTTATATGAAAAATATATTCCAAGCTAGGTTTTAACACCTTTCAAGGTTGGAATATTATTTCCAAATAGTAGTGTGTCATCAACATACAACACTAAGAATACAATTATGCTCCCACTAGCCTTCATATATATATATATATATACATAACCTTCTCGATGCTTGTTTCAATCCATAGATTGATCACTTTAACTTATATGCATTATTAGGATGTCATGGATCGACAAAACCATCATGCTAAACTGTATGGACAGTCTCTTCGAGATGTTCATTAAGAAAAGTGGTTTTGACATCCATTTGCCAAAACTCATATTCAAAATATGAAGTTATGGCACATGATATCCTAATCGACTTTAGCATTGCCACAGGCGTAAGAGTTTCATCATATTCAACCAATTGAGTTTGATGGAAACTTTATGCTATAAGTCTTGACTTATAAGTATTTAGGTCTCCATGCATATCCGTTTTCGTCTTGAAAACCCACTTGTATCCAACCGGTTTGGAGTTGAGTGGAGGTTCAACCAATTCCCAAACTTGGTTGTTATACATGAATTGCATCCTTACGTTCATGGCTTCTAGCCATTTGTTCCAATCCAAATTGGACACAAAATCTTGGTATATGGTTAGCCTACAGGGGTCAACCACATAGTATCCATTCTTTGAATATTCATATCACTTAGATGGAATACTAACTCTACCAGATTTGTGAACGTTTTGTGTATATTTATCAACCTCTTGATTATCATCAACAACCTCTTGTTGGTAGCTAGTGTCAACCAAAAGTGTACCGGCTTGTGGATTTTGATCCTTATCAAGTTCCACAGTTCTATACGTCATTCCTTCCATAAAGAACTCGGTTTCCAAGAACTTAGCCTTTCGAGCAATAAATACTTTTGCTCTGTTGAGTCAAAGAAACAGTATTTCATACAGTCTCTGTGGATTCTCAACTAATCTACACTTTCTTGGTCCTAGTCATATTCCAAATATGAGACTTAAAGAGCAATGCGAAAACCCAAAATGATAAAGATGGTAAGCTCATAGCCATAATAAATTAAACCATATCCAAATAGGGTTCAGTTTCTTCTTTATCGGAATGAAGAACACAGATAGTTATGTAGAGTTGATATTCTACTTCATTAATGAAGATTTTGAACATTTCAAAAGCTTCATACTTATGTGTCATCAAGTGCACACAATAATAGCGACTGTAATCATCGGTAAAATAATGAAGTATCTTTCACCAATCTTTGTCATTTTCATAAAGGACTACATACATCCAAATGTATCATTCCTAGTAAGTCTTTTGGTTCACACTTATCAATGAAACATTTTCATTTGTTTCCAAAAGACCATTCTTTTGAAGTGTTTGAATCCAATTCTTGTTTTATAAATACTAAACGATAATGTCAAAGATAAATAATAACTTAAACCTATTTTAAGTTTCTTTGTGCTTAAGGTGTATAATAAGTTCATTGTAGGACGAATTATCATGAACCAATTCATGGATATCATTAAAAGGTATGGTCGGAAAATAAAATACATCATCCATAAAACTTAATACCATTATTGTACAAACTTTAAATCATGATCACATTGTTTTAATAGGAAACCTTAATTATGTTCCTAGTCAAACTAGGTGCATACAAAATTTTGAGAACAACTTCCAAACCATTTGAAAGTCTCAAAATAGAGTTTCCCTCCTTGAAGCGCACATTTCTTTGAACCCCTTTGCAACAATTGCAAGAATGAGTTTCACATCCGGTATCCAATACCCATGTGTTTGAAGAAATGACATTTAATACAATGTGTGAATCATGGAAATTGTATTTGAGGTTTGCCCAACATCCCTCTTGTCTTTCAACTCCTTGAGATAGGAGGAACAATTCCTATTTATTGCCCTATCTCTCCATACTCAAAGCATGGACGTTCTTCGTTACCTTAGGCTTCATAAGCTTAGGCTTTTCGAGGTTTCGAATTAACCTTTGCTTTGATGTATTCCTTTCCTTTGGCAATAATTGCCTTAGGATCGGGATTGGCCATTTATTATAGCCTTCCTCATGATGATCGAGAGAATAGGTAGAACCTGTCTACCCATCCCTGCCTCGGTTGCTTTGAGCATTGCGTGAAGTTCACCAATGCTCTTGTCCCACCCATTCATATTACAGTTTATTATGAATGTCTCAAACCTTTAGTTAGGCAATCAAGGATCAAATCCTTGGCCAACTACTTTGAGACAGGACAGTTAAGCATCTTGAGGCTATCAATGTGGCTTTTCATCTTAAGAATATATAAGATGATATCGATTGGGTTTCTTCCATGTGACATGTATAAAGTGCTCGAACCGTTTCGTAGCAATCTACTAAAGTTTGTTGAAGGAACATTTCCTTCAACTAAATTATCATGTCATATGCCCCATGATGCTCCAAACCCTTTTGGAGTTCGGGAATCATATTCCCAACATGAGGTAGGATACTTGCACAGAATCCTTAGTGTGCCTAAGCCAATCGTCAAAAGGCCTTAACATCAACAGCGTTGGTTGGTGAGGTATAAGATTGTCAAGGACATAGGCCTTTACTCATTTTGAGAACGATTCTCAAATTTCGAAATTGAGTCCATAAGTTTATTATGGTTAAGACGATCCCTTTTAAGATGGTTCTCGGTGATAGGGTAGGGACGGTCGGGGTAGTAGCATCGTGGTTTGCGGCCATTACTACAAAATTACAAAGTTCATTTTAGTATTTCTGAAAAATTGAATTTTAACTATTAATACCCTTTACATGTCTCATAGACAATTAATAATTAAAATCTAGAATCCAACGTTACATTTAAATGAGGTTAGGTGACCTTTATCCCATTATTTAAATTAACAAGGTAGTCAACAGTTGACAATTGCAACCTATTGCAACTTCTAGTCTTATGGGATCGGTTAAACATCATATGTTTAGTCGACATGTTTAATCCCATCAACACCATTGTACGCCATGCTTCGGTGACCCTAATCACATGGTTTCCAATTCAAGTCGTCCTACTTACACACACGTGTGAGTTTTCACATACAAGCAGTTAGGTGACCTTTATCCCACAAGTACGTTAGACTCACCTCAAAGATACAAGTTCCCTACAAGTGGTTAGGTGACCTTTATCCCACAAATAGTTCCCAAGAAATTCGAGTGTCGTGTAAAAGGATGGTGTTAGACTTGTTACCAAAGGGATTTAAGTTTCCATTAATTCTAGTTATGAAAACTCTATGTACCTTGTATTCGCATGCTTTCAAATACATGGTACCCTATGGTTTATTTTTAATAAAACCTCTTTTATTAAATCATTAATCCTTTTAATAACCTTTTATTAACCACTTAATGATTAGAAACCATAAATTTCTAGCTTGTTAAGTTTGCTAATGAGTTTGTTATGCATATCCAAAAATCAAACAACAATCATACAACAAACAACCAACAAGCATAATCATTCAAACATATGTGCATAACCATAGCCACTAAGTTGACTACACTTGTTTGCCATCACAAGTGTTGTCATAAGGTCTTTCTTAAGGGTTCAACATAACACAAATGATGAGATCTCCAAAGACCCCCACTTGAACTTGCATCCAAATGCTTCAAGTCCATCCTTTGTGTCTTCCTTTTGTGCTTCCATCCCGAGCATCTTCTTTTACAAAATATATATCCTAATACATATTTTCTAGTAAAAGAAAATACTCCTAATCTATTTATTACATTGCCAAATGAATAAACAAATTACAACCCAAATAAAAACACAAAAGAAACTATTACAACCCATAAAGAATGAATACAACCAACATGACAAGATTACAATTAACCAAATCCAAAACACACATGGTCAAGGCTATGTTATGCACTAAAACATGTATCCATATACATCATTTCAAGAACCAAAATGAACCCCATTTGACCCTAAATTTTCAGCCAACATAAACCAAGAATTTAGGGTCTATTGTCCAAACAAAGCACAATCAACCATTTTGATATCTTTCCTTTCAAGATTTAATCAAAAGCATGCAAGATATAACCTTGAAAGGTTGGGGTATCATCATATCAACTCAAAACAGCCCTAATTTGGTTGTTAAAGCCTCATAAAACCAATATTACAAGAACACATGAAACTAGTCATCCACATATCCGGCTCTAGATGCCAATGTTGGGTTTGTTGGACCTTAACAATGTTGTTTAACCATTTAAACAAGAAAAACGCAGCGGAATATGAACTTAATATCATGTTGTAATCTGAAAAATTAAAGCTCATAACTTTGTTTCAACAAACCCAAAACCATAGGATCAAATATATGTGTTTGAACTAGTTATCAAGATAAAACAAAACAACCAAAACAACACAATGGAACTACCTTCCAGAAGCTGTCAAAACCGACTTGAAAGGGGCTGAAATGAGTCTGAAAAATGGCCAAGACTTCAAGGATAGAAGTCCTCAAGCATTCATACCCACAAGCCTTCAAGAAAAACCATCTTTGCTAGGATTTTAACACCAAAACCGAATCAAGAAACTTGCTGGAACTTTCTTTCAGCCGTGAGACATCAAGAGGCTGCTGGAGCCTTGTTCCAGCCGTGAGACTTCTCTTCCATATGAGAAACTCGAATTCTTGTGTCCATTTTGCATGTGAGAAAGGGCTAGATGAAGTATGTGTGTGTTCAAGAAGATCTTTTGTTCCAAGAACACCAAAGAAAAAGAGAGAGAGAGAGGCTGCCATTTGGGGCGGCCGAACCCCTTAATCCCCTTAGGGTTTCATCTCAAATCTCCCTTTTAAATTTTTACAAAAGTTTTAAATATTATACATAATTAACCTTTTAATTATATATAATATGTACACACACTTTTATTATTTGAAGTTGCTTAACTAATTTAAACAACATAACAAATAATATCCATGAACAAAATATCCTCATAATTTGTTCCTTCTCACATACAATTTATTTAGAAAACCCATTTTCTAAATTGGTGTATTTATTTAATTGCATGATCATATCATCAATTAAATATTAATTGGTGTTTGCTAAGCTTGTTATTGGGTATGACCCGACTTGGATCATAACGTACTAACCACATCAATGTTCTATGTGTCTTGGGCATAAAGAATCCAACAGTATATGTATCTCAAGTACTTGTAACTTTCTAAGTATGCTTTGTAACATTTGTAATAGAACTTGAGAAGCAATATATAGCATTCTTGAAAACCAAATACTTGTGTTGTTTGCTATCTTGTTCTGTCTCATTCTTACTTGTGTTTTTAGCATCTTTCACTAAAGTTAACCAGATCCCTATTTGATCTGTTAAGTTTTCTAAGTAATTCTCCTCATTGTGTTTTTGTGTTGTAAGTGCATACCCTTCAACGGTCCTGCATTTGGTATCAGAGAACTCCAGGCTCTTGATATAAGATCTCACCATTAAAAGATCCCTTACACACACAAGGTACTTAACAACTAAAATGGCAGCTATTACCAAAGCTGATATGGAAACTGGAACTATGACAAAGTCTCCACTGATCACTCCTGAAGACTTTGATACTTGGTGTCAAAGAATGGAAGGCTTCATCAAGTCTCAAGACTCCAGGATGTGGGACTCTATTGTTGAAGGACCTTACATACCAAGCACCACTTCTGCAACTGGTGGTGGTATGATTCCAAAGGTTGTGGCTGATTACTCTAAAGAAGACAGGAAGAGAATAGAGACTGATCAGAAAGCCATGACAGCACTTCAAACAGCTCTTCCAAACTCCATCAAAAGAGGCTTCAAGAAGTGCAAAACTGCCAAGCAACTATGGGAAGCACTGATCCTGATGTATGAGGGGTCCATTGAAGCAAAGGAGAACAAGAAGGATCTCCTGAAGCAGCAGTTTGAAAACTTCACCTTTAAGGTAGGTGAAACCATGACTCAACAATACTTCAAGTATGTTGATTGTGGATACTCAAATGTTGGAATGACTCTTGAGAACAAAGACATTGTAAGGAAGTTTATGTCCTCTCTTTCTAGACAATGGACACATTATTGTGTTGTTATCAAGAGGACTGAGAACCTTAAGACTCTTACTCTCACAGAGTCGTATGGTATTCTTAGTGGCTACCAGATGGAGATGAACATGCAAAACTCATCTGGTAAGTCCAACAATCAACTGAGTTCAGCCCTCCATATGGGTGAAAGGAAAAGCATTGAACCACAACATCATCTTATATGCTACTGTAAATCCAGGATGATCAAACTTGAATCAAATCATGAAGATTATAGATCAAATAATGATGAACACAATGAAAACCCTTTGATCTCTATTGATTGCTAATAATATTATTTACAAGTAAATCCCTCAATCAATTGGTCATACAACCATTAGTCTAATCCTAATAACAATTAGGCTATTTATAGTGAATATAATATTTACTAATTACATTTAACCCCCTAGATTTAGGCTAATTAATGAAATTACATATAAAACATAAAAATGTCTAAAAACAAGATAAAATATATTTTGTTCACACAAAATATATTAATTACAATAAAACTCCTAGTCATCTAAATCTTCAACGTCTCGTCTCGGTTCTTCGTCTCGAACGTGTCCGGTTTGACTTTTGCGTTGACTTTGACCGTGATGTTGACTTTTGTTGACTTTGACTGTGTTGATAATATAGACTATCTTGTACAGCTCCAACAATACTCCCCATTAGTCTATCATTATCAACATCTTCAAACGAAATCAGCACCGAGAAGTCAACAATAGAAAGATCTTCAAATTGAAGCTTTCTGAATCTGATGAAAAAATTATTCATCTCATAAGCTCCCCCTTTTTGAGTGAAACCTTTGTGAGGATATTGGAACAACTTTCTCAAATCTCTAATCTTGAGTGCTTCAGAAGATGTAGGAGGAGGATTCCTAGCTCGGTATCTTCTGCAAACTTGAGGAACAGGTTCTCTGAACAGGTACACTGCTCAACTGATGATCGGCCATCACTTACAGCAAAAATCTGAAACATAATCACAAACACAATCTCAACATTTCTAATTAGATCATTTCATTTTAACAAAATAAACCCGTGTTTATCTGTGTGTGAAAACAAGCGAACCCGTGTTCGTTTGTGCGTAATTTCTGTAAAATGCATGAAAAATAATGAAATGTAATCAGCATAATATGGAAGACCTAAAAGAAATTCTGAAATGAAAATTTATTATAATTTTTTTATTGTTTATTATATACATTTATTATAATATATATTTTTTGATTTTATGTATATATATATATTTTTTGTACATATATTATTTTTTTTAATTACCGAGAACTGAATCGATCATGAGATCACATGCTCAAGATATACTTTAGCACAAATATGAATTTAAACATCGACAAGCAATGAGATCACACTGATAACTGAATCTAATCACAGTCTTTGAATGAATTTTGAAATTCTCAAACATATCAATAACGATTGTTGATATGTTTGTCCACTTAAACTCATGCCCTATCTTTTTCAACAAGCAGTAGATGATTCGTTAAGGTTTGATTAAATACTTTAGAATGCTAGAACCCCACAATCATTTGGCAAAAACCCTCACCCAACCTCAGGATTTCTCTAATTTTGTTACGATCTTTATAGAGCAAGGCGTGTGCATTAGTGTGCAAGTGATTATCAACAGAATATTGCATTCTGTGATGAATTCATTCTTTAGATTTGACAGTACTTAGACCAAAATGGTGAGAGCTCCAGGTCTATACTCACGTATAACAAAGGAGATGACCATTTAATCATGTGCCGATGAGAGCTCTAGGTCAGTACTATCGTACAGCAGAGGAGATCATCACTCCAGGTCAGTACTTCCGTACAGCAGAGGAGATTAGCACAAACACAAGACACATAAATACACTAATCATGGCTCAAAGATATGGCTTATATGATTTGTATCATGGTGGGTGAAAGATCAATTCTGAATCCAATTTTTGTCGGGACTCAGTTTTTGTGCAGGCCAAAATGATTGTGTAAATCCAGACATCCTTAAGCATGATGTTTTAATTTAAATCATTATGCTGCTGTCTACTTTATTCTTTAGGCTGAGTCTACCAAGCATATCATTAAAGAATCTGTTTGTTTTTCTATTATTTTCAATTAAAAATAAGATGTAAATCGGATAACAGCATCAGTTACTATTATTTCTCATTTTAAAAACGCAAGTCATGCAGAAACAAGCATTTCAAGATGATATGCAATCATTTCTTAGTCATCTCGAATCAAGTTCCCAGTTCTCTTTTCATTTTTCTCCCAGTTCTCTTTTCATTTTTTATTTACTATACTCTCCCCCTAAATTTTTTATATTTGCAAACCTATTTCTTTTTTTTGTTAATTATTTTTTTATTTTTTAAATTTTTTTATAAAACTATAGAAAAATAAAAATTTACCAAAGAATGTCTTCCAAACTACACTGATTATCAAGATAAGAAATGATTTATCAAGAAATATGCAGTGATTGTGAAGTGAGAACTGTGATTGTGTAGATAAGAATCCAGATTGTGGATAAAATACCAAGACCTTAACCTGTTTGTTCCGCCTCAAATTTGAATCAAGAACAATCTCTGTCAGTAAACCGGATTACTAACAGTCCTCCTGAATTGTTTCTGCACTCATTAACAAATTAGTTAGAAAGGGGAACCCAGGCCATCGAAGTCCTGAACGTTCCTTTTTCATCAAGATAAGTAACAAGCTTCTGCACACAACCGTTTAAACAATCGGGGATTGCTGTATCATTCTTTTTAATTTGCCAAATTTGTTTCGGTTCAATTAACTTGGATTTGAATGAATTAAATTTGGAAATCATTTTCTGTTTAAGACCGGAAGGAAAAGAATTTGGTTTTGAACCTTTGGTCATTTTCATCTTTGTATCATGTGAAACCGGCTTCACATGAAAAGGTTTGGATGGAGGGTTTTTCATCCAACCATTCAAAGATGTGTGCTTTTTACCTCTTGATCCAGAGAAGCAGCCCGTGTTGCCTTTACCGTTGGGAATATTCTTTGTAGACTTACATTCGGAGAAGCAATTCGTTTTGCCTTTACCATTCGAAGCAAGTCTTTGAGGGCACTTCTTTACCACATGACCTTCTTTTCCACACTCAAAACAAGCCTTGAATGGCTTTTGATTCTTTATAGTCTCGTGTTGTGCAGGTGGTGATGAGGATTGCTTGGAGCTTATAGCAGATTCTTGCTTGTTCTAAAGTTTCCCGTGCTGAGCAGTGAATGAGATTTTTACTGATTGACTGGGATGCTTTGCAATTGGAGAAGAGAACCGTATTGGTCTTGATTCAGCTTTTGGAAGCTTTTGTGACTTGACAATGTTAGGAGACATCTTGATCTGTGAGGAACCAACACGCACCTCTGTGATTGATTCATCATCTGTGCTTGTCCAGTCTCGTATACACAGATCTTTCTCCAACGGATCTTGATTGACATCTCCTATTGTGTCGGCTTCACTTATAGGATTCTCATTGCCTGATGATTCAACAACTGTTCCTTCTTTGACAAAGCTAACGGGAACAAACGAAGGAATGTTACCTGATTTGAATTTGTTATAGAAAGTTTGAGAAGCAACTAATATTGGTGTTGGAGCATCAGAAGTGGAATCGTCATTAATCTTCTTATCAGACCCTTTCTTGAGGAATCCCAAACCTACAGGAGAATCCTGCACATCTCTAACATCTTTAAGATTAACGTGCTTAAACCTGCATTTAAACTATTAGTTTCTGCAACTTCAATAAAATCATTAGATGGATGAGGTTGAGGCATAGGAGAGTAATAATGGGTGCTATGAGGAGGGTAGACGTATGGATTTTCACCACAATCCACTCCCGTTTTAATCCTAGCTCCCCTCTGTTTACACAGTAGCTCTTCCTGTTTCATTTCGGATATGGTCCATCTATCAAGCTTTGTTTTAAGCTTGCTTGTTTCAAATTCAGCCAAAGTGACTCTTTCGTTTAAAAGATTAATTTCAACATTTCTTTCAAGAAGAGTTCGTTTTAAATGATTATTTTCTTTTAAAGCTTCAGTTAATTTTATGAAATACTTGGCTTCGTTCTTTTTAAGTTCTGCGTTTATGGTGGTTAACTCCTTTTGGTTATCTAAAAGTAACCTATTAGCTTTATACACACCAAATAAACGAATTTTGCAAGCAGAAGAAAACATATCCTGAACTATCTTGTATGGAAGATCCAGGATGACTCTTTCAGCAGTAAGAGCCTTCTCGCAGTTGCAAACTCTGGTATTTCGCTTCCATTCCTCTTCCTTCTTAGCATCACAAACTTCAGCATTCAACTCAGCTCCACCTTTACCCATTGATGTCTGCTTAAGCTCCTCTTGTACCTCTTCAGTTCCAGGTTTCAGTAAACCGTTGAAATTGGTGCCAGAATCTGATCTCTCTTCTGGTCTCTCTTTGGAGTTTGAAGTGATCTTTGGACTTAGATATGTTGTTTCATAGTACTCACGATGTTTGATATCGAACTCCATTTCTTTCAATTTGTTGATCATATCCATTAGTTTGTAATCCCGAAAACCTCTATCTCTTTTAATCGACTTGCCGTGTGAGCTCCATTCTGATTGGAGGGAATCAAGCAATCTTAAAACTTGTTCATGATTTCCCAATTGGGCATCAAACTTCTTCAGATTACTTGCCACCAAAAGAAAACAATCAACAAAATACGACATCGTTTCATTTTTTAAAGCTGCAAAATTATCAAACCGACATCGTGCAATTGTGAAATCATCAGATTCGAAGGATTTAATAAGTTTTGCAAAAGCCATTTTTATTTTTATTTTGGTTAAACAATTAAACGCCCCAAAAATATTTTTCCCAAAAAATTTAGGATAATTCTCCCCCGGGAAATTTCTTTTTTTTAATGTCACACTAGACAATCTTAGCAACTACGGTCAAGCTGCCAGGTCAGCTTGTTATTTTTTTTATAAATCTTGCAAAACCGATGAAAATTTCTTTATCGGAATGAACTCAATTTATCCCAACAAGGGGGAAAAAGTCATCTTTAACATTCGAATTTAGCTGAAGAAATGATAGTTTCGCCGAAATTATAGTTTCGTAGAGCTAGTTTCTCAGAAAAATCTAGTTTCGCTGAGCCGACAGTAGTTTCGCTGAAAATTTCGGCAGCAGTTTCGCTAGCCGAATGCTTTAGACTGCTTAGTTTCGCCGACAGTTTCGCACAAAACAAGCTTGAACTTTCGTTCAAAGATACTTTCGACAGCAATTTCGCTTGTAATATGCACACAAGCACTGTTAAACTTTCGTTCAAGATCACTACTTTCGCTGAGATGCTGAAATTAACTACAAAGTGTAAAACACTTGTAGTTCGCTGAAAGAACATGCAGTTTCGCTGGATGAATTGGTAATTTCGCTGGACGAAGCTGAAAAGCTTTTTCAACACGAAATCAATCTGAAATCGCCCAAATCTCAATAATTTGAAACCTGATGATTAACAGAGCTTTCCCAACCAATAACACGAAAACTTCAATCAATTTCCATATCAATAACACTCAAATTTGATTAAAAATTGATGAAAACTTGATATTGAACAAAAACAACCAAAACCTCAACTTCTCTCTCTAAAAATCTTCAAATCTTCAATGAATTTGATCCAAAATGGCTCTGATACCAAATTGTAAATCCAGGATGATCAAACTTGAATCAAATCATGAAAATTATAGATCAAATAATGATGAACACAATGAAAACCCTTTGATCTCTATTGATTGCTAATAATATTGTTTACAAGTAAATCCCTCAATCAATTAGTCATACAACCATTAGTCTAATCCTAATAACAATTAGGCTATTTATAGTGAATATAATATTCACTAATTACATTTAACCCCCCTAGACTTAGGCTAATTAATGAAATTACATATAAAACATAAAAATGACTAAAAACAAGATAAAATATATTTTGTTCACACAAAATATATTTCTAACAATAAAATTCCTAGTCATCTAAATCTTCAACGTCTCGTCTCGGTTCTTCGTCTTGAACGTGTCCGGTTTGACTTTTGTGTTAACTTTGACCGTGATGTTGACTTTTGTTGACTTTGACTGTGTTGATAATATAGACTATTTTGTAGAGCTCCAACAGCTACCCTGACAACTCACAAAAAGGCCCTTTCATCACCTTCCTAGAGACTCCAAGAGAAAGCTACACTTAAAGAAGTCCTTTCCAAGAGACAAGTTCTTCTCATGCTTTTATCTCTGCTGATGAATCCACAGGCAACTTTCTCTTCACCCTTGAAGATTTGGACTGTATCCATCCAGATGACCTGGAGTACATGGAGATAGTTCAGCAGATGGCTCTTCTCACTCACAGAGCCAAGAAGTTCTACAAGAGGACAGGGAGAAAGTTTTCAAGCAATACAGCCAGTGGAAAGTTTGGGTTGGATAAAAGCAAAGTAAAGTGTTACAACTATAACCAGATGGGACACTTTGCAAGGGAGTGTAAGGCACCAAGGACAAATGGTGGCCAAACACAAACTAGACCAAACAACACTGAGAAAGCCCCTCTGAATGAGAAGCCAGAGCAGCAAGCTGCAGTTGTTGTTGAAGAAGGAGGCTTAGAGTGGAGCTTTCAGGTAGAAGATGCATCTTTAAACCAAGCACTCATGGCAGACCATGATAAAGCCAAGGTATTGGAACATTTTTGTACTTCTGAATGTATTGCTAAAGTTAATAGATACAGGTCCTATAACTTAGAAATGAGATCTGATCTCGAGTCACTAAATATCTTAAAAGCTAATTTTAAAAGAGCTGAAAATGATTATAAACAAAAGATAGAGGACTTAGAGAAAACCATTATAACTTTTGAACATGAGCACACAAACTACAGGACGAGATCAAAGACCTCATTACTAAGTTAACTGAATGCCAGGCTGAGCTTGTGATCAGCAAAGCCAAGGCAGAAAAATGTGTTCTTGAAGAAGAAAACTTCAAGAACATAATATCCTCATCCTTGCATGCAAAAGTTTGTTATGAAAATAAGCAGGGACTGGGATCTTGTGAGATAGCTCCTCCACACACAATCTTGTCTGTAAGATCTCCTGGGTGTGGAACTTGTGAAGATGAGCTTCCCCTCATAGACCATGTGACTGAAGAGGATGAAGAGGAGATGGTGGAGAATGGCTCTAAGAAGACTGAAAAAGAGCATTCTAAGAAGGGTCACCACCCTTCTGAGGAGAGCAATCCTGTTGGGATGACCAAGTCAAGGAGAAAGAACTTGATCAGGAAAGCCAAAAGAAAGTCCAAAAAGGCTCAAGAGATGAAGGCCACCTCAATTCTGCACAGAACCAAGTCTTCATCTTTGCAGGATTTGAAGTGGTGAAGGCTGAAGACACCAACTTGAACTCCATCAACAAGAGTTTTGGTTCATGTTCAAATCATATCATCATCAAGAAGAAGGCTGATCAGTTGTGCGCCACTGTTGTACAACCTAAACCATCCAACTCCAAAGGTAGTTCTATCCCCACAAGAATTGCCACAGCATCTGCAAATATGAAAATGGAGAAGGAAAGTGATCAAGTTCAGACTTGTTCACAAAGGAAAACTCATTGAACAAAGAAAATGGCCTGTGTTATGTGTGCGAGTACTTCTCATCTTGCTAAGGATTGTGTTTACAATCCAAAGAGTACTCTCCATTAGACCAAGAAACAAACTTCTAAGAGTTTAGAGAAGAAGAAGCAAGCTTCGGAAGGAAAACTGTCCTTCGGAAGCTCCAAAATGAAGAGGAAGACAAGTGGAAAGTTGCCTTCGGAAGAAAATTTAGTCTCGGAAGAAAGGAGTACTTCCAAAGCACTGAAGCCTGTTGCAGTGAAAGCAAGATCTTTCAAAGTTCCAGTCATCAAAACTTCCAAAGTCATCAAAACTTCCGAAGTATTAAAGGTCAAGTCTAAGCTTCCAAAGGTGGTGTGGAAGTCAAAGAAAGACCAAGTGGCTGAAAGTTCTTCAAGAACATCAGCAAATGATCCTTCTAGCATGACTATAGGATCAATTACTGTTGCATTGTCTTCAACTTCTTTTGATGAGCCCAAGACCAATGAGGCTTGGGTTTCCAAATGTAACTAACCATCTCTTTTATGCAGGAATAACTCAAGACAAACAGAAATATATGGATCATTGATAGTGGTTGTTCCTGGCACATAACAGGCAATAGGTTACTACTCTAAAAGTTTGAATGATTTGATGGAGGACCAGTTGCTTTTGGAGGAGATGTAGGAGGTTACATTACCGGAAGGGGCAAGGTCACAAATGGCAAGCTCAGCATTGAAAAGGTAAACTTTGTCAAGGAGCTTGGGTACAATCTTTTTAGTGTATCCCAATTTTGTGATCAGAGTCATAACATGCTCTTCACTGAGCATGAGTGCATTGTTCTCAGGCCCGGGTTGGTCATTACTTATGAGCGCATCCTGCTCAGGGCCCCCAGGATAGGGAACATGTACAAGATGGATTTGCAAGAAACATCTCCCTTAGGAGAAGTTTCATGCTTTCTATCTAAAGCAAATAATGATAAGTCTTTCCTCTGGCATAAAAGAATATGCCATGTAAACTTTATAAACATGAATTAATTAATTAAGAATGGTTTTGTAACTGGAATACCGAAGAAAGAGTTTACAAGTGATGACCACTGTGTTGCACGCCTGAAGGGGAAGCAACACAAGGTATCTCACAAGCCAAAGGAAAGAAATTCCATCATTAATCCCCTACACTTATTACATATGGATCTCTTTGGCCCCACCAGTGTAATGAGTCTAGGAAGGACCGTTTATTGTTTGGTGATCACAGATGACTTTACTAGATTCACTTCGGTCTTCCTTCTTAGAACTAAGGATGAGACCTCTGAGATTCTAAAAAATTTCATCTTAGAGATTGAGAATCAATGTGATCACAAGGTCAAAACCATAAGATGTGATCAAGGAACTAAATTCAAGAATCAAATCCTTGATACATTTTATGATGAAAAAGGTATTACAAGATAATATAGTGCTCCCAAGACTCCTCAGCAAAATGGTGTTGCTGAGCGGTAAAAAAGGACACTAATTGAAGCTGCAAGAACTATGTTGTCTGACTCTAAACTGCCCATCACCTTTTGGGCAGAGGCAGTGAACACTGCTTGCTATGTGCAAAACAGAGTTTTAGTGGTTAAGACACATGGTAAGAATCCTTATGAACTTTGGCACAAGAGAAAACTTTTCATTGGTTTTCTTAGGTCATTTGGATGTGAAGATACATGATGGATCTCTTTGGCCCCACCAGTGTAATGAGTCTAGGAAGGACCTTTTATTGTTTGGTGATCACAGATGACTTTACTAGATTCACTTCGATCTTCCTTCTTAGAACTAAGGATGAGACCTCTGAGATTCTAAAAAAATTCATCTTAGAGATTGAGAATCAATGTGATCACAAGGTCAAAACCATAAGATGTGATCAAGGAACTAAATTCAAGAATCAAATCCTTGATACATTTTGTGATGAAAAAGGTATTACAAGACAATATAGTGCTCCCAGGACTCCTCAGCAAAATGGTGTTGCTGAGCGGAGAAACAGGACACTAATTGAAGCTGCAAGAACTATGTTGTCTGACTCTAAACTGCCCATCACCTTTTGGGCAGAGGCAGTGAACACTACTTGCTATGTGCAAAACAGAGTTTTAGTGGTTAAGACACATGGTAAGAATCCTTATGAACTTTGGCACAAGAGAAAACTTTTCATTGGTTTTCTTAGGTCATTTGGATGTGAAGATACATGATGTTCCTAGTTTATGTTCTTAATGTAAAAGTCTTTCATTTCTTACACATGTGTAATATAAATACTTAATGAAATATGATATGTTCTTGATGTTTATTTATCTTTAAATATTTCATAATATTGGTGGTTGTTCATGCTAATGGATCATACTTATGGACCATACACATGAATAAATCATATTTATGGACCAGTCACACGACTGAACCAGGATACTGGTTCAGTCGTATGATTGAGACATAAGATTAACTAAGTCGCACGACTGAACCTTCAGTCATGCATATGAATCAACCACATGATTTAGTCGCACGACTGAAGTATGCTAATTGTTCAGTCGTACAAATGAAAACTACAAACCTATAAATACCACTTAATTCGTGGAAAAACATAACACTTTGAGAGAGACTTCGAAGATTTACAAACCCTAGCCGTCCAAAGCGTCCTAAACAGCCTATCCAACTTCAAAGTTCGTTCCTGATCGATTTCTAATCAATTCTTAACGTTTGTTTCATCGTTTCTTACACATTTGTAATGTAAATAGCTAATGAAATATGATATGTTCTTAATGTTTATTTATCATTAAATATTTCATAGTATTGGTGGTTGTCCATGCTAATGGATCATACTTATGGACCATACGCATGAATGAATCATACATATGGACCAGTTGCACGACTGAACCAGGAGACTGGATCAGTCGTATGACTGGGACATAAGATTGACTCAGTCGTACGACTGAACCTTCAGTCGTGCGTATGAATCAACCGCATGAGTCAGTCGCATGACCGAACCATGCTAATGGTTCAGTCGTACGAATGAACACAAGAAACCTATAAATACCACATAATTCGTGGAAAAAGATAGACTACGAAGATTTTCAAACCCAAGCCGTCCAAAGCGTCCTAAATAGCCTATCCAACTTCAAAGTTCGTTCCTGATCGATTTCTAATCAATTCTTAACATTTGTTTCATCGTTAGATCGATCAGGTTGTCGTTCTCACTGATTGGATCGGCAACCAAATAGAATTCCGCGCTTTTTGATCTAGTCCCACGCAGAATCCTTTAGTACTCCGTACAAAAACAGTCCTAACAAGTTTGGGAGTGTAGCTCACTTACCTTATGACGATCCCTTGCAAGTCCAGAATCATAGTTAGCTGTGTCTGGCAAAATCATCACATGGGCTTATTTTGAAGACTTAAATGTTTATGTTGTAAAGAGAGAGAAGGGGATTGAGTGCTTCAGATATCCACATGATTTGAAGACTCTTCCTGGTTTTGAGATTAATAGAATGGCTAATTTAGACCTTTTGTATGCCAACCCGAGGAAGATGTCGGGATGGTTTGAGACAGCTCCGAAGAAAGAATACCACACCAGATGGGTCAACTTTAAGCCTCAATAACCTAAACGTTTTATTCATAAGACTGAAGTTGATCCTATCTCTAGAGGACCTAAGGTAGTGCTGAAGTGGAGTCCCCCACGCACAATGTCTAAGGTTCCTCTAGGGAGATGCCTTAGGACTTCACTCCACACTTCAAATGGTGTTATTATGATTGGAGGACGGGAGAAGCGGTCATAGTGTTGAACAAAGATGGAAAGATTGAGACTATTAGGGTATTTGACCCAATGTGGCTTACCAACTTGTCTGCAGAAGATGTCTACACTCTATACAAGTGGCCACTGGCAAGATATTGTACAAGCTCTACAGTTTCAACATGTTATACGACTCTGCTTTGCATTCGAGATACATGCATGAGTCACAAGAGAAGAGAAGTACAAGAAATTTCAAAGCATGTGAAGAATGTTAGACAATAGGGTAAACTAGGTCCAAGGGGGAGTTTGAAGATACATGATGTTCCTAGTTTATGTTCTTATTGTAAAAGTCTTTCATTTCTTACACATGTGTAATGTAAATACTTAATGAAATATGACATGTTCTTGATGTTTATTTATCTTTAAATATTTCATAGTATTGGTGATTCTTCATGCTAATGGATCATTCTTATGGACCATACACATGAATGAATCATACTTATGGCTCAGTCGCACGACTGAACCAGGAGACTGGTTTAGTCGTATGATTGAGACATAAGATTGACTCAGTTGCACGACTGAACCTTTAGTCGTGCGTATTAATCAACCACATGATTCAGTCGCATGACTGAACCATGCTAATGGTTCAGTCGTACGAATGAAAACTACAAAGCTATAAATACCACTTATTCATGGAAAAACATAACACTTTGAGAGACACTTCGAAGATTTACAAACCATAGCCGTCCATAGCGTCCTAAATAGCCTATCCAACTTCAAAGTTCGTTCCTGATCGATTTCTAATCAATTCTTAACGTTTGTTTCATCGTTACATCGATCAGGTTGTTGTTCTCACTGATTGGATCGCCAATCAAAGAGAATTCCGTGCTAATTGATCCGGTCTCACGTAGAATCCGTTAGTACTCCGTACGAAAACAGTCCTTGCACCATCTTGAATACCAAAGATCAAATTGCCAAGTTTGCTGAGAAATCAGATGTTGGACACTTCATTGGATACTCTTCTCAAGCTAAAGCTTATAGAGTATACAATCTCAGAACTAGAGTAGTTGAGGAGTCAGCCAATGTGACTTTCAATAAGCACACTCCCAGTGTGAAAGTTTCTAGTCTGGATTGGCTATTTGATCTTGATTTTGTTACCAACTGTTTTAACAAATCTTGTGAGAATGTTTCAGGGTCCACAGATATATTACCTACAGGTGATCCTGATCCAAGATTTGAGCTAAGAAGACCTTCAAGCTACACATCTTCAGCTCCAGTGATAACCAATCCTGCAAATGAAGCCTTTACCAGCGCATCAATGACAAATCCTGCTGATACTTCTAGGGTGCCTTCAAATTCCAGCTTAGAGGCACAAAACTCAGATGAAGGAGCTTCAAATGTTGGAGAAAATAGTGGTGGTGAAAGTGATCAAAAATTTCTTGATGCTGATAACCACTCCATTAAAGACAACGTCAATGATGTCACTCACTCATTGGATCAAGTCAATCTTGATAAGTTTGCTGATGTGGAGGGTGAATCTCCCTCGCCAGATTAGAATTTCTCAAATTTACATCTGTCTAAGCAACTTGCTGTGATTCCTCAGCTAAGGATCCACAAGTCTAATCCTACCACAAACATCATTAAAGATGTTGATTCAGGGGTGAGAACAAGAGGACAAACCCATGATGCAAATGTTTGTCTTTACTCTTGTTCTTGTCCCAGATAGAGCCAAAAATTGATGAGCTCTAAAGGATGGAAGTTAGGTTGAAGTTATGCAAGAGGAGCTACTTTAATTCAAAAGGCAAAAGGTTTGGAACCTATGTCTTCTTCCTCAAGGGAAGACTATCATAGGAACCAAATGGGTTTTAGGAATAAGAAGGATGATAGAGGACTTGTCATCAAGAACAAGGCAAGACTAGTTGTTCAAGGGTATACTCAAGAAGAAGGAATTGACTACACAGATGTGTTTGCTCCTATAGCAAGACTTGAAGCTGTTAGGATATTCCTAGCTTTTGCTGCATCCAGGAACTTCAAGGTCTACCAGCTTGATGTCAAGTGTACTTTTCTCTATAGGGTGATTGATGAAGAGGTATATGTTAGACAACCACCTGAGTTTGCAGATCCTGATCATCCTGATTATATCTACAGGCTTGATGAAGCTCTTTATGGGCTGCACCAAGCACCAAAGAAGTGGTATGAGACTCTATCTCAGGATCTCTGTCAGCATGGATACAAAAGGGGTACTGTAGATGGAACTTTCTTCATCAAAGAAACATGAAATGACATAATGCTAGTTCAAGTATATGTAGATGACATTATCTTTGGGTCAACTAATACAAAGCTCTGCAAAGACTTTGAGAAGCTGATGAAGGACAGATTTGAAATGAGTGCCATAGGGGAACTCAATTTCTTTCTAGGAATTAAAGTGAAGCAAGTTGATAATGGCATCTTCATAAGTCAGTCAAAGTATGTACAAGATATACTTAAAAGGTTCAACATGACTGATTTTAAGGTTGCTAAGACACCCATAGCCAGGAACCACTCTTTTGGACCTGATCTTGAGGGGGAGTGTGTTGATGAACATCTCTACAGGGAATGATTGGGTCTCTTATGTGGCTCACAACTAGCAGGCCTGATATCATGTTTGCTACATGCATTTGTGCAAGATATCAAGCCAACCCCAAGATGTCACACCTTTTGGTTATCTAAAAGTAACCTACTAGCTTTATACACACCAAATAAACGAATTTTGCTAGCAGAAGAAAACATATCCTGAACTATCTTGTATGGAAGATCCAGGATGACTCTTTCAGCAGTAAGAGCCTTCTCGCAGTTGCAAACTCTGGTATTTCGCTTCCATTCCTCTTCCTTCTTAGCATCACAAACTTCAACATTCAACTCAGCTCCACCTTTACCCATTGATGTCTGCTTAAGCTCCTCTTGTACCTCTTCAGTTCCAGGTTTCAGTAAACCGTTGAAATTGGTGCCAGAATCTGATCTCTCTTCTGGTCTCTCTTTGGAGTTTGAAGTGATCTTTGGAGTTAGATATGTTGTTTCATAGTACTCACGATGTTTGATATCGAACTCCATTTCTTTCAATTTGTTGATCACATCCATTAGTTTGTAATCCCGAAAACCTCTATCTCTTTTAATCGACTTGCCGTGTGAGCTCCATTCTGATTGGAGGGAATCAAGCAATCTTAAAACTTGTTCATGATTTCCCAATTGGGCATCAAACTTCTTCAGATTACTTGCCACCAAAAGAAAACAATCAACAAAATACGACATCGTTTCATTCTTTAAAGCTGCAAAATTATCAAACCGACATCATGCAATTGTGAATTCATCAGATTCGAAGGATTTAATAAGTTTTGCAAAAGCCATTTTTATTTTTATTTTGGTTAAACAATTAAACGCCCCAAAAATATTTTTCCCAAAAAATTTAGGATAATTCTCCCCCGGGAAAAATTTTTTTTTATTTTGAACGTCACACTAGACAATCTTAGCAACTAGGGTCAAGCTGCCAGGTCAGCTTGTTATTTTTTTTTAATAAATCTTGCAAAACCGATGAAAATTTCTTTATCGGGATGAACTCAATTAATCCCAACAAGGGGGAAAAAGTCATCTTTAACATTCGAATTTAGCTGAAGAAATGATAGTTTCGCCGAAATTATAGTTTCGTAGAGCTAGTTTCTCAGAAAAATCTAGTTTCGCTGAGCCGACAGTAGTTTCGCTGAAAATTTCGGCAGCAGTTTCGCTAGCCGAATGCTTTAGTCTACTTAGTTTCGCCGACAGTTTCGCACAAAACAAGCTTGAACTTTCGTTCAAAGATACTTTCGACAGCAATTTCGCTTGTAATATGCACACAAGCACTGTTAAACTTTCGTTCAAGATCACTACTTTCGCTGAGATGCTGAAATTAACTACAAAGTGTAAAACACTTGTAGTTCGCTGAAAGAACATGCAGTTTCGCTGGATGAATTGGTAATTTCGCTGGACGAAGCTGAAAAGCTTTTTCAACACGAAATCAATCTGAAATCGCCCAAATCTCAATGAATTTGAAACCTGATGATTAACAGAGCTTTCCCAACCAATAACAAGAAAACTTCAATCAATTTCCATATCAATAACACTCAAATTTGATCTAAAATTGATGAAAACTTGATATTGAACAAAAACAACCAAAACCTCAACTTCTCTCTCTAAAAATCTTCAAATCTTCAATGAATTTGATCCAAAATGGCTCTGATACCAAATTGTAAATCCAGGATGATCAAACTTGAATCAAATCATGAAAATTATAGATCAAATAATGATGAACACAATGAAAACCCTTTGATCTCTATTGATTGCTAATAATATTGTTTACAAGTAAATCCCTCAATCAATTAGTCATACAACCATTAGTCTAATCCTAATAACAATTAGGCTATTTATAGTGAATATAATATTCACTAATTACATTTAACCCCCTAGACTTAGGCTAATTAATGAAATTACATATAAAACACAAAAATGACTAAAAACAAGATAAAATATATTTTGTTCACACAAAATATATTTCTAACAATAAAATTCCTAGTCATCTAAATCTTCAACGTCTCGTCTCGGTTCTTCGTCTTGAACGTGTCCGGTTTGACTTTTGTGTTGACTTTGACCGTGATGTTGACTTTTGTTGACTTTGACTGTGTTGATAATATAGACTATTTTTGGAGAGCTCCAACAGCTACCCTGACAACTCACAAAAGGGCCCTTTCATCACCTTCCTAGAGACTCCAAGAGAAAGCTACACTTAAAGAAGTCCTTTCCAAGAGACAAGTTCTTCTCATGCTTTTATCTTTGCTGATGAATCCACAGGCAACTTTCTCTTCACCCTTGAAGATTTGGACTGTATCCATCCAGATGACCTGGAGTACATGGAAATAGTTCAGCAGATGGCTCTTCTCGCTCACAGAGCCAAGAAGTTCTACAAGAGGACAGGGAGAAAGTTTTCAAGCAATGCAGCCAGTGGAAAGTTTGGGTTGGATAAAAGCAAAGTAAAGTGTTACAACTATAACCAGATGGGACAGTTTGCAAGGGAGTGTAAGGCTCCAAGGACAAATGGTGGCCAAACACAAACTAGACCAAACAACACTGAGAATGCCCCTCTGAATGAGAAGCCAGAGCAGCAAGCTGCAGTTGTTGTTGAAGAAGGAGGCTTAGAGTGGAGCTTTCAGGTAGAAGATGCATCTTTAAACCAAGCACTCATGGCAGACCATGATAAAGCCAAGGTATTGGAACATTTTTGTACTTCTGAATGTATTGCTAAAGTTAATAGATACAGGTCCTATAACTTAGAAATGAGATCTGATCTCGAGTCACTAAATATCTTAAAAGCTAATTTTAAAAGAGCTGAAAATGATTATAAACAAAAGATAGAGGACTTAGAGAAAACCATTATAACTTTTGAACATGAGCACACAAACTACAGGACGAGATCAAAGACCTCATTACTAAGTTAACTAAATGCCAGGCTGAGCTTGTGATCAGCAAAGCCAAGGCAGAAAAATGTGTTCTTGAAGAAGAAAACTTCAAGAACATAATATCCTCATCCTTGCATGCAAAAGTTTGTTATGAAAATAAGCAGGGACTGGATCTTGTGAGATAGCTCCTCCACACACAATCTTGTCTGTAAGATCTCCTGGGTGTGCAACTTGTGAAGATGAGCTTCCCCTCATAGACCATGTGACTGAAGAGGATGAAGAGGAGATGGTGGAGAATGGCTCTAAGAAGACTGAAAAAGAGCATTCTAAGAAGGGTCACCATCCTTCTGAGGAGAGCAATCCTGTTGGGATGACCAAGTCAAGGAGAAAGAACTTGATCAGGAAAGCCAAAAGAAAGTCCAAAAAGGCTTAAGAGATGAAGGCCACCTCAATTCTGCACAGAACCAAGTCTTCATCTTTGCAGGATTTGAAGTGGTGAAGGCTGAAGACACCAACTTGAACTCCATCAACAAGAGTTCTGGTTCATGTTCAAATCATATCATCATCAAGAAGAAGGCTGATCAGTTGTGCGCCACTGTTGTACAACCTAAACCATCCAACTCCAAAGGTAGTTCTATCCCCACAAGAATTGCCACAACATCTGCAAATATGAAAATGGAGAAGGAAAGTGATCAAGTTCAGACTTGTTCACAAAGGAAAACTCATTGAAGGAAGAAAATGGCCTGTGTTATGTGTGCGAGTACTTCTCATCTTGCTAAGGATTGTGTTTACAATCCAAAGAGTACTCTCCATTAGACCAAGAAACAAACTTCTAAGAGTTTGGAGAAGAAGAAGCAAGCTTCGGAAGGAAAACTGTTTCCTTCGGAAGCTCCAAAATGAAGAGGAAGACAAGTGGAAAGTTGCCTTCGGAAGAAAATTTAGTCTCGGAAGAAAGGAGTACTTCCAAAGCACTGAAGCCTGTTACAGTGAAAGCAAGATCTTTCAAAGGTCCAGTCATCAAAACTTCCAAAGTCATCAAAACTTCCGAAGTATTAAAGGTCAAGTCTAAGCTTCCAAAGGTGGTGTGGAAGTCAAAGAAAGACCAAGTGGCTGAAAGTTCTTCATGAACATCAGCAAATGATCCTTCTAGCATGACTATAGGATCAATTACTCTTGCATTGTCTTCAACTTCTTTAGATGAGCCCAAGACCAATGAGGCTTGGGTTTCCAAATGTAACTAACCATCTCTTTTATGCAGGAATAACTCAAGACAAACAGAAATATATGGATCATTGATAGTGGTTGTTCCCGGCACATAACAGGCAATAGGTCACTACTCCAAAAGTTTGAATGAATTGATGGAGGACCAGTTGCTTTTGGAGGAGATGTAGGAGGTTACATTACAGGAAGGGGCAAGGTCACAAATGGCAAGCTCAGCATTGAAAAGGTAAACTTTGTCAAGGAGCTTGGGTACAATCTTTTGAGTGTATCCCAATTTTGTGATCAGAGTCATAACATGCTCTTCACTGAGCATGAGTGCATTGTTCTCAGGCCCGGGTTGGTCATTACTTATGAGCGCATCCTGCTCAGGGCCCCCAGGATAGGGAACATGTACAAGATGGATTTGCAAGAAACATCTCCCTTAGGAGAAGTTTCATGCTTTCTATCTAAAGCAAATAATGATGAGTCTTTCCTCTGGCATAAAAGAATGTGCCATGTAAACTTTAAAAACATGAATTAATTAATTAAGAATGGTTTTGTAATTGGAATACCAAAGAAAGAGTTTACAAGTGATGACCACTGTGTTGCACGCCTGAAGGGGAAGCAACACAAGGTATCTCACAAGCCAAAGGAAAGAAATTCCATCATTAATCCCCTACACTTATTACATATGGATCTCTTTGGCCCCACCAGTGTAATGAGTCTAGGAAGGACCTTTTATTGTTTGGTGATCACAGATGACTTTACTAGATTCACTTCGGTCTTCCTTCTTAGAACTAAGGATGAGACCTCTGAGATTCTAAAAAATTTCATCTTAGAGATTGAGAATCAATGTGATCACAAGGTCAAAACCATAAGATGTAATCAAGGAACTAAATTCAAGAATCAAATCCTTGATACATTTTATGATGAAAAAGGTATTACAAGACAATATAGTGCTCCCAAGACTCCTCAGCAAAATGGTGTTGCTGAGCGGTAAAAAAGGACACTAATTGAAGCTGCAAGAACTATGTTGTCTGACTCTAAACTGCCCATCACCTTTTGGGCAGAGGCAGTGAACACTGCTTGCTATGTGCAAAACAGAGTTTTAGTGGTTAAGACACATGGTAAGAATCCTTATGAACTTTGGCACAAGAGAAAACTTTTCATTGGTTTTCTTAGGTCATTTGGATGTGAAGATACATGATGGATCTCTTTGGCCCCACCAGTGTAATGAGTCTAGGAAGGACCTTTTATTGATTGGTGATCACAGATGACTTTACTAGATTCACTTCGATCTTCCTTCTTAGAACTAAGGATGAGACCTGTGAGATTCTAAAAAAATTCGTCTTAGAGATTGAGAATCAAGGTGATCACAAGGTCAAAACCATAAGATGTGATCAAGGAACTAAATTCAAGAATCAAATCCTTGATACATTTTGTGATGAAAAAGGTATTACAAGACAATATAGTGCTCCCAGGACTCCTCAGCAAAATGGTGTTGCTGAGCGGAGAAACAGGACACTAATTGAAGCTGCAAGAACTATGTTGTCTGACTCTAAACTGCCCATCACCTTTTGGGCAGAGGCAGTGAACACTACTTGCTATGTGCAAAAAAGAGTTTTAGTGGTTAAAACACATGGTAAGAATCCTTATGAACTTTGGCACAAGAGAAACTTTTCATTGGTTTTCTTAGGTCATTTGGATGTGAAGATACATGATGTTCCTAGTTTATGTTCTTAATGTAAAAGTCTTTCATTTCTTACACATGTGTAATATAAATACTTAATGAAATAAGATATGTTCTTGATGTTTATTTATCTTTAAATATTTCATAATATTGGTGGTTGTTCATGCTAATGGATTATACTTATGGACCATACACATGAATAAATCATATTTATGGACCAGTCACACGACTGAACCAGGATACTGGTTCAGTCGTATGATCGAGACATAAGATTAACTAAGTCGCACGACTGAACCTTCAGTCATGCCTATGAATCAACCACATGATTTAGTCGCACGACTGAACTATGCTAATTGTTTAGTCGTACAAATGAAAACTACAAACTATAAATACCACTTAATTCGTGGAAAAACATAACACTTTGAGAGAGACTTCGAAGATTTACAAACCCTAGCCGTCCAAAGCGTCCTAAACAGCCTATCCAACTTGAAAGTTCGTTCCTGATCGATTTCTAATCAATTCTTAACGTTTGTTTCATCGTTTCTTACACATGTGTAATGTAAATAACTAATGAAATATGATATGTTCTTAATGTTTATTTATCATTAAATATTTCATAGTATTGGTGGTTGTCCATGCTAATGGATCATACTTATGGACCATACGCATGAATGAATCATACATATGGACCAGTTGCACGACTGAACCAGGAGACTGGATCAGTCGTATGACTGAGACATAAGATTGACTCAGTCGTACGACTGAACCTTCAGTCGTGCGTATGAATCAACCGCATGAGTCGGTCGCATGACCGAACCATGCTAATGGTTCAGTCGTACGAATGAACACAAGAAACCTATAAATACCACATAATTCGTGGAAAAAGATAGACTACGAAGATTTTCAAACCCAAGTCGTCCAAAGCGTCCTAAATAGCCTATCCAACTTCAAAGTTCGTTCCTGATCGATTTCTAATCAATTCTTAACATTTGTTTCATCGTTAGATCGATCAGGTTGTCGTTCTCACTGATTGGATCGGCAACCAAATAGAATTCCGCGCTTTTTGATCTAGTCCCACGCAGAATCCTTTAGTACTCCGTACAAAAACAGTCCTAACAAGTTTGGGAGTGTAGCTCACTTACCTTATGACAATCCCTTGCAAGTCAAGAATCATAGTTAGCTGTGTCTGGCAAAATCATCACATGGGCTTATTTTGAAGACTTAAATGTTTATGTTGTAAAGAGAGAGAAGGGGATTGAGTGCTTCAGATATCCACATGATTTGAAGACTCTTCCTGGTTTTGAGCTTAATAGATTGGCTAATTTAGACCTTTTGTATGCCAACCCGAGGAAGATGTCGGGATGGTTTGAGACAGCTCTGAAGAAAGAATACCACACCAGATGGGTCAACTTTAAGCCTCAATAACCTATACGTTTTATTCATAAGACTGAAGTTGATCCTATCTCTGGAGGACCTAAGGTAGTGCTGAAGTGGAGTCCCCCACGCACAATGTCTAAGGTTCCTCTAGGGAGATGCCTCAGGACTTCACTCCACACTTCAAATGGTGGTATTATGATTGGAGGACGGGAGAAGCGGTCATAGTGTTGAACAAAGATGGAAAGATTGAGACTATTAGGGTATTTGACCCAATGTGGCTTACCAACTTGTCTGCAGAAGATGTCTACACTCTATACAAGTGGCCACTGGCAAGATATTGTACAAGCTCTACAGTTTCAACATGTTATACGACTCTGCTTTGCATTCGAGATACATGCATGAGTCACAAGAGAAGAGAAGTACAAGAAATTTCAAAGCATGTGAAGAATGTTAGACAATAGGGTAAACTAGGTCCAAGGGGGAGTTTGAAGATACATGATGTTCCTAGTTTATGTTCTTAATGTAAAAGTCTTTCATTTCTTACACATGTGTAATGTAATACTTAATGAAATATGACATGTTCTTAATGTTTATTTATCTTTAAATATTTCATAGTATTGGTGGTTCTTCATGCTAATGGATCATTCTTATGGACCATACACATGAATGAATCATACTTATGGCTCAGTCGCACGACTGAACCAGGAGACTGGTTTAGTCGTATGATTGAGACATAAGAATGACTCAGTTGCACGACTGAACCTTTAGTCGTGCGTATTAATCAACCACATGATTCAGTCGCATGACTGAACCATGCTAATGGTTCAGTCGTACGAATGAAAACTACAAAGCTATAAATACCACTTATTCATGGAAAAACATAACACTTTGAGAGACACTTCGAAGATTTACAAACCATAGCCGTCCAGAGCGTCCTAAATAGCCTATCCAACTTCAAAGTTCGTTCCTGATCGATTTCTAATCAATTCTTAACGTTTGTTTCATCGTTACATCGATCAGGTTGTTGTTCTCACTGATTGGATCGCCAATCAAATAGAATTCCGTGCTAATTGATCCGGTCTCACGTAGAATCCGTTAGTACTCCGTACGAAAACAGTCCTAACAGGATGTCCTTGCACCATCTTGAATACCAAAGATCAAATTGCCAAGTTTGCTGAGAAATCAGATGTTGGACACTTCATTGGATACTCTTCTCAAGCTAAAGCTTATAGAGTATACAATCTCAGAACTAGAGTAGTTGAGGAGTCAGCCAATGTGACTTTCAATGAGCACACTCCCAGTGTGAAAGGTTCTGGTCTGGATTGGCTATTTGATCTTGATTTTGTTACCAACTGTTTTAACAAATCTTGTGAGAATGTTTCAGGGTCCACAGATATATTACCTACAGGTGATCCCGATCCAAGATTTGAGCTAAGAAGACCTTCAAGCTACACATCTTCAGCTCCAGTGGTAACCAATCCTGCAAATGAAGCCTTTACCAGCGCATCAATGACAAATCCTGCTGATACTTCTAGGGTGCCTTCAAATTCCAGCTTAGAGGCACAAAACTCAGATGAAGGAGCTTCAAATGTTGGAGAAAATAGTGGTGGTGAAAGTGATCAAAAATTTCTTGATGCTGATAACCACTCCATTAAAGACAACGTCAATGATGTCACTCACTCATTGGATCAAGTCAATCTTGATAAGTTTGCTGATGTGGAGGGTGAATCTCCCTCGCCAGATTAGAATTTCTCAAATTTACATCTGTCTAAGCAACTTGCTGTGATCCCTCAGCTAAGGATCCACAAGTCTAATCCTACCACAAACATCATTGGAGATGTTGATTCAGGGGTGAGAACAAGAGGACAAACCCATGATGCAAATGTTTGTCTTCACTCTTGTTTCTTGTCCCAGATAGAGCCAAAAATTGATGAGGCTCTAAAGGATGGAAGTTAGGTTGAAGTTATGCAAGAGGAGCTGCTTTAATTCAAAAGGCAAAAGGTTTGGAACCTATGTCTTCTTCCTCAAAGGAAGACTATCATAGGAACCAAATGGGTTTTAGGAATAAGAAGGATGATAGAGGACTTGTCATCAAGAACAAGGCAAGACTAGTTGTTCAAGGGTATACTCAAGAAGAAGGAATTGACTACACAGATGTGTTTGCTCCTATAGCAAGACTTGAAGCTGTTAGGATATTCCTAGCTTTTGCTGCATCCAGGAACTTCAAGGTCTACCAGCTTGATGTCAAGTGTACTTTTCTCTATATGGTGATTGATGAAGAGGTATATGTTAGACAACCACCTGGGTTTGCAGATCCTGATCATCCTGATTATATCTACAGGCTTGATGAAGCTCTTTATGGGCTGCACCAAGCACCAAAGAAGTGGTATGAGACTCTATCTCAGGATCTCTGTCAGCATGGATACAAAAGGGGTACTGTAGATGGAACTTTCTTCATCAAAGAAACATGAAATGACATAATGCTAGTTCAAGTATATGTAGATGACATTATCTTTGGGTCAACTAATACAAAGCTCTGCAAAGACTTTGAGAAGCTGATGAAGGACAGATTTGAAATGAGTGCCATAGGGGAACTCAATTTCTTTCTAGGAATTCAAGTGAAGCAAGTTGATAATGGCATCTTCATAAGTCAGTCAAAGTATGTACAAGATATACTTAAAAGGTTCAACATGACTGATTTTAAGGTTGCTAAGACACCCATAGCCAGGAACCACTCTTTTGGACCTGATCTTGAGGGGGAGTGTGTTGATGAACATCTCTACAGGGAATGATTGGGTCTCTTATGTGGCTCACAGCTAGCAGGCCTGATATCATGTTTGCTACATGCATTTGTGCAAGATATCAAGCCAACCCCAAGATGTCACACCTGGTCACTGTCTAAAGAATTTTAAGATATCTCAAAGGTGTTCCATCACTTGGCCTTTGGTATCCAAAGAATTTTGACTTTAATCTGTATGCTTATACAGATGGTGACTATGGTGGTTGCAACATGACTTCAAAGTCTACATCAGGGGGATGTCAATTTCTTGGTGGAAGGGTAGTCTCTTGGCAATGTAAGAAACAATCTTCTGTGTTTGCATCAACTGTTGAGGCTGAATACATTGTTGTTGCAAGCTGTTGTGCTTAAGTGCTTTGGATTCAAAAACAGATATTGGACTATGGATTCAACTTCAAAGAGACTCCATCCATATAGACAACAATAGTGTTATCTCAATCACAGAAAAACCTGTGCAGCACTCAAGGACAAAGCACGTCAATATCAGGTATCATTTGATTAGAGATAACTTTTAAAAGGGATTAATCAAACTAGTCAAAGTTAACACAAATGAACAATATGCTGATCTGTTCACCAAAGCTTTTGATGAACAGAGATTTAAATATCTTGTATCAGCTATTGGGATGATTAACTTTGAATAGCTTTTATTAAAACTTAATCATATTATTTCTAAAACCTGTATGTCCTGAGTTGTCTATTTCATCACCTTCATAAGCCCTTGTTTTCTTTAGTAGAAAATCTTTTCAAAAGATATCTCTTAGATTTTTGAAAATTTTGATCTCTTTCCTTTTCGGAAGATTTAAAATTACCTTCAGAAGAAGTTTATGTCTTGGTAACCAAATAAGTACTTCGGTAATTTTACCTTCGGAAGAAATTTCTGAAATATCTTCCGAAGCTTAAAATCAACTTAAGTACTTTTATGTTTTAAAAAGAACAAGTTTCTTCAGAAAGCAATTTACCTTCGGAAGTTTTTATTCTTTTTAGAATAAAAAATCTGAAGTGTTAATTCTCTTGCGAAGAAAAATTCTCAAAAACTTTTGAAATATCTTCTGAAGCCAAATTTGCCTTCGGAAGCTTTTTCTTCAAAACTTCCGAAGCAAATAACCTTCGGAAGATTTCTCCACTTCCAAGAAAACTACTTTTTGGGAAAAAGTAAACTACTTTTCAGAGGTGGGACCGACATCCGGATTTCAAAGTTTATCCTCTTTCATTAACTTTGTCTCAAATCCTTTCACATAAATACATAACGGTTCCCCCCTCTTTCACTATCTTCTTCAAATTACACTATTCCTTAAACCTAAATTCTCCCAAACCGCCTTTGTTCTTCACCTTCCTTCACCTTTAAGCTTCTCAAAATGGCCAACCTAAACCGCATAAACAACCCAGATTTCACCATGCAACTTCACAGGAAACACAACCAGGTTGCTCTGTTGAACTTTGAGAAAGATGATAGATTCTCGGAGGTTTTCTATTTCTTGGCTTTATCCAACTACTTCACCTCCCTAACCATTTATCCTACTCACTATGACGATCATTTGCTTGAATTCTTGAAGACCTGCCAAGAGGTCATTATGGATAGGGAAAAGGCACTGTCTGCCACAGTGCTGGGGAGGACAATCTTCATCACTGCGGCCATCATCAACACTTACTTGCAGCTGGATGATGAAGCAAGTGAGTTGTCCTTCCCAAAAGAAGCTATCAATCATTCTTTTGAGCAGATGGGCTATGAGGGAGATTTCTTTGTAAAGACCTTTAGGAAAGGGAAGGTCTCATCCAAGTGGAAATACCTGCTTCATGTGGTTATCCACAACTTGTCAAACAAGCATGAAGGGTGGGACCAGATTACTGAGGATCTCTTCTTCATAGTTCATGGAATGGTTCAAGGAGTCAAGTTTAGGTACTCTCAGTTTGTTTATACAAATTTGCTTGCTAACTTGGACTCCTTAGAGTATAATATGTTTCCTAGATATGTTCAACACATTCTCAACTGTGAACTGGGCTCACAGTTGAGGGAAACAGATAATATTCTTAAATTGGGACAGATGAAGCCTGACATCTTTAAAATCAACAAGAAGCCAACTATAGGTTTCTCAGGGGTAGAAACAGCCCTTGTCCTAAAAATGTTAGAGCTCATTGCTCAAGGTGACAACCTAGCAACACAAGCTAGTGTTGAACCCACACCTTCTACCTCCCAGCCACCAAAAAGACCACAAATCACCCTCACCTACCAAAGAAAATCCAAACGAACCCCTGTTTAAGCTATTGAGCTTGTGCAGGCCTCCATACACTCACCCATACAGGAGGAAGTGGATACTAGAGCTCCCACTTCCCCTGAGGAGCAACAACTCTCATCTCTTCAAGAACCAGTGGTGAGGTTCCTCATGCTCACCCTGATGAGCTCACAAGCCTAATTGCCTTAAGCCTTCACTCCGAGTCTCAACACTCCAGTGAACAACCTTCAAGGGACAGTTACTATTCCCAGCCTTTAGACTTAAATCAACCCATTCCCAACCTCTCATTCTATACTGATGAAGACTTAGGTTTCAGTGAGTACCATGAGTCTCTCTACTCTTCTTCTACTCAAAGAGAGATGAGTACTCTTGAGTCTCCTTTGTCTAGCCCACATCAGTCACTTATCACTGAGGTATATCCCCCTGAACCATTTCAGGAGGACCATATGGAAGAGGCTCTCACTTCTGCAAGTGACTACATCGTTAAGACCTCAACCATGACAACTCAGCCCATTGACAATTCAACTGAGGCTGTCAATGTGCAGAGGAAATCCAGCACCCAAAAACCTGAAGCTGGTGGTGAGAGAGAGGACTTTGGTCCAATCATCTCATCCCCCAATGATTCTTCAGATGAAGATGAGTGGAATTTGAGACTAAAGGTGCAAAAACTGTCAAAAACATGCTCTTATTTAGTCTCTAAGGTTAGTCACCTTGAATCTCAGGTGACTACCCTGAACAACAGGGTCAATGATCAGCAACTTGAGATATCTTATCTCAGGGAAAAACTAGCTGGGAGACCTTTACGGAGAGCTCAACCAGGAACACAAGAACCTGTGAGTGTGATTGACCTAACTCCTAGCTCATCTATGTAAGAGGGTGATGCTACCAAAAAGGGGGAGAAAGTCATTACAGTCACAGAACCTGAGAGTTCTTCAGGGAGTATGGACATTGAGGACTCACCATCCTCACTTGCAATTGTGCATACTCAGCAACTTCCTGAAGTACACATTGATGTGGACACTATAGACTCTTTCATTAGGAGTCTCTTTAACAAAGGCATTCCAAGGGATATATCATCCCCACCCCAAGGAACTTCAAACTACATTATTGGGTGAAGGTAGGATGCTGATAGAAGAGCCCTCATTCTTCAAAGAGTTCAAGGGGAGCAAAAGGTGTTCAATTTTCAGACCTTAAACTACTATGAAGGTCTTGACGTGATCAACATGCCACTTGTCAACCCAAGTCAATCTAGACAAGCTTACAGGTTGGCACAAAGGATTCAAGAAAGAATTACTGAAGAGTTCAGTCTAAGAAAGAGACAAAGGCAATCAGGTAATGTCATTGGTCAACTAGATGTTGAGGCAGACCCTGAGATTAGCTTCAAAGGGAAAACCTTAACTGAAGGCCCAGTGATAGAGCCTGAGAGCCCTGTCACACCAACAACTACTTCAGAAATTCATCTACTCAGTGAAACACCTGCTAGTGAAGGTGTCTCACAACCTCTCTCTGGCCAGAGCTTGGATGCTACACCAAGCAATGAAGGCCAAAGCTCTCTCCACCCTTGTCACAAAGGTCTGTGGGTGACAAAGGGAAAAGGATTTTAACTCCTGAGGAGATTGAGGAGGAGGAGAGAGAGAGAAAGAGAAAGCTAAGGAGAGAAAGTTCCTCTGGGTCTTTAGGATTCATGCAAGCTGCAATCAGGGCTGCCCCCAGAACAAACACTCAAGATGATGAGTTGAGGGTCAGGATTACTTACCTGTAAACCAGGAACTATGACATAGATGAGATTATATCTCTCCCCTTAGAGGAACTTAATGAACTGGCTGACATGGAAGTGTCAAGAGAGATGAAGGAAGCAGAGGATGCAAGGCTACTTCTCCAAATCAAAGAGGAGAAAAGACAGAAAAGATTATACAAACATGTTCCTACTCTCTCCCCAGTTCAAGAAAGTCATGTGCAAGAGACTGTGGCAACTACACAAGAACATCAAGTAGACAAAGAAACAAATATGCAAAATATGATCAACTATCTGAGTGCCACAGGTCTCTACCAGGCATCTACACTTCTTCCCTTGTTCTTTTAGTACATTGAGTTTGAGTATCTCAAACAAGTTGAACTCCAAGTGCTCAAAGAACAACAGGCAACAAAGAGAAAGATGAGGGAAGAGGCTGCAAAGTCAAGAGCCATTATCCAAAAGATCATGAAGAAGTCTATTGACAGACAAAGGATGATGAGCTTCTAGAAGCTATATGGATTCTCCAAAAGGAGACTTGGCCCTATGTGTCTATCCACAATGGATGAGCACATCAGGGTAATCAAGCAGAATATCAAAAGTGGAGAGCTAATTGACTTACACTCCTCTCCAAGTCAAGCTCCTCTTGAAGTAGAGGTTAAGGGTGAACAACCTGAGACAACACAACCTGGACCTCCTGCTGAGCCTCAACAAGCTTCATCTTCTGATCCACAACAAGGTCAAACTCCCTCTCCTTCTGAATTTGTGAGGGAGGAACACCCAACTGAGCAAGACAAGATTAATCAACAAGGTGCTGCAGACCAGTCTTCTCAGTTAAAGTTCTGAAAAAGGAGGAAGATGATGGCTTCTAAACCAAAGTCAAAAAAGAAGAAAAAGTCTCAATCATCCACCTCTATACCTCAGGCTGAGTTAGATCAACCTGAGGAAGTGCATGATGAGGCAACCCAATCAACTCCAATCCAAGTGGCTCCTCTTGAATCTCAGAGACCCATCTTATCCTGGACCTTCACAACTAATCCAAAGAGATGGCATGTGATCAGAGATCAAGGTGGTGAAGATGTCTAGACATGGCAAGACCTATTCAATCTACCTCTGCATGATCTCTTTGAGATGAGAAGATACTATGAGAGTCTGAGTGATCCTGACCATCTAATGAAGAAGGGCATGGTCATCATCATAATGAGGACTATCAAAAGCTGAAGATCTTCAAATGTTTTGGTAGAATCAGCCTAGAGGGAGTTTGTAAGGATTCCTATAAGTCTGATACAGCCAAAACATCCAAAGTCTTTCTGCATGCATGCATTGAAGAACTGAAGTAGAAATGCTTTGGAAGTTTTACATCTTGCACTACAAATAATCTAAGTGTAAAATCTTCCGAAGCTAAGACCAACATCTTCCAAAGCTTCAAAGACAAAGTCTTCCAAAGCCAAAGAGTGAAGACAGATTTCTTCTGAAGACTTTTAGATACATGCTTTTATCTGATGTACTTTACCATAAAGCTAGACCACCTTTCCGCTGCAACTTTGTTCAGACACCAACTTATATAAGTTGGTGAAAAGGTCCATGCTATTGGTAATTGTACAATGAGGTCTTGAGTCTGAGCTTTCTACTTTCCTTTTTGTAATATATTAGGATGTGAGCTATGGCATGTCATAGTCACTAGTCAAAAGGCAATCTGCCTTTTGACTCTACATTTGTTTTTTGTTGTTGTTTAGTCTTATGTATCCAGCTGGCTTTCAAAGTATGGCCGGCTGTAGGACGTAGTATAAAGTATTTCAAGTACTTGTAACTTTAATCTATGCTTTGTAACATTTGTTAAAGAACTTGAGAAGCAATATACAGCTTTTTTGAAAACCAATTACTTGTGTTGTTTGCTATCTTGTTCTGTCTCTTATTTTTACTTGTGATCTTAGCATCTTTCACTTAAAGTTACCAGTTCACTATTTTATCTGTTAACTGTTCTAAGGAACTCTCCTCATTGTGTTGTTGTGTTGTAATTGAATACCCTTCACTGGTCCTGCATTGAACATTACCCGCAACACGAGGGCATTGTGGGCGAATATGACCAGGGTCCCCGCAATTGTAGCAAGCACGATTAGCAACCATCGCGGCATTGTTTGGTGCATGATGAGAAGTAGCCACCACGTGTCCATACTTAACGCACAATGTACAGATGCGGCACGGGGTATTTCCCGGATGATGATACCTACAGACATTGCACAAAGGTAGAGGACCAGCATAGGCACTAGCTACAAGTGCTTGTGCGACATGAGCGGGTTGTCTTTGAGGTACCTTGGGTGCAACCATAGAAAAATTACGAGCCGGTGTGAACTTGTTTTTCTTGTTGTTGTAAGACGGTTCATTCTTACAGTAACACCCCGAAAAAAAATCAAAACAAGTCGCCGAGGATAATGGGCTTAATTGGTGGGTATTTAATAAATGAAGGAAAGGGCATATGGGCTAATGAGGCTTATGGGCAAGAGACTAATTGATTAAAGGCCCATAACCAGCCATTTTACCCACCTAACCAGCCACCACCATCCTCACTTTGAACCCTAGCTCCCAAAATTCGTAGAGAGAGAAAGTAGAGAGAGAAAGTGAAGAAAACTCAAGATTTGAAACTTCAAAGGTTAAGAGATTGAAGATCTGGGTGTTGGAACATCAAGACCTAAGAAAGAAGCAACAAATCCAGGTAAGAATCGACCTCTAAACCCTTCTGTAGATCAAACCCGGATTCTAGGGTTTTGGGTTTTGAAAAGTTGCAAAGAATCGCATAAAGGTCACATTTTTACGTATGAAAACATGTATAAAGCTTAGATTTAGCCTCATCAATGATAAACTAAGTGATTGGACATAAAAAGTTATGATTTTGGGTTAAAAACAGGCTGGTTCGTAATTTTTATGCGATCTGAGAAACTGTATATGCATCCAGGGAATTTGCATATTCAATCAGCGAAACTATGAGGACTTCCTGCGAAACTATAGTTTCGCAGGTAGTTTCGCAGACATGGTTTTCCAACGAAAGTTGGGCGAAACTAGCAGCGAAGTTGCCAGCGACACTACCAGTGAAGGTGCCAGCAAAACTAGCAGCGAAACTACTGGTGAAACTAGCAGCAAAAGTGTTGGCGAATCTAGCTGCAAAATTGTTGATCTTGCAGCGAATTTAGCAGCGAATTTAGGCAGGAAGTAACCCCTTTAAGTGTCAACTCATCTTCAGGCTGCGTAATGAGATCCTAGCCTTGTAAGCTTAGTTTAGAAGTTGGTCTCGGTAACCAGCTGAGTTCTAGATCCCCTATTGTTGGATCTAGAAAGGCTGGTGCAACCAAAACCAAATCACTTAGAAGATTTTGGTACAACAAATAAAGGACTTCCGAAGCTAAGTGTGGAACTTCCGAAGGAAAAAGGAGCTCTTCCGAAGACAAAGTGTAAAGCTTACTTCCGAAGGAAAACTCCAACTTCTAAAGACAAAGAACCTACTTCCGAAGATCAAGACTTAGAATGAAAGATCTGAAGTCAACTTCCGAAGTACAGAAGTCCTCAAGCCTCGGAAGTATATAAGCCTCTTCCGAAGTATAAGTGGCTTCGGAAGAACTTGTTCTTCCGAAGCCAACTTACCTTCGGAAGACACTGCTATTATCCAGTGGACATAAGTATGGTCTCCCTGACACTATGCTGCAGACATCTGAGATATTGCATGGCGTTTTCTCAAAAGCCATGTAGTTGACCATACTTTAATCCACTGTTTACCTTTTTATGTTAGTACAGTTGCCATCTTTAGTTGGTGACAAAAGGTAAGTCATGGACATGTCATGATTACCATATCTTAGATAATACTTTATCTAAGATACCTTAACTTTAGCATTGTAGTATATCCTTTAGTCTTAGGTTTCCAGCTGGTATCAAAGTATATCTGGCTGTAGGATCTAGTATATATAGTTTCTTATTATAACTCATGTATCATGCTTGTAAGAGTCTTGTAATATCTTGAGTTGATAAATAATATATACAAGTGCCTTGAAAATTATTTCTGTGTGTTCCTTGCTACTTATTATATTATTATCAACTCTTGTAAAAGACTTTACTTCATCTGATTTGAATGTTTCTATAAGTGAGTTTGAGAGAAATCCAAGTGTTTAAGTGACAAACCCGATTCTGCAATTGGTATCAGAGCTTTTTAGGCTCTTGATTGTGAGATCTTACCATCCTAATCAACTAGTTTTTCACTCCTCCTTATACCTCACTCAAAATGGCCCTCAACAAATCTGAAGTAGAGATGTGGACAATGACCAAAGCACCCATCATCACCCCTGAAAACTTCAGGTCCTGGAGCAGAAGAATGGAAGGCTTCATCAGGTATCAAGACAGCAAGATGTGGCAATCCATTGACAATGGCCCGTATTAGCCAAAAGTAGCTGGTGGAAACGGTGCCATGATTGAGAAAGCTGTTGAAGATTATTCTGATGAGGACAGGAAGAAGCTAGACATCGACAGCAACGCTATGACTGTTCTCATGACTGCAATTCCCAACTCCATCATGGTGGGGTTTGAGCATTGCAAGTCTGCCAAAGAACTGTTTGATGTGCTTGCACAAATGTACTCAAGCTCAAATTACTCCAAGAAGGACTCACAGAAGCAGCAGTTCGAGAACTTCACCTATATTGCTGGAGAGACTCTTAGCCAGCAATATTCCAGGTACATGGATCTCATTTCTTCCCTTTAATCTGTGGGAATTGCTCATGAACTCGGAGACCTTACAAGAAAGTTCATGAGTGCATTACCCAATGAATGGACATTCTACTGTGTCTCTATCAAAAGAACAGAGAATCTGAATACCCTCACCATGACCGAACTCTATGGGATCCTTGATGGATACCGTTTGGAAATGGAAAGTAAGAAGGGTCATCAGACAAGCAGACCCTTGAGTCTTCCTGCTAGCAACGCTTTAATGGTTGCTGAAGGCTCAGGAATCTCCCAGCCTCAACAATACCTGACTTACACCCAGCAGCCATCTTGTTTTTCTGGGCCATACATCACATTTCCTGAGACTCCAAGGTCTCAACAAGCTCAGCAAAGCTCCTTTTAGGATAGTTGTGCTTTTGTCTCATGAAGTGGACACTCAAATGATTATCAATATTGCTTTGATGATCTAGAGTGCTTCAGCCCGGATGACGTGGAATACGTTGACATAGTCCAACAAATGGCTCTTCTATCCTACAGAGCAAAGAAGTTCTTTAAGAGAACTGGAAGGCAATTTCCCCATAACCCAATCAACAGCAAATTTGGGTTTGACAAAACCAAGGCCAAATGTTACAACTGTAACCATCTTGCTCATTTTGCAAGGGAATGCAAGGCTCCCAAGTCCAACCCGGGAACCCCACAGGCCTCCACACATCCCTCTACACCAAAGCCCACCGGAAAGTCAACAGAAACAACTACAATGGTTCAAGAAGTTGACTGGAGCTTCATGGTACAGGATGTGACTTCTGCTCAAGCACTCATGGGCGGAACAGATGAAAATAAGGTATATGAACATCTCTGTACTCCTGCCTGTATTGCTAAGGTTAAATTGTATCAGGACTACAATATGGAGATTAAATCTGATATTGAGTCTTTAAATGTTTTAAAATCTTACTTTAAAAGGGCTGAATCTGACTACCAGAGAAAAATTGAGGAGTTAGAGAAAACTATGTCCCTATTAAAACATGAACACACAAACTATAAGACTCAGATAAAGGATTTAATATCCAAATTGACTGAGGCTCAAGCCCAGCTTGTCACAGCTGAGGCTCAAGCCAGGAAGTACGCTATTTCCGAGCAAAACTTCCAAGCCATTCTTGCATCATCCTCTCACTCAAAACTTTGTTACCAAAATAAAGGTGGGTTGGGAACCAATGAAATTGCTCCACCACACTCTTATGAGTCTATAAGACAACCAAGGTGTGGTACTGAAGAGCAAGAGGTTCCATCTGCTGACCCACCTTCTCATGAGTCAAAGAATGATGCAACTATGGAGACCATCACAAGGAAGAACCAGGTAATTATGCCCTCCCCTACAAATGATAATCAAAACCTGACCACCAAAGCCAGAAGAAGCAGAGCTAAGGCAGCCAGAAAAACTGCCAAGAAAGTAGCTGAGTCCAAGCTAAAGATAGACCCAAAGCAAAAGGGTGTATTCATGTCAGCTGGATTCCAGGTGGTTAGAAACTCTGATTCAGGAAAGGGGTGTAGTACCAGCACTCCTATCCTACCAAAGGATCAGAAGTTAAAGGGAAAGGTTGCTGATGAAGAGAAAAGGAACAAGAAACAGCAATCCATAAGTTCCCAAAAGATTAACATTGCATGCATAATGTGTGGTATGCAAAACCACATGGCCAAAGATTGTTACTACAATCCTGCTAGCACACATTATGCAAATAATGTTAAAAAGGAAGGAGTCAGGGAAGGTTTCTCATTTGGACCATATCAAATGGTTCAAGTGATTAAAAAAGGAAAGCTTGTTTTTGAAGCAAGGCTGCTTTCGGAAGAAGATTCTTCTTTCGAAAGGAAAAAGGCTTCGGAAGCTAAAGCTGTCAAGACTCAGAAGAATAAGAGAGTCCCCTTGAAACCATCCCTGAAGAAGACTGCTTCGGAAGAAAAGGTGGTGAAAGCTTCTTCCAAAAAGAAAGAAGCTTCGGAAGAATGCCAAGCTACAAAAGCTTCAACAAGCTCATCCTCCATGATCAACCAAGGGATGGAATGGAAGATCAAGGAAGATGTTGTAGCCCAAACCTCTTCTTCAAAGACATCCATTGAACCCCCATGCATAAATTTTGGTTCAATTATGTCACTATCATTGGAAGAACCCAAGACCAATAAGGCTTGGGTTTCCAATCAAAACTAATCATCTCATCTTATGTGTAGGGACATCCATATGACAAGAATAACAATATTTGGATTATGGATAGTGAATGCTCCAGGCACATGACAGGGAACAGATCTCTCGTTCAACAATTTCAACATTATGATGGAGGTCCTATCCAGTTTGGAGGTGAGGCCGGAGGATATATTTCTGGTAGAGGAAGTATATCCAATGGAAAGTTAAAAGTTTTCAAAGTTAATTTTGTCAAACAGCTTGAACACAACCTGTTAAGTGTTTCTCAATTCTGTGATCAAAAGCATCAAATGCTCTTCACAGAACATGAGTGCATAATCCTCAAACCCGGGATGACAATTCCTCAGGAATTGGTGCTTCTTAGATCTCCCAGGAAAGGGGATATGTACAAGCTGGATATGAACAATGCTTCCCCAATGGGAGAAGTATCATGCTTTCTTTCCAAAGCTGATGGTGATGAGTCAACACTATGGCATAAACGAATGTGTCATGTAAATTTTAAGACAATGAATAAATTGGCTAAAAATAACTTGGTACATGGTCTGCCTAAAAAGGAATTGTTCTGCAAAGATAACTGTGTTGCATGCCTGAAAGGGAAGCAACACAGGGCATCTCATAAATCCAAAGTCATTAACTCCATCACCACCCCATTACACTTATTGCACATGGATCTATTTGGTCCCACAAGTATAATGAGCATTGGAAGGAAATCATATTGCCTTGTGATTGTTGATGATTTTACTAGATTTACATGGGTATTCTTTTTAAGAACCAAAGATGAAACTGCTGAAACTTTGAAATCTTTTATTCTTAAAATAGAAAATCAAGTTCATCACAAGGTTAAAATAATTAGAAGTGATCAAGGGACTGAGTTTAAGAACCAAGTTCTTGACTCATTTTGTAACTCGAAAGGGATTGCCAGACAATATAGTGCTCCCAGAACTCCTCAACAAAATGGTGTTGCTGAGAGGAGGAATATGACACTTATTGAGGCTGTTCGGACTATGTTAGCTGATTCAAAGCTGCCTCTAACATTCTGGGCAGAGGCAGTCAGCACTGCATGCTATTTGCATAACAGAGTTCTTGTAGTAAAGCCACATGGAAAAACTCCTTTTGAGTTATGGAACAAGAGGCCACTGTTCATTGGCTTTCTAAGGTCCTTTGGCTGTAGGTGTACCATACTTAACACAAAAGACGATTTGGCAAAATTTGCTGAAAAGTCGGATGATGCTATCTTTGTTTGATATTCCTCTTACTCTAAAGCTTATAGAGTTTATAATATATAAAATCAACAATTTGAGGAATCTTCCAACATTATAGTCAATGAGCACACTCCTTGTGTTAGAGGGAATGGCCCTGATCATATCTTTGATTTAGAATTGTTTCCAAACTATTCTAAACCATCTTGTGAGAATGTTTCAGCTGGAACAGGTGCTCAAAGTGACTCTGATGAAGATCAACTGTTTGAGCTTCCCAGACCTATTCCAAGTTCTCCAAAAGTTGCAGCAAATCAAGTTCCCACTATTGAAAGATCTGACAGTATAACCATCTCAATAAATAGTGGTCCTTCAACAAGGAGTTCACCTGTTGACTTTCAAATCTCTTCAGGTGACCCTGCACAACACCAAGCTGATGAAAGCAACATCTTGAAGGAACATGCACCTGTTGATGATGTTTCACAGCAAACAAATGATGATGTTTCTCTTTCATTCAATGAGTTCCCATTGAATGAGTTTGAAATAACAGCTAGACCAAGCATTCAAGCTGCTGAGCAAATATGTCCAATTTGGATTTATCTTTGCAACTGGAGGTGATTCCTAGACTTAGGATTCATAACACTCATCCAGCTGAGAATATCATAGGGGAAGTCTCTGAAGGCGTGAGAGCAAGAGGACAAACTCACAATGGGAATGTCTGTTTGTACTCATGCTTTTTATCCCGAATGGAACCCAAGAAGGTGGAAGATGCCTTGAAAGATAGTAGTTGGGTTGAATCAATGCAAGAGGAGCTGCTTCAAATCAAAAGACATAAGTTTTGGAACCTATGTCCGCTACCATCTGGTCAAGTACCTATAGGCACTAAATGGGTTTTCAGAAACAAGAGAGATGATAGATGCTTGAATATCAAGAACAAGGCAAGACCTGTGGTTCAAGGATACACTCAAGAGGAGGGATTCGATTATACTGATGTCTTTGCACCTGTTGCAAGACTTGAGGTAGTTAGGATCTTCCTTGCTTATGCTGCATCCAAGAATTTCACTGTCTACCAGCTTGATGTCAAGTGTGCCTTTCTATATGGGGATATTGATAGGGAAGTCTATGTATGCCAGCCTCCAGGATTTGAAGATCCACAGCATCCCAACTATGTGTGCAAATTGGATAAAGCTCTATATGGGCTGCACTAAGCACATAGGCTGTGGTATGAGACATTGTCTTAGTTTCTCCTGAAAAATGGTTATACTAGAGGTACCATTGATAAGACTCTTTTCATAAGGAAGTTTGGGAAGGACATCTTGCTCGTTCAAGTCTATGTTGATGACATCATATTTGGTTCTTCAAATGACCAAATGTGTAAAGATTTTAAGAGCATTATGAAGAAGAAGTTTGAGATGAGTTCCATGAGGAAAATGGACTTTTTCCTTGGAATTCAGGTAAAGCAAATGAAGGAAGGGTTCTTTATCAATCAATCTAAGTATGTCAATGATATCTTAGAAAGATTTGATATGAAAGATTGTAAAGCAGCAAAAACACCTATACCCAGAAACCACAATCTCTGCCTTGATTCTGAGGGGGAGGATACTGATCAACATCAGTATAGAGCGATTATTGGTTCTCTGATGTATCTCACAGCAAGTAGACCTGATATCATGTTTGCAACTTGCATTTGTGCAAGATATCAGGCTGCTCCAAAGGTGTCTCACCTAATAGCTGCCAAGAGAATTCTTAGATACCTTAAAGGAGCACCTAAACTAGGTATCTGGTATCCAAGAAATAGTGATTTCAATCTCTATGGTTACTCTGACAGTGATTATGGTGGCTGCAATATCAACAAAAAATCAACATCTGGTGGATGTCAATTTCTTGGTGGAAGGATCATCTCATGGCAATGCAAGAAGCAATCCTGTGTCTCTACATCAACTGCTGAAGCTGAATACATTGCTGCTGCTAGTTGCTATGCTCAGCTGCTGTGGATTCAAAACCAGATGATAGACTATGGATTCAACTTCATGAGCACTCCTATCCACATTGACAACAACAGTGCTATATCCATTACTGAAAATCCAGTGAAACACTGCAAGACTAAGCACATTGATATCAGGTATCTTTTCATTAGAGATATTCATGAGAAAAATCTTATCAAGCTAATCAAAGTTGATTCAAATGAACAATATGCTGACTTGCTCACCAAAGCCTTTGATGAACAATGATTTAAATATCTCATTACAGCTATTGGGATGATAAACCTTGATTAGTTGATCTCATTTGAAAACCTTTTAATGTGTAAAGTCTTATATCAAAACAATCTAAGCCCTATTAAAAAAGATCTTTTTATCTAAGTATGAATTCTTCCGAAGAGAAATTAACCCTCGGAAGATATTTCACATATCTTCCGAAGCAAATTTCTCCCAGGATAATTTTCTTCTCGGAAGAGTGTTAAATCTTGGAAGAAGCGATTGATTTCATATCAGATCTACTTCCGAAGCTTATAACACTCTCCATTTGAAAAGCAACATATACTCTCGGAAGTAATCACTTTACCTTCGGAAGTAAATTTGCCTTCGGAAGAACATTACCTTCGGAAATGCTTTATACTCGGAAGAAAGATTTTATTCTGTAACGGAAATCTTTTGGGCCCCACTCTGTAAAAAGTAAAGATTTTGTTAATGATGTCGGATTATTTAAATGGACTAACCTTACCGCCCATGTCACATCATCCACTGAAACCTCACATCGTCTTATCCAAACCCCCTTTAAACCGCCATTCCACCCATTTAAATACCTCCGGCTAATCACTTACATCCTTTTTACCAAAATTACTGCCCTAAAAGCTTTCTTCATCTTCAATTTACCCTATTCTGAACTATCTTCCTGTAACTTTCTTCAATGGAACTTAACCCTCAGCACAACCAAGTCGCTCTCCTTGACTCTTCAAGGGATGGTGACTTCTCAGACATCATCTCCTTTCTATCCCAATCTTCTTACTACACCGCTCTGTGTTAATCCCACGATTTACTCAAACCATATGTCTGAATTTTGGGCAAATGGTCAGATTGAAACCCTAAATGAGGTTCTTGTCATTCGATCGAGCATCTGTGGCTAGGAGTTGGTCATTTCTGAACAAATCATCATGGAGCATCTAGAGCTTCATGATGAAGACGCTCCAAAGGAATCCCCAAAAGTAGATTTGGACAACTCTTATATCCAAATGGGATATGATGGAGATGTTAGCAGGTCTGGTCCACTGTCTACAAATTTAACTTCTCTTACAAATGGAAGTTCCTACTGCATGTGGTTCTTCACTGCTTGTCCAATAAATCTAGGGGATGGGATCAAATCCCATATGAACTTGGGTGCCTAGTTCATGGTTTGGTAACTAGCCTTTGCTTCAACTACTCAAGATTTGTGCTGACTAATCTCATGGGAAATCTTCAAAGGGACACATTCTTCATGTCTCCCAGGTTTCTCCAGCACATAATCAATTGTGAGCTGGACCAGAGCAAGCTTGTCTGCGCGGCTGCTCTGCCTGCTCCTCAAATAAGGCCGACCATCTTCAAGACTTTGAAGAGAGTGTCCACCAACTTCACCGGAAGAGATACTGCACTTCTTCCAGGTATGATTGAGCCAATGGCTCCTGGTGACATCCCTGTTAACCCCACAGGTGTTTAACCCACACCAGCAACTACCCTCACTTTGCCAAATCTACCTTCTCCACCCATTACCTTTACTTATCAAAGACGCCCCAAACGAACCCTTGTTCAATCTTCTCTGATTGAACAAGCTCCTCATGTTCTACCCAAAAAGGCTAGAGTGGAACAAAGGGCTCCCACTTAGCCTGAGGTCCAACCATCCTTCACAATTGACCTCAATATGGGTCTTAAGTCTCCTCAGTCTCAGACCCATGAGCTCGAAACCCGAGCTGAAATCCCTCAGGGAAAGTCTCTATACTCCCCTGAGCAACCAAAAAGGGACAACCCTATCACAGGCTCAATGCCTTTAGACATTGATCAAAGTCCCGGGTCATTAGGTTTCACTTCCATATCCTTTACTGACCTTTTAATTGGAGCTGATGAAGAGATTATGTCTGTTTAGGGCAATGAAGTTGATCCACAACACCCTCTCAAGGATCAACAGAGCCCAGAGAGATCTCTTATCTCTAGCCCCCATCATCAAACCTTTACTGAGGTGAGTCCCACTGATGTGGAGGGGACTCATGTAGATTCAGTTGCCACTACTGAAGGAGCCTCAACGGATCCTCAGGACAGTGGTAACATCACTGAGACTGAATCTACGGCAACCATGCCCTTTGATGACTCTGAAAGAGACATCATTGAGCAAGGGAAACCAGGGCGCCAAGAAACCACATCTGGTGGTGAGGATGAACATACAAGGTATGTTACCTCATCTTCCCGTGATTCTTCAAAAGAAGATGAGGGAAGAATGCAACTCACCATTCAAGACCTACTTTCTAAAGTCTCAAATCTTGAATCCAAGGTTAGGACTTTATGGGGATAGGTCTGCCACTCAGCAACTTGAGATTGAAACTCTCAAGGCCAAACTAGCTGAGAAACAGATTGAGAGGTCTGTTAGGCATGTACCAACTCAGGGCTCCTTGACCTCTTTCTCTAGCTCATCAAGCTCTCAGGATGATGCTACCAAAAAGGGGGAGAGTGTTCAACGACAAAGTCAAAGACAAGAGGAACCCCAAAGTCAAGCTCTCACTTCCTTGAGCTCAAAGTATCCTGTGCAACAAGCTTCAATTTCCCTGAGCCTCCTCCAGTTGTCATTCAAATGGATCAAAGGATGCTCCAAGATCTCAATAGGTTCTTTAATAAGTTCCTATGGGAATCTCTTATAGAACAGCCAAGTCCTGATCTGTCTGTGATCTACTTCGGAGCTCAAGAGCTTCAGAGGTTAAATGCACCTTCTACCACTATTGAGGAAGTTGGTCAACCTAAGGTCCAAGTGGAACCTGAGATTAACTTTGAAGGGGAAACAAGGACTGATGGCCCAGCAACTGAAACAGTTGGGATAGATAGTGCATTTTCACAGACTTCTGAAGCACAATTCAAAGCCTCGGAAGAACAACTTCAAACTTCCGAAGCGGAGATTGCTGCTGCGGAAGGACTATTCTCATTATCCGATGATCTAATAGTCACAGATGCAATCCTGGAACTTGCATCTGAGGTTAATAGGGAGGATTTTCTCACCTAACCTCTAGCTCTAACATCAACATTAACTCCAGCTTCCATCTCTACTACTCAACCTGAATCTTCCATCCAAGAACCCCCAAAGTCTAGCACTTCCAAAGACATCAAAGGAAAGAGGAAGATGACTACGAAAGAGCTTCAGGAGGAAGAAAGGTTGGAGAAACTCAAAAGAAAAGGTAGGCTTCAAACTGGAAAATTGCTAGCTGCAAGTACCAAATCAGCTGTAGCCAACCAGGAGGCAGTCACAACAGAAAAATAGTAGATATTATTGATAGACTTGTTAGTCTAGGAGCTGCAAATGAAGATGTACTCCTGCTACCATTAGAGGAGTTAGTTGAGCTGGAAAAGCCAACCTTGCTGCTAAAACAGCAAAAAGAAGAGGCAGCATGGTTGGCCTTAGAACAAGAAAGGGAGAGGAATGAAAGAGAAGCTGATCTGCAGCTCAGGAGGGAAAGGATAACTTTCCTAACCTCCAGAGGTTTCTCTCAAGAAGAATTATCTCCACAGAACAATGATACGATCTTATGGCTCTTCAACAAAGAGCAAGATCAAATGGAGAACGAGAGAAAGAAAGCTACAAGGGAAAAGCTGATACAGAAGAAGAAGAAGGAAGAGGAAGCAGGACTGACTGCTGCCAAGAAGATAGGTGAGAAGGCCTGGATGAAGAGCTATCTCAAGGCTCATGGCTTCTCTGGCAGGCAGGTGAGTCCTATGTCAGAAAAGACTCTCCAGCGACATGTCAGTGACATAAAGGCTGACATTCGCGCAGGGAAGAAGAAGGAGATGTACAGAAGGGGACAGGGGATGACCTTCAAAGCAACCACTCAACCCAAACTTCAAACCCAACCACAACCTGAACCAATACCCTTTCCATTCCCCATCAAAACCGAACCAACCACTGAACCATACACCCCTGAACCTACACCATCACCCCTACCAATCTCTTCACCTCAACCACCTAAACTACCCATCCTCCAACCCAAAACTCTAGCCAGAACCCAAACACCTCAACCTACCCATCAACCCATTAAACCATCCCCTCAGCCTTCTAAACATCTCTCCTTAAAAGAATTCAAGGCAGTCAAGACAAAGCTCATCAATTGCACAACTCTGAGCGATATCTTCTGTGAGGAGGATTCAGTCAATTTGACTTATGTTGATGGATCCTCACGTTCCCTCACTAGAGATCAATTTCTTGATCTGCCCAGAGGAACATTAGACCAAGCTATAAATCTCCTTGGCCTCAATTCAGACACATTGAATGAGGAAGAAAATAAGTTAAAGAGAAGGCTGGTGACTCTACTAGATACCAAGAAAGGCGACCGAGTGCCAAGACAACCTCTTGCACCTAGAAAGAAGATCATCCAGTGGAGGTTCGAAAACTCTTCTCACAACTTTGTTGTTGAAAGAGAGAATGGAGAGCTCAACAGGCTAAGTGCCTTATCTCTGCTACACTTGAGCATATTTGACATTGCTGAGTTAGCAGAGAAGCCATTCTCCAACCCTTCAAACTCTGATGTAGCTGCCCATATCAGAAATCATCTAGGCAGCCTTCACATGGCCGAGCTAACTACTAGAAGCAAGGTTGAAGAAGAGTTGAAACTAAGAGAGGAGGAGGAAAGGAAGGGATCAGCAACCAAAGGCAAAGCCTTTCTACAAATGGTTGAAGGTCCTGAACTTGAATCCATAGTTAGATTGGAGTATGACTATAACTCCTGTCAACTAACTCTTTTCAGGGGGACACAACAAAGGGTACATGTCATTCAGAGTGATAGACTGGATCTCCTATCCACCAATGACTTGTACAAGCTTCTCAGCACCACTTCAGGGAAGAACAAAGAGACAGACAAATATCTTTTGTCCCTAGTGCTGAAAGCTTTGAGAAGCAGAAACAAGTGAGGTTTTGGTAGCATCAGCCTAGGGGGATTTTGTTGGATCTAGAAAGACTGGTGCAACCAAAACCAAATCACTTAGAAGATTTTGGTACAACAAATAAAGGACTTCCGAAGCTAAGTGTGGAACTTCCAAAGGAAAAAGGAGCTCTTCCGAAGAAAAAGTGTAAAGCTTACTTCCGAAGGAAAACTCCAACTTCCGAAGACAAAGAACCTACTTCCGAAGATCAAGACCTAGAATGAAAGATCTGAAGTCAACTTCCGAAGTACAGAAGTCCTCAAGCCTCGAAAGTATATAAGCCTCTTCCGAAGTATGAGTGGCTTCGGAAGAACTTGTTCTTCCGAAGCCAACTTACCTTCGGAAGACACTGCTATTATCCAGTGGACATAAGTATGGTCTCCCTGACACTCCGCTGCAGACCTCTGAGATACTGCATGGCGTTTTCTCAAAAGCCATGTAGTTGACCATACTTTAATCCACTGTTTACCTTTTTATGTTAGTACAGTTGCCATCTTTAGTTGGTGACAAAAGGTAAGTCATGGACATGTCATGACTACCATATCTTAGATAATACTTTATCTAAGATACCTTAACTTTAGCATTGTAGTATATGCTTTAGTCTTAGGTTTCCAGCTGGTATCAAAGTATATCCGGTTGTAGGATCTAGTATATATAGTTTCTCATTATAACTCATGTATCATGCTTGTAAGAGTCTTGTAATATCTTGAGTTGAGAAGTAATATATACAAGTGCCTTGAAAATTATTTCTGTGTGTTCCTTGCTACTTATTATATTATTATCAATTCTTGTAAAAGACTTTACTTCATCTGATTTGAGTGTTTCTATAAGTGAGTTTGAGAGAAATCCAAGTGTTTAAGTGACAAACCCGATCCTGCACCTATTTATAAGTTTTTCCATGTTTTGGGGCTATTATGCATACTAAATTTAACTTTTTAAATGACCAAGATTTTAAGAGGTTTTAACAGTAAGAATGATTTTTCTATAAGTAAATGTGCTACATAAATGTTTAAATATAAAGATTTTTCGCGCTGACCTGGCAGCCCGGCCCCAGCCAGGGGCGTTCCCCTTGGACCCCACTAGGGCCTGCCGCCCTTAGGACCCCACTGTCAGGGGCTGCCGCCCCCAAACCCCCGCTGTCCCGCGGAGGGTCGGTTATGTTTTGTGATGACTAGTACTTGGTATGTTGTGTACTTAATAAGTTAAGTATTATATATTAAAGTGGAAGATAATATTAATGAAAAGCGAAACTTAATGAATGTTACCCCCGGCCCCGTTTGATGATGTAAAGTCTTGCAAGCACTATGATAGACTTCACTTAGGTGAGTCTGATGTATGATGATGCATCAGTATTAATGAGCGGGCTATGTGCCTTGCAGTGTGGATCAACTATCGGGGGTTAGCTACCATGAAAAATGTGTACCGATAGGGATTGTCATTTGTTGTCGATCAACATGGAGCTCTTGCTTTGTGCAATCTCGTTTATGATGAAAGTGAAAGATAATGAAAGAATGAAAGATAATGAACATGCTTATTATGATGCAAGTAATGTTATGTACTATGATGTATGCATGGTCATTATATGAAGGATAAAGTTTATATTTTCTTATATCATTTAATTACTAGAACTCACTCAGCGAAGCTGACTTTTATGCATAATAGTTGGCAGATAAACGCTGATGCTGGGGATGGCACCATGGAGCTACTTGGAGAGCAATGGATGGCATTTCTGTTTATGAGATCGTTATTGTATTTTCAAATAATGCACTATGTTTTTATTCTATTTAAGACAAATGTATGAGTACAATATGATTTCCAAGTTTCTAATGAACGTCTATTTAATTCCGCTGCAATGTTTTGATTATTAAAAATGATTTTATGCTATGATTAACCAACTGTGAGGTTTTCCGGGAACGGGGCCTTAAAAGTTGGTATCAGAGCCAAAGTTTAAGAGTATTGGGTAAACTGTTTTCCAAACCTAAACTTAAACTGAAAATGGGATTGAATGAAGGATGCCAATCCAAGTAGCTACGTGCCATCAGGTAAAAGTTTCAAGTAAACCGGAATTAGGTGTGTGTGCTATTTGTTTTATGTGCTTGTAGATTTGAATACTGATATGTGTTAGGATAGTGATTGCTTGGGAAAGGAGGGTAAGGTAAGTGGTTAATCACACTTGACCACTGTAATTAAGGACTTACCGTACTTATAATGATCTGAGCAATTATCTTGAATAACCATTTTGGTGTTTGAATCTTATAGGAAATTAGTTATGGCTGGTAGAAATCAGGAAAGACAACCCAAGGAGGTGCTCGTGGCGGGCGTACCACTGAGCCACGTGTCACCTGGAGCAAAGCTAAGGCTCCCGAGACTGTTCACGAGGAGTCAGACCTCCATAGTCACCCGGAGGGGGAGGGATCATCCACCCTCAAACCCACTGTGAAGGAGGCTATCGCTGACGAAGTCTACAATGTCATGCAAAATGTCTTACCCTCGGTGGTGACCGAGGTGATCAAAGCGGCCAAGGATGGAGAGAAAGCTGAGAAGAAGGGGAAGGAAAGTGAATAGAATTCAGGAAAGTCCACTGGGAGGACTGAGGAATCTGAAGAGGAGCCATCAAACCCTAAGGTGGTAGTCCATGATGATGACAGTGATGAGGAGTCCGAGAGAGAGACTGCTAGAGGATGCAACTATGGGGCATTTCAAAGGTGCAAGCCCCCAACCTTTGACGGTAATGGCAATGCTACTGCCGCTCATCGTTGGGTCAGAGAGATGGAAGGGGTACTGGAAATTAGTGAGTGCCGGGAAGATCAAAAAGTTAAGTTTGCCACTCATTCCTTCGTTGACTCAGCATTGTGCTGGTGGGACAGTATTGTCCAGGCTGAAGGAAAGCGATCGATAGCCAAAATGAAATGGTCGGAGTTGAAGGAGTTAGTGTTGGAGGAGAATTGTCCCCATCGGGAATTAGACAAGATTGAAAAGGAGTTCTTGTATTTAAAGGCTGGGAACATGACTCATCAAGAGTATACCTCCAAGTTCAATAAACTTGCAAGACTTGTGCCAGACATGGTGACGCCTGCATCCAAGAAGCTCAAAAGATACATACAGGGTTTGCCTGTGGATATCAGGAGGCACATGATTGCAGCCAGACCAGGCACGTTTAGGTCTATGGTGGAATTAGCTGGGAGGTTGTACGATGAGAGAGACCCAATGCATGTACAAAAGAAGGTGGAGAAATGGAACGGTCACAAGAATGGAAATGGAAAAAGGTTCGGAGGTGATAACTTCAGGAGTGGAGAGAAGAGGATGAGGGTTGAGCATCAGTCTGGGAGACAGGGAAATACTGGTGAAGGAGGTGCTTGTAGAAAATGTGGAAAAGGTCATTCGGGGGAGTGTAGAGTTGGGACTGGAAAGTATTTTAAATGTGGGGAAGAGGGCCACTATGCCAAGGATTGCAAGGCGGTGAAGTGTTACCAGTGTGGTGAGATGGGACATGTGGAGAGGGACTGTAAGAAAGGGAAATCAGGAGGATCAGGAACGGGTAAAGCTGGAGATAAGGGAAAGGGCGACAATTTGAAGGCAAAGGCGAGGGCATTCAACATAACTCGTGAGGAGGCCAGGGCAAACCCAGAAGTAGTTTTAGGTATGTTTCTGGTAGACCATGAATATGCTTCTGTGCTCTTTAATTCTGGGCTAGTAGGAGTTTTGTGTATGCTGCCTTTTGTCGTTTTTTGCATGATAAGAGTAGAAAGTTAGATGAGCCTTTCTATGTAGAAACAGCCATTGGTAAGTCCGCTAAGGTAACTGAAGTGGTTGAGGATTGCCTGATTGATTTAGAAGATTGTAAGTTCCCTGCTAGGTTGCATGTTATGGCCTTAGGAGGTTTCAATGCGGTGTTGGGCATGGATTGGTTAGCTAGCTATGAAGCCAATATATTATGTAGTAAGAAGATAATTCATCTAACAACACCCGACGGTAGTTCTATTACGGTTCGTAGAGATAAGGTGTGCTGTTTACCGAAGGTCGTGTCGATGATCACAACCGAAAAGTACTTGAGGCGTGCGTGTAGCACTTACTTGGCCTATGTAAAAGATGTGGATGCACGAGAGCCACAATTATCAGACATGCCGGTAGTGCACGAGTTTCTTGACGTCTTTCCTGAAGACCTGACCGGTGTGCTGCTTGACCGCGAAATCGAATTCCAGATTGATTTGCTACCGGAAGCACAACCTGTCGCTAAAGCACCATATCGATTAGCTCCTTCGGAGATGGTAAACTGAGGGACCAGTTGCAAGATTTATTGGATAAAGGCTTCATCCGACTAAGTATCTCTCCATGGGGTGCTCCGGTTTTATTCGTCAAGAAGAAAGATGGTAGCATGTGGATGTGCATTGACCATCGCGAGCTCAATAAGCTGACCGTGAAGAATCGGTATCCGTTACCAAGGAACGACGACCTGTTCGATCAACTTCAGGGTGCCAGCTGGTTTTCAAGGATAGACCTGCGGTGGTTACCACCAACTGAAGATGAAAGAACAAGACATTCCTAAACAGCGTTCCGTACGCGTTATGGACACTACAAATTTCTCGTCATGTCCTTTGGTTTAACCAACGCGCCAGCTGCTTTCATGGACCTCATGAATAGGGTATGTCGACCAATGTTGGATAAATCGGTGATAGTATTCATCGACGACATCTTGATTTATTCAAAAAGTGAAGAGGAACATGCCAATCATATTCGAGAAGTATTGGAGACACTCAGAAATGAGAAGTTATTTGCTAAGTTCTCTAAATGCGCATTTTGGCTTCGAGAAGTTCAATTTTTGGGTCATGCGGTTAATCCCGAGGGGATCAGGGTGGACCCTGCGAAGGTTGAAGCGGTGATGCAATGGGAACCTCCAAAGACGCCATCCGAGATTCGCAGTTTCTTAGGCCAGGCAGGCTACTATAGGAGGTTTATCCAGGATTTCTCCAAGATAGCTTCTCCTTTGACAAAGCTGACCCGGAAGGACGTGAAGTATGAATAGGGTACTGATTAGGAGAACGCCTTCCTAGAACTAAAGACGAGGTTAACTCAAGCCCTTGTCTTGACGTTACCTGAAGGGAACAAGGATCTGTTGGTCTACTCGGATGCCTCATATGCAGGATTGGGTTGCGTGTTCATGCAACGAGGGAAGGTGATAGCCTATGCTTCTAGACAATTAAAGGTTCACGAGGCCAATTATCCTACCCATGATTTGGAGTTGGCCGCGGTGGTGTTTGCATTGAAGATTTGGAGGCACTACCTGTATGGGGTGAAGTGCACCATCTTCACTGATCATAAAAGTCTGAAGTATTTCTTTGAACAAAAAGAACTCAATATGAGGCAGAGGAGGTGGTTGGAACTGATCAAGGATTAATACTGCGAAATTCATTATCATCCAGGCAAAGCCAATGTGGTTGCTGACGCCCTTAGCCGAAAAGGACGACCCGAACCAATTCGGGTGAGGGCTTACCAGATAATCATGACACCTGATGTTATGAAACAAGTGAGGGAGTTCCAGGATGAGGCATTAAGAGAGGACAAAGTCAACTCTGAAAGGATGAAAGTACAAGTTTTAGATTTGGGGGAAAACACCCTGGGTGTTAGAACCCGATCTGGGAGAATGTGGATCCCTCTCTATGGGGATCTGAGGGAGAAAATCATGGATGAGGCTCACAAAACTCGATATTCCATACACCCCGGTGCCACGAACATGTATCAGGATCTGAAGAAAGATTACTGGTGGCCGGGAATGAAGCGAGACGTGGCTAAGTACGTGAGCAAGTGTCTGACTTGCCTACAAGTGAAGGCAGAACACCAAAACCCATATGGGAAGATCCAGCCTTTGGATATCCCTGAATGGAAGTGGGAACACATCACAATGGACTTCATCACGAAGCTACCTCGCACGGCGAGGGGAAGCGACGCAATCTGGGTGATTGTTGACCGTCTAACAAAGAGCGCCCATTTCCTACCAATTCGTGAGGCGTATTCCTTTGGGAGGTTGGCAGAGCTATTTATCAAGTAGATCGTGGCTCGTCACGGCGTGCCACTATCTATCGTTTCGGATAGGGACATGTCACACCCCCGCTAAAAGCGGAAACACGGGGATGTAACGAGATCGGGATCGTCATAACACATGGTAAGCGATAGAGATGCAATATAATAAATGATGACAAGCGTGTCATGACGACACCGGACAACAAGGGGACTTGTGTCGTGTTTAGTCAATATTCACGACAACATAGCCATAAGCATAAACATGTTAAATGATTCACATAAATCAAGAAGATAACATTGTAATGTAAATTCCCACAACCTGGGAACAAGTATCAAAAGAATGTAATTGTTTAATCAGCCTACAACATTGTATCAAGATGATTGTTTGTCAAATATGTTTAGTCTCAAAAATGCATCCTAGGGTCTCCACTAAGGCAGCACACCTAGATCCTCAATTTGCATGATCACCTGAAAAGATATGCTCAAAATGGTCAACAAAATTGTTGGTGAGCTCGCAGGTTTAAATAGTAAATAAGTAATTGATGTTGTATAGTAAATGATGTGGAATACCGTGCATACAGTTATAAGTAAGTAAAATCACATGACAATAAGCTTTGCAACCAAACCTAGCGACGTACACAAAGATATTGTCGGAATATATTCACCCAAGGGCCCGTTCCTGGCCACTGATGGTACTAACTAATATACCAACAAACAAGGGTGGGGTTGTCAACCTAGTAGTACTACCAATACCTATCCGTCGGTTCCCACACTGGAATTAAATAGTTGCAAAGAAAGTACCACACAGCAGACTCAAGCATGTATCAGATAAGTACTTGCAAAACAGTATCACGTTGATTCCAAGTATGTAAATTGTATGTAAATTGTACAGCATTGAAAAATGGGTGAGCATACTTTTCCTCCAAGTTGTAAATGATTGAAATATTGTAAGCATAAAAAGGGGCCACGAAACTCACTTGTTAGGTGGTAAGTATGTATGATCAAAGTATCCAAATGTTGTATGCAATGAACGGTCAAACACCTATTGACAGTTATTGTTAAGCATTAATGACATGTATGAAACATATAATATTGTTCGGTCGATTCGGGTTGTATCGGTTGGGTCGCGTGTAACACACACAAACAGACACACGTACTAGATCTTATGTAGATCCAAGTACTACACATCGTCGCCATTGCTGATGATATTTGAGTAAAAGTTTCATTGTTATTGAAGAAGTATTTGGTAAATATTAGTAGTTATAAATCGGTTGTTGATACTTATAAAATGTTAAGTTAATTTAGTTTGGAATTACATTAGTAAGTTTGATAGCGTTGACTTTAACATTGTCATTAGTAATGGCAATCGTGTCGATGTCACCTTAACACCACACGTCTTACACAAGAAGGAATGCACACACAACAACTTCAATCGCACAACAGGACCGGACGCACAACTCAACACTCCATTCGCACGAATCAACCCTCAATCGTACGAATCAGCTTCATTCGTACGATTGAACCTTCATTCGTATGACTGGCATTCAGTCGTACCACACAACACTCAATCGCACGACTCAACCTCCATACGCACGAATCAACATTCATTCGTACGAATCAGCTAGATTCGTACAAATGAACCTTCATTCGTGCGATTGGACTTCAGTCGTGCGATACACGCACAATCGCACACATTCATTCGGTCGCCTGACTCAATCGCGCACACACACACAGTCGCACGACTCAGTCGCACGACTCAGTCGCACGACACACCAAGTCGCACAACTCAGTCGCATGATTGACTCAGATGCATGATTCAGTCGCACGAGTCACCCAGTCGCATGGCTCAATCGCATGACAGACCCAGTCGCCTGAACAGCAGAATCGCGACTGTTGAAGGGCTGAGCAACCTCCGACTGCTCCGAGCACGGGTTTTACCCAACAAGGACTTCCAGAAACACACTACAAACATACACAAACATGAAGCACACGCAGAAAGACATCACACGCACCCACACGACCTCATGTGTCCGGGTTGAACCCGAACACCCGAAACCCTAGTTTGGACAATCATGAATAAGCAAGAAAAGGGACAACCAAGTTCGTCTACCTGCTAGAATGGAGTAGACTCGGTTGTAGATGAAGTCTATACGGTGCAAAACGAGACCGAACGGGGCGGTTTTGGTGCAAGGATGAAGATGAAAGGTGAAGAAGAAGAAGATGATGAAGGAGATGAAGTTATAGTTCTAGGGATGGAAATGGGGGTTTTTATACCCATTCCAAGTTTGCAAAATGTCAATTTTAGTCCCTGCACTTGACCCCCGAGTTCCCAAAGTTTGTTTCGGTTGAAAACGACTTTATTAGGTTAGTTATATTAATGATAAAAATGCATTTAATGATGTTTATAACTTAAAAATGGTTTTTATTAATGATAATAATATTATGTAAAAATGGTATATTTAGCGGTAACGATGATGAAATTTTTAAAAGTTTTTAAAGATAGCATATGTTAATGATACAAACACAAGAATAAGAATGATAAGCAAGTATGATATCCACACAAAGAGTCAATAAAGATGAGGGATGAATGTTCAAAGAATAGTTAACGGAAAACCACGTTAATTGACGGACCTTAAGGTGACGGATGTCACAGTATCCCCCAGTTCAGAGAATTTCATCCCGAAATTCAGCTGGAGTTAGGTCCAAGAGTGTCATCCTCGAATAGATGTGGATATTTGATTTTCATCTGATCTTCCCGTTCCCATGTAAACTCTGACCCTCGTTTTGAATTCCATCTTACGTGAACAATTGGTATTTTACTGCGCTTCAATTGTTTGACCTTTTGATCCATGACCTCAATGGGTTCCTCATCAAAATGAAGCTTTTCGTCAATCTTGATTTCCTCAATTGGTACGTGAAGAGATTCGTCAGCCAAACACTTCTTGAGGTTCGACACGTGGAAAGTATCATGCACACCGCTGAGTTCTTATGGCAACCTTAATCGGTAAGCCACTGGACCAATTCTTTCTATAATCTCAAATGGTCCTACGTATCTTGGGGCTAACTTCCCTTTCTTTCCAAATCGAACGACTCCTTTACAAGGGGAGACTTTAAGTAAGACTCGATCCCCAATGTTGAATTCTAGAGGCTTCCGACGGTTGTCGGCATAGCTCTTTTGGCGATCTCTGGCAGCTTTTAGTCGGTCTCTGATTTGAAAGATCTTATCAGTTGTGTCTTGAATGATCTCTAGGCCTGTTAACTAACTTTCACCAATCTCGGCCCAACAAACGGGCGATCTACATTTCCTTCCATACAACGCTTCGAACGGAGCACATCCAATGCTTGTATTGTAGCTGTTGTTGTAAGAGAACTCGATCAGTGGTAGATGAGCGTCCCAACTACCACCAAAGTCGATTACACACGCCCTCAACATGTCTTCTAGCGTCTGTATAGTTCGTTCACTTTGGCCATCTGTCTGAGGGTGATAGGCGGTACTCATATTTAATCAAGTGCACATCGCTTTCTGTAGTGTCTGCCAAAATCGTGAAGTAAATCGGCTGTCACGGTCGGATATGATCGACACCGGTACTCCGTGTCTTGTCACGATCTCCTTGATGTACAATCTCGCCAACTTATCCATCTTGTAGTCTTCTCGGATCGGGAAGAAATGTGCTGATTTCGTCATCCGATCCACTACGACCCATATCGAGTCATGCCCGCTGCTTGTTCTAGGGAGTTTGGTAATAAAATCCGTGGCTATATTCTCCCATTTCCACTCAGGAATTTCAGGTTGCTGTAATAATCCCGATGGTTTCTGATGTTCAGCTTTAACTTTCGAGCATGTCAAGCATCTGTTGACGTACATAGCAATGTCTTTCTTCATGCCTGGCCATTAGTACAGATCTTTGAGATCATGATACATCTTGTCTGCACCAGGATGAATAGAATATCGTGTCTTGTGGGCTTCGTCCATGACTAAGGTACGTACACCTCCCCATCTGGGTACCCATATACGATCCATTAAGTACTATATACCATCATCCTTGCAACTCATTTGTTTATCCAAACCTCGGAATTCTTCTCCCGCAAGGTTTTCTTCTTTCAACGCTTCACTTTGTGCAATTTGGATCTGAGCTTTCAAATTCGTTTGAATGGTCATTCCCAACGCTCGAGCACGTAGTGGTTTCACGTGTTCTTTGCGGCTTAAAGCATCAGCCACCACGTTAGCTTTCCCCGGATGATACCGGATTTCACAATCGTAGTCACTAAGTAGCTCTACCCAACATCGCTGATGCATGTTAAGTTCCTTCTGATCCAGGATATGTTGGAGGCTCTTATGATCTGTATAGATGATGCATTTGGTTCCATACAGGTAATGCCTCCAAATCTTGAGTGCAAATACTACAGCGCCCAACTCAAGATCATGAGTTGTATAGTTCATTTCGTGCACCTTAAGTTGTCGCGAAGCGTAGGCAATCACTTTATCCTTCTGCATTAGTACACATCCCAGTCCTTGATGTGAAGCATCGCAGTACACCATGAAATCATCAGTTCCGTCTAGGAGGGACAATATAGGCGCGTTGCACAACTTCTCTTTCAACGTTTGGAACACTTGTTCTTGTGCATGTCCCCAATCAAACTTCTTGTCTTTCTAAGTCAGCAGTGTTAATGGCTGCGCAATTTTTGAAAAATTCACGATGAAGCGTCGATAGTAACCGGCCAATCCTAAGAATTGTCGTATCTCTGATGGTGTCTGGGGCGCATCCATTTCTTCACCGCTTCGATCTTTCCAGGATCTACATGAATCCCATCTTCGTTAACCACATGACCCAAAAACTTTAACTCTCGCAACCAAAATTCACACTTCGAGAACTTGGCGAAAAGTTTCTCTTCCCGTAACAGTTCCAGTATTGCCCGAAGGTGTTCTTCGTGATCCTCTTTCGATCGTGAGTATATGAGTATATCGTCTATGAATACGATCACAAATTTATCCAAATAAGGTTTGCACACCCGATTCATTAGATCCATAAACACAGCTGGTGCGTTAGTCAGCCCGAACGGCATGACCAAGAACTCATAGTGCCCATAACGAGTTCTAAACGCTCTCTTCGATATGTCGTCCTCGAAAACCCTTAGTTGATGATATCCAGAACGAAGGTCGATCTTGGAGAAATATGAAGCTCCTTGCAGCTGATCAAACGAATTGTCGATCCTGGGGAGAGGATATCGATTCTTCACGGTTAACTTGTTCAACTCACGGTAATCGATACATATGCGGAACGACCCATCCTTCTTTTTGACAAATAATACCGGTGCTCCACACGGTGAGTGACTCGGTTGAATAAAACCCTTCTCCAGTAGTTCCTGTAACTGACTAGATAACTCTTGCGTTTCTGATGGCGCTAACGGATATGGCGTCTTCGCTACCGGTGTAGCTCCAGGAACCAACTCTATACGGAATTCCACCTGACGTGGAGGAGGTAAACCAGACAAGTCATCAGGAAATACATCTGGGCAGTCCCGTACCACTGGAATATCTACTAGTTTCCTCTCTTCGTCCTTCTTTTCTACCACATGAGCCAGAAAAGCGTAGCACTGCTTTCGCAAACTTCGGCGTGCTTTCATGCAGGAGATAAGCTTTAAGTTCCTTCCCGGTCGTTCTCCTTGAATCCTGAGTACCTCTCCATTTGGCATAGGGATTCGTACTACTTTGTCCTAACAGACAATCTCAGCTCCGTTTTGTGACAACCAATCCATACCCACAATCACATCAAAACTTCCTAGCTCAAAGGGTATCAAATCTATATCGAAGGCATGGTCCTCCAATATTATCGAGCACTTCCTAATAATCTCATCGGCCTGAACAACCCTACCATTGGCCATTTCTACAGAGTAGCTAGTTTCTAGCCTACTGGGACTCAAATCAAGCAATTGCACAAACTCAGAAGATATAAACCTATTGTCTGCTCCAGTATAAAATAATGTAGATGCGAAGTGATGATTGAGTAAGTGCGTACCCGTGACAACATTCGGGTCCTGACGGGTATCGTTGACTCCAATGACAAATACACGTCCCTGAGCTGTGTTTCCCTCATTTGTCGGGCCTTGATTTCCAGCTATGGCCATCACCTGCTGCTGGTTGTTCCCTTGCTAACCCGGCGCCCGATTCAGTCTGGGGCACATGTTTCTGTAGTGGTCAGGCCTCCACACTCATAACAGACCCTGGCATTCCCGGCGGGGTTAACCGCGTTGACCGGAGCCACCAGATTCGGCGCTGTTCTGCAGTCTCTCGCTAGATGCCCCGGGCGTCTATAGTTCGTGCATACCCGGCATTGCATTCCTGGGGTATGATGATAGTTGCACCTGTCACATTTGGGGTGCGGCCCCACATACTCTCTCTTGACTTGGGTCACGGCCACAAAATTCCTGGACGTCTTGGCTCTTTTATCAAATTTCCCGGCACTCGAACGGCTCGTTTCCCCAACATCCTTTCTCTTCTCTGCCCCTCTTCCTAACACCCCTGTTCTCACCATCCCATCAGTTAGAGCGCCAGCCTTCAGAACTGCGCTCTGGATAGTAGGAGGAGCAGCTGCTGTTACTATTGCTCGGATTTGAGGCGCAAGTCCCCAAATATACCTCTCGATTCTCTTTGATTCCGGAGTGACCAAATGTGGAACCAATCTTGCCAACTCGTGGAATCGATCAGTGTAAGCTGCGTGCCCGGCCCCCACCATAGCATGATTCCAGAATTCATGCTCCAGTTTCTGCATCTCGTTGAGGGCGCAGTATTCCTCGGTGATCAAAGCTTTGAATTCATCCCATGACATTTGCATCGCTGATTCTCTTCCCCTAGCCTGAATCTGAGTGTTCCACCAGGTTAGGGCCTTGCCCTGCAGTGAACATGTAGCATACTTGATTTTCTGGCTGTCGAGGCATTCACTGATATCAATCACTGCCTCCATTTTCTCAAGCCATCTGGTCAGGGCTATCACTCTGCCCTTCCCATCAAATTCCTTTGGTTTACAAGCCATAAATTCCTTGTATGAACACCCCCGTCTAGCATTAACAACCCCAGTCTCAATACCGGCTGTTCCACCATTTCCGGTCTCCTGATTACTTTCGTTTCCAGTTGGGTTTCCATTTCCCACTTCAGTTTCAATCCCACCTTGACCTCTTTCACCACCATCCTCATTATCATTGCCACCATCCCCGTGGGGGTGGTGTTGCTGGAGTGCATCGCTCACTTGGGCCACGATAGTCGGAATTAGTGTGGCCAAATGTTGAGCGATCAGAGCTGCCATCTCAGAGTTTCTAGTTTCCTGATTGTCACTTGTAGGACCATCACTTGTTCATGGGGCTCTACCTCTGCCTCTACCTCTGCCCCTCGGGGCTTCACTTCCGCTACTATTGCTGCAGGTAACTCTTCGAGGCGGCATTTTCTAAGCATAAAAGTAGTAAACACGTAAGCTTTAACCATTTCAAATTATATGGTCCACATCGTTCATCAAAGTTCAGTATTCCAAGTTAATATCACACTTATTGTCACCACACATCGCATGCAATTCGTATAGTTCTCACACCATGAATTGAATATGTCCCAACACTAGTCCATCATAACAGTTGTAAATCCATGTATATAGTCACGTTTAGTCTAGCGAAGGTTGTCTATCTCTTCCTCTTTCGAGGTTTCAGACATAACCTCCTTAGGGTCAATCTCAATGTCCGAGGTCAAACGCAATAGCATGATCTGTGAAGATCTCTTCGGGTTTAATACCCGGATTTGATAAACCAACTTGGTGCGCAGAGGGAACGGAAGATCCAATGGAAGCATCCCATAAAGAGTGAGCACAAGGGCTCTCCTCACAGGGTGAAAGATCACATAACAGATAGATAAACGAATCAAGTAACGAGGAACACATACACGAGATATAATATGCATACAGATCCTAGAATGCAAATCTACATGAAGGTTCCTAGGTTATAGTCTAGGTCAAGCGTATTGCCTTATTCTCTATAACCAATGGCTCTGATACCAATCTGTCACACCCCCGCTAAAAACGGAAACACGGGGATGTAACGAGATCGGGATCGTCATAACACATGGTAAGCGATAGAGATGCAATATAATAAATGATGACAAGCGTGTCATGACGACACCCGACAACAAGGGGACTTGTGTCGTGTTTAGTCAATATTCACGACAACATAGCCATAAGCATAAACATGTTAAATGATTCACATAAACCAAGAAGATAACATTGTAATGTAAATTCCCACAACTCGGGAACAAGTATCAAAAGAATGTAATTGTTTAATCAGACTACAACATTGTATCAAGATGATTGTTTGTCAAATATGTTTAGTCTCAAAAATGCATCCAAGGGTCTCCACTAAGGCAGCACACCTAGATCCTCAATTTGCATGATCACCTGAAGAGATATGCTCAAATTGGTCAACAAAATTATTGGTGAGCTCGCAGGTTTAAATAGTAAATAAGTAATTGATGCTGTATAGTAAATGATGTGGGATACCCTGCATACAGTTATAAGTAAGTAAAATCACATGACAATGAGCTTTGCAACCAAACCTAGCGACGTACACAAAGATATTGTCGGAATATATTGACCCAAGGGCCCGTTCCTGGCCACTGATGGTACTAACTAGTATACCAACGAACAAGGGTGGGGGTGTCAACCCAGTAGTACTACCAATACCTATCCGTCGGTTCCCACACTGGAATTAAATAGTTGCAAAGAAAGTACCACACAGCAGACTCAAGCATGTATCAGATAAGTACTTGCAAAATAGTATCACGTTGATTCCATGTATGTAAATTGTATGTAAATTGTACAGCATTGAAAAATGGGTGATCATACTTTTCCCCCAAGTTGTAAATGATTGAAATATTGTAAGCATAAAAAGGGGCCATGAAACTGACTTGTTAGGTGGTAAGTATGTATGATCAAAGTATCCAAATGTTGTATGCAATGAACGGTCAAACACCTATTGACAGTTATTGTTAAGCATTAATGACATGTATGAAGCATTTAATATTGTTCGGTCGATTCGGGTTGTATCGGTTGGGTCGCGTGTAACACACACAAACATACACACGTACTAGATCTTATGTATCCAAGTACTAGACATCGTCGCCATTGCTGATGATATTTGAGTAAAAGTTTCATTGTTATTGAAGAAGTATTTGGTAAATATTAGTAGTTATAAATCGGTTGTTGATACTTATAAAATGTTAAGTTAATTTAGTTTGGAATTACATTAGTAAGTTTGATAGCGTATACTTTAACATTTTCATTAGTAATAGAAACCGTGTCGATGTCACCTTAACACCACACGTCTTACACAAGAAGGAATGCACACACAACAACTTCAATCGCACAACAGGACCGGACGCACAACTCAACACTCCATTCGCACGAATCAACCCTCAATCGTATGAATCAGCTTCATTCGTACGATTGAACCTTCATTCGTATGACTGGTATTCAATCGTACCACACAACACTCAATCGCACGACTCAACCTCCATACGCACGAATCAACCTTCATTCGTACGAATCAGCTACATTCGTACAATTGAACCTTCATTCGTGCGATTGGACTTCAGTCTTGCGATACACGCACAATCGCACACATTCATGCGGTCGCCTGACACAATCGCACACATTCATTCGCTCACTGACAAATACACACAGTCGCACGACTCAGTCGCACGATACACCCAGCCGCACAACTCAGTCGCACGATTGACTCAGACGCATGATTCAGTCGCACGACTCACCCAGTCGCACGGCTCAATCGCATGACAGACCCAGTCGCCTGAGCACGGGTTTTACCCAACAAGGACTTCCAGAAACACACTACAAACATACACAAACATGAAGCACACGCAGAAAGACATCACACGCACCCACACGACCTCATGTGTCCGGGTTGAACCCGAACACCCAAAACCCTAGTTTGGACAGCCGTGAATAAGCAAGAAAAGGGACAACCAAGGTCGTCTACCTCCTAGAATGGAGTAGACTCGGTTGTAGATGAAGTCTAGACGGTGCAAAACGAGACCGAATGGGGCGGTTTTGGTGCAAGGATGAAGATGAAAGGTGAAGAAGAAGATGATGATGAAGGAGATGAAGTTATAGTTCTAGGGCTGGAAATGGGGGTTGTTATACCCATTCCTAGTTTGCAAAATGTCAATTTTAGTCCCTGCACTTGACCCCCGAGTTCCCAAAGTTTGTTTCAGTTGAAAACGACTTTATTAGGTTAGTTATATTAATGATAAAAATGCATTTAATGATGTTTATAACTTAAAAATGGTTTTTATTAATGATAATAATATTATGTAAAAACGGTATATTTAGCGGTAACGATGATGAAAGTTTTTAAAGATAGCATATGTTAACGATACGAACACAAGAATAAGGATGATAAGCAAGTATGATATCCACACAAATAGTCAATAAAGATGAGGGATGAATGTTCAAAGAATAGTTAACGGAAAACCACGTTAATTGACAGAGCTTAAGGTGACGGATGTCACAGGACACCCGGTTTACGTCCAAGTTCTGGAAGAGGTTTCACGACTCAATGAGGACTAGACTACATATTAGTACGGCTTACCATCCCCATATGGATGGTCAGTCGAAAAGGACGATCCAGAATTTAGAAGACATGCTACGAGCTTGTGTAATCGACTTTGGAGGAAGCTGGGATGAGCATTTACCGTTGGCGGAATTCTCATATAATAATAGTTACCATGCCAGCATTGGTATGCCACCTTACGAAATGTTGTACGGTAGGAAGTGCAGAACGCCCGTGTGTTGGGGTGACATTGGGCAGAAGGAATTGGGGAGTCTTGAAGTGATTGAGGTCACAACTGAGAAGTTAGATAAGATTAAGGCATTCATGAAAGATGCAAAGGACCGCCAGAAGTCTTATGCTGATAAGAGGTGTAGGCCGATAGAATTTGAGGTTGGTGACAAGGTTATGCTCAAGGTATCGCCCTGGAAAGGGATAATTAGGTTTTGAAAAAGGGGAAAGTTAAGCCCAAGATTCATAGGGCCATTCCGTATTATCGCAAGGGTAGGAGAAGTGGCCTACAGATTAGAACTACCTGATGAGTTGAGTGGAATTCACCCTACGTTCCATGTATCTCATCTTAGGAAGTGTCTAGCAGACAATGATGTAGTTGTACCACTTGAAGACATTGAAGTCGATGAGCGACTAAACTATGTAGAGCAGCCGGTGGCCATCCTTGATTGGAAAGAGAAGCACTTATGTAATAAGGTGGTTCCGCTGGTACGAGTACAGTGGAGACACCGAAAAGGATCAGAATCTACATGGGAGACCGAGGAGGAGATGAGTAAATTTTATCCTCAATTATTTGATGACTGACAGGTTTCGAGGACGAAACCTAAATAAGTGGGGGATCTTGTAACACCCCGAAAAAAAATCAAAACGAGTCGCCGAGGATAATGGGCTTAATTGGTGGGTATTTAATAAAGGAAGGAAAGGGTTTATGGGCTAATGAGGCTTATGGGCAAGAGACTAGTTGATTAGAGGCCCATAACCAGCCATTTTACCCACCTAACCAGCCACCACCATCCTCACTTTGAACCCTAGCTCCCAAAATTCATAGAGAGAGAAAGTAGAGAGAGAAAGTGAAGAAAACTCAAGATTTGAAGTTTCAAAGGTTAAGAGATTGAAGATCTGGGTGTTGGAGCATCAAGACCTAAGAAAGAAGCAACAAATCCAGGTAAGAATCGACCTCTAAACCCTTTTGTAGATCAGACCCGGATTCTAGGGTTTTGGGTTTTGAAAAGTTGCAAAGAATCGCATAAAGGTCACATTTTTACTTATGAAAACATGTATAAAGCTTAGATTTAGCCTCATGGATGATAAACTAAGAGATTGGACGTAAAAAGTTATGATTTTGGGTTAAAAACGAGCTGGTTTGTAATTTTTATGTGATCTGCGAAACTGTATATGCATCTAGCGAATTTGCATATTCAATCAGCGAAACTCTGAGGACTTCTGCGAAACTATAGTTTCGCAGGTATTTTCGCAGACATGGTTTTCGAACGAAAGTTGGGCGAAACTGGCAGCGAAGATGCTAGTGAAACTTCCAGCGAAGGTGCCAGCGAAACTAGCAGCGAAACTGCTGGTGAAACTAGCAGCGAAAGTGTTGGCGAATCTAGCTGCGAAATTGCTGATCTTACAACGAATTTAGCAGCGAATTTAGGCAGGAATTAACCCCTTTAAGTGTCAACTCATCTGCAGGCTGCGTAGTGAGATCCTAGCCTTGTAAGCTTAGTTTAGAAGTTGGTCTCGGTAACCAGGTGAGTTGTAGATCCCCTATTTATAAGTTTTTCCATGTTTTGGGGATATTATGCATACTAAATTTACCTTTTTAAATGACCAAGATTTTAAGAGGTTTTAACAAGAAGAACGATTTTTCTATAAGTAATGTGCTATATAACCGATTTTTCCATGTTTCCCCTTGGACCCCACTAGGGGTTGCCGCCCTCGAACCCCTGCTGTCCTGCGGAGAGTCGGTTATGTTTTGTGATGACTAGTACTTGGTATGTTGTGTACTTAATAAGTTAAGTATTATATATTAAAGTGGAAGATAATATTAATGAAAAGCGAAACTTAATGAATGTTACCCCCGGGCCCGTTTGATGATGTAAAGTCTTGCAAGCACTATGATAGACTTCACTTAGGTGAGTCTGATGTATGATGATGCATCCGTATTCATGAGCGGGCTATGTGCCTTGCAGTGTGGATCAACTGTCGGAGGTTAGCTACCATGAAAAATGTGTACCGACATGGATTGGCATTTGTTGTCGATCAACATGGAGCTCTTGCTTTATGCAATCTCATTTATGATGAAAGTGAAAGATAATGAAAGAATGAAAGATAATGAACATGCTTATTATGATGCAAGTAATGTTATGTACTATGATGTATGCATGGTCATTATATGAAGGATAAAGTTTATATTTTCTTATATTATTTAAAACTAGAACTCACTCAGCGAAGCTGACTTTTATGCATAATAGTTGGCAGGTAAATGCTGATGCTGGGGATGGCACCATGGAGCTACTTGGAGAGCAATGGATGGCATTCCTGTTTATGAGATCATTATTGTATTTTCAAACAATGCATTATGTTTTTATTTTTATTTAAGACAAATGTATGAGTACAATATGATTTCCAAGTTTCTAATGAATGTCTATTTAATTTCACTGCAATGTTTTGATTATTAAAAATGATTTTATGCTATGATTAACCAACTGCGAGGTTTTCCAGGAACGGGGCCTTACACTTACTCTCCTTAGCTGCTTCAGGGACCGCCTTTTCAACCTTTTTAGCACCTTCGACAGACATGGTGCCCGCTCGAATATGATTTTCAGTAAGTTGAGCGGTGATGGTAATGGCATCTTCCAAAGTTGTGGGTCTACTTCCCACCACGACATCTTGGATTGGAGGTGGCACCCCCTTGATGAATTTCTCGATGTTTCGGGAAACAGTGTCAACCATGTGAGGCAACAGGATGCTCAACTCATGATGCCTAGTTGAGTAGGCCAAATGATCTCTAGCATCTTGCTTGAGGTTCCAGAATTCTTCCTCCAATTTTGGCAGTTCACTTCTCGGGCAGAATTTTTAGATGGCAATGTTCTTGAACGCATCCCAAGTTAGTGCCAACACAACATCAGCACCACGGTTCCTTTTCTCGCTATTCCACCATGTAAGTGCCCTTTGTTGAAGCATACTAGTGGCATAATGGACTTTGAGCGCCTCGGGACACTCACAGTTAAGGTGTTTTCCATGCTTTCGAACCACTCGAGAAGTCCAGTGGCTCCTTCCTTCCCACTAAAGCTAGTGGGTTTGCATGAGCTAAAGTGCTTGAACGTGCAGGTTTGGTTGTTTCGCCCTTGGTTCCCACTATTCTCTCCTTGCCCATTACCATTCTTACTTGAGTTGGTTATCATGGTGATATTCAGTTCAGCAACCATGATCGGTATGACAACAGCCATTTGACGGGCAATCATGGCGGCTAATTTGCGGTCGGAGCTTCCACGCTTTCCATGATGACGAGACATGCTGGATACAAAGTAAGTTAGTCACAGGAATTTGGAGGTAAAAGATAATAAATCAAACAAAGATTATTCAAGACTTGTAAAACACACATGGAATGATTCCATTTGGTAACGCATTACCATTTGGAAACGTTGACACGTCAAGGTAAGTTAACTCCAATTTCCTTAGAAACTTGTGTATATTGACCACAGTTTATCACTCATCCCAGAAATCCCCAGGTAAGCATAACTAGTCCCACGGGATTTATACGAAATGCTTACCTTAGCCCTAAGGCTTTTTGCTAGGAAATCTAGAATACAGGTGTCTATGAGTCATACAATATTTCTTTAGGTTTATGGAACTAAAATCTTGATGAGATTTTCATAGATTAGACATAAAGTCTAAAGATTTGAACCTTTCGATATAAATTGTACGATCCCACATGTCGTTGAGAATAAGTTTAAGAGATTTCATTCGTCGAGAGAATAAAGGGCTAAGAATAAAATATAGGGGAGACAAGGCAACCAAGTTTCTCAATTAAAGGAAATCCTAACTAAAGGCATCAAGTTGCACATTAAGATGCCTTCCTAAATAGGTAGCATCATGTAGCATGCAACAATATATATTTACAATATCATAAAGATTTTTTTTATGAGGTTCATGCATAAACTATAGTCTAGGTCAGCATTTCTAATAACCTAAATCCCTATAGTTATGGGCTCTGATACCAATCTGTCACACCCCAACCTTAACGGCGGAAACGTCGAGATGTGTGGATTAAGATAGTTCACAGCCACATAACGCTACCATTAAATATAAATATGATTATCATAAGTTTAAATAAACATTACAACCAAAAGTCTTAATGAAACAAAGTAGACAAAAGTTCAACATCCAAGATCAAGGTAATTTATTTATTTTCCTAGGTCCAAATCCTAGGTGTAAGCATGCTTCAAATATAATCATCAACCTTGTGCATTTCCTGAAACATGTTAAATATAAAGGGTCAACTATTAAAGTTGGTGAGTTTCCATGGGTTAAGCATACATATATATATATATATATATATATATATATATATATATATATATATATATATATATATATATATATATATATATATATATATATATATATATATATATATATATAAAAGTTTACAAGTAGCAATTCATGTCAATGGTTATGAGTAAAGAAAGTTTATAGATAACATATAGCTACAATCAAACCTTGACCAAGAATAACATTTATTGGTATAACGATTAGCTAAGTGTACTTGGTTCCCATGATAAACAAGCATACGTCATCAAGAGCCGGCAATAACCTCGGCTTTAGCACCAAATAGGCTTGTCAGGCCCATATTCTATGACGTCGCCAGGTTAGCACAAGTTAAAGATTGTCAACATATAATGTATATCATATAAAACTCACAATAATACAAATAACCATGACAAAAAGTAAAGATGAATTGCATGTGCGTTTACAAGTATCAAAATATTTACAAGTGTAAGTTGATATGTTAATATGTTTCACCCCAAAAAGGTGTGAAATAATAAAAGAGGGACATGTAAATTCATGTAACATCTCGTATTTTTCAGTTAATTGAAAGTTATCATCGTTTATTCATGTAAGGACCATTATGGTCAATTATGAAATTTATGGGTTGCTAATGCTTATTTCTTAGTTGTCTTTATTTCTTTGATTTGAAAGTTAATAATTTAATTATTAAATTGAACTTAATAATAAATAATAAAAATAATAATAATAATAATAATAATAATAATAATAATAATAATAATAATAATAATAATAATAATAATAATAATAATAATAATAATAATAATAATAATAATAATAATAGTAACAAGAATAATAATAAAATTATAATACTTGACTATTTGTTATGAAGTTTAACATAAATATTAATAAAGCAATTAATTTATAAAAGTTATTAAATTAAAATAAAGAAATACATTTAAAACTTGAATTTTAATTAAGTTTAGGGGCTTATTTTCAAATCTAGAAACTTTAATTATGAAGTTTTCACATAAAATGATAAGAACTCAAACTATAGGGGCCATTTGTGTAATTAACTTAAACCCAAACCAAAATCCCCCCTTCACCCCCGCATTTCCGGCTGGAGCTCCGGCCAAACTTCGGCTGAGCTCCTGCCACCTCAAAACCATCGGAATTCCATCGTTTCTAATCCCAAAATCGTTCCCAAAACTTGCTAGAACTCGATTCGAACCGACATTCATCAATTAATCATGTTAAATCATCGATTACAAAGCTTAACCGATCAAATAACCGATGCCTTTAAACTTGTTGGACCAAAAGAACCAATGAGCCAGATCAGAAAAACCTTTAAGTCCCACAGACATCACAACAACTAAAGTGATCTACATCTGCTGAAGACAAAGTCTGAAGATAAAGTCTGAAGACAAAGTCTGAAGATAAAGTCTGAAGACAATAGCTGAAGACAAAGTCTGAAGACATATGCTGAAGACAAAGTCTGAAGACCAAGTTCTCAGAAGTTGTCTCAAACAACTGAAGTAGTTCCTTTCAGTAGTTGTAATGTTTTACTTTTCAGTAGTTTCTTTTCAGTAGTTTTATTATTGTAAAACGTCTGAAGTTCTTACACTTCAGATGTTATAGTTTCAGTAGTTGTAATGTTGGTTTATACTTAGCTTTTGTGAAGGTTTCCTCACTTGTTGTGGACATCTTCAGTAGATTAGTTTACTTTCAGTAGTTTGTATAAATCAGTTAGATGTTACTATCAAGTGACATCAGCTGACGTCACATTCCTTTATAAAATGAATGTTGACCAAATTGTTTTGTACCTGAAGCATTTGCGTGAATGAAAATCTTCCATTAACAGAAAATTTCTCTCTCTATAATCGTCATAGTGTGATTGAATATTCATACTTGTCTTGCTTAAATTTGATCTAATTTCTGTTATATTCCGCTGCAAATTCTAATCTAATTGATCAAACTAGATCCGATCCTATCAAATGGTATCAGAGCAGGTTAATCATTGATCGATTTAACAATTGATCATTGAAACTGCTCTTTTGATATCTAAGTTTGATCGAATTAGCAAATTTGCAAGAATTGGTTATAGAGTTTGATTTTCTGTTGCTTCCGGTCAATTAATTTGAGATTCAAATTGTGTTGTTGAGTTTTGAGCTAGACTTATTAAAATCTCATTGAATTTGGTTGAATTGGTGAAAATTACTACATCAATCAATGATCCTCACAATACTGGCTCCTCAACAAAGCCTCCGATGCTTGTTAGGAGTGAGTATAACATATGGCAACGCCGAATGCTCCATCACGTGTCTGTTAACAGTTCAGGTTGTTGGAAGTCAGTGGTTCATGGACCATATAAGCCTATGGTGAGTAATCCAGAAACCAATGAGATGGTTCCGAAGAAGAAGGAACAATATTCTGATGAGGATCTAAAACTGTTTGAATTTGATGCTAAAGCCCATGGAATTCTGGCCATGACACTGCCTAATGAAATCTACTCTGGGCTTATTCATCATGAAACTGCTCATGATCTCTGGGTTGCTCTAAAAGAACAATTTGGTGGAATTGATGAGGTCTTAGCAAACAATAGAGAAATCCTTGCCCAACAATATGAGACATTCTCTCATAGAAAGGGTGAGTCACTGACTCAACAGTTTAAGCGATTTTCCTGTTTGATATCTGAGCTAAAAATGGTTCAAAACGAATATACAAACAGTCAGATGAACAACAGATTCCTCAGATCCCTGCCTGAGAGATGGGACACATACACCATTGTCCTACGCTCCAGTGCAAATCTGGACACTTTATCTCTTACCCAACTTCATGGGAAACTCTTAACATTTGAAAGAGAGATAGAACATAAAAGGAAACTGGCTTCATCTGGAAAGCTCATTGATGACTTTGTACCAGGAAACACTGCTCTGGTTGGTCATGAGTCAGAATATGCTACATCAGAAAGTTCTTATGATGAGCATATAGATTTCTCTTCAAACAGTGGAGATCATGCTTTTGTTGGTGTTGATGGTAACTCAGGGTTTAGTGTTGATAATTTGTGCTTTTTAATGGATGATTTGAAAGGAATTGCTGATGATGATCTGGAAGAGATGGATATTTTGAGCCAAATGGCATTAATCAGTATCAGATCTCAAAAGTTTTACAAAAGGATAGGTAGAAAATTCCCTGGTCTCTGTGGCAAAACCAAAGTTGGTTTTGATAAGAGCAAGTTGAGATGTCACAAGTGCCATAGACTTGGACATTTTGCTAGAGAGTGTAGATCATCTGGATCTAACTCATCTGCACCCTTTTTGACTTTTCCAAGCAATAGCTCACAAACCAAAGGGCAACATTCTACCAGTTCTGATAATCATTCACAAATCCAATCATCTCCTGTATTTTTTGTTCCTCAAGGTCCAATGCCTTACCCTTATCCATGTTTTTACATGCCTCAGTCTAGTCAGGTTCCTGTACCCATGGCTCAACAACCACATGCCCTACCTGATCCTCAACCATCTCAATCAAATCAACAATCTCAATCTCAATCACATCAAAGCTTTTTCACACCTGAGGTTGTTGACTGGAGCAGCTTACCATATGATATTTCTGGTTATTCTGAACAAGTGTTTACTGGTGCTGGTCAACATAGTGGTGATAATCCTTTTGGAAATCTTGCTCTAATGGCCCTGGAGTCTACAGATGGAAATACTTCATCATCACAGGTACCACAGGTATCTTCTGAGGCTAAGGCCAAGTTATGTTCTGAGTCATGCATAGCTGCTTTTGTTTCAATTAGGGAAGCAAATGTAGCCTTAATTAATCAAAACCTTGACCTAGAGAAAGTGATTTCCAAAAGAAAAGCTGAGTTTGAGTCTGTTTTAAAAGAAAAGGATGAGGAGATTTACAAATTAAAATGCCAAATCACTGATGAAAAAGCAAAGGTAGAGGTCATTTTGGAGAATCATAAGAATCTCAAAGAAACACTTGCAGCTACTCAAGTTAATTGTGAACGTTGGGTAACATCATGCAAGGGATTTGAAATGCTTCTCAGTAAGCAAACAACTTCAAATGTGAAGTTTGGGATTGGGTATAATCATACTATACCTCCTACAAATTTTACTCCCAAGCTAGAAGTAAAATCTGAAGGTGAATGCAATTCCCAAACCACATCATCATGTGTCTCATCCTCAAGTGATAATTCAAAATCAGAGGATGAAGTCAGTGTTATTACCTCAGCTAATCAAATTGTTGATGGTCTCACTGCTTCTAAACACATGATCAAAAAGAAACTGAGCAATTCAGGTGTTGTCCCACAAAGTACTCAAAGTACTGAAGGGCAAAACACATCACCTGAAGAGCATTTCAAACCAATTGAAATCAAGCATAATTTGACAACTGCTGAAAAGTCTATCAGGAAATCCAAAAGTACTGATAGAAAACTTCTGAAGAACAAATCTTTAGTTGTTGCAAATCCTTCAGTACTTACCAAAAGTACTGAAAAGAAGAGAGTACTGAAGAACAAATCTTCAGTAGTTTCATCACCTTCAGCAGTTGATCAACAAAAGATGAAGAGAAAGCCATATGAAATATGTGGTTTGTTTAATCATCTCACTGATGAATGTTGGTATAACAAGGGTTTAAAATTCAACAAAGAGAAAATCATTAAAAAGAAAATGAATAAAATGAAAGATGAATTTCAAACCAAGTTTGTACCACAAACATCTCAATCTGATAACCCAAAGTTTTTCCAAAAAGCTAAAAAGAAGGAAGGGGTTTATCACAAAACAGCTGAAAATATTCCTCATGGAATATCAAAAACCCAGCCTAAGTCTGTGTCTTTTAAGAGGGAGGATTTGGTGAATCACAAGAACAAATCAACAACAAGTACTGATGTGTCAACTGAGCTGAAGGCTTTGACAACCAATCAGACACAACTTGTTATGATGGTTCAACATCTGTTGGGGAGAGTTAACCAATTAGATGTTTCTGTGATTAAACCACTGAAAAGGAAAACTAAGCCAAAATCAAAGGAATCCTTTTCAGCACCATCTCCACCTTCAAAGGCTGTCAATCATGAAAAATCAGTTAGTTTAAAATCTGTTGATGAAAACAGACCCAAAACCAAAATGGTTTTGGTCTCAAAGGCTAACTAATTTTCTGTGGAAAATGCAGGGTTCTTCAGCATGCCAAAGAAGCATCTGGTATGTAGACAGTGGAGGATCTATGCATATGACAGGGAGCAACTCTCTTCTTCATGATTACTCTCAAGGGAAGAAGGGATTTGTTTCTTTTGTAAATGATGCTAAGGGTTACATCATAGGAAAAGGTTTTGTGTCAAATGGTGAAATAAGGTTTGATGATGTTAACCATGTGGAGAACCTCAAGTACAATCTGTTGAGTGTCAGTCAAATGTGTGATAAAGGGCATGTTGCACTTTTCACAAGTCAGAACTGTCGGATTCTGTCTTCCAAAGTTCTGAACAGGATTGACAAGATATTGGATGAATATACTCTCCTGAAGGCCAACAGGATTGGAAGAGTATATGCCTTAGATTTATCAAAGAAAATTGATCTTAAAGGCCATCCATGTCTGTTCTCTAAAGCCTCTCCTCAAGAATCTGAACTATGGCATAGAAGGCTTGGTCATGTGAATCTTAAAAATATAAACCAGCTTATTCATCATGGTTTAGTGAGAGGTTTGCCATTGAAGGAGTTCAAATGTGATGACAACTGTCCAGCTTGTTTAAAAGGAAAGCAACACAAAGTTTCATTCCCTCCAATAGAAGAACCAAAGTCCATTGCCTGCTTGCAATTACTGCATATGGATCTCTTTGGTCCTGTAAAAGTGATGAGTATGGCAACGGAAAAATACTGTCTGGTAATTGTGGATGATTATTCCAGAAATGTATGGACTTTCTTCTTACATTCCAAAGATGAGGCTGCCCAAATCATTATTTACTTTGTGTTGTATGTGGAAAAGCAGTATTCACTTCCAGTCAGATGTGTGAGAAGTGATAATGGCACAGAATTTAGGAATCACACTCTTGATGAATTCTATTTGTCTAAGGGAATCAAGAGGCAATATAGCATTCAAAGAACTCCTGAGCAAAATGGAGTGGTGGAGAGAAAGAACAGGACCCTCATTGAAGCCGCAAGGACAATGTTGGCTGACTCAGGTTTGCCACTAACCTTTTGGGCTGAAGCTGTCAACACAGCTTGCTATGTACAGAATAGGGTGTTAGTAAATCAGAGGTTGATGAAGACTCCTTATGAGTTATTACATCATTTGGCCCTTTTGATTTCATTCTTTAGAGCATTTGGGTGTCCCTGTTATATTCTTAACACAAAGAATCCACTTCAGAAGTTTGAATAAAAGGTGGATGCAGGGTATTTTGTTGGGTATTCATCTACTTGCAAGGCATACAGAGTTTTTAATTGCAGAACAAAGATTTTTGCATGTCAAGTTTAATGAATCTTCAAAAGACAAAATTCCTCAAAACCCTGTGGAGTTGTTTGGTTTGGACATACTGCAATATGTTCCATATCAGTCTCCATCTGTTATTGTTTCTGAGGATCCATCATCTCCATCTGGTGGTATAAATGCAAGTTGTAGTGATCATCTGCCTGTGTCTACTACACTTGATGTTCCTGTAGCTTCAGCAGTTCCATCCACAACAAATGCTGATGAAATCTCTGAATCCTCTACTTCATTTGAACTGCCATCTCATTCTAGGTTTCAAGAGTTTGAATCAACATCTGTTGCTGCTGAATCTCCTACAAACACTTGCACAGATATTATTGAGTACTAAGAACTGAAGAATCATCCCATGTCTCAGATCATTGGTGACATCAATGCTGGTGTCTCAACTAGAAGCCAATTGTCCAATTTTTGTCTCTATGCTCTCTTCATCAGTCAACAAGAGCCAAAGAACTATCATGTTGCACTAAGAGACAATGGATGGGTTGAAGCCATGCAGCTTGAGCTTCTTCAGTTTCAAAAGCAGCAAGTGTGGGAACTGGTTCCTCTACCCCAAGGTAAGTGTGCAATAGGCACTAAATGGGTGTTTAGGAATAAAACTGATGAAAAAGGCCAAATTGTCAAGAACAAGGCCAGACTGGTTGTATAGGGGTTTTCACAAGAAGAAGGTATTGATTATGATGAAACCTTTGCCCCTGTAGCCAGACTGGAGGCAATCAGATTGTTCTTAGCTTATGCTGCTTTCCATAACCTTAAAGGAATTCAAATGGATGTCAAAAGTGCATTTTTATATGGTAAAATAAAAGAAGAAGTTTATGTGTGTCAACCTCCAGGTTTTGAAGATCATAAACATCCAGATTGGGTGTATAAGCTTGATAAGGCTCTTTATGGGTTAAAACAAGCTCCCAGAGCCTGGTATGAAACACTATCTAACTTTCTTCTTCAAAATAATTTCACTAGAGGCTCCATAGATAAAACTTTGTTCATTAAGAAAGTAGGCATGCGTAAGCTCCTTGTTCAAATTTATGTAGATGATATTATTTTTGCATCCTCTGATCCACAGTTGTGTGATGCCTTTACTAAATTGATGCAACAAAAGTTTGAAATGAGTGCCATGGGAGAATTACAGTTCTTTCTGGGTTTGCAAATCAAACAAATGGTTGATGGAACTTTCATTCATCAGTCAAAATACACAAAGGATTTGTTGACCAAGTTTGATTTACAAAACTATAAGCCCTGTTCTACTCCCATGTGCAGCAACACACAACTGGATGCTGATCAGAAAGGTAAAGCAGTTGATAAAACTCTTTACAGATGTATGATTGGTTCCTTAATGTACCTTACAGCTTCTAGACCAGACATTATGTTTGCAACTTGTGTTTGTGCTAGATTTCAGGCTGCACCTAAAGAATCTCATATGATTGCAGTCAAAAGGATCTTTAGATATTTGCAAGGAACTCAATCTCTAGGACTTTGGTATTCCATTGGGCACTCTTGCAAGTTAGTTGCTTTCTCTGATAGTGAATATGCAGGGTGTAAGTTAACCAGAAAATCAACCCCTGGTGGATGCCAATTTCTAGGCAATTGTTTAGTTTCTTGGCAGAGTAAGAAACAAACTTCTGTTGCTACATCCACAGCTGAAGCAGAGTACATTGCTGCTGCAAGCTGTACATCTCAGGTACTCTGGCTTCAAAATCAATTATTGGATTATGACATTACAGAGACTAAGACTCCTTTACTGATGGATAGTGCTTCAGCTCTTGTATTGTTAAGAATCCTGTCCAGCATTCTAGGACCAAACATATTGAGATCAGACATCGTTTTATCAGTGATTGTTATGAAAAAGGTCTGATTGATCCAAAGTTTGTGCCTAGTGCTGATGAGCTTGCAGATATATTTACTAAGCCTTTGGACAGTGCAACTTTCCAAAATCTTGTGCTCAGGCTTGGTATGCTGCAACTAGAATGATTTGACAACTACTGATGCTCTTAGTTAATAAGTACTGATAAGCATTAGTATACAGCTGTCAAAAATAAGTGCTGATAAGTTATTTTATCTTCAGCAGTTTTTACAACTACTGAAGACTAAATTACTTAAAAGTACTGAAGTACTTCATTTGTTGAAAAGTACTGATGTAGTTAAAACTACTGATGTCTTTTCTAATAGATAAGTACTCATGACCAATGAAACATCTGAAAATCAGATGATCTGCTGAGTAAGTGTTAAGGTCATTGAAACAACTGAACTTTGTGAATTGACGACAACAACTGCTGTTTCATTTCAAAACAACTGAAGCCAAAACCAAGTCTTCAGTAGTTTACAACTACTGATGACTAACACCAAGTCTTCAGTTGTTTACAACATCTGAAAGTTAACACCATGTCTTCAGTTGTTTTCTAACAACTGATGACTCACACCAAAACTTTCAGTTGTTTTCTTTCAGCCGCTTCATAACCTATAAATACCTAACCCTAACTTCAACCTTTTCATAAATCTCTTTCCAAACGTTCATCTTCCATTAATGGCGACCATGCAACTCAAACCTCGACACAACTGTGTCGCTTACCTCACAAAATCAGCCTTTTGGACTAAATTTGATGCTGCCATTGATCCGATGGTTGATTCCCAATATCACACAGCCTTTCTTTTGAATCCAACCATCTATCCTGATACCCTTCGCCAATTCTGGACAAACGTCACTGTTCATACTGATGAGAATGATGACTCGATCACTCTCCAGTCGTTTGTCAACCAAAAGATGGTGGTCATCACTTCTGATATCATTCGCCAAACCCTAGACCTGAATGATGCCACCTATGTCACCAGATACCCCAAAGGCACCATTGATTTATCATTTGTTAACCATGGATATGAGGGTGACCTAAGTGCTACCACTATTATGAAGAAGCACTTCCATGATGCTGAGCGTCTCATTTTTCATATGATCAATGTCTGCCTTGCCCCCAAAACATCTTCATGGGATCAAATGTCATCCAGGTGGCAACAGGTATTGTATTCTATTCTTGAACGCCAAAGCTTAAATTTTTCTGAAATAATATTTTTGGAATTAAAAGATCTGGCAATGAAACCTGTGGCTAACAGATGGATATTATATCCAAGGTTTCTTATGGCCATAATTATTAATCAACTAAAATCTGATGGCCTTGTTGGCCTTGGATTCCCTGCTATGGTAGTTTTGCCAGAAGTATACTCCAGGCACAACTCAAACCCACAACTCAAAGAGGCTACCAAACTGCTAAAACCCAAGCAGAGGGAACCCACAGCGTCCACCTCCAGATCTAAAGTCCCCTCCAAACCAAAATCCAAGAAAACCAAAAAGGCTACTCAGGGAGTTGAGTCCCCTGATGATGCCCCTGCAACACAAACACAGGATGAAACTACTGGTAGTGATCCCCTTGTAGTTTCTAAGACTCTACCAGCTGAAACCGCTCAGGTATCCTCTCAACAGGATCCTGATGCAACCAAAATTGGGGAAACCACATTACTGGAATCTCTCTCACATGAGAAGATTGCCATTGAAGAGCACCATTCACCCCAGGTGCAATCCTTTTCACCTTTATCTCCCACTGAAACCACCCCTACAAGCCCAACTGCAGTCATTGCACAAGTGCTGACTCAACTACATTCCTCTACCCCTCCCCAGAAACCTATTACCACTGGGAAAACCTCAACAGTTGAGGGAGAGGATTATAATGTGGTTGACAACCCACAGCATAGGGATTACAAAGTTCAATCTCCCAGTAGAGGAGGAGATTAGAACATCTGGTGAGGCTACCTCTTCCCCTGTTTCAGCACATGAAAAGGATGAAGGAGGTATCATCTCTAAGACCTCACCAAAGGCAACTGCCAATGAAGGACTTAATCCTGAGGCAGGAAGTCCCCAGTTCCAAGACAAAGGGGCACATGTGAATACTGATCTACACTCAGCACATGTTCATCCTGATTTACTCAGGAGGTCAGCTGATTCAGCTAAGACTGATGATGACCTGGGCTTTTTCTTTGAAGTTCTAGCCCAAAACACCATTCTTGAGGCTGAGGTATGCAGACTACAAGAACTGCTTGCCAAAATGTCTCAAGAATCAAGTCCATCTGCCCCAATAAACCCACAGATGGCAGCTTCTTTTGAAGCTCTCCCAAACACAAAGCCACTCTCAACTAATCAGCCACCAGCCTCTGTTTCAGGCACCATTTCTCAGGGACAGAACCCCTCTGAGCAAATGGTTGCTGCCTTTAAATCCTCCTTACCTCTCATCACTCCAATCATCACTACTATTGTACATCAAACCATTAATGAGAAGCTTTCCTCAAATCTTCAAACCCTAGTTGATGATGTTGTCTCCAAGAAACTTTCTGACATTCAAACCCCTGAACCCAATGCAACCAAAAAGGGGGAATCTAAGTCAGTAAAAGAAGATAAAAGAAAGAGAGTTGAAGAGGAAGAAGCCAAAGTGAAGAAAGGAAAAGAGATAATCACTTATAAGAGAAAGAAAAGTGCTGAACAGACTGAGGATGAGAAGAAGTTAGAAGAACTGATCAAAGAAGCTGATGAGCAACACAGCAGATCTATGGATAAGATCATTGATCAGCTCTTCAGACAAGGCTTTGACACTGCCAAACTTGATTCTGAGATCAGACGGCTAGAAATTCAAGAGATTGAGAATAGATGGGCCAGTTGTAATGAGAAAGAAAGAGAAAGGTTGGAAGCTATGATCAGATTCTTGTCAAAACATTTGGGAAGACCAATCATTGAAGTAAAGTCATGGTCCAGAGACAGTATTTTGGAGATAACCACCAAAATCTGTTCTTCTGAAACCTTCAACAAAGGATTGATCATAGAAGCTCTTGATGAAGCTGGTGCTGGGAAAAGGTCTGACATGGCAAAGTTATCCAAAGCCACCCTCACAACCAAAATGATAAAGCAGCCTTTACAATCTCCCTTACCAAAACAATCCTCAAAATCAACCACACAAACCCCAAAACAATCAACCTCACAACCCTCAAAACCAACTCCTTTACCCAAGAAACCCACTCAATCAACCACCAATGATGCACCCAAGAGAAAGAGAAGGGTGTTGAGGATGGAAGAAGAAGAAGATGATGATGAGGATGATAGTCTGCCAATCTCTGCTGTGATTAAAATAAAGATGCCTGAGCCTAGGAGTCAACCAACAACAATCACTCTTGACACTCAAAGGCAAATGGTTAAAGTGAAGATTGAAGAAGAAGAACAGCAGAAACAACATGATGAGCAGCTGTTAAGGATGGTTGATAAGGAATTTCCTAAGTCTTCATCTATACAAGCTATGAAGAAACATGCTCAGAGATTGTATACTCTGAGATTTACATTTCAGTATCAGAAAGAGAGAGTGAGGATTTGGCCTGACCCCAGAGTTAATGACACAATTCATAGAAAGAATGTTCTAAGTAGATACAATGGCCAAGTGAGGAAGACTGTAGATGCTGTGATAATGCTGGCCATTGTAGTGTCACCCTGGGAAATCCTTGATGACTTCAAGTGAGCTTACAAGACTAAGATGACTCCACAAACTTTGTTAGAAAACAAAATGGTAAAGAAGGGGTTAATTTACAAGAAGCTTGAAGAAATAAGAAGAAATGAGCTCCAGTTGTTACTTGAAGGTACTCATCCTGATGAGTTTGCATACAGAGAAATAACAACTGTGGAGCTGAAGAATGGAAAGATTGTTAGATACTTATCTGAGTATTATGGGCCTGAGTTCTTCTTTGAGAGTGAAGCTGAAGAACTCACAATAGAAGAAAAAGTTGTTCTTCTTGAGGCCTATGTCAGAGAGTCTTACAGACTCATCATTGGGAAGTAGGTTTAATGATTGAGGTAACAGCTCTGTGTCCAATTCCCCAAGACAGAGTTCCCATTCATCTTTTGCCAATCAAACTTTTTGAAACCTCTTCCTGGCATGAGCTTAATTTGGTGATTTCTGAGCTGATCCAGAAAATGTGTCTGCCAATAAGTGGGACTTCAATAAGCTTAAAAGGTTTTGGCTACATTGGTTCAGGGGGAGTTTGTTGGACCAAAAGAACCAATGAGCCAGATCAGAAAAACCTTTAAGTCCCACAGACATCACAACAACTGAAGTGATCTACATCTGCTGAAGACAAAGTCTGAAGATAAAGTCTGAAGACAAAGTCTGAAGATAAAGTCTGAAGACAATAGCTGAAGACAAAGTCTGAAGACATATGCTGAAGACAAAGTCTGAACACCAAGTTCTCAGAAGTTGTCTCAAACAGCTGAAGTAGCTCCTTTCAGTAGTTGTAATGTTTTACTTTTCAGTAGTTTCTTTTCAGTAGTTTTATTATTGTAAAACGTCTGAAGTTTTTACACTTCAGATGTTATAGTTTCAGTAGTTGTAATGTTGGTTTATACTTAGCTTTTGTGAAGGTGTCCTCAGTTGTTGTGGACATCTTCAGTAGATTAGTTTACTTTCAGTAGTTTGTATAAATCAGTTAGATGTCACTATCAAGTGACATCAGCTGACGTCACATTCCTTTATAAAAGGAATGTTGACCTAATTGTTTTGTACCTGAAGCATTTGCGTGAATGAAAATCTTCCATTAACAGAAAATTTCTCTCTCTATAATCGTCATAGTGTGATTGAATATTCATACTTGTCTTGCTTAAACTAGATCTGATCCTATCAAAACTCCATAGCCGTTCGGGCATTTAAACCTAATAATAATCTAATTAATCAAACCTAAACAATCATATAACTAATCCTAAACGTTTGCAACTCTCAATTCCTCCCGAAACAAACACCAACATCGAATTAGATCATCATCTTCGTCGTAGACCTGCACTCGACTTGAACTTTATCAATTCGACAAATTGAACTGAAATTGATAAGGGGTTTCTAGTCTAATTCGTCATTCGAAGCTACACACAAGTTTAATTTGATTATCTTTGGAGATTACTCATCAATCGAACGTCTTTGGCTGCGACTTGTTCTTCAGTTGATCTTAACACTGCCTCGAATCAAACCGGGTAATTGAACACATCTAATCACTCGTCTTTACATGGGGAACAAAAGCCCCATGATTTCAGACACTTACAAAATCAAATTGAACTGCAATTTGGATCAAAGTGTTCTATGGTTTAATCGAATTTAGGGGTTTTTCTTTCTGTTACGTTTTAAGTATTTGAAACCAGGTGATACCAAGGCCACGACCCTAGTTCACTGGTTAAGACATTGCAACTTCACCATGAGGTCTCCGGTTCGAACCTGGGCACCCTCATGTATTTTTTTGAAAGCTATTGTGCCTAAATTCATTTTCAGGGATAGTGTAGCAACCTGACGGATCGACAACGTTGGCTAATATGGTTTTCGTTTGATTCTATTGGCAACCAGAGCTAAGATTGACTGAAGATAGTAAGAGGTGTAATCTACTATTCGCAAGCAACGTCCAAGGGGGAATTTGTTGGAGCATATATTGTCATATATAGTGTGTCTGTCGCTTGTCGAATAGTCTAGGCTTAATGTAATACACCTGATATATTGTAAACACATGAAACTAGGTCATTTGTAGGAGCATATGCGAATGAGACTCAGTCGTACGACTGAGCCTTGCTAATGGGCCAGTTGTGCGACTGAGAGATGCAATTGGCCATTCGTAAGACTGAACCATAAGTATGGTCCAGTCGCACGATTGAACCATACGCATGGTCCAGTCGTACGATTGAACCATACGCATGGTCCAATCGCACGAATGGGCCCAGTCGCATCTAATATGGACCGAGGCCTATATATACCAGTTTCAATGTGTAGAGAGATTAAGGATTTGAGAGGGAGTCTGCCTGGAGCCTTGGGCTGCCGGATGAGAGGGGAGATTATGCTCGATCTCCCCTTGCCAAGAGTCATGAATATTATATTGTAACGGTCTTGTAATCATTAGGTTTTTTCAATGAAACCATTTTATTATAGATCGTGTTTATTGATTGTCTCTTGGTTTTTGCTGTTGTTTATCCTTCCGTCAAGAACATGCTCGGATCTCTACCGATCCAGCCGACTTCACAATTGGTATCAGAACCGGTTACTGCTGGAATGATCTAACAATCATTCTAGCAACCCGAGCTCTTGATTTCTGGATCTATTTAAGATTCTTGACGTTAAACCCACTTCGTGTTCTTCGTGTTTTGCTCAGATCTCGTTACGTGTGTTGTTTCTATGTTAAAATCGAACTCGAAACCACGTTCCTATGACCCTTGCGAATCTTATGATGTCTATTTTGTTTCGGTTCATGTAAAATTCATCAAATTAGGGTTTTTGGCAGCTTTGCGGCTGCAGATCTGAAAATCTGCGTGCAGACCCATTCATGCGACTGGACCATGCTAATGGACCATTCGTGCGACTAGACCATGCTAATGGACCATTCGTGCGACTGGACCATGCTAATGGACCATTCGTGCGACTGGTCCATGCTAATGGACCATTCGTGCGACTGGACCATGCTAATGGACCATTCGTACGACTGGACCATGCTAATGGACCATTCGTACGACTGGAATGCGACTGGATTAGTCTTATGACCAGTCATGCTACTGGACCAGTCTTATGACCAGTCATGCTACTGGACCAGTCTTATGACAAGTCATGCTACTGGACCAGTCTTATGACCAATCATGCTACTGGACCAGTCTTATGACCAGTCTCACGAATATATCATTCATATCATCCATTCATATGAATGTGATATTTGTCATCCACGTCATACGGATGAACGGTGTTCCAGACCAAAAAAAAATCAGAACTACCTTTTGCACAGATTTGAGGATGAGCAAAGCACATTCACCCTGAGATTCTTTTGTCAAATAAGTTCGATGGATACCCCATTATTCGTTGGACTTCAAGAATAGGTGAATGTAGAGAACACAAAAGAGAGAAGAGAAGATGTCAGCAGTCGGTGCTGATTTTGTGGGGTAGTCAGGAGCATCTGACTATTTATAGGCCAATCAAGTTACATCTGTCCGCACAGAGAGGATTCTCATTCTTAGGGGGAATCCATGTATAGAGAGATTGAAGACGCGATCAGAAAGTGATGATATGAGCCGGTTTCCGATGAAGAATCTGAGTGCACGCTGATTTGGTTGAGATTGTCAGCTGTGGATTGGAACCTTCTACCTTTTGCCCAATACACCGTATGAAGACGCCAAGAGAGCACAACGTTTATATATTGGGATATGCTGAATGTGAGGGGGAATTTCTGCAGGTGTTAATGTTAATCAGGTTAGCCTGTGTGAAGATTGAAGCAATGGAAAACTCTTCATGTCATTATCTGGAAAAATCAGTCATATGGGGAATCTTGATGCTATGATGGTGTTCTGCAAAGTAAACGAAAGCTATTGTGCCTAAATTCATTTTCAGGGATAGTGTAGCAACCTGACGGATCGACAACGTTGGCTAAAATGGTTTTTGTTTGATTCTATTGGCAACCAGAGCTAAGATTGACTGAAGATTGTAAGAGGTGTAATCTACTATTCGCAAGCAACGTCCTAGGGGGAATTTGTTGGAGCATATATTGTCATATATAGTGTGTCCGTCGCTTGTCGAATAGTCTAGGCTTAATGTAATACACCTGATATATTGTAAACACATGAAACTGGGTCATTCGTAGGAGCATATGCGAATGAGACTCAGTCGTGCGATTGAGCCTTGCTAATGGGCCAGTTGTGCGACTGAGAGATGCGACTGGCCATTCGTAAGACTGAACCATAAGTATTGTCCCGTCGCACGATTGAACCATACGCATGGTCCAGTCGTACGATTGAACCATACGCATGGTCCAATCGCGCGAATGGACCCAGTCGCATCTAATATGGGCCGAGGCCTATATATACCAGTTTCAATGTGTAGAGAGATTAAGGATTTGAGAGGGAGTCTGCCTGGAGCCTTGGGCTGCCGGATGAGAGGGGAGATCATGCTCGATCTCCCCTTGCCAAGAGTCATGAATATTATGTTGTAACGGTCTTGTAATCATTAGGTTTTGTCAATGAAACCATTTTATTATAGTTTGTGTTTATTGATTGTCTCTTGGTTTTTGCTGTTGTTTATCCTTCCGTCAAGAACATGCTCGGATGTCTACCGATCCAGCCGACTTCACATTTGGTATCAGAGCCGGTTAATGCTGGAATGATCTAACAATCATTCTAGCAACCCGAGCTCTTGATTTCTGGATCTATTTCAGATATTTGACGTTAAACCCACTTCGTGTTCTTCGTGTTTTGCTTAGAACTTGTTACGTGTGTTGTTTCTATGTTAAAATCAAACTCGAAACCACGTTCCTATGACCCTTGTGAATCTGATGATGTCTATTTTGTTTCGGTTCATGTAAAATTCATCAAATTAGGGTTTTTGGTAGCTTTGGCGGCTGCAGATCTGAAAATCTGCGTGCAGACTCATTCGTGCGACTGGACCATGCTAATGGACCATTCGTGCGATTGGACCATGCTAATGGACCATTCGTGCGACTGGACCATGCTAATGGACCATTCGTGCGACTGGACCATGCTAATGGACCATTCGTACGACTGGACCATGCTAATGGACCATTCGTACGACTGGAATGCGACTGGATTAGTCTTATGACCAGTCATGCTACTGGACCAGTCTTATGACCAGTCATGCTACTGGACCAGTCTTATGACAAGTCATGCTACTGGACCAGTCTTATGACCAATCATGCTACTGGACCAGTCTTATGACCAGTCTCATGAATATATCATTCGTATCATCCATTCACATGAATGTGATATTTGTCATCCACGTCATACAGATGAACGGTGTTCCAGACCAAAAAAAAATCGAAACTACCTTTTGCACAGATTTGAGGATGAGCAAAGCACATTCACCCTGAGATTCTTTTGTCAAATAAGTTCGATGGATACCCCATTATTCGTTGGACTTCAAGAATAGGTGAATGTATAGAACACAAAAGAGAGAAGTGAAGATGTCAGCAGTCGGTGCTGATTTTGTGGGGTAGTCAGGAGCATCTGACTATTTATGGGCCAATCAAGTTACATCTATCCGCACAGAGAGGATTCTCATTCTTAGAGGGAATCCATGTATAGAGAGATTGAAGACGCAATCAGAAAGTGACGATATGAGCCGGTTTCCGATGAAGAATCTGAGTGCACACTGATTTGGTTGAGATTGTCAGCTGTGGATTGGAACCTTCTACCTTTTGCCCAATACACCGTATGAAGACGCCAAGAGAGCACAACTTTTATATACTGGGATATGCTGAATGTGAGGGGGAATTTCTGCAGGTGTTAATGTTAATCAGGTTAGCCTGTGTGAAGATTGAAGCAATGGAAAACTGTTCATGTCATTATCTGGAAAAATCAGTCATATGGGGAATCTTGATGCTATGATGGTGTTCTGCAAAGTAAACGAAAGCTATTGTGCCTAAATTCATTTTCAGGGATAGTGTAGCAACCTGACGGATCGACAACGTTGGCTAATATGGTTTTCGTTTGATTCTATTGGCAACCAGAGCTAAGATTGACTGAAGATTGTAAGAGGTGTAATCTACTATTCGCAAGCAACGTCCAAGGGGGAATTTGTTGGAGCATATATCGTCATATATAGTGTGTCCGTCGCTTGTCGAATAGTCTAGGCTTAATGTAATACACCTGATATATTGTAAACACATGAAACTAGGTCATTCGTAGGAGCATATGCGAATGAGACTCAGTCGTGCGACTGAGCCTTGCTAATGGGCCAGTTGTGCGACTGAGAGATGCGATTGGCCATTTGTAAGACTGAACCATAAGTATGGTCTAGTCGCACGATTGAACCATACGCATGGTCCAGTCGTACGATTGAACCATACGCATGGTCCAATCGCACGAATGGGCCCAGTCGCATCTAATATGGTCCGAGGCCTATTAGTTTCAATGTGTAGAGAGATTAAGGATTTGAGAGGGAGTCTGCCTGGAGCCTTGGGCTGTCGGATGAGAGGGGAGATCATGCTCGATCTGCCCTTGCCAAGAGTCGTGAATATTATGTTGTAACGGTCTTGTAATCATTAGGTTTTATCAATGAAACCGTTTTATTATAGATCGTGTTTATTGATTGTCTCTTGGTTTTTGTTGTTGTTTATCCTTCCGTCAGAACATGCTCGGATGTCTACCGATCCAGCCGACTTCACAATCATCCTTTAAATTATTTCTATTTCAAATGTTTATCTAAAATTTTATATCTAAACTTTATTAGATAATGTATATGATTTAATTTCATGTTTCTCTATATTAAAACACATAAATGGTATATTCCTTTATTACAATATTTAACGTACTTACAAAATCCCCAAATTCCACTTAAAACACTAGTCCTTGTAAATTCGTTAAACTTATTATTAGTCGTTGAATCTTGTAAATATATATATTTTGGTACCTTGTGAAGGATTATGTTGGAACGTTTCTTATTATTCTTATTAACCATCAATTATATACTTATTGATCATGTGAGTTTTCTTCCCCCATTTTATTATTATTTCACACCTTTTTGGGGTAAAACATGTTAACTTATTAAACTTACACTTGTAGACGTTTTATACTTGTAACACACTTGCAATTCATATTTATATTTTTGTCATGGTTATTTGTGTTATTGTGAGCTATGAGATACACTATATGTTGATAACTATTAACTATTGGTAGCCTGGCGATGTCATAGATCTATGGGCCTGACCAGCCTATTTGGTGCTAAAGCCGATGTATTACCGGCTCCTGATGACGTATGACTTGTTCATCATGGGAACCAAGTACACTTAGCCAATCTTTATAAACTTGTAACCTTAATCTTGGTCGAGGTTTGATTATAGCTATATGTGTTCTATAAACTTGCATAACTCATAACCTTTGACATGAATTGCTACTTGTAACCTTTTGATATATGTATGTATGTTAAACCCTTGGAAACTCACCAACTTTCATAGTTGACCTTTATTTTTAACATGTTTTAGGAAATTCTCAAGCTTGAAGTTATCTTTTGAAGTTTGAAAATTTAGGATTTGGACCTAGAACAAAGAATAAAATGCTTTGGATTATTTTGTCTTATGTTTTGTTTATTTCATGTTTGAGACTTATGTTTGTAATTTACATTTGAAACTTATGATAATAATATTTGAATTAAATGATAACGTTATGTGACTATGAACAATCTTAACCCTTATATCTCGACGATTCCGCCGTCAAGGTTGGGGTGTGACAGATTGGTAGCAGAGCCCATAACAATAGGGATTTAGGTTATTAGAAATGGTGATCTAGACTATAGTTTATGCATGAACCTTATAGAATAATATTTATATCCTTGTAAATATATATTGTTTACATGCTACATGATGTTATGCCTTCTTATGTGCAATTTGATGCCTTAGGATAGGATTGCCTTATAATTGGTTAAACTTTGTTGCTTGTCTCCCCTAAACTTATTCTTGACTCTTTAATTCTCCTCGATGAATGAAACTTAATGAAAGTTACTATGAAGCCCCTACTACTTACTTTATTTGATTCAAAAGGCGAACGCCCCCTAGTGGTGCTACCCGAAGACTTAAATGAATAGCCATCGCTGTTAAGAACAACCGAGATCCAATGAAAATTTTCGCGTAGCTTCTGGTCTTTGACATCAAAAAATAAGGTTTAAACTTATTCTCGACGACACGTGGGTTCGTACGCCTTATATCTATAGTTTAAATCTTTAGACTTTATGTCTAATCCATACAAATCTCATCAAGGTTTTGATTCCATGAACCTAAGAAATATCGTGTGACACATAGACACCTGTATTCTGGATTTCCTGGAAAAAAGCCTTCGGGCGAAGGTAAGCATTTCGCATAAATCCTACAGGACTAGTTATGCTTACCTGGGGATTTCTGAGATGAGTGATAAACTATGGTCAACATACATAAGTTTCTAAGGCAAATGGGTCAATTTACCTTGACGTGTCAATGTTTCCAAATGGTAATGCGTTACCAAATGGAATCATTCCATGTGCCTTACAACTCTTGATTTATCCTTGTTTAAATTACGGTCCTTTTATATCCACATTCCCATGACTAACTCATTTTGTATCCAGCATGTCTCGTCACCATTGCTCGACAAATGGCTGTCGTTATCCCAACCATGGTTGCTGAACTCAATAGCACCATGATGACCAACGCTAGCAACAACAACAATGGCAATGGTCAAGAGGAAAATTGTGTGAATCAAGGGCGCAACAATCAAACCTGCACTTTCAAACACTTTAGTTCATACAAGCCCAGTAGTTATAGTGGCAAGGAAGGAGCCACTGGTCTTCTCGAGTGGTTCGAAAATATGGAGAATACGTTCATCAACTTTGAGTGTCCCGAGGCACTCAAGGTTCGTTATGTCACTAGTATGCTCCAACAAAGGGCACTTACTTGGTGGAATAGCGAGAAAAGGAATCGTGGTGCTGAAGCTGTGTTAGCACTAACTTGGGATGAGTTCAAGAACATAGCTATCACGAAGTTCTGCCCGAGAAGTGAACTACAAAAGCTAGAGGAGGAATTCTGGAATCTTAAGCAAGACGGTGGTGATCATTTGGCCTACTCAACTTGGCATCACGAGTTGAGCATTTTGTTGCCCCATATGGTCGACACTGTCCCTCGCAACATTGAGAAGTTCATCAAGGGTGTACCACCCCAAATTCAAGATGCTGTGGTGGGTAGTCGACCCACAACTTTGGAGGAAGCCATCAGTGTCACCGCTTAACTCACCGAGAATCATATACGAGCGGGCACCATGTCTGTGAAGGGTGCTAAGAAGGTGGAGAAGACGGTTACTGAAGTTGTTAAGGAGACCAAAGCTGAACCATCTTATAACAACAACAACCACAACAACAAGAAGCGTAAGTTCACACTGGCTCGTAACTATGTTGTGGCTGCACCCAAACCACCTCAAAGACAACTTGTACCTGTGGCTGCACCTGTGGCACAAGTGCCTGTGACGAGGGCTTATGCTAGTCCTCAACCTATGTGCAATATTTGTAGGTACCATCATCCGGGGAACGCCCCGTGCCGCATCTATACGTTGTGCGGTAAATATGGACACTTGGTGGCGACTTGTCATCGTGCTCCAAACAATGTCGCGATGGTTGCAAATCGTGTTTGCTACAATTGTGAGGAAGTTGGTCACTACCGCCCACAATGCCTCGTCTTACGGGTAATGTTCCACAAGCCCGAGGACGTGCTTTCAATATCAACGCAAATAAAGCACAAGCAAACAACGATGTGGTGAACGGTATGCTAAACCCAACCTCAACTTTTATGATCTAATTCTTTTGATGCTTTACATGTATCGTTAAATACCTTTAAAACTGAACAGGTATGTTCCTTATTAATAATACTTATGCCTACATTCTATTTGATTCTGGAGCCGATAAGAGTTTTATCTCGTTAGAGTTTGAATCCGTTCTTGCTAAGCCATATACGAAACTAGAAAGACCCCTCACTGTTGAAGTCGCCGATGGAGAACCGATCACCGTTGATATTGTTATTCGTAACTGTATTTTGAGCTTAGACGCGCATGATTTCTTTATCGACCTCATCCCTATGAAACTTGGAAGCTTTGACGTTATCATTGGCATGGATTGGCTAGCCAAACACCATTCCGAGATCATTTGTTTCGAGAAGTGTATTCGTATTCCGTTACCTTATGGTGATACATTGAAGGTATTCGGTGAATCCTCCAAAGGGCTCAAACTCATGTCGTGCACTCAAGCCCGAAAATGCTTAAGCGAGAACTAAATGGCTTTCTTGGCTTACGTGGTCAACACGAAAGTCAAAGGGAATGATCTTAAGGATGTCCCGATTGTACGATATTTTCCTGAAGTATTTCTCGATGACCTTAGTGGTTTACCTCTCGTGCGTGAAGTCGAGTTTAAAATCGATTTGATTCCGGGAGCAAACCCCATGGGAAAGTCACCATATCGACTTGCACCATCGGAAATGCAAGAACTCTCTAGTAAACTTCAAGAACTATCCGAGAAGGGATTTATTCGTCCTAGATCTTCGCCTTGGGGCGCACCTGTTCTATTCGTGAAGAAGAAAGATGGGTCGTTTCGTATGTGCATTGACTATCGTGAACATAACAAGCTTACCATCAAGAACCGTTACCCTCTCCCTCGTATCGATGATCTGTTTGACCAACTTCAAGGAGCTGCCATTTTCTCGAAGATTGATTTACGTTCTGGTTATCATCAATTACGAGTCCACGACGACGATATCCCAAAGACTGCATTCTGTACTCGTTATGGGCATTATGAGTTCATGGTTATGCCTTTTGGTCTAACAAATGCTCCTGTTATCTTCATGGATCTCATGAACCGAGTATGCAAGCCTTATCTAGACAAGTTTGTGATCGTCTTCATTGATGATATACTTATCTATTCCAAGTCCAATGCCGATCATGAATATCATCTGCGACAAGTTCTTGAGTTGTTGAAGAAATAACAATTGTACGTGAAATTTTCGAACTGCGAATTTTGGCTTGAGGAAGCTCAATTTCTAGGACACGTGGTGAATAGCCAAGGAATTCACGTTGACCCTGCAAAGGTGGAAGCTGTGAAGAATTGGTGTGTTCCTACAACTCCAACCGAAGTTCGTTCTTTCCTTGGTCTTGTTGGTTATTACCGGCGATTCATTACCAACTTTTTAAGAATCGCGAAGCAGCTTACTTCTTTGACTCAAAAGAATAAGCCATTCGAGTGGGGGTCCGAGCAAGAGGAAGCCTTTGAAACGTTAAGGCACAAGTTGTGCAATGACCCTATCTTGACCCTACCCGATGGTAATGACGATTTCACCGTGTATTGTGATGCATCTAAACAAGGCCTTGGTTGTGTTCTCATGCAACGAGGAAAGGTCATAGCTTATGCATCAAGACAATTGAAGGTCCACAAGGTGAATTACACGACACACGATCTCGAACTTGGCGCTGTTGTTTTTGATAGGATCAAATGTACCAATCTGTGATGATTTATGAACACAATTCAATGAAATACAAACAAAGTAATCAAATCAAGTAAGATATCAACAAAATTCATAGTTTCATTAATATCAAGCAAAGACAATTACAAAGTATATAAGCAGGTTCGAATACAACTCATTTTCTAATACCTGTAAGTCTAAGCTATTTATAATGAAACAAAAAGTAAAGGAACTAACTAATTACAAAACTAGTCCCTATACTATTACAAAGTATTAAAAAGACATCTAAAGACAACATGTTAATCTTTCTTAGAGCACTAACAATACTCCCCCTAAGATTGACATGGTCTTCAGTCTTCAAAATCTTCAATCTTTGTCTTCCTTTTCTTTTCTTCCATCTTCAGCTTTATCTTCAGCTTTTATCTTCATTACTCAAAAAAATCTTCTGGTTCTTCCTTTATCTTGAACATAGGCTTCTGTTTGTACATCTCTAGTTCTTTCAAAGCATTTGAAATAGCAGACTTGAATTTGCTTGCAAGAATGGCTTGTTCTTGTTTAGCTTTATTCGTCTTAATCTCCATCTTGTTCATTCTCTCCAACGTATCTTTTGAAAGACACGAGATATCAATGTTAGCATATAACTCAATAGGATTTTGACTTTCCTTTGAGTATACTTCTAGTACTCCTTTCCTTGAAATTCTCATAAATTCAATGTCTTTTATATCTTTCTTGACAATGTTAGCATAAGCAAGAGCTTTTCTCAAAGATATTCTTTCCATAGCTGCATTCATCATATTGATGATAGAAATGAAATACTTCTTGTCTTGCTCTGCTATCTCAGGAGTTACTTTCTCAAACTTTTGTACAGACAAAAATGAGATATAGCTAGGATGTAATAGCTTTAGTTCAAAAACTCCAAATAAAGTAATCATGTCCTCATCCCATCGTTCTAGATTTCGGACCAACTTAAGCTCAAACGTCTCAGTGTTGTAAAACCATCTGAGTATTAGCTTTGAGTTTTGATTACCATCTATCACTTTCAGACCAGGAGTTGTGACCTTCTCAAAATAATTGTCACAAAATTCAATCATGGAATGTTCCTCCTCAGACTGTAATCCTTTGAGCTTTTTATTATTCTTCAAAGTAACAAAGTACTCTTTATCCTCGATCACATCTTGTTTTAAGAAAATTACTTGATCGATCCAGTCCTCTTCTTAATAATTCTACCATCGTCTTGCCACGTTTCGAATCAGAAGGATTGATCAGAGGTAATCTATTCAGCTCTTTTAGATCTGGCACTGGAAGTTTTATGATGCTAGAGTAAAAGTGATATACATCACACACAACATTTACCCTCTTTATCAAAAATGCATCGAATACTTCATCATACTTCCATGCGATAATCTTTACTTGGTTGGTAAAATCCGGAGCAATAATAGCATTCAACAGTTCAGCAACTAATTGTCCTCTTTGTAATACGTTTCTTACCAAGTCTCCAGTTGATCTTGAATTATCAAAAATATGCCTTTGTTCAGTAGAGGCTTTGTATGCTTGTCTTGTTGGATCAGCAAACATTTCAATCAACTCTTTTCTGTGATCATGTGCATCAGTCTTTCTTGCCATTTGTTTGATCTCCTGTGGCTTTAACATTCTTGTCCTTTTTGTAATTTCAAGATACTGAGGATTATCTGTATCAAGTACAATCATCTTCTTCGATTGTTTCTCTGTTTCTTGAAAACTTCTTACAAGGTTCCTCAATGATACAGATTGTAATCTCTTTAGTTTCCTCCACGGTTAATTCCTAGCTTGCAACCATGATCTTAAAGCTGGAATACTCATATCATCTGGATCAGGATGGTGCAGCTCAGAGCTAGATAGTTCTTCTACATTAATAACCTCTTTTGCTCTAATCCATTCACCATGCTCAATAACAATCTCATTTGGATCAACTGGTGCAACTGATTCTGCAGAAATACATTTCTCATATTCATCATTAATCTGAGAAACTGTCAGTCCATCCAAATATACTCGATTGTATTTCATCTTCACAAGATAATTATATCTGTCTTCAAAGTCTTGTGGAACTTCGTCTTCTTCTTGAATTTGTTCTTGTGAAGAGAAATGTGATACAAATTGAGCTTCATCAATATCTTCATCATCCAGAACTTCATCATACCAATCATCATTGTACACTTTCTCAATATCTTCTAATGCCTCAATCTATTCTTGAATATTTTGTTCTTCAACAGTTTCTTCAGTTCTTTGCACTTTGGAAGATGATTCAGTTAGATTTGTATCTTCTACTTCATCAATTTTTCTTTTGCCTTTTAGCTGCTCAAGATTTTCTTCAACATTTATCTCAGCACTTATCACTTGCTCTGGTGAGATACGTTTTTGAGCATCTTTTTCCTTCAACAATTCATCCTTTAGTTTTTCATTTTCTTCTGTTAGTTTCTTGAACTTCTCTTCAAAAATATCATAGTCCTTGATCATTACTTCAAAGTTCTTAATGACATCTTCTTTTTCTTTGGCAAACCTCACAATCTTTTCATCTTTCAAGGCATTTTCTTCAGTCAACTTTAAGTTTTCATCCTTAAGCTTTTGAATTTCTTTTTCAAGAGATATGTTCATCTCTTTCATCCTTTCATTCTCCACTTTCAACTCTTCAATTTCTTTCTCTTTACTCAGATTTTCTTCTTTCAATCTCTCCATCTCATCAATATCCACTGTCTCATTTGTTTGTACTGACACATTGTGTGTCGTACTAACAAGAATTTCTTCTACTCCTTCATTCACATCAGCTTCAAATACTGGGTCATATAACATATCATTCATAAAATCAAAATCAAAGGTTTGATTTTGTGAATCTATTTCATGTACAGCATCATCATGAATATCATCAACATTTTCTTCAGCCATGTTTTGAGGTTCATTTCCAGTATCATCCTCATTTCTTTCATCAGTTTCTTCTTGATGTGCTTTAGTTGCACCATCATTTCCATCATCATCATCATCATCATTGTCATCACTTTCTTCATCTGATGAACTTTCAGGAGCTTCATCCTCACTTTCTTCAGCATCATCATTATTATCATCATCTTCATTGTTATCATCATTTTCTTCTTCTGATGAGCTTTCAGTAGCTTCATCCTCACTTTCTTCATCATCTTCAACATCCTCAATGAGATCATTTGGATCTATTGGTTCTTCTTCAGATAGGTGAAAATGTTGCTGATTGATATCTACTTCATTCATAGATACATTCCTGATATAATCAAATACTGGAATGTTTTGAGCACCAGTGATCATTGCCAGTCTTTTATAAACAGCTTATGACATATGCTCTAACTGCAGCTTATCTCCTGTAACTCCTTCAGCATACAGATCTGGATTTGCTTCATTAATAAGCAATTGGAGAAATCTTGGATACATCAAGTATTTATTTCTCATTCCTCTTTCAAGATTAAAAATGAAGCCATTCATTATCCACTTAGCCATATTGAATCTTCTATTTGTGGCTAGTGCAATAATAGGAGATGTAATGTCTACTGGGAATGAATCCCAACCAGCACTTCGTTTAGACATGCAATGTTGAAATATGTAGCACAACAGCTTCCAATGTTTATACACTCGAGCTCTGAAAAACTGCTTCTTGGGGAAATGATCAGGATGACCTATTTGTGGAAATACATCTCTACATTCATTGAAGGTATATTCTGATAAGTCTTCTGGGTCATTTTCACCAAGCCTTAGAGCTGTTCTGATTGCTTGTTCAGAAACTTCAAGCATTCTTTCTGTTGTAATAGAAGCTCTTAGAACTTTGTTCCCTTCTTCATCTCTTTCAACTTGTGCAGTTTTCCAAAATCTTTTAATCAGTCTTCAATTGATCATTGGTCGTGCACACATTGCATAGACATATTTTGTTCTGAGCAGAAATCTAATAATCTCTTCATATCCAATGGCTTCTCTGTTTTCATCATTTAAGTATGCAGCCACATTATGTTTTGGCTCAAACTTCAATTCTGCCATCTGCAAAACATAGAAAATAATATGAGAACATTAAAATTTTGATTAATTAGATTCATTTTTACTTATGACTTAGCAATTTTGACTTATAACTTTTTCATTCAATTTTGACTTATGATTTTGACTTATGATTTTGACTTTTGAATTATGATTTTAATTTGTGAAACATTAAAAATTTATTCATTTTGAATTTATTATCACACATTTAAATTCTGAATTACTTACTTTTTGTTAAAAAAATATTTTTTTTTATTTATTTTTTTTATTTTTATTTTTATTCAAAATTAATCTGTATGTTCATCTTCTTCTTCTTCCATCGATGAACATCCTGATCTAACCATTATCAAATCATATGCACATTCAGTTGATGAACTTTATATCAAACTACTCGCAATCAGATACTTATCAACAATCCAGAGTCAATTTTAGATATGATTCTCATTTGATTATTTAAAATTTGAAGGATATGGTGTTCGAACGCACAAATAGCATTCAAACGCCTATACCTATAATCTGATTAAACCAAAAATTTACTGATTTGAATCACAAACTTACGTTTATAGATCCAAATACTATCTACAATCAACAGGATTTGAAGAAATCACAGATGAAATGAGAGTTTGATGATGAGTGATAGTCGACAGTTCAGGGGCTTGTTTGTGGAAAATTTTGAGTGTGAATGAGAAAATAAGTGTAAGTGTTCAATTTATATTAAGTGAATTTTAGACGCATGAGCCCTGTTTGGGCGTATGCAACCCTAAAATTCACTAACTTTTTAGACGCATGAGCACTGTTTGTGCGTTTTGACTCAGACGCATGAGAACTGTTCAGACGCATAAGCACTGTTTAGGCGCTTTTGCACTGTTCAGTCGCATGGAATTTCTGAAACGTCTAACACTTGTAATTTTGAAACTTTTCAACTATGTAGACGCATGAGACACTTCAAACATCTAACACTTGGTCAAAGTCAGACTCATTCACTGTTTAGGCGCATGGGATTATGACAAACGCCCAACACTAAATTAAAATCATGGACTTATTACAACTATTTAGGCGCATGGGAATATGAAAAACGCCCAACACTTGTATAATTCCATGGACTTATTACAATTGTTTAGACGCATGGGAATGTGACAAACGTCCAAACACTTGTATAATTCTTGAAAATTTCATCATGCTCCTATTTAGTCGTATGTGCACTATTTAGACGCATGAGTTGACTTTGAGTTGATTTTCATGAGTTTAACACTTGTGATTTCCAAATTCTTCACCTGCATACTGTTTAAACATATTAGTAATATTTTATACTAATATTTAAACATTTTAATCATAATTTTGAATTTTTCAAAATTTTTTACCTTTTAGTCCCTCCATTTTGAACTTTTTGCATTTTGCACTCTTAATTCACAAAATTTTATTTTCTTTTTATTTTTAAAATTTATTTTGTCCCTTCATTTTAGTCTCAACATAAAATCAATTATTATCTAATTTTCAACTTTTGACAAAAGTATTTTCACTTGCAAATTTGTGTAGGTTCATATTATACTTTTCAAAAATCAAAAATTACATTTTCAAATTACACAAATACTTTGAACATATAGCATCATCCTTTCAATTCAATATTTTAATTTTGATTTTGATAATTTTCTGAGAACAACTCTTTCATTTATTACTCCCCCTAAACTTTTAAGTTTGACAAAACTTATAAGCTTCCTAGGTAAGATAATAAGATCACACATCACATTGTGACATTGCCTTCACAAACACAAAACATGCATAAAAGCAAAATGAAAGTAGAATCAAAATCTAATATAGAAATAAAAGAATTAATGTCTGCAGTGAGATCATATTAATGAAGATCAGCACATTAAAATAAAAGAAATGTGAATAGTCATAGACAATGAATAAATCCTGATCAAGTGTGTTCCACGTCAGTGATATCACAGCAAAAGAGACACAAGATCTAAGGACAGACAATGAGTGTTTTTGACAAATTATCAACTCACTTACTTTTTCAATTCTTGGATTGATTAAGGTAGATTTAGATATGACATGATGTAAATCATACAGAGACTGAGAGAGAGCTCAACCATCATCATAACATGCAAGAAAGAACACATACTCAACTTATTACCTGAAACATATGTATCACCAGAGTTCATATTACTTAAATTAATAGAGAATGATCATGGATAACCATTTGATCAACTCTGACTATTCATTTGAATAGTTTGTGCACATTGGCATCTTTTGCATCAAAGAGAGAATCCAGGTCTGTAATCACTTACAACAGAGGATATATCAGCACTTCAGGTCTATGATGACTCATAACAGAGAAGTGATATGATGCTTTGTAACAGATCTCATGATTAAACACAGTATCAACAGGTGTGAGTGGTGTAACTTAACAAGCATTCAATCTGATAAGCCAAAACAACTCAAAAGTACTTAGATGAATACACACAAGCATTAAGATTTAGTGTGATCACAAGAATTTACTTTTTCAGTATGATAGTCAGATATTGTCTACACATCATATCTGATCATGTCAGACTTTATTAATGAGTGAAGTATGCAACTGATCTCACTAATGTACTATCATTTCTCACATATTGCATAACATATTCCTTTCTAAATAATGTAAACTGAAAATTAGAAAAAGACTCAATTTTTGTAGTTTTGATTTATATTTTTATCTTTGATTTTTCTAAGGAAACAAGAATCACACACACACACAAAAATATAAAACAAGCAATTAACAATGAGAGGATCACTTATTATGATCTTTTGATTTAGAGAGTTCACATATGATTTATAAGACCAACTGATTCTACTAAATACTCAAACCAACCTGGTAGAAAGGCTTTAGTAAATAGATCTGCCAACTGTTTTTCTGTTGCAATTTGAATCAATATGATTAATCCTTTTTCAGAGTTATCTCTGAGAAAATGATATCGAATTTTGATATGTTTTGTTTTTGAATGTTGAACAGGATTAGCTGTTATGAACATAGCAGCAGTGTTATCAATGTAAATTGGTGTTTTAAGAAAATTGAACCCATAATCCAGTAGTTGATTTTGCAACCAGAGGATTTGAAAACATCATGCTGATGCAGCAATGTACTCCGCTTCTACAGTTAAAACAGAGACATTTGTTTGTTTCTTACATTGCCACGAGACTAATCTGGGACCAAGAAATTGACAACCACCCGAAGTAGATTTTCTATCTTGACAACATCCACCATAATCACTATCTGTATATCCATGTAGTACAAAGTTACCCTCGTAAGGATACCAAAGCCCTAAGGCTGGTTTACCTTTGAGATACCTGAATATCCTTTTGACAGCAATTAAGTGAGATTCTTTCGGGTCTGATTGATACATGGCACAAACACAAACAGCATACATAATGTCTGGTCTAGATGCAGTAAGGTACATCAAAGAACCAATCATTGATCTGTATAACGTTTGGTCAATAGATTTTCCTTTTGGATCAGGTTCAATCTTGGTGTTAACATCTGCTGGAGTTTGTATGGATTGACAGTCTTGCAACTTAAATTTCTTCAAGAGCTTGTCAACAAACTTCTCTTGATTGACGAAAATTCCATTGTCAGTTTGCTTGACTTGAAGTCCAAGAAAGAAATTAATCTCTCCCATAGAACTCATTTGGAACCGAGATTTCATGATTTCTTCAAATTCATTGAACAATTTTGGACTGGTAGAACCAAATATGATGTCATCAACGTACACTTGTACACATAAGAGATCATCATTATCCTTCTTTATGAATAAAGTTGGATCAATTTTCCCTCTTGTGTATCCATGTTGGATTAAGTGTTGTGATAACGTCTCGTACCAAATTCTAGGGGCTTGATGAAGTCTGTATAAAGCTTTACTCAGCTTATATACTCGATGTGGAAATTCTGCATCCTCAAAGCCTAGAGGTTGCTTTACAAACACATCATCAGTAATAGGACCATATAAAAATGCACCCTTTACATCCATTTGATACACCTTAAATTTCATGAATGAAGCATAAGCCAGGAAAACTCGAATGGATTCAAGTCTTGCAACTGGTGCAAACACTTCATCATAATCTATTCCTTCTTCTTGTGTGTATCCTTGTGCAACAAGTCTCGCTTTGTTCCTTATTACAACACCACGATCATCAGTCTTATTTCTAAATAACCATTTCGTGCCTATTGCATTTTCTCCTTCAGGTAGATCCACCAAATTCCACACTTCTTGTTTGCGAAATTGAAGTAATTCTTCTTGCATGGCTTCTATCCAACCATTGTCCTTTAATGCTTCGGTAACGTTTTTAGGAACAATTTGAGAAAGAAAACAAGAGTATAAGCACATGTTTGCTTGTTCTGATTTACTCCTTGTTGTTCTCTCATTCAATGGACCAATAATCTGAGAAATTGGATGATTCTTGTGAATACGAGATGTTGGAATCTCATCACATTGAACATTAACATCCAGATTTGTTTAGTTCAAGTTGGAAAGCTCATGTAACAAAGTAGAAGAATGTGGATTGAAGTTTGGAACTTGAGTCGGTGAGTTAATAAAGTAATCAAAGTTATCAGTATCAACTATATCACCAGAGATGGATGATGTTCCAGACTCAGGTATCACAAACTCATTACCATCATTAGGAATATGTTGTGATCCTTCCTAATAAAATGAAACTGAATAATCTGAAACTGTATTATCTTGATGATTATCATCGAATTGTATTGTTGAGTCCTTGACAAATGATAAAAATGGGTAGTCTGAGCTAGAATCATCTGGGTCATCAGAATCTGAATCCTCACTGAAAGATACAAGATCTCCTCTAGAGTTCTTCTTACCTGTAGAATCAAGACAATCTGATTGATTAAACAAGTTAGATTGAAGAGAGTTTGATAATGAATCTAAATCAAATAACCATGCAGGACCATTTGAAACTGATGGAAAAGAATTTTCCAGAAATTTAACGTTTAATGTTTCAAGAATTATATTTGTCCTAGAGTTGTATACTCGATAGTCTTTTATAACAGATGAGTATCCAATGAAAAATCCATTATCAGATTTTGATTCAAATTTTCCTAATTGATCACTTGAATTAAGAATCATAACAGGACAACCAAATGATTTTAAAAAGTTTATGTTTGGTTTCCTACCAAACATTAACTCATATGGAGTTCTCGTTTTATCTTTCACAATTAAAATTTTGTTCTGAACGAAACACGCAGTTGATATAGCTTCATCCCAAAAATTGATAGGAATTTTTGCATCAGCTAACATAGAACGAGCTGCTTCAATCAGTGTTCTATTCTTCCTTTCAGTAACTCCATTTTGTTGAGGAGTTCTGGGAGCACTGAACTGATGAGCTATCCCTTTCTGTGCACAAAACATTTCAATGTTAGCATTTTTGAATTCCGTTCCATTATCACTTCTTATTATTTTCACTTTATTTTCTAATTGATTTTCAACTTTAATGATAAATTCTTTTAGTAAATCAGCCGTTTCAGATTTGGCATATAGAAAGAAAACCCATGAAAATCTTGTATAGTCATCAATGATAACTAAACAATATGATTTTTGTCCAATACTCTTTACATTTGTTGGTCCAAAAAGGTCCATATGTAACATTTGAAGAGGTTTGGATGTTGAGTTTATGAGCTTGGACTTATAAGACGCTCTGTGTTGCTTTCCCTTCAAACATGCTGAGCAGTGATCAGTTGTTGCAAACTTCTTAGATGGAAGTCCAATGACATGATTTCCTGCTACGAGCTTGTTTATATTCTTGAAATTTGAATGTCCGAGACGTCTATGCCAAAGCTGGCTTTCATCATTTGATGCCTTAGCAATTAAGCATGTTGTTTCAGTTGAAGGATCAACTTGAGACATATCCAGCTTGAATACATCTCTATCTCTTTCAGCTAAAACAATCACCCAATCTTTGCTTATCTTGAAACCTAGCTTCAAAACATAACAGAATGAATCATCAAATAGAACAGAGTATGATTTAACACATATTTGAGATACGCTTAAAAGATTAAAGTTCAACTGTGAACAAAAGTTGACTTTATCAAAGCTTATTATCTCATTTGATACTGTTCCTTCTCCGGTTATTTTTCCTCCAGCATCACCACCAAAGGCGACATGAGTTCTATCTTTTAACTTAAAATCTTGTAACAAGGCAGGATTGCCTGTCATATGCCGGCTACACCCACTATCCACATACCATGTATTGAGTGGTCTTTTTGAGCGTACCTGCAACAAGAAAATTAAGTTGAGATATCTACCCAAGCCGAGATGGTCTTGGGTTTTCTAAATTTATCAACAATTGTAAATTGTTTGTAATGAAGATTATTCAAATCAGGTTTATTCTTGATGAATTTACCAATTTTATTTTGGAAATTGTTTTGAAAATTGTTTGATTTATTTTTTAGAACATTCATATCATATGATTGATCAAATTTTGAAATGTATTGATGACTAACATTTTTATTAGTCATCCTTACAGATCTTGGTATGAACTGTTCTTGCATATTTTGTTTAGATCTCACAAAATTGTTCTTTAAAAAATCTCAAACCTAAAGAAGGTTGATTAGTGAATTTTTGAAATCCATTAGTTTGATTTCTCAGATATTGTGGATTAACAAAGCCTTTGCTCATGTTTGAATTTGCAAATCCTCTAGTAAGAGATCTATTTCTAAATAACAATTTGCAGTATTGTGAGTCTTTTCATCACAATAAGTACAATATTTGTTAAAATAACAATCTGCTGTGGAATGGTTTCTCATGTCAGATATGTGACAGTACTTGTTGAAATAGCAATCAGCAGTATTGTGATTTTTCATGTCACAAATTTCACAGTACTTTTATGGAGTTAAAAACAACTTTTTGTTAACTTTTGACATTGACACAATGTTTGATTTTGGTGTCAAATAGTAAAATTTTTTGTCTTTCACTTTTCACAGTTTGATTTTGTGCCAAATTATTTTGCATTTGTTTAACATGAACTTCCTTCTTGAATGCATTAGGAACAAATCTTTTTGCTACAGCGGAAGTCTTGGAATCTAAACTTGATTTCAGATCAGAGTGAGATTTGTTCATAATATTGCTTTGTTGTTTTGAAGAGAATTCATATTTAACAAACCAGCTGACAAAACTTTATCGGTTTAAGTTTTGTTGTTTGATTTGTTGTTTTGATCAAATTTTCTGAACTTTTGTTTTGTTCAGATGTTGTTTTTGATGATTTCTTTCTTCTTCTTTGATTCTTTGATTTAGAAGAACTTGGTTTACTTTCAGATTGAACATCATCAGAAGAAGATTCCTTTTCAGATTGAACTTGTTAAGATTAATAGTGTTTGAATCTTCTGATGTTCCTACCTGTTGTTTATCTTTGCTTTGAACTTTCACTTCTTTAATACAACATGAATTTGATCAGAAGTGCTTTGTTTTGGTTGTTTTGGTTCATAAGATTTTATCTTGATTGGATGACCATTTTTAATCTTTTCTTGATCATTTTCAACAAACACTTGTATATTTTCTTTTTCTTTTTCTGAATTCTTGTTTTTGATTTGGAAAGCTTTAAGTTTAGCTTTATTCTCAGGAGAATGATCATGTGTATTGAAGTTCTCTGGTAGAGTGTTTGTAATAGATTCAGGCATAGGTTCATGAGTGAAACCTAACCCTGCTTTTTGTTTATCTTTTCTTTCACTTACCAGTTTTTCTACTATCATTTTTGAACTTTTTACTTTAGCCAGATCCATTTGAGTAGCAGCATGTGCTATTTTCTCCTGTTCAAGATTCTTGGTCATCTCTTCTAATTGTTTAGAAACAATTTTAAATCTTTTATAGTTTTGTTCCATGAAGTTTGAAGAGGATTCTTTTGATCTGCTGTTTTTATGATCAGATTTTAGTTTGCTATGCATAGATTCTTCTTGTTTTAGCTTCTCACAGATTTTGAATGAGTAGTTTCTATAGTATTCAACATGTTCATAGCATGATTTAGTGCAGAGTTTTTCTCTCACTTCAGATGGGATTTCAGGAATTTTTGGAGATATGGTTTCAGATTTTGAAGATGAAGTGTCAACCTTAGGTGATCAGACTGTGCCATTAGAGCTACTTCATCTGTATCCTCCTTAGGATCAGACTTGTCACTCCAATCATAGTCATCTTCTTCTTCATTCTCACTTTCCATTTTGGATCATTGATTTTTGACCAATCTTCTCCTTGAATTTCTGCAATAAGAGATAAACTTGATGTTAAATCATTTGTAAACTGATCTGCATATGCACTCCAATCATAACCATCTTTAATGCTGACTACTAAAGCTTTTTTGATTTCATCAGATGATTTTGTTTCATCTTTAAGCTCAGGCATAGGAAGACTTTGATAAGGCTTTTGAAAAGTCTTCTGAGCTGGTTGAAACCTTTGATTGCTAGAACTTGATTGAGCATTTCCTCCATTATTCCTTGGAGCTTTGCATTCTCTGGAGAAGTGTCCATAACTGTTAGAGTTAAAACATCTAGATTTGACTTGTCAAATCCAACAGTCTTGTTAGCACTTGGCTTGTATTTCTTGTTGACATAAGAATATTTTTGTGTCATGTAAGCTATCATCACCATCTGCCAGTTTAAGTCCATCTCTTCAACATCTTCAGGATCCATCTCAAACAAATCTTGCAAAACAAAAAATCTAATTGAGTTAAATGCTACCTTGATAGCTTGAAAACTAGCCATAAATGCAGTGAATGCAGTTTTAGACTCTTCATCCTCTAATAGGATGTTTATCACATCTTTAACTTTGCTAGATTTAGCATAGTTAGATGAAGAAGTCTCTGTTTGAAAATTAGATGTTTGGGACTGAGATTTAGGAGGAGATTGAGAATGAGACTGAGTTGTATAAGCAGGAGCACTGGTAAATGATGAGTCAGTGAAAAATCCTGCTCCAACAAACAGATCTCCCTCTTCTTCTGTACTTTTCTCACTTTTTGCCATAAATGCATTCTCAATAGTGGTTGCAGGAGAAGCAACAAACTGATACTGAGACATTGATGCTGCTCTATCATTGTTCCTTGAGCTTTCATCAATCTCTACTGACTCTATCTTGGCAATAAGAAGATCTAGATCCATAGGGAACTTCTCAATATGCTTTAGTAGGGTTACTGTTTGTTTCCATGATGAGGGTAAAGCATTGAGTAGTCTAAGATTTAGATCTCCAAGATCAGGCTTAATACCAGCTGTTGACATCTCAGTTGTAAGTTGAACAAATCTGTTCATCATCTGATTTATGGTTTCTCCAGAAAAATGTTTGAAACAATTCTAATTGTCTTTTGAACTTTTGTTTCTTGAGATTTTGAATCTCCTTGCCTCCTTCACAAATGATCTTTAAGGCTTTATATAGAGTATATCCAGTTTGATATGCATCAAGCCTTGCAAGAACTTCCAAAGGTAGTCCTTTACACATCAAGGAATATGCTTTGATATCATTCTTTACTCTTTTCAGATCATCTCCTTGAAGACCATCTTCAGGATAGGGTTCTGGAGAATCTTTAGTATACAAAAACCCTCTGTCAGGCCCATCAGTGATTATAGGAATGTATGGTCCTTTTCTATAGATTTCCAAAGATCAATGTCAATGGAATTAAAATGTTGTTTTAGCCTAAGAGACCAATTTTTGAAATCTGCTCTATTTTTAAGTTTTGGAACTCTACTTTCAGAATCTTCTGATTTCACCATTCTTATATTTTTGTTGTTTTTCTTAGATTTTGAATTATGAAAATAAATGCAAAAGTTTTTGAAAAATTTTCTTTAAAAAAAAAATTCTAAGTGTCAAAGGTGATACGCCTGAACAGTGATTATACTCCCAAATAGTTGATGCGCCTAAGTTGAGAGACGTCTAAGGGAATGCCTTAAAAAATTTCCAAAACGCCCAAGTTGATGCGTCCAAACTTATAAAACGCCTGAACTGTTGAGATGCGCCTAAACAGTTGTCATGCGCCTCAACAGTTGTCAAACGCCTAAATAGTTCTAATCCGTCTCAACAAATATGATGCGTCTGGCCTTTTTCTCTTCAACAATAGTCAAAACGTCTGAACTAAAAACGTCCACACTTTGTTAATGCGTCTAAACAGTTATCAAACGCCTAACACTTAGACAAATTTTTCACCTCATGCGCCACATTCATCATGTTCATATGAATGTAACTAACTCAATTCTTCTGAAATCTTCAAATGTTGATGAATTCGATTGAAATTCTCCAATTAAGCATGTTTTATACCGATAATCATTCTTCTAACATCAATTTCTTTCAATATCAACAACAAATCAAGTAATTTTGAGACTTTCAGTCCGAAAAATGTAAACCTTTTTTCGAACACAAATTCAACAAATTGACTTGAATTTGATGTATTTAACTGCTAATTGTGATTCAAATCATGTTTCTGATGATGAAACACAACTGAAATTCACAAATTTTCAATTGAATTGTATATCAATCACAGATTCAGTGATATTTTTGAGTTTTTAAAGTTTGACAAACTTCAAAAATCAATCACTAACAGCTTACCAACAGCTCTGATACCATTTGATAGGATCAAATGTACCAATCTGTGATGATTTATGAACACAATTCAATGAAATACAAACAAAGTAATCAAATCAAGCAAGATATCAACAAAATTCAGAGTTCATTAATATCAAGCAAAGTCAATTACAAAGTATGTAAGCAGGTTCGAATACAACTCATTTTCTAATACCTGTAAGTCTAAGCTATTTATAATGAAACAAAAAGTAAAGGAACTAACTAATGACAAAACTAGTCCCTATACTATTACAAAGTATTAAAAAGACATATAAGGACAACATGTTAATCTTTCTTAGAGCACTAACAGTTTTTGCTTTGAAGATTTGGACACACTATCTGTATGATACACAATGCATAGTCTATACCAATCACAAAAGCCTTCAACACGTTTTTAATCAAAAAGATCTCAATATGAGACAACGTTGTTGGGTGGAGTTGATTAGTGATTACGACTGTGACATTCGTTACCATCTTGGTAAGGCGAATGTTGTAGCCGATGCACTAAGCCGAAAGATTCATAACAAGACGGTCTCATTCCAAGAACTTCGCGATCGACGTCAATGGTTTGACACCTTGGGAGAGTTTGATACCGAGATCCGTCTAGATGTCAACGACACTACCATGCTGCTACAAAATTTAAGGATCAAAAGTGACATCGAGACTAGTATTTTAGAGGCTCAACAAGCGGTTCAACAAGAAGGAAGAATGGGAGAGGAATTAGAGCATAACCTTCTAGCTCAATTGGAAACGAAACCCAATGGGTTGATGTATTTCGCGAATCGAATTTGGGTTCCAAATCGTGATAATCTTCGTACATTTATCATAAAAGAAGCTCATCAAACTCACTATTCTATTCATCCTGGCTCTGATAAGATGTACATGGACTTGCGTGGTCAATATTGGTGGCCTGGAATGAAGAAAGGCATAACGACTTATGTAGCTAAGTACCTCACGTGTACGAAGGTTAAAGCCGAACATCAACGTCCAAGTGGATTACTTGAACAACCCGTGATTCCTATGTGGAAATAGGAACACATATCCATGGACTTCATAAACTAAACTACCCCAAACCTCTCGTGGTCATGATAGCATATGTGTGACCATTGACCGATTGACCAAGTCGGCACATTTTATACCCATACGTGACACTTACAAAACATCAAGGTTGGCTCGTATATACGTTGATGAAATTGTTCGTCGTCATGGGGTACCTTTGCACATCATATCCGAACGAGATGCTCGCTTCACTTCGTACTTTTGGTCGTCTATGCAAGAACTCCTGGGTACTCAACTGGATCTAAGCACGGCTTACCATCCTCAAACGGACGGTCAAACCGAGCAAACCATCCAAACCTTGGAGGATTTGCTACGTCTTTGTGTCCTTGATTTTGGTGATGATTGGGATACGCATTTACCGCTCGTGGAATTTTCGTATAACAATAGTTACCACTCGAATATCAAGATGGCACCTTTCGAAGCGCTTTATGGTCGTAAATGTCGTTCACCGATCTGCTAGACCGACATTGGTGAAAACTTCATCACTGGTCCTGAACTTATACAAGACACGACTGACAAAGTCTCCATAATTCTCAAGAACCTTGAAGTAGCAAGAAGTCGACAAAAGAGCTATGCCGATAAGTGACGTAAGCCATTGGAATTCCAAGTTGGGGATATGGTTCTTCTTAAGGTCTTAACGTGGAAGGGCGTTGTTCACTTTAGAAAGAAGGGAAAACTAGCTCCAAGATTTGTGGGACCTTTCAAGGTTCTGAAAAGAATCGGGAAAGTGGCTTACAAACTGGAATTACCTCTGACCTTAGTGGAGTTCATCCTGTTTTCCATGTCTCAAATTTGAGAAAGTGTTTGGCCAACGAAAGTCTGCATGTTCCGTTGGACGACATCCACATCGAAAAGTCATTACACTTTGTTGAGAAACCCGTTGAAATCATGGATCGCATTGTGAAGAAGACTAGAACCACAACTACCCCAATCGTCAAGGTTCGCTAGGAGAATAAACGTGAAGCTGAGTTTACTTGGGAACGTGAGGAGCATATGAAGAAAAAGTACCCATTTTTGGTTCGTATAGTTTCATTTTTAATTTCGGGACGAAATTTTTATAAGTTGGGGAGACTGTAACATCTCGTATTTTTCAGTTAATTGAAAGTTATCATCCTTTATTCATGTAAGGACCATTATGGTCAATTATGAAATTTATGGGTTACTTATGATTATTTCTTAGTTGTCTTTAATTTTTTGACTTGAAAGTTAATAATTTAATTATTAAATTGAATTTAATAATAAATAATAAAAATAATAAATAATAATAATAATAATAATAGTATTAATAATAATAATAATAATAATAATAATAAGAATATAATAATAATAATAATAATATAATAGATCAATAATAATAAAATAATAAGAATACGAAAATAATAAAGAATAAGAATAATAATAATAAAATGATAATAATAATGATATAATAATGATAATAATAATGATAATACTAATAATAATGATAAAATAATGATAAGAATCCTAAGAATAATAAGATATAATATAATAATAATAATATAATATAATAATAATAAGAAGAATGAGATGATGTAAGAATGAGAAGAAGAAGGAGAGGAGGAAAGAAGGAGAAGGAGGAGAAGAAGGAGAAGAAGGAGAAGAAGGATGAAGAAGAAGAAGAAGAAGAGAAGAAGAAGAAGAAGAAGAAGAGAAGAAGAAGATAAAAGAGAAGAAGAACAAGAAGAACAAGAAGAACAAGAAAACAGAAGAAAAGAAGAAGAAGAGAAGAAGAAAAGAAGAAGAAGAAGAGAAGAAGAAGAAGAAGAAGAAGAAGAAGAAGGAAGAAGAAGAAGAAGAGAAGAAGAAGAAAGGAGAAGAAGGAGAAGAAGAATAAGAAGAAGAAGAAGAAGAAGAAGAAGAAGAAGAAGAAGAAGAAGAAGAAGAAGAAGAAAAAAGAAGAAGAAGAAGAAGAGAAGAAGAAGAACAAAAGAACAAGAAGAACAAGAAAGAACAAGAAGAAAACCTAACAAGAAGAACAAGAAGAACAAGAAGAACAAGAAGAACAAGAAGAACAATAAGAAGAACAAGAAGAACCAATAAGAAGAAGAAAATAATAATAATAAGAAGAAGAAGAAGAGAATAATAATAAGAATAAGAAGAAGAATAATAATAAGAGAATAAGAATAATAATAATATAATAATAATACTATAATAAGAATAAGAACAAGAATAACAATAATAACAATAATAATAATCATAAAAAATAATAATAATAATAATAATAATAATAATAATAATAATAATAATAATAATAATAATAATAATAATAATAATAATAATAATAATAATAATAATAAAAATAATGGTAACAAGAATAATAATAAATTATAATACTTGACTATTGTTATGAAGTTTAACATAAATGTTAATAATGAAATTTTTATAAAAGTTATTAAATTTAAAATAAAGAATAACTTTCAAAATTTGAATTTTAATTAAGTTTAGGGGCTTATTTGCAAATCTAGAAACTTTAATTATGAAGTTTCTACATAAAATGATAAGAACTCAAACTACGGGGCCATTGTGTAAATAACTGAAACCCAACCAAAATCCCCCTTCACCCCCGCATTTCCTGCAGGAGCTCCGGACAAACTCCGGCCAAGCTTAGGCCACCTCAAACAATCTGAATTCCATCGTTTCTAATCCCAAAACCGTTCCCAAACTTGCTAGAACTCGATTCGAACCGACATTCATCAATTAATCTTGTTAAATCAATCGGTTACAAAGCTCAACTGATCAAATAACCGATGCCTTTCAACTCCATAGCCGTTCGGGCATTTAAGCCTAATAATAATCTAATTATCGAACCTAAACAATCATCTAACTAATCCTAATCGTTTGCAACTCTCAATTCCTCCTGAAACAAAACACCAACATCGAATTCGATCATCATCTTCGTCGCAAACCTGCACTCGACTTGAACTTTATCAATTCGACAAATTGAACTGGAATTTATAAGGGATTTCTAGTTTAATTCTCATTCGAAGCTACCCACAAGTTTAATTGATTATCTTTGGAGATTACTCATCAATCGAACGTCTTTGGTCGCGACATACTCTTCAATTGTTCTTAACACCACCTCGAATCTAACCGGGTAATTGAACACATCTAATGCAGGACCGTTTAAGGGCTTTAACACAATTACAACACAACAACACAATGAGGAGATTAACTAAGCTCTAATCAAACAGTGAACTGGGTAACCAAAGGTGATACAAAGAACACAAGTAAAGCAAGAGATAGAACAAGAGAGTATGGGTTTCAAGGAGGCAGTATATTGCTTTCTCAAGTTCTTTTACAAGTGTTACAAAGCATTAAGAAAAGATACAAGAACTTGAAATACTTATACTACAACCTACAGCCGGCTATACTTTGAAAGCCAGCTGGATACAATTGACTAGACACTAACAAAATCAATTGTAGGATCAAAAGGCATATCTGCCTTTTGACCTTGTGACTATGACATGCCATAGCTCACATCCTTATATAATACAAAAAGGATAAAGTACATAAAGTGGAAAGTTGAAGACTCAAGACCTCAATGTACAGTTACGAAAAGCAAGACCCTTTTCACCAACTCATGTAAGTTGGTGACTTTACAGAGATGCAGCAGCAGAAAAGGTGCTTTATGGAACAGTACATCAGATAAAGCATGTATACTAAAAGTATTCGGAAGAAATCTGTCTTCATAGGTTGAAGCTTCGGAAGACTTTGTCTCTGAAGCTTCGGAAGACTTCATGTTTGGCTTGGAAGATATTGGTCTTGGCTTTGGAAGATTTTACACTTAGAGTATTTTCTAATGCTTTGTGTAAAACTTCCGAAGCATTCTTCACTTCAGTACTTAGTGCATGTTGCTGAGACACTTAGGCTGTTTTGGGTTGCATCAGACTTCAGGAATCCTTACAAACTCCCCCTAGGCTGATGCTACCAAAACACTTGGAAGATCTTCAAATGTTGGTAGTCTTCAGTACAATCAGGACCATTCTTTCTTCATGAGATGGTCAGGATCATCAAGACTTTCATAGTATCTTCTCATCTCAAAGAGATCATGCAGAGGTAAGTTGATTATGTCTTGCCATGAGTAGACATTCTCAACACCTTGATCTCTGATAACAGTCCATCTCTCTGGATTAGTAGAGTAAGTCCAGGACAAGATGGGTGTCTCACTAGTTAGAGGAGCCACTTGAATAGGAGTTGATTGGGCTGCCTCATCATGCACTTCCTCAGGTTGATCTGATTCAGCCTGAGGTACAGAGGTAGATGACTTTGGCTTCTTCTTCTTAGTCTTTGGTTTAGAAGCCATCTCTTCTTCCTCTTGGATGTCTTTAACTGAGAAGACTGGTCTGCAGCACCATGTTGATCATCAGTGTCTTTCTCAGTTGGGTGTTCCTCCCTCACAGGTTCAGAAGGAGAGGGAGTTTGACCCTGCCTAGGATCAAAAGATGAAGCTTGCTGAGGCTCAGCTGGAGGTGCTGGTTGAGGTGTCTCTGGTTGTTCAAACTTGACCTCCACTTCAGGTGGGACTTGACTTGGAAGAGAGTGCAAGTCAATGAGTTCTCCACTTTTAATCTTCTGCTTGATCACCCTAATATGCTCATCCATGGTGGATAGAGACATGGGGCAAGTCTCCTTTCGGAGAATCCATACAGCTTCAAGAAGCTCACCATTCTTTGTCTGTCAGCAGACTTCTTTGCATTCTTTTGAATGATGGCCCTTGACTTTGCAGCTTCTTCCCTTAGTTTCCTTTTAGTTGTCTTTCTTTCCTTGACTAACTCAAGCTCAAGTTGCTTTAGATACTCGAACTCAATGAAGTCATAGGACAAAGGGAGAAGTGCATCTGCCTGATAGAAGCCTGTGGCACTCAGGTAGTTGATCATCTTGATCCTATCTTCTTCTTTATCTACCTGAGGTTCTTGCGGAGCCACATCTTCATGTGCAGGACTTTCTTGAACTGGTGAGAGAGTAGGAGCATGCTTGTAAAGTCTTTTCTGTCTCTTCTCCTCTTTGAGTTGGATAAGTATCATTGCATCCTCTTTCTCCTTCAACTCTCTTGACACTTCCTGTCAGCCAGTTCATTTAACTCTTCTAAGGGGAGGGAGATGATCTCATCAATGTCATAGTTCCTGGTCTGTAAGTAGGTAATCCTGACTGCCCTTAACTCATCATCCTGAGTATTTGGTCTGGGAGGCCCTGATTGCAGCTTGCATGAAGCTAGATGACCCAGTGGAACTTTCTCCCCTTAGTCTCCTTTTCCTCTCTCTCTCTTCCTCCTCAATTTCCTCCAGAGTCATTATCCTTTTCCCTTTGTCACCAACAGACCTTTGTGACTCAGGGTGGATTGAGGCTTGGCCTTCATTGCTTGGAGTAGAGCTTCCATGCTCTGGCCAGAGAGAGGCTGAGAAACACCTTCACCAGCAGGTGTCTCAGATGGAGTTTGGACCTCAGCAGCAGTTGTTGATGATGAGACAGGGGTCTCAGGTTCTGTCACTGGGCCTTCAGTAAGGTTTCCCCTATGAAACTAATCTTAGGGTCCACCTCAACATCCAGTTGACCGATGACATTACCTGATTCCCTAAGTCTCCTTCTTAGAGTAAACTCTGCAAGGATCCTGTCTTAGATTCTTTGAGCCAGCCTGTCAGCTTGTCTTGAATTGCTTGGATTGACAAGTGGCAAGTTGACTAAATCCAGTCTTTCATAAAAGCTCAGGCTTTGGAATTGAAAAACTTCTTGTTGGCCTTGAACTCTTTGAAGTATGAGGGCTCTCCTGTCATCATCATACCTCCACCTTATGATGTGATTGCCAGTTCCTAGTGGTGGAGATGAGACAGCCCTTGGTATGCCTTCCTCAAAGAGACTCCTGATGAGAGAGTCTATAGAGTCCACATTAATGTGAACTTGAGGAAGTTGCTGAGAATGCACAACAGCAAGTGAGGATGGTGAGTCCTCTATGTCCATTCTCTCTGAAGAACTCCCAGGTTCTGTGGTTGTAACAACTTTCCCCCTTTTTGGTAGCATCACCCACTTGCATAGTTGAGCTGGAGGATAAGTCAATCACTTCCACAGGTTCTTGTGTTCCTGGTTGAGCTCTCCTTAAAGGTCTCCCAGCTAGTTTTTCCTGCAGATATGAAATCTGGAGTTGCTGATCATTGACCCTGTTTTGCAGGGTAGTCACCTGAGATTCCAAGTGACTAACCTTAGAGACTAAATAGGTGCATGTTTTTGACAGTTTTTGCACCTTTAGTCAAATTCCCCTAATCTTCATCAGAAGATTCATTCGGGGATGAGATGATTGGACCAAAGTCCTCTCTCTCACCACCAGCTTGAGTTCTTGGCTGCTGGTTTTCCTCTGCTCACTGGCAACCTCAGTTGAGATGCCAATGGGCTGAGTTGCCATGGTTGAGGTCTTAATGATGTAATCACTTTCAAAAGTGAGAGCCTCTTCCATATGGACATCCTGAACAGGTTTAGAAGTGTCCACCTCAGTAATAGGTGACTGATGGGGGATAGACTGAGGAGAGTCAGAGGTACTCATCTCTCTTTGAGTAGGGGAGGAGAAGAGAGACTCATGGTACTCACTGAATCCTAAGTCTTCATCAGTGTAAAAGGATAGGTTGGGAATTGGTTGGTTAAGATCCAAAGGCTGGGGATGGTAGCTGTCCCCTGAAGGTTGTCCACTTGAGTGTTGAGACTCAGAGTGAAGGCTTAAGGTTGTTGGGCTATTGAGCTCATCAGGTGAGCTTGAGGAACCTCAGCCCTGATAGGTGAAGTAATGGGAGTGGTTTGCTCCTCAGGAGAAGTGGGAGCTCTAGTGTCCACTTCCCTGTAAGGTTGAGTATTTGGGGGCCTGCACAGACTCAATAGCCTGAGCAGGGGTTCGTTTGGATTTTCTTTGGTAGGTGAGGGTAATATCTGGTCTTTTTAATGGTAATGACAAAAGAGGTGTGGGTTCAACACTAGCTTGTGTTGCTAGGTTGTCACCTTGAGCAATGAGCTCTAAATTTTTGGGACTAGGGCTGTTTCTACCCCAGAGAAGCCTACAGTTGGCTTCTTATTATTTTAAAGATGCCGGGCTTCATCTGTCCCAATTTAAGAATATTACCTGTTTCCCTCAACTGTGAGCCCAGTTCACAGTTGAGAATGTGTTGAACATATCTAGGAAACATGTAATACTCTAAGGAGTCTAAGTTTGCAAGTAAATTAGTATAGACAAATTGTGAATACCTGAACTTGACTCCCTGAACCATTCCATGAACTATAAAGGAGAGATCCTCAGGAATCTGGTCCCATCCACCATGCTTGTTTGACAAGCTGTGGATAACCACATGGAGCAGGAATTTCCATTGGGATGAGACCTTCCCTTTCCTAAAGGTCTTTACAGAGAAATCTCCCTCATAGCCCATCTACTCAAAAGAATGATTAACAGCTTCTTTTGGGAAGGACACCTCACCTTCTTCATCATCCAGCTGAAGATGTTGGTTAATGATGTCCGGAGTGATGAAGATTGTCCTCCCTTGCACTGTGGCAGACAGTGCCTTCTCCCCATCCATAATGACCTCTTGGCAGGTCTTCCAGAATTCAAGCAAGTGATCCTCATATAGAGTAGGATCAATGGTTAGGGAGGTGAAATAATTTGACAGAGTCAAGAATTGGCAAATCTCTGAGAAACTTGCATCTTTCTCAGAGCTTAACAGAGCAACTTGATTATGTTGCCTGTGTAGTTGCATGGAGAAATCAGGGTTGTTTCTGCGGTTAAGGTTGGCCATTTCAGAAGCTTAAGGGTGAAGAAAGGTAGAAAGCAAAGGCGGTTTAGAGAATTAGGTTAGAGAAACAGTAGAATTGAGGAAGATAGTGGGAAAGAGGGGGAACCGTTGGGTATTTATATGAAAAGGGATTTGAACCAAAGTTAATGAAAGAGGATAAACTTTGAAATCCGAAAGTCGGTCCCACCTCTGAAAAGGTAGTTTACTTTTGCTCAAAAAGTAGTTTTCTTGGAATTCGAAAAGCTTCCGAAGTTTATTTGTCTTCGGAAGTTTTGATGGAAAAAGCTTCCGAAGCTAAAATGGCTTCGGAAGATTTTCCTGAGAGTCTTGAAAATTTATGCTTCGGAAGAGAAATAAACCCTTGAATGCTTTGTATAGAAATAAACAAAGCTTCCGAAGGTTAATTTTGCTTCGGAAGAAAAGGTCCTTAAAAATAAATAAGTGTCTGAGATAAGAATTTTAAGCTTCGGAAGATGAATTTGACTTCTTCCGAAGGTAAAATCTCTTAGACAGTTATGTATTTTGAAGACATGTTTTTCTTCCGAAGATAAAATCTTTATCTTCCGAAGTATCAAAAATTTTCAAGAATCTAAGGAAAGTCTTCAAAAAGAATTTTACATCCAAAGAAAACATGAGCTTATGAAAGTGATGAACTAGACAACTTAGGACACACATATTTTAAGAAGAAATAATTAGAATTATTTAATAAAAAGTCTACTCAAAGTTAATCATCCCAATAGCTGATATCAGATACTTAAATCTCTGTTCATCAAAAGCTTTTGTGAACAGATCAGCATATTGTTCATCTGTATGAACTTTGACTAGTTTGATTAATCCTTTTTCATAGTTATTCTTATTAAATGATACCTGATGTTGATGTGTTTGGTCCTTGAGTGCTGCACAGGGTTCTCAGTGATAGAGATAGCACTATTGTTGTCTATGTGGATAGGAGTCTCTTTGAAGTTAAATCCATAGTCCAGCATCTGATTTTGAATCCAAAGCACTTGAGCACAGCAGCTTGCAGCAGCAATGTATTCAGCCTCAGCAGTTGATGCAGACACACAGGATTGTTTCTTGCATTGCCATGAGACCACCCTTCCACCAAGGAATTGACATCCCCCAGATGTAGACTTTGCAGTCATATTGCAACCACCATAATCACTATCTGTATAGGCATACAGATTGAAATTGGGATTCTTTGGATACCATAAACCAAGTGTGTTGAAGCACCTTTGAGGTATCTTAAAATCCTTTTCACAGTGATTAAGTGAGACATCTTAGGGTTGGCTTGATATCTTGCACACAATAAACATGCAAAATGATATCAGGCCTGCTAGCTGTAAGATACATAAGAGACCCAATCATAGCCCTGTATAAGTGCTCATCTACACACTCCCCCTCAAGATCTCGGACCGGTGAGGGTTGCTATGGGTTGTTGTATTAGCAATCTTACAATCAGTCATATTGAACCTCTTGAGTATGTCTTGAACATACTTTGACTGACTTATGAAGATGCCATCTTCAAACCTGCTTCACTTGAATTCCCAGAAAGAAGTTGAGTTCTCCCATTGAACTCATCTCAAATCTGTCTTTCATCAGCTTCTCAAAGTCTTTGCAGAGCTTTGGATTAGTTGAACCAAAGATGATGTCATCCACATATACTTGAACCAGCAATAAGTCATTTCCCTGTCCTTTGATGAAGAGAGTTCCATCTATAGTACCTCTTCTGTATCCATGCTTACAAAGATACTCAGATAGTGTCTCATACCACTTCCTGGGTGCCTGATGCAGCCCATAAAGAGCTTTGTCAAGCTTGCAGACATAATCAGGATGATCAGGGTCTACAAAACCAGGTGGCTGTTTGACATAAACCTCCTCATCAATCACTCCATATAAGAAAGCACACTTTACATCAAGTTGGTAGACCTTGAAGTTCTTGGATGCAGCAAATGCCAGGAATATCCTAACAGCTTCTAGTCTTGCTACAGGAGCAAAGACATCAGTGTAGTCAATCCCTTTTTGTGTGTATCCTTGAACAACTAGTCTTGCCTTGTTCTTGATGATGATTCCTCTATCATCCTTCTTGTTTCTAAAAACCCATTTGGTTCCAATGGTAGTCTTCCCATGAAGAAGAGGACAAAGGTTCCAAACTTTCTGCTTTTGAATTGAAGCAGCTCTTGTTGCATAGCTTCAACCCAACTTCCATCCTTTAGAGCTTCATCAACTTTCTTGGGCTCTATCTGAGATAAGAAACAAGAGTGAAGACAAACATTTGCTTCATGGGTTTGTCCTCTTGTTTTACCCCTGTGACAACATCTCCAATGATGTTTGTGGTGGGGTGAGACTTGTGGATCCTTAGCTGAGGGATCACAGCAAGTTGTTGAGAAAGATCTAAATTTGAGAAATTAAATCTGGTCTGGAAGATTCACCCTCCACATTATCACACTTATCAAGATTAACTTGATCCAATGAGTGTGAGACATCATTGATGTTGTCATCTATGGTATGGTTATTAGCATCAAGAAATTCCTGATCACTATCACCATCACCATTGTTGTCTTCTACAAGTGAGGTGTCTTTATCTGGTTGAGAGGCCTCTGAGCTGGAATTTGAAGGCATGCTAGATGTATCAGCTGAATTTGTCATTGTTGTGCTGATAGAAACCTCATTTGCTGAAGTAGTTCCAACTGGAGCTGAAGATGTATGAGTTGAAGGTCTTCCTAGCTCAAATCTTGGATCAGGATCACCTGTATTCAGATTTTCTACAGATCCTGAAACATGCTCACAAGATTTGTTAAAACAGTTGGTAACTAAATCAAGATCAAACAGCCAATCCGGACCAGAACCAGCCACACAAGGGAGTGTGCTCATTGAAAGTCACATTGGCTGACTCCTCAACAATTCTAGTTCTGAGATTGTATACTCTATAAGCTTTAGCTTGAGAAGAGTATCCAATGAAATGTCCATCATCTGATTTTCAGCAAACTTGGCAATTTGATCTTTGGTATTCAAGATGGTGCAGGGACATCCAAATGACTGAGAAAACCAATGAAAGGTTTCCTCTTGTGCCAAAGTTCATAAGGAGTTTACCATGTGTCTTAACTACTAAAACTCTGTTTTGCACATAGCAAGCAGTATTAACTGCCTCTGCCCAGAAGGTGATAGGCAGTTTAGAGTCAGACAACATAGTTCTTGCAGCTTCAATAAGTGTCCTGTTTCTCCTCTCAGCAACTCCGTTTGCTGAGGAGTCCTGGGAGCACTATATTGTCTTGTAATACCTTTTCATCACAAAATGCATCAAGGATTTGGTTCTTGAATTCAGTTCCTTGATCACATCTTATGGTTTTGACCTTGTGATCACATTGATTCTCAACTTTTAAGATGAAATTCTTCAGAATCTCAGGGGTTTCATCCTTAGTTCTAAGGAAGAAGACCCAAGTGAATCTTGTAAAATCATCAGTGATCACCAGACAGTAAGAGGTCCTTCCTAAACTCATTACACTGGTGGGGCCAAAGAGATCCATATGTAACAATGTAGGGGAGTAGTGATGGAGTTCTTTTCCTTAGGCTTGTGAGATACCTTGTGTTGCTTCCCTTCAGGCATGCAACACATGATCATCACTTATAAACTCTTTCTTTGGCATTCCAGTTACCAGATCATGTTTAATTAATTTATTCATGTTCTTAAAGTTTACATGGCACATTCTTTTATTCCATAGGAAAGACTCATCACTATTTGCTTTAGATAGAAAGCATGAAACTTCTCCTGAGGGAGATGTTTCTTGCAAATCCATCTTGTACATGTTCCCTTTCCTGGGGGCTCTGAGCAGGATATGCTCATGAGGAATGACCACACCAGGCTTGAGAACAATGCACTCATGCTCAGTAAAGAGCATGTTATGACTCTGATCACAAAATTAGGATACACTCAGAAGATTGTACCCAAGCTCCTTAACAAAGTTTACCTTCTCAATGCTGAGCTTACCATTTGTGACCTTGCCCCTTCCAGAAATGTAACCACCTTCATCTCCTCCAAAAGCAACTGGTCCTCCATCAATTCTCTCAAAATTATGGAGTAGAGACCTATTGCCTGTCATGTGCCTGGAACAGCCACTGTCAATTATCCAGACATTCCTGTTGTCTTGAGCTGTTCCTGCACAAAGAAAATGATTAGTTACATTTGGAAACCAAGCCTTACTTGTCTTGGGCTCATAATAGTAATAGAAGGTAATGCAACAGTAATAGATCCTATGGTTGTACTATGGGGATCTTCAGCTGTTGTTGATGGAGAAACTTCAGTCATTTGGTCTTTCTTAGACTTCCACACCACCTTTGGAGTCTTGGACTTGACCTTCAAAACCTTAGAAGCTTTTGGAACTTCACAAGTTTTGATGACTGATCCTTCGGAGAATCTACAGTCACTGCAGCAGACTTAGTGCTTCGGAAGAACTCCTTTCTTCCGAGACCAACTTTGCTTCCGAAGGTAATTTTCCATTTACCTTCTCTTTGATTTGGAGCTTCCGAAGGAAACAGACTTTCCTTCCGAAGCTTGAGACTTCTTGAGACTCTTTGAAGTCTTTGTTTTAGTCATGTGGACAGTACTTTTAGGATTGTATGGGCAATCCTTAGCAATGTGAGAAGTACTTTCACACATAACACACAACATTTTCTTCTTCAAAGAAGTCTCCCTTTGAGAGCAAGACTGGCTTGGTCACATCCCTTCTCCACCTTCATCTTGGTAGATGCTGATGAGACAGTTCCTTTGGGCTGTGAACTGTCTTGGAGTTTGATGGTCCAGGCTGTGCAGCAGTGGTACACAGCAGCTCAGTCTTCTTCTTGCACTGAGATGATTTGAACAAGAACCATGACTCTTAGCTGAGGAGTCTTGGTTGATGTCTTCAGTCCTTACTACTTTGAAACCTGCAGAGATAAAAACTTGTTTCTGCTTAGCATCAAAGTAGCCTTGATTTCTTGAGCCTTCTTTGCCTTTCTTTTGCTCTTTCTGATCAAGTTCTTTCTTTGGACTTGGTCATCACAGTGATTTTCTCCTCAGAAGGATAGTGGCCCTTGGAAGAATCCTCTCTTCACTCTTCTCAGAGGAAATTTCACTATCACTTCTTCATCATCCTCACTTACAGGATCTATGAGAGGAAGCTCATCTTCACAAGTTCCACACCTAGGAGATCTTACAGACAAGATTGTGTGTGGAGGAGCTATCTCATTTGATCCAGTCCCTGTCTATTTGATAACAAACCTTGTTGTGCAGGGATGAGGATATCATGTTCTTGAAGGTCTCTTCTTCAAGAACACTCTTCTCTGCCTTGGCTTTGCTGATCACAAGCTCAGCCTGGCACTCAGTTAACTTAGTGATGAGATCTTGGATCTGAGTTCTAAAATCTGTATGTTCATGTTTTAGTACTGAAATGGTTTTCTCCAAGTCCTCTATCTTAACTTGTAATCATTTTCAGACTTTCTAAAATCAGATTTTAATATGTTTAATGACTCAAGATCAGATCTCATCTCTAGGTTATAGGACCTGTATCTATTTACTTTAGCAATGCATTCAGGGGAGCAAAGATGTTCCAATACCTTGGCTTCATCATGGTCAGCCATCAGTGCTGGTTTGGAGAAGCATCCTCCACCTGAAAAACTCCAGTCAAAGCCTCCTTCTTCAACAGCACAGCAGCATTTGCTTTGTCTTCTCAGCCTGAGGAGCTTTGTCAGTAAAGTTTGGTCTGGGTTGGTTTGGCCCCCATTGCTTTAGTGCCTTACACTCCCTAGCAAAGTGACCCATAAGGTTACAGTTGTAACACTTAACTTTGCTTTTATCCAGCCCAAACTTATACTGGTAGCATTGCTTGGAAATCTTCTTCCTGTCCTCTTGTAGAACTTCTTGGCTCTGTGAGTGAGGAGAGCCATCTGCTGAACTATTCCATGTATTCCAGGTCATCTGGATGGATACAGTCCAGGTCTTCAAGAGTGAAAAGATAATTCCACCAGCTTTCATCTGCAGACACAAAGGCTTGGAAGAAATTGTCTCTTGGAATGGGCTTCTGAGTAAAGTTCTCCCTTGGGTCTCCGGGAAGGTGATGAAAGGACCCTTTTGTGAGTTGTCAGGGTAGCATAAGAGATGATGCTGAGGTTCTATGCTGTCCCTTTCAACCACATGAAGGGCTGAACCATTTGATTGTTGGAGTTGCCAGATGAACCTTGCATGTTCATCTCCATCTGGTATCCACTGAGAAATCCCATACAACTCTGTAAGAGTAAGAGTCTTAAGGTTCTCAGTCCTCTTGATCACCACACAATAGTGTGTCCATTGCCTAGGAAGTGAGGACATGAACTTCCTTACAATGTCCCTGTTCTCAAGAGGAACTCTCCATCCACTAGGGTATCCACAATCTCAAACATACCTGAAGTATTTTGGGTCATGGTCTCACCTGCTTTGAAGGTGAAATTTTCAAACTGCCTGCTTCAGAAGATTTCTTGTTCTCCTTGGCTTCAGAGGAGCCTTCATACATCAGCTTCAGTGCATCCCACAGTTTGGCTGTCTTGCACTTCTTAACCTCTGTATACCGAGTTTGGGAGAGCAGTCTGAAGAGCAGTCATGGCCTTCTATCAATTCTACTCTTTTTCTATCTTCATCTGAGTAGTTGGCCACATCTTTAGGAATCATACCAGCACCAGTAGCAGAGGGGGTGCTGGGTATGAAAGGTCCATTCTCAACAGATTCCCACATTCTTGAATCAAGAGACCTGATGAAGCCTTCCATCCTCATGCACCAGGTGTCAAAATCATCAAGAGTGATCAGTGGGGATTTGTTCATGGTTCCAGTCTCCATATCAGTCTTTGAGATGGAAGCCATTTGAAGAGTTTAGCTTTTGTGTGTGTGAGGGATCTTAAGATGGTTAGATCTTATATCAAGAGCCTGGAAAGCTCTGATACCAATTGCAGGACCGTTTAAGGGCTTAAGCACAATTACAACACAACAACACAATGAGGAGATTAACTAAGCTCTAATCAAACAGTGAACTGGGTAACCAAAGGTGATACAAAGAACACAAGTAAAGCAAGAGACAGAACAAGAGAGTATGGGTTTCAAGGAGGCAGTATATTGCTTTCTCAAGTTCTTTTACAAGTGTTACAAAGCATAAAGAAAAGATACAAGAACTTGAAATACTTATACTACAACCTACAGCCGGCTATACTTTGAAAGCCAGCTGGATACAATTGACTAGACACTAACAAAATCAATTGTAGGATCAAAAGGCATATCTGCCTTTTGACCTTGTGACTATGACATGCCATAGCTCACATCCTTATACAATACAAAAAGGATAAAGTACATAAAGTGGAAAGTTGAAAACTCAAGACCTCAATGTACAGTTACCAAAAGCAAGGCCCTTTTCACCAACTCATGTAAGTTGGTGACTTTACAGAGATGCAGCGGAAAAGGTGCTTTATGGAACAGTACATCAGATAAAGCATGTGTACTAAAAGTCTTCGGAAGAAATCTGTCTTCATAGGTTGAAGCTTCGGAAGACTTTGTCTCTGAAGCTTCGGAAGACTTCATGTTTGGCTTCGGAAGATATTGGTCTTGGCTTCGGAAGATTTTACACTTAGAGTATTTTCTAATGCTTTGTGTAAAACTTCCGAAGCATTCTTCACTTCAGTACTTAGTGCATGTTGCTGAGACACTTAGGCTGTTTTGGGTTGCATCAGACTTCAGGAATCCTTACAATATATATTAAGGTGTCATGTAGAAGTAGAAGTATGATTGATTTGTCATTTTAATAAAATATTACCTCCTACCACTCCAACATAGTCTGGAGACAGAATGCTTGGGTTCTTTAGAGAAGATCCGGGTTTGATCTTCTTTAAACTTTTTTTTCATGTAAACTTCTCCTATATATTTTTTTATAATAACTTTTATACGCTCTAATCCAGACTAACCTCTTGAAATTTAAGACCTACCAAAATAAAATTTTAACATCGACCGAAAAAATTTATATTTTAAAGTTTTAAGTATCCCCTACTCTAATAAAAAGGTAATTGGGGTTGCCACATGGCATGTTTTTAAAGCCTTGGTTGCCACTTGGCAAATTTCTAAGGCCTCAATTCCTATTATTCCCGCCCATTTGAATAACACAAATAAGAACACGCGGATCTAACTCCGTATCAACAAAACCCGACCCATTCATAATCCCTCCTCTTTTGTTCATACACAAACCCTAACTCCAGTACCTCTCAGCGCCGCTATCTACTCTTTCGAAGCAACTCTCTCAATCGCGACCGAACCTTCATCCTATTCAACATAATTTGGTATGCTTTCTTCTTTCACGTTAGATCCTGTTATGTATTGATGTTTATTTTCTTCATCGTTAACTGTTAGTTGTTCGGTCTTGGTTGTTTGATGGTGTTTTATGATTTGTGTTAACACTTATTTTCTTCTTCATCGGCCCATCAATGTTTATTTGATGTTGATTTAAGAGCAACTTTGTTCGATTCTTTTGTTTATGGTTGTTCTTTTGTTTTTGTATTATGATTTTTAAGAACAGATATTGCAAGATTAATTATATGCCCATGTATTTTCATCAGTTAGGTTTCTTTTAATTTTCATGTCTATGTTGTTCGTACACTTTCTTTCTATCACTATGTATTTTTTGGCTGGTGTGTGCTTACTGTCTTTTGATTGTAGGCATTGTTGCATCACTTTGTGCTAATTATGAACTTATATTCGAGTGTTTAAGGTTGAAAGAAGAAGCAAACAAAGCCGAAAAGCTAGAAGATCTCCAAAGTGGAAACTTGATCTTTAAGGTAAATTGTTATGTCATTCACAAGAATTGTATTTCTATTTCAAATAATGAGAGGGTGTTTGTGATTACTTCTTATACGTTTTGAACTATGAACATTTTATAAAACTGAATCTCAAATGCTTCCTGATAATTGTTATATGTTTAATTTGGTTTTAAGAATATCTACACACACTTGAATGAATCTTTACGTTTATTTTTCATTATGAGTGTCTTGATAACCGGATTGAAACATGGAGATGACAGCTGAAGGATTAAAAAGTAAGTCAACCTCATGAACATTATCAAATGTGAATATACTATTGTGATTGAAGTTTTCAGGACACAAGATCATGTGAGCAATAGTTGAATCTTGCAACAATTTTTGGTAATATCCTCCATTTCAACTTAGTAACTACCACTGATCCTTGCTACATTGGTAATGTTTCCCAAAAGCTATAATCATATGTTTGTTTGGTTGATGTAGTGAGCAATGGGTGTTAATAGTCTATTGTTGTATGAATAATGAAGGGAAAAAAATTATGCTCTCATTTCCTTGATATTATCAGAAGTCCTTACTTTGGAAGTTTTTTAGTATCAATTTTGTCTTTTTTTTGAGGACCTAAATTTGAGATGATTTATAGGTTTGAGATGACCAATTATTATTTTGAATTTGATTTTGGTTTAGTTTTGATGCTTTAGTTGTTCCGGAATACAAATTTAAAGGAAGTCTGGGTTTGAGATGGGCTGCTGGCCAATTATTATTTTAATTTCATCTGCAATTGAATTTTGTTCTTGATGAAAAAGAATCGTTTGTTAATTTGAAGTTACTATATGCAATAGAGCTTATATCAGTTTATCATTGTTAAGGAAAGAATGAAGAACCAATATAAGTATGCATTCCAATCAATTTTCTTTATTCGTCTCGTGTAATACATTGTTTTTTTTATTTCGATTGAATTTTGGTGTTGTCTTGAAACCTTGCAGCATATTAGAGATATTCAGCATATTCGATTAATATATGGAATTTATTTTAATAAGTGGTGTATAAATGTTGGTTTTGATGTTTTGTTATAATCTTTACAGGAAATTTTAAAAAGTATTAGAAGGCTTGAAAATGTGAAGGCTTTTATAAAAAGGGTTGCCATTCATTGAAGTTTGTTGATGGTTAAAAAACATTTAGCTAAATGAGAATCAAGTTGAACGTGTTGCAAGTCGCTCAAAGCTTTCATTCGAAGTATGTATTTGAAGATTTTTTTTATTATTTTACTTATTTTTGAGAAAAGTTATTCACAGGCTGGTGGATATATAATTTTTTTATAACTATTATGGTGTATGTGCTATTTTTATAAATATAGGCATTCTTTTTCTTATGTTTGCCTATCAATCTTTGTTATTCTGAGAGTAGAATTTATGAGTATTCTTGCTAGTTATATGTGTTTCCATGCATATCGTACCTTAGTATGCATTTCTATTTACAGTATTTGCCATGCTAGACTTAGGGGCTGTTTGTTTGGTCTGACCCGGCTGACTTGGTCAGCCAGTCAGCCGGTCAGCCCGTTTGATACGTTTGAAATCAGAGCTGACCGGGTCCTTTTGGTCTGACCCGGACCTGAATTTTAAACATGCTAAGCGGGTCCTTTCGTCTGACCAAGACCAAGGTGATGCTGGAGGTGGTGGCGGTGATGCTGGAGGTGGTGGCGGTGATGCTGGAGGCGGTGGCGGTGATGCTGGAGGCTGTGGCGGTGATGCTGGAGGCGGTGGCGGTGATGCTGGAGGCGGTGGCGGTGATGCTGGAGGCGGTGGCGGTGATGCTGGAGGTGGAAGAGGCGGTGAAGAAGATGGATGAAGATGAGATGTTTAGTGGTGATTTGGTTAAAGGTGATTTGCAGAGATGGTTTTTGAGTCAGTCAGATACCGAATCAAACAAGCAAGTTTCAGTCAGACGCATACCAAGTCAGAACATCTTACTGGGTCAGTTTCTGATTCGGTCAGATCTTACTGAGTCAGTGTAATCAAACAGCCCCTTAGATTACCATAAAACTTAGCAATCTGTTCATGTTTACTAGGCTATAATAAATTAAGTTCCAACCATATATAAACCAAATGTTTAAAAAGGGTAGTTTGGGTAATAGATCAAAGAGCAATTGGTGTTAATTTAATTACTTTTAGGTTTTTTTTACCCAATTATCTCATATATTTCTTAGCATTTCAGAATGCAAAGAGTTTTTGCATCTTTCATACACCCTCGATGCAAAATCGCATGAGTTTATTTAGTAAACACGAGTTAGTTATATAATGTAATTTTTTTATTACTCAAAACTAATAAGAACATATATTTAAATTTTAATTTATAATTGACCTGGCCCGTGTAACACACGGGTTACTAAAGCTAGTTTGATAATATTTACCTCCACTAAACAAATTAAAAAATATAAACCAATTAATAAAAACTGATTTCCTTTTTTCATACTAATCAACGAGATATGATATTTAATAATAATTGAAGTATTTTTATTATGTACTTTTTGTATATTTAATTTGGTATTAGTTTTTATTGTATTGCTCAACTAGACCAGATCAGAATCGAAATGAAAAAATTAATATCAAGCTATATCTAATGATCCTCAAAATATTCTAATCCTAATTAAAAATTTCATAGGCCCGTCACACATCCTCTCTGATCAGCCCACGACGATGATTGGGAAATATCTAATCAACGCTCGAGTGTTTTGTATGTAAGGTGGAGATAATAGCTTGAACCCCATCCCTTGGCTTAGATTAGACTGTGCGTCGATTGCCTCGTGCGTCTTTCTAGGCGAGGGTTTCGCAAGCCGGTTAGGGAGCCCATAAACTCGTATTTTCATTTAATTACTTCCTATACTTTGTGTTTTCACCATCAAATAAAAAATAATCCACATGGAATAAACAACTCCGAGCAATTGAAACAGTTTGTTTGGTAAATTATATTTTTATTGTAAAAATTAATTTTAATAATGACAAAGCACATCTCTTAGCCACCGGTTTGACTAATACGGACCTATTGGATTATCAATATGATAAATAAACTATTCCCCCTGGAGGGAGAGAGAGATATGGGTTGTGAAAATGACGAAAATGCCATTGGGTGAAACAACACCTTTCTAACAGTTTTAATGGTTTGAATTAAATTAAAACAAAAGCTGAAACTATTGGATTATCAACATAATAAATAACCTAGTGCCTTAAAAGAGTAAATTTCATCAAGCCATGTGGACGAAAAACATAATTTACTCTTATGCTTTTTATCTAAACATTTATAGTAACAATGACAAAGCACCTCACTAAAGAAAGAGGATAAAAAGAATTAAATAAAGAAGATAACAACAAGGTTTATATGGCTTGAGGGGTATGTTAAGAAACTAGACATTAAATTAGTGTTTTCAGAAACAGTCCGGACTAGCAATCGAATCGATTGGACCGAAAACCTATCAATCGATCATTGAAACAAATTTTCTTGGTAGAATTGAAATTTATTTTAATAGATCGTTGTTGAACACGAATCTTCAACCACAAACACCCACTTTATTATCATTATTTATCTTCATCTTGTATTTTTCTTTCTTTCAAAGTGCAAAAGTATTTGTAATTACTTGCTTCTTTTTATTCTTGTACCGTAATAGATAATAAAAACCTTTTTATACGAACGGTTCCCACATGTATCAATCCATATAGGAGAATAAATACTTTTAACAACTGAATGGTATAAGAAGTATAAAGAATAATATACAAATGTTAATTTGGAGATAAACTTTAACAAAGAAGTACTTGTATTTAGAATAAGAAAAAAGATATGTCAAAACATTAGAGTAATATTGAATTGAAAGTATGATAACTGCAACAAGCTTTCAAAATTTAACAAGTTGTTATTTTGAGGTGACAGAACCTAGTTGCTAATTAAAAAGGGGTCCTATTGCATTTTAAATATATTTTGAATGTAACAAAATCTGCTCTTGATGTCAAAGATTTCCCTCAATTATTATGATTTTATTTTATACCGTTTTAATGGTAAAGATGCATGAATTAATGCATTCCTAGTTCATGCGTTCAGATGTGAGTCTAATTTTGAGTTTAAACTGTCAATTTTTATTTTCAAGATTGACCCCCATGCAAAAGTCAGTATAGAGTTGATGTAGTGTTTATTCTTTCAAAAATAATATTACATGAGTGCAAAGGATGGCCCATATGTTTCAAAGAAGACCATGTTAACATGAGGAATTTGACAACAATATGAAAGAAAGTGATATTTTCAAAAATGTGGTAGTTAAGATAGTGACATTAGACCACTTTTATACAACTTTAGAATGTCCATATTACTGCTGATATATTGGTGTTGACTAGAGAAATGTCAGAGAAGATACAGTTATAGAAAAATGTTGACTTTGGAACAAAGGAATGCATATTAAAATTTTAGAAAGTTTCAATAAAAGGTAGTGTTAAGATTCATGATATACCTCCATCATCAACATCACCATCCATGTTCCTCACATTCATGAGATCATATCAATGGATTTTGCTAGCTCCATGTGCTTTATTCCTGCTCGGGTCAACTACTGCAACGCTCGACACCATATCTGCAAATCAAACAATCAAAGATGGCGACACAATAGTTTCGGATGGTAAAATGTATGAACTAGGATTCTTTAGCCCTGGGAAGTCGATGAACCGATACCTGGGGATATGGTACAATAAGATATCATATGGTACTGTTGTATGGGTTGCTAACAGGGAGACACCAATTACTGATAGATCAGGTATGCTCAAACTTAGCGCAGATGGGAACTTGCGAATTTTCAGTGGCAACGGTACAGAGATCTGGTCATCCAATTCAACAGTATCCACGGGGAGTGATAATCCGATGGTGGCGTTGCAGCTTTTGGATACTGGAAATCTTGTTGTGTGGGATAAAAGTAGCAGGAAACAAAGCGTAATCTGGCAAAGTTTTGATTATCCAGGTAACACATTGTTACCAGGAATGAAATTTGGGAAGAACTTGGTAACAGGAAGAGAATGGTCTGTGACACCATGGAAGAGTCTAGATGATCCTTCTCCAGGCCCGTTTCACCATTGGGTAGACCCAACCGGATATCCACAAATTTTTGTGAGACAAGGTCCGGTTATACTATGGAGATTTGGACCGTGGAATGGTCTTAAGTTTCAAGGCTTACCCCTGGAAAACCCAAATCCACTTTACTTTATTGACTTTGTTCATAACAAAGAGGAAACATATTACAAATTTGAACTGAAGACTTCAGCTGTTCAGAGGATAGTTGTGATGCCAGATGACACTGCAGTGCAGTTGAGTTGGATTGATCAAATTCAAGACTGGGCTGTGTATGCAATTGCAGGAGTAAAAGATAATTGTGGTCGTTATGGACTTTGTGGGCCATATGGAACCTGCAGCATCAACAGATATCCCCCCTGTAAGTGTATGGACGGTTTTAGGCCACGAGTTCCAGATGAATGGGATAGAGCAAATGGCTCGAGTGGGTGTGAACGAAATCGGGCTTTAGATTGTGGGAGTGGAGATGGCTTCAAGAAAATTTCAGGAGTGATATTTCCAGACACGCGACGTTCATGGTATAATCACAGCATGACCCTTCAAGAATGTGAAATGGCCTGCCTAATGAAGTGCAACTGTACAGCTTATGCAAATTCAAATATCACAAGGGGTGGAAGTGGATGTTTGTTGTGGTTTGGTGAGCTCATTGACATCAGAGAGTATGATGAAAAGCAAGATCTTTACATCAAATTGACTGCCTCCGAGTTAACAGGTACACACCCCTTTTGATCTGAAAAAACTGATCTTTGTTTCGCATTCTTCATATTTTAGCTTTTAGAAATCAAGGAAGCTAATGCTTGCTAAAGATTTCTCTCGGCAATCGTTGAGTTGTTCTAAACATAATCAACTTGTAACAAAACCATATTGATTTATAGTTGATCGTTAAATGTAGACTCCCAGCCTAGTTTTAACAAGAAGAAAAGAGTACTCACAGTGCTATTTTCAACGTCATTAGCTGTGCTACTTCTGTTTGCAGTGGCGTATGCCTGTGTAAAGAAGTATAAAAGGCTTCAAATGAAAGAAAGAGGTAATGTAGATAGCTTTTTATGCTTCTAGAAATGAAACAGGAGCAATCATTCTTACACTTTATCAGACTGTATAATTTTAGGAAACTTGTCTAATCAAGTGAACATTTTGTAGGAAATTGGTATGGCCTTAATAAAAAGAGTAATGTGGTTCAGATGGATGATCTTGATGAGCTACCTGTTTTTAGTCTAAGTAGAATAGCTAAGGTTACCAATAACTTTAGCATCAACAACAAGATTGGAGAAGGTGGTTTTGGTCCTGTTTATAAGGTAGTTATCGATACACTAATATGAAAGCCACTATCATGAAGCAAAACAAAAATATGAGCATCATAAACTGCAATCTTACTGTTTTAGGGTGTGTTGGAAGATGGACGAGAGGTAGCTGTAAAGAGGCTCTCAGAAACATCCCAGCAAGGGCTTGATGAATTCATGAATGAAATCAAAACTATTGCCAAACTTCAGCATCGGAATCTTGTGAAGCTTCTTGGCTACTGCATCGATGGAAATGAACTGATAGTGATTTATGAATACATGACCAACAAAAGCTTGGACGTAATTTTATTTGGTCTGATTCCCTCTCTGTGATTTCACACAGTACTTTTCTTTCACATTTTATGTAGGAAAGTTGTCCTGCTTCCTGCAAAAAATAATGCTAGTCTAAATCGTTAACCTTTTGTCAGATGAAACCAGAAGTATGATGCTTGATTGGCCTCAACGCTTAAATATAATACATGGGATGGCTCGGGGTATTCTCTATCTACATCAAGATTCCCGCCTCCAAATCATCCACAGAGATCTCAAGGCAGGTAATATTCTGCTGGATGCTGACATGAACCCAAAAATCTCCGACTTTGGCCTTGCTAGAAAGTTTGTAGGATTTGATGCCAATGCCAAGACTAAAAAAGTAGTCGGAACACAGTAAGAATCTTAAACAATGGTATACCGGATTAATTTTGCTACTAATATCCAAAAAGAAGACGCCTAACACTTAACTTTTCTGCAGTGGTTACATTTCTCCAGAGTATGCACAATTCGGACGATTCTCTGTAAAGTCAGATGTATTTAGCTTTGGTGTTTTGGTGCTGGAGACAGTGAGTGGTAAGAGAAACAGAGAATTCTCTCTTGATGATCACAATAGCAACCTTCTTGGACATGTATGTTACTCTAATCAAACTAGTGTTTTCATTAAATCCACTGGTATACTTATATGTTTGATCTGATTCAGGCATGGAGACTTTATAGACAAGGCAGGTCCATCGAACTAATGAGTGCATCTTTACATGGCTCATGCGTCGTCTCTGAAGTGATACGATGTATACAAGTTGGGCTATTGTGCGTGCAACATCATGCAGAAGATAGACCAACCATGTTGTCAGTGGTTCTAATGTTGGTCAGTGAGGGTGTGTTGCCGCAACCAAAACAACCCGCTTTTTACTCTGAAGAGAGCCGTAGTGAACTTGAGTCTGTTTCATCAGTCGATGAATACATGATAACGCTTTTATATGCTCGGTAGCAAACACATAACTATTCCAGATTTACATATACCCACAACATAATCTAGCAGCTATGTCTTCTTGTATTGCATAATCATATACCAAGTGTACATATACCAGCTACATTCTTAGTAGTACTCACCTACAGCATATTAGCATGTAACTTAAATAGCATCAATTTAACTTGATTGTTATGCTACATCAACAAACCGCGTGTCAAATTTCATCACAAACAAAGAAAAGAACCTCAATATCAATGCAGCTAAGAAACTCCCACCAGTAAGAATTGGTCATAACATGTATGTAAATATACATTATGGGCTTATGGTGTTTAAAGTCAGAGTTTAAGTTCTTTGAGACAAATAATCAAACATTTGGTCTGCAAGACTATACAAAGTTTCTTTCATTACAACTAGATGTTCTAACAGGACATTCATCAAACAACTTATGGGCATTCCACAAGATGCAACATAAACCAATTAAACAATAAGGGATTAAACAACTGTGACCCAAATCATAGACACTAGGAGTGTACATTTCTATTGCATCGTTAATTCGCAAACAGACAACAGTTTCATGCCAACGTAAATTGAGACATGAGTGTTTCATACAAACTTAGTTATGGTACAAAATTAGAATTACATTAAATGAGTGTGTGATACACGTACTTAAAAAAAGTAAACTTCACTTTTACTTCATGTGGTTTGGTCCAAATAACGCTTTTCATTCAAAGGTTTTAAAATCTTGATTTTGCTCCTTGTGGTTTGCAATTCGTTTCAATCATCTCCAACCCACTAACACCGTTAGTTTTTTCTAGTTAATTTCAGGGGCATTTTAGTCAAATTACTGATAAGGACTAATTATGTCATTTATTTAAACTTCTTAAAATTAAAGGACCAATAATGTAATTTTATTAAAATATTAATTGAATATAATTAAAACCCTATTAATCCATTTTGTCCCATTTTCACCTGATGGCACTATCTACCCCACACCACCGCCATCGTCCACCATCCGCCACCGCCACCGTCTACCACCTGCCACCGTCCACCACCTGCCACTCCACAACACTTCGATTGATCACCATCATCATCTTCATCAACCAACACCACTGTCCACCACCTTCCACCCCTCATCAACTTCGACAGATCACCATCATGAACCCCCACGTCGCTGCCACCGTTCACCACTTGCCACCCTACAACACCCTCAACAGATCACCACCATCACAACCTGTTAGCCACCACAGACTTACACCACCGACACAATTTCACCCGATAGCAACTTGATGGAACCAATCGATTTTAAATTAGGGTTTCTCATGTCAATCAATTGTCACCGTGGATCAATCGATTTTTGTTTAGATCTGAGCATATCGTCACACGTGATAGTGAAAGAAGTGGGTATGAATTGAGGGAGGTAGAGAGATCGAGCTGTGATTTTGAGATTCTATCCAAATGAGAAAGGAAATGGGGGAGGCGGTGGTGATCTGAAATGGGGGAAGTTAGTGGGGCGAGAGAACGAAAATGGTGGTGAGCTGAAATGGGGAAACGATGGTGTAGTGATGTTAAGATTACGATGATGTTGGTGGTGGTGGTTGTGCGTGGTGGTTGTACAAGGTGGTTCCTGGTGGTAGGGAGAGGTGGTGTGGTGGGGTGGGTTCTTGGTGTCAAGATAGAGAGAGAAGAGGGGTAGTGATGGTGGTCGGTGGCCGCGTCGGTGATGGTGGCCGATGGGGGTGGGGTTTGGAGTTAGGGTTTTAATCATTTTAATAAAATTACATGACTGGTCCTTTGAATTAATAAACAACTTTGAATAAATTGTAGAAATAGTCCTTATTTGTAAATTGACTAAAATGCCCCTGAAGTTAACAGAAAAATTTAACGGTGTTAATGGGTTGGAGTTGACTGAAACAAATTGCAAACCACAAGGAGCAAAATCAAGATTTTGAAATCTTTGGATGAAAAGCGTTATTTGGACCAAACCACAGGAAGCAAAAGTGAAGTTTACTTTAAAAGTAGAATAAAAATAAAATAAAATAATAAAAAAAAACTCAAGGTAGCTCAACATAACTGGGAAAAACCTTTTTCATGAAATACGTGGAGTTAGAATGGTATTGGCAGGGTTTGGGACATTTATTAGGTTTCCGTATTATATTTGATAGTAAAATCATCTTGTTAGGAATGTGAACTAACCGTCAAAGGAAGTGGACGGAGAAGATAAAGAAGGAGGACAGTCTAATTTGAGGTGGGTTATATTTATTATTATACTTATTATTAACTTATTTTATGTATTGGGTTGTACCTTGAGCTATAGTGGTTTTTTGGCAACTTGGTTTTGTAATTTTTTTATGCATAATGGTTTTGTATGTTATGCTTAAGGTGTTTTTTTTTGAAAAAGACTTGAAATTTTACTTTTAACCCAAAGCTATTCATATTTTGCAAGATAACCTCTCAAACTTTGATTTTCTTAACAAACTTTTCATCTTCTGTTATTTAGCATCATAAACTTTTTACTTTCAACTTTAATCTACTATACTTTTCATTTGAAAATTTGTGTTTTACGTTTTGTTCGAAAGTTTGAAATTAACATGGTACAAATGCATGTGTAGTTCAACATTTATACGTTTTGATTTACGTTTCGTTCTAAATTATATGAGTTAACACGACATAACATGTGTAATGTGTATGTGTGTGGTTCCTGTTTGACAATTTCGTTGTAACGGGCAGATCCTAGATTTTGTTAGTTATACTCTTCTGTGTTATACGTTTTGATCTAATTTCTTCTCATTGACACGCCGCAATTTCAGTGTTCGTGGTCGTTGATAGTAATATGATATTGGTGCTATTTGTTACGATTTACACCCCGCCGCAACGCGCACACTTAATTCTAGTTTGTATTTATTTATAAAACTAGTTTAGTGTCTCGTCTATTACTTGGTGTATTAATCAACACTATTAACATCATTAAAAATTTTTGCTAAGTTAATATTAAATGACAAGTTTATCCCAATGATTAAATACCAAATAGTAATAAAAAGGACAAATAAAAACCACCCCACCCCACCCCACCCAATCTAACACTATCTGCTCTCTCTCTCTCTCTCTCTCTCTCTCTCTCTCTCTCTCTCTCTCTCTCTCTCTCTCTCTCTCTCTCTCTCTCTCTCTCTCTCTCTCTCTCTCTCTCTCTCTATCTATCTATCTATCTATTGATCTATCTATATATATACATGTATGTATGTGTGTGTGCGCGCACGTATATCTCTCGCTCAATGTATAACACCAACATCCTTTAACTCACTACTTGCATGTCTATGACCGTAACCCTACCACCGTCTGCCGCCTCTACTGGCCACAACCTTTCTGCGCCACAGTGCCTCCAATGGCTAGAACCCCACTGCCGCACGCCACTTTTGTGGCCAGAAACCCATTATCACTTCTACCCCGCTCTCTCTCTTTGTTCTCCCTACTCTCTACCATCACCTCTTATAGCCATTTGTCACCAGAATAGTAATTTACTCTTCTTGCCGCCACCAATACCACTCTTCAAGTAGGTTTAGAGGTGAGCAATAATGGTAATTTACTCTATAATTATATCAAGTTTAGTCTGAATTATACCCAGTTTCCACCAAACACCACCACATAAAAGCCTCATCTACAACTTAGGGTTTCGTAATCCCTTTTGTTCTCACCCTTTACATTCAACATGCCACAACCAGATAGTAAATAGAGCGATTTAAGAGTAATGAAGCTCAAAACCCTAACATCAAACCACAGAGTAAAAAGAGATCTTCATCGCCAACCATCACCATCGCCAAAAACCTTAATCCCAAACGTGTTTAAGGACCATTTTTAGATCTCGATATTAAAGTGAAGAAGCTTAATCACTGGATTTGATAGTGACTGGTTGTTTCAAGTGGTGGTGGTGAACGATAGTAGTGGTTGTGGTAGAATATGAAGGGGGAAAGAAAGAGTGAGGGGGAGACGGTTAAGGATGGTGTGGCCAGATTTAGTGGTGGTTGATGTATTTTTGGTGGTGGTGGTGGGCGATGATAGTGGTTGTGGTTATGGTTGTGCTAGGTGGTGGTGATGCTGAATCTCAGGAGACAAGTAGTGTGTGTGCATGTGTGTGTGTGAGAGTGAGAGAGACAGAAGAGAGAAGAGAAAGAGATAGGGTGGGGTTAGGGATGGGGATAGAGAGGGGGTTCATTCAATCCAAGGGTGCAAAAATCTTTTTTTACATTGTTTAACAAGATAAACAATAACGGTGTTAATGGTTTGGGTGGAAACTAAGTTTGAAAAGTTTCGGATCATGAGTGTATACATACGTTCAACACGCCACACACTAGAGAGTAGAAAAAGATATGATTATAAGAAGCTCAAAATCCTAACCTCAAATCAGAGAGTAGAGAGATCTTCATCGCCAAGCATCAACATCGGCAAAACCCTAACCCCAAACGTGTTTAAGGATCATTTTAGATCTCGATATTCAAGTGAAGAAGCTCAATGGTTGGTTTTGTTACTGACAGAAGTTTCAGGTGGGTGATATTGAGCGATGGTAGTGGTTGTGATGGAATTGAATGGGGGAGAAAGAAAGAAGGAGAGACGGTTAAGGGTGATGAGGCTGGATTTGGTGGTGGTCAGTGGGTTTCAAGTGGTGGTGATAAGCAATGGTGGTTGTTGTGGTCTTTGTAGGTGGTGATGCTGGAATTTCGAAAGACAGATGGTGTGTGTGTGTGTATGTGTATGTGAGTGAGAGAGAGAGAGAGAGAGAGAGAAAGAGGAAGGGAGAGGGAGAAATATATATATATATATATATATATATATATATATATATATATATATATATATATATATATATATATATATATATATATATATATATATAGGGATGGGACTAAGAATGGAGACGGGGGAGGGGTATTTACTCAATCTAGGGGCATATAATTATTTAACATAACAAACATTAACGGTGTTAAAAATTTGAGTGAAATTGAAACCAAGTTAGAAATTGTTTTTAGTGTAATAAATAAAATATTACATTGAAACCGTAGTTTGTACCAACCCACAAAGACTTAAATAGTAATTTACTCTAACGATTTATGTGTCGAGTTTTATAATCCAACACAAGAGTCGATCTTTGTAGAGGTCAATACTGCTTTTGGTGTTTGATTTTGGGTGCCATTCTAAAACAAAGATCAAAACGACATTCTCGACTTCAACCAGTAAGTGTATCATCATGCCAAACAAGGCCGGCTCTTGCTTTATTCAAGTGAAGCATATTGCTTCAGGCCCCCATCTTCAAGGGGCCCCAAATTCAATTTAAGGTTTTGTTGTTTACATGGCTTCTGCATTAGCGGTCTCAAAAGTAGCTGCTTTGTGGATCCAAGCTAACAAATCTTCATCGTGTCTAGATAAGTTGACATAAGATACGAGAGTTGTAGCTAAAAGGGATCATTGCTTTTGCTTTTATCTTCCACCAACAATGTTTCATTTTGTTTCCGTAACCACTTTATATATATACAGTTTGTACTTGCTTAAACATTTTACTAATCTGAATTCATATACTTAGTAGATGATGAAATCATATATGAGTTTACACCATGGCTTTGGTAAGAGTTCAAACCACTTTATTGTACTGGTCATCTTTTATTTACAATGTATAGTGTGGTGAAGGATGTAATTAATAAGAGGATATATAAAGTAAGTTGATGTATTAGTTAAAATAATATCTATTATATATATGTTTTGGCTAGCTTATTAGGAGGTGTATGGATATATAAATAAAAAGAGAATATTGCATATTAGAAGGGTTGAATAGTGGGACCAAAATAGATAATTGTTACAATCGAAACATGTAAAATTTGCAGGGTACTCGGTGACAACAGATTCATAAAAGCCCCATTTTTTGAGTTCGCTTGAGGCTCCCGAAAAAGTCGAGCCGGCCCTGATGCCAAATAGTCCAATGATTCCATACTATCATGATTGATACTTCATCTCAATGGAGTATTCTTTGGAAAAAAAGATCTACGTGGCCATACACCTATGTAACATAATGAGACATGTTTTTAATATTGTTTATACTACTATATACTACATATTAAAATGATAAGATGGTAATTTTATTCAAAGTGTAAGACATCTATACAACATTTTAAGCATAGAGTATAAGTATTTTATGTAATAGTTCCACTTTTGCCCCCATTTAATTAACTTCTTCTAATTATTGTATTATTTAATACACATTATTAATACATTATTTAATAATATGATATTATTTAAATAACTTCATTAAATTTTACTTTTTTATAATAATATAAAATGACATTTAAATTTATAGTTACTAATTATATTTTTATAACTAAATACTATTTAAATTAAGTATTATTTTTATTTAAGTACTTGTATCTATATCTATACTACTATATAATGCATCTCTTTAGATAAATATAATTTTATCAAGCATACAAGTTTTAAAGCAACATATACAAAGGAGTTCAATGCATTTAATAAGGGTAGACTAAGGAATTCATTAAGATTTTAACACTTTAGGGGTAATATGGTAAATTTATCCAATAATTTTATATACCTTGATATTTTTGCTTTGTCTTTTTCATATATTTAATAAACGTTATTAACAAATTATTTAATAATATGAAATTATTTAATTCACCTTATTAAATTTTATTTTATGATACTATAAATTGACATTTAAATTTATATTTATTAATTATATTTTTATAACTAATTACTATTTAAATTAAGTATTTTTACTTAAATTTTTTAAGAATATAACTCATATATATATATATATATATATATATATATATATATATATATATATATATATATATATATATATATATATATATTTATAATAAAGATAATACTAATATTTTTCTTGGGGCATATTGTAATTTAATAATTTTAATATTTATTTATATATTTTATAATAAAAGTAAAATGAGAATAAACTGATAATTTTACATATGGATTAAGACACACCATATGAAAAGTCATGCTTAAATTTTTAAAAATTAATTATTTTATTCCATTTATGCTCTTACAATAAAATATAACATATGATTCTTATGATACAAATACTAAAGCATATACACATGACCGAACAAAACTGTCATTTACTTTCAATATTGTTCATTCATTGTGATTGAGCACTAACTCATCTTCCTCTTTACCTTGCCGGTTATTAACAACTCAATAACAATCACGATGATAATTTGTGATGACAATTTCTCCATTAACTTTCTTTGGTCTATGCAAATCACCACCGAAAGCTACATCCAATGATCATAAAACTCTAACCTACATTCATAAAACGAACCCCCCTCCCCCCTAAAATCTAGGTAATAAGTTATTTCCAACCACAAATATCACTCATGTTTTCACTAATCTTATTTAGATAATATAGTTGTTTTAAATACTTTTGTAATATACGTAATTGTGTTTCTTTAATTCAATTTTTTCAAATAATTATATTTTGATTTTTAATTTACGTCATAACGCACCGAGCCGATACTGAACAAATCAAATTCCCAAAAAATCACGCAACAATCGTACCGCCACAACGCGCGGGTATTTGCACTAGTATGACGTAACAGAATAAAACTTTAAAGTTTGTGTCACCATAAAACAAAGTTTGAACGTTTGTGCCACATGTTCTTGTTCTTACTAGTAGCTTAATCCATATGTATCATCTTGATGCACAAATAAAACGCTTCACAATTTGATCATTTAAGCCTGTTTCATCATTACATATGCATTTGACAAGGTTTTTGAACTTACAGATTTAACCATGTTCCATGTCATATAAAGATGAATGTCAGTTTTTTCGTTTACAAGTTAACCGTCAAAATACGTGTTCGAGTTTTAATAGCAATTCTGGTCTGGCAAACGCAACATGAAATCAACAAATATAAGGCGTAAACACCAAACATCATATCACAAATATACATCAACTTATCCTGGTTACACCACAACCCGTAGTAACAATGTTTATTCGGTGTTTTGAAGTATTCATGAAGGAGGAGGTCGCGGTAATCTTTTTGCAATTTCCTGTGATAGAAGTGGAAAAGCAAGCTCAGGTCAGATAATTACAAGAGACTGTGAGTATCAATAAGTTCACGCTCAACATGAAATTACAAAAGAAGGCGTAAATGCAGGTTACATAGTCTACCTCAAATAGCTGATTGATGTTATCAGCTGTTTTGGCAGAAGTTTCAATGAAGAACATCCCGTTCTTTTCAGCATAGTCCATTCCGTCCTTGGCAAAATAAACAGAACAATAATAAACAAGGGCAAATCAGTAATCAGTTAACAGACAAAGCAAGAGAATGTGATTATAAGTCCAACGCGAGTCAGGTCGAGTTGGTTGATGGTTGATGGTTGATAGGTAGTTTTTGTGCGTTTAGACACTTCTTCTACATGAATTTCTAAAACTATCAGTGCGTCGAACAGAATAACAGAAGTTATATTACTTTAACAATAATCAGATTTTATGAAATGAAATGATTTAGGATATGACTGTAGTAGAGTTTGTCCGCGGTTCCTTCTAAGCTATTATTATTACCTGTTTGACCAGTTATAAACAAACAAAAAGAAGCCCAAATAGATTCTATGGTTACCCTATGAATCAAAGCATGTTTCTTACTTGAACTGACACCTCCCGTTTTTCTTGAAGATCAGCCTTGTTACCAACTAAAGCCAAGACAATATCAGGGCTCCCGTGCTTTTGTAGCTCCTATATAACAATAACTACAGTTAGATGCATCTACGAGACCAGTTAGAGAATGATCAAACATGTGAAAAAAACTAATAGTCAAACCTTGACCCAATGTTGAGCTTTATGGAATGAGTCAGGATTAGTTATATCATATGCAATGACTGCAACAGCTGCACCTCGGTAATAGAGTGGGGCTAGTGCTGCATATCTGGACAAATTTACAAAGACAAATAAAGCTTATTTTGTTAAATAGAATCAGAAAGATGGGAATAACTGTAGACCAAGTCAACAAAAACAAGAATATGAGAAGTGTTGTCAACCATAAAATAAAATTTAATTCTGCAAGGTACCTCTCCTGGCCAGCAGTATCCCAAATTTCAAATTTAACTGTTGTTGAGTCCTGCAGAGCTATTGTTTGTGACAAGAATGAAGCTCCAACAGTCACCTAAAATAATTATGTAAGTAGTAAATGTAAGTAAATCACATGATGATTTGATTATTTCCATTTCAGGGTATATATAATTTTGGCTTATGCCAGTCTGCACAAGCTTAACCTGTTATTTAAAATCTAGAAAATAAAATAAAAACTAGAATATAAAATATTGACCTGTTTATTAACTGAAAGTAATAAAATATAGTAACCTTCGATGTTGGATCAAACTGACCACGAACAAAGCGTAGAACAATGCAGGTTTTTCCAACACCAGAGTCCCCTAATAGCACCAGCTGCAAATAAAAGAAAAGGTGGCGTTGAAAAATTTGGGGAGAGTGGAACAATGTGAAGCTCAGCGCATTGATACATTATAGAATCATAAGAGTAAACATTTACAAAAAGTTTCATGAATTACATGTCCTGCATTATTTTTTACAGTTCATTGATGCAAGATCACATTAGCAGACAATAAAGCCTCACAAGTTGTTAATATTTTTATGCTACAATGATTAACACGATGGCCAAGTAATGGCAAGACCTGATCATGACATAAGTTACGGATACATACCTCCAACTCAGGTGAAAAAGAAACAGATGATAATATAATAAATGGGGTCCCTTCATCAAGACTCAAGGACCAGCGTGAGCATCTCATAACATATATATGTTCAAGGTCGTTTTGGTAAAATTTTAGAATTCTTAATAAAAGACTTGTTTCAGCAAGAAGCATACTGTTTTCATATAGACAAAATTGAACTCTGAACATGTAAATGATTTTAAGAGTAATCAGAAATAAGCAGATGTTAAGGAATGTTTTTTTCACTGAATAGAGCAGATAGGGTGTTTAGACTGCTTTGGAAGTTGTTTTTGCCACTGCACAATGGTTAGTGAAGCTTCCACTGAAGGAAAGTACATAAAGATGAACCATGAAGAATCACAGTCCTCTTTGCAAACAATGAGACAAATTCAAGCGTCAAGTAACATCACCCAATTGTGATTTATCAGGAAAGAAGGGGTATTCAATACTGTAGTGTGATGTAAAACATATTAGACATGTTTTACATAAGTGTCCCTCCGTTGTCAAAAGCCCACTAAGCCCTCAGGCGCACCCCATCACAGCCTTGTCGCCTTGCTTCAAAAGCCCCATTATCAAACCAATTTTCAGCCAGATTCCAGCCAAAAACTGTCTGTACTCTGTACAGGTCTGAAACAATTACATGAGCCCTAAACAAGCCTAGAATCAATTGAAAACAGCATAAACTAGCCCAAAAGAACCTAAAACACGTCTACAATCCCTAAAAATGAATATTTATACTACATGCCTCTCTTAAGCAGCTCTCAACTTTTAGGCGCCTTGAGCCTAGGCCCAAGGCTCACTCCATTGCTTCTCGAGTGCACCTTGTGCCTTCCACAACTATGAAGTGTCCTCAAGATTGTTAGTGCAGCTCAATCTTCTTTAATTTTTCTTATTTAATGTTTTATTAACCATTTTTTTGCCTTTGTCTAATATTGTCACAACATATAAGTAAATGATAAAGGGGTGTAGCCAGTGCTTGACTTAGCGCCCGCTTTACGCATAGGCCGGGGAGGGGCCGGATAGCTTCATGATTTGATGCACACAGCCTTACCCTAGACTTTTTGCAGGAGGCCATTTCACGGCTTGAACCTATTACCTCAGGGTCACGAAGCAAGAACCTTACTAGTTGCTCTAAGGCCTACCCTTATATAAGTAAATTACATGAATCTAGTTATTAAATTAAAAAAACAAAGAAAATAAGAAAAGGGTCCTTTGATTGAGATCCTGATCCAGCAAGAAAGTGTACTCACAACAATAAAGATACTCTCACCTTCTTGTTAAAAAACCAAGTGCAAGGCTTTTCTATGTATAGGCCCATGTGGGTCCTAGCAGAAATTGCTAAAAATCTATTATAACTTATTGCAGAAAGCTAGATACTATTATTCTCATTGTGCTACCTCTTTATCTAGTGATTAAGAGCCTATCCAGATCAACATATAAATAACATTCGATAACCAAGATGCATCACATTATATCTTAATTTTCTTATGATATAATAAACTCTGATAGTATTCCAGATAGGGACTGAATCTACAGGTCCTATTTTAGTAATTTACTTGTTTATATATGATATATCCTAATATTGTTTAGCAACATGTTGGCTTCACCACTTCATGCATGATTTAATCATATTCATGAATCAATGCAAGGGTTAGTTAATAAGAACAACGGGAACCCATTCCTGTTTCATGTGAGTTTGTGAGAAAATCAGGCATTGCAAAAAATAGGCAATGCTCATTGCTAAGTTGTTTAAAGAGTAACAAAATAAATCATTTTGTTAGGGAAGTTATTTCAGAGGATTGGGCAGTGGTGATCTCTACACTAGTTTGAAAGTTGTTTTAGCAGTGCAAAGGTGTTTTTCAAGCTTCCAAAGTTCAAATCAGGATACCAAAGACTTTCATGAAACTTAGAAATGCATGTTAGATAAGGTCTATCGTATAAACAAGTTATCCTATAAATGACAATTCCATGCCAAAAACAATAACTTTTTGACAACCTAATTAACAAACCTAATCAAAACTAATTGTGTACATAAATATCTCACAAGAATCTCATAGTCTTGCCTTAATATTGCAAGTCAGTATATCTACAACATCCAGCATCAACTAAGAAGAAAATCCATCACACAATACATTAATGCAACATGAACACACATTAACATCCCCCAAGCTACCAAAATGAATAAATCAAATTCAAACCATCAACAAAACTTCAACAAACAACACAAAAAACTACCTTAACACGAAGATTTTTGGCATCAGAATCACCGTTACTCGGATTAAGTCCACCCACCCGTCCCGCACTCCTATCTGCACATCAGTAACCACCAAAAAACACCCAAAAATCAACAAACACCTCAAAAACAGTCGAAAGATAAACGATCGGTCTAAACAGCTCAAAACAATCAAACCATGCTTTATACAGCTCAAATCGATCAATTGAATGAGTATATGAGGATCGTGATGAAATTTAAGAGATTGACTGAATCAGTAAAACCCTAATTTGGGAAATTGGGAATACCTGGAAGGGAGGAGGAGCAACCCATGATGTGTAGTACAACAACTGATCGTTGATATGTGTAAATACAGATGAATTGTTGGTTTGATCTGTGTGAATTGAAGTGTTAAAAGGGGAAAGTGGATGTTTGATCTTGATTCGTTTATGGGAACGAAGGGTTTCTTCAGCTGGTTGTCGTTTGTTGCTTTGACGATTTATCTGTCAAACTTGTTAAATTATACTCTAAATAAAAAACTTTCTTTTTCGCTCGTCACATATTGTGACAATAAAATTGACATGGTTAAATACGTAAATAAAAAATGTAACAGTTTGGTTTTAGAAGACAGAGTATATACATAAAAAAAAAAATGCTGTCGTGGTATATTTGAAAATCATGAAAAGTTACATTATTGTAAATGAAATATGAATACGAATTTACAAAAATTATATCACCGAAATATAAAAATAATGGCAAACCATGACCTACCCAAACCAAATATGTATAAAATAATTATAAAGATAAAATTAATAAAAACAAACATCTATGTGTGTGGGTAGATGTGTCATGTGCGTGAGTGACAAGCAAAAAATAAACCTAGAATTTGATTAACGGGTGGGTGATAAGAATCTAACCTGAGTGGCTAATTTTAAAGATGAAGCAAAATGTATCGAGTCAAAATTGCTTTTGGTTGATGATATTTTCCACCAATTATATAACTAAGAATAAATTTTGAAAAGTTAATTGTATCGATCCAGCTTTAAAATGCACACACATACATATGTATGTTTATGTATATAACATTTTAGAAGTACCCAATTAACCCATCTGACCTGATATCACCCGTACACGAAGAAACCCGACCCGAACAACCCATTACCCGAACAAACCGAAAACTGAATAAACCAATTCTTATTCGGGTCGGGTTTGGGTAGACTTTCAAACCTCAAAAACCCGAATAACCTGAACCAATTAACCCAAGATCCGAATAACCCGATCAACCCATATTATAATTAAGTAAATTTTATGTATACACTTGTTTAGATTGTCCAAATTGATTAAATTGTTTGTATATAATTTATACTTAAACACATTTTATAAATTATAGAAGTAAACTAGTTTAAGTCCACTAATTTTATAAGATTTCAAATAAAAACTCTTAAAAATCTACTAAACTAAGTCTATTTTTAATACCCGAAACCCGAGCCGAACAACCCGAATCCGATTGTTATTCGGGTCGGGTTTCGGATAAACTTTCAATGTTAAAAAACCTGAATAACTCGAAACCCGATTATCTAACCCAATCAACACCCGTAATACATATATAAGGAAGGTTTGCTAAGAAAATCAATAATTATATGAAAACTATGAAAATCAAAGAGTTACGTATACGTAACTATGTAAAATTATGAGTTACGTATACGTAGTTCAAAATTTGCCCCCGTCATTTTTAAAGGGGTTTAGATTAAAAAATGTATAATTATCTAAAATAATAAGGTTATAATTTACTCAAATATACATGAGACAATTAAAAAACTAAATTATTTATAAATTTTCGAATTGACTAAAGGTGGAATTTACGGTTTTCTCATAACTTGGTAGTTTGATCCCTCCTCTACATACATATATATGTACATATATAAAGGGGTCGGTTACTATACAAAGTGTAATTTTTGTATGAAGCGTACGAAGTCACAAGGACGCGACACGTGTTTTCTAGCGAAGGGATCGTTTCATCCGCGTCACAATTACGCATATAATATACATAATTACGCAAATTATATGTATTATTACGCAAGATATATTTGATAATTACGCAGTAAATAATCACGCAAGTCATACGCACAACACATAGACTTTTTAAAAAAAAGTATAGGTAACTATACTCATATTAAAGAGGATAAAATGCTCGCTTTTATGGTGTATTTTTTATTAACACTTGATTATACTAATAAATAGTTGAGATTAAACAAAGTAATAATGTAAATTAATATATTAAATAATTTCTATAATTTAAGCACATGGTATATAAATAAAATGGGATTATTAAGTTTTTGGAAACACACCAAAGATAGGAAAGATCTCGTATCTACCTCTCTCACTTTGATTCCTAAAATCATCCCTAATTCATATAAATGTATCAAGCGAACTAGGGTTGCAGTTGAAGATCGATTTAAAGGAGGCAACTAAGGAATCAATAATGTGTTGGTTTTTAAATGTCAATTTCAAATTTATGGATATGTTAAAATCTTTATGTTTGGTACTTCTCAAGTCCAAAGTAAAATTATAGACTTTATATGCGAACTTAAGATATACATATGTACAATATCTTTTGGTTCTTGCTGCTTGTCAAGTCAAGTTTTATTTGTTATGTTATGTTCAAATTATTCGCTTTTATGGATTTTGTTTTGGTTAGTGAATCAAATGCAATACATATGAGTATTATGCCTTAAAAAACATGTATGATTTCTTTGAAAATTATAGTGTTCGTTCTATAGTGAGGTTTGCATATGTGTTAAATTACCTTGAGTAAGTGTGTGTATATATATATATATACATATATATATATATATATATATATATATATATATATATATATATATATATAATTAATGTACACATGTCTCTATTTTGAGTTGTTAGAAAAGATTATAATTGTTAACAATCTGTTATGTTTGTTCAATAACTATTTAACATTTACATGTTATGAGTAGTAGATTTATATATGTGTAAACACAGTCAAACAATCATCGTTAACAATTTGTTATGTTGGTATAATAAGTAATCAACATTAAATAATAGCACATGTTTACTTAGTAAACATAATAAAAAGTTAAACAAGCATTTACATATATGTAAACATAGTTAAATAGTACATGTTATAGTGAATAGTAGGTTTATATATGTATAATATTAGTTACAAGTGATAGTGTTCATTATTTACTAAGTTTTACATATGTGTAAGCTAATGATAATACGTATATATGTTTACTAGTTTATCATATATTTATTATACTTAAATGAGTATATGTGTATCTAGTTTTTTATATTATAATTAATAAGGATTGTATTATAAATGTTCATTCTTAAACGTATGCAAATATCTATTCTTTGATATGTAGCTAGAAATTGAAATATGATCTAATCAACTATTAAAATCATGTTATAAAAATTAATAATATGCTCCACTGCATATTGTTATCTTTTATAGTGTATGTTCATTTATTTTCTCTCATTACTAAAAACATTTGCTAATTTACATATGTCTCTAAGATATAACATATAATCACCAGATCTAGCACGTATTTGGGTAGATCATCAGGCCCTTACTCACATAAAAAAAAGATATTTATTGGGTTATGTCTATGCTACATGAGCTTTAGATTCCACTACCTAATCCATCCATAGCGTGGTGTGACAATCTTAAAGCTACATACATAGTAGCCGCTCAAGTGATATATTGGTGCACCAAATATATAGAGATTGATTTACACCTCATACGAGACAATGTTATTGCTTAAAATCATCTTGTTCACTACGTACCCATTCCACTTTCAGATTGATGCCTTCTTAACGAATGGCGTGTCAACTGCGCAATTTGATTATATTCTATCCAAGCTTCACATTGATGGTGTTGTATAACTTACGAGGACATATAACACGATCGATGTTATCTTATTATTATACATATTAGTTTATCTATTACGTACATGTGTATATCTATAAGCCTGTTAGCTTTTCAAACATTATTTTGGATACTATAGTTAGGCATGCTAACTGCAAGATTTGATTATTTTTTGTCCAAGCATCATGATAATGGCACCATTCAGCTTGCAAGGACATATTAAACGATTGTTATTTTCTTATTATCATTATAAATATGGCTTTATCTTTAGCTGGGTATATCGATTTACTAAGTTAGTTGCTAGTGTATTACACGGTTAAATAAATAAAATAATAAAAAGTTTATAATGAAAATTTATTAATTATAAAACAATATTTCTAAAATAAATGTTATTAATTTTTCTAAATATGTTGAGATAAGTTTGTTAGCTTTAATTTTAGATGACTATTGTTAGTTATCATACATTGTAAAACACTAGATGGGTTCACGCAATGCGACGGTGCGACATTTTACAAAACATATTTCTAATTTTTGTTATACTGTAATAATTTTACAAAAGTTTATTATATCTTTTTCCAAGCTAAAATTTAAAACAACAAACAAATGGGTTTTGCATGACGAATTGTATATTTATGTATTAATTTATTATACCTCACAAAATAGAGATCGGTTCAGCGAAAAATTTACACCAAATGTTTAAAAAATACACATGTTACAAATTGTAGTCTCAAAAAGTTTTTAAATATGATAGATTAAAAAGTAACTGAAATCTTAAAACAAATTAATTTTTTTTTAATGGGTAAATAATGTAAAATTTTATGTAAATTACAGTAAATGTAAGGTTATTATTTAACTAATTGTAATGGGTAATCTGTAAATAATGTTAAAAATATTATTTTATCTTTAAAAGTGTTTGTATCTTATGCATTGAGTAAAATTATTATTTCTAATTTTATGATATTTTAAAATACATTTTTTATATTTTTTATATATAGTATGAATTATTAACATTTAATGAAATATCACGAATTATTCAAAAAGATCCAATTTACTCGCACAAAATTGGATTCCAATTGACATGGGATCCACTATCCCCTCTTATATATACTTCTTCAACCAAAACCCTTTCCTCACCAAACTGCTTATTTTCCTCTCTTTCTCTATCTTCTTCCTCCATGAACAAGTTTTTTAGTTCAATCTCCCTTTGAAATGCTATTTCTTTTGTGGGTTTTCATTCTTTAAAGCTCATCAAGAACATTAACTTCAGATCTTTGATTTCATATATAGTTCTCTTTTGCCAATCCAAAAATGAGTGTTTCTTGTATGGTGTTCTTCTTGCTCCATGGAAACCACATATTTGCATCTGATAAAACCCTACTTGAAAAATCAAATCTTTGTTCTTAAATCATATGTAGCATCAGAAACACTTAATTGTCATTCAATTCATACACTTTTTTATAAAATGTTTGACGAAATTAGGGTTTTCTTGATCTAGTTTAGCTAGGTTCACATCAACATATATTCGATGATCAACCTTCAAGCAATTCACTTTCATGGGAAAACTGTCATTGCTTACTGGTGCGGTATCATCAAGATTCACATCTCGGCGCTATCGATCATATACACTTAGAGAATGAGAATCTTGATGATGCTGCATCAGAAATCAATCAGACTGTATGCCAATTTTATCCGCTGAATGGATCCGTGACGACGAACTTTATCGCGACCAGGTAAGGATTTTGTGCAATCCCAGCCCTTAATTAACTTTTAAACTGATGCATGCATAATGACACTACAATAAAATCACTCTATGACGACAAGCTCTATAGCGATGAGTATTTAAATAACTATGTAAATTGTATTAGTGCAAATGAGTTGTTTGTACTGATGGAGGAATCAAAAATACAGATCTACTTTTTGTAACTGTTTAAAATTTGTCAGTATAGTCATTTATTAGGGTTTTTTTAGGCACGTGTTAATAAAGTTAGGAGAGAGGTTTCTCATTGATCCATTTTCTGTCACCTGGTGATTCACTTTGATTCATAGTCCTAACTTATGTTCTACTTCTGTTATATTTCAAACATAACTCTTTTGAAAAGTTATTATTTTATTGCTTTTGTTTTTGTCTAGTTATTAAGCATGTCAAAGAAGTGAATCTTTCTTCACATTCAAGGTTTTGTGCTTTCTTTTATGTGTGTTATGAAATTGAAAGTTTATGGCTTTATGCACAATAAACAGCATGTATATGATCAAAATTACCTTGTATGATTGAACTTGAACAAATGAGTACACATGACTCACAAATAATAATAAATCTAACTATAACTGAGGTTATATTAGTGTCAAGAATGTGAACCCACATGATTGATACAGAGTTGCTCTTGATTGTTACATGGACCAAATAGACAGTGGCCGGTCGGTGAACCAGGCCAATGCTGGCTGTACGAAGATACCAGCTGAACTAAATCATTGTCGCACAGGACCAGACCTAGCTACTTGTACCAATACAGTTATTACAAAGTAGGAATGGATTGCTGATTTGTTTGTGGATTGAATTTATCTTTTGGTTTGAATTTTGATTTAGGAATATTTGATAGTATTACATTGTAATTGACATCTTTTATCATCTTTTATTGAATTAAACTTTGAAGCTCCTCCCTTTAAGATTTCACTCTGCGTCATTGATCAACCGCACTTGAACTAGTGGTGTATTTGGTTCCATTGTTTCTGTTTGGACAAAAGCAAAAACATTAGTTCATTTTCGTAATGAATTCCTGTTTCTGTATTTCTGTTGAGGTTTTAGTTGGTTCAAAATAAGGGCTTATGAACACTTGGGTTGCCATATCTGTTTGGATCCAGTTGCTTTAAATATTAGGTATATATCGATAATGTAGCAAGACAACTTTTGTGAATTCTGAGAAAAACTACATAGTTATAGGCTTCCACTATATATATTGATAACCTTAGATTCTTTTTCTATAACGTCTCACGAGTCACGCACCATTTAAATCTACTTCTAAAGCTACACCTTTTGTCCGCAACATGAACCACATGAACAAGGGACATGTGTTCTACAGACATTCGTACCGCTAGACCAACAGCTCTTTGGTTGACAATCTTAATTAAGGCATATCCGTTGTTTGACTTAGCTCCCGCTTTACACGGGGTCCTAAGAGGGGTCAAATACTCAGATCGTTTGGCGATCTGATATACGCAGCATTACCCTACACTTTATGCAAGAGGCTATTTTCACGGCTTGAACACATAACCTCAAGTTCTACCGGTTGCTTCAAGGCCCCTTTGATATGGTAATCATGATGCTTAAACTAACAGCTGACATGCATATAAAGGATCTCCTAATTAACTCTTACTCCCACACAACAGATCTTTCAGATATATTTTAGTTAGGTGCCAACTAGGAAACTGTCACATTTGAGGTGTTATAGGAAAGTGTACATTATGCATGATGAGTGCCCATAGTGCTGCTGTGGGACGCGGGCATAGGGCCCAAGATTCTTCTAAAAATTTAAGTGAATCAATTTACATTGAATTTTATATGAGAGTATGTTTGTTGATAGTTTGCACTACTAAACAAATGGGCAACAGTTATGAAATTTTATCGACAGAATTCACAAAAACCCCGAAAAAACTGTTTTAAAATATAAATAACACTATCATTAGTATTGGATTACCAACAGGTTTGATGTCAATAAATAGTCCAACTACAAGACTTAACAAGTTATTATTACAAGAAAAGAAACCTATGACTTTAAATATGTAGTTACTATTGCTTAGTCATTACAAGTCCAAAAACTCTTCGCGATAAATGTCGTCACTATTGCTTAGCATCGACAAGTTGACGTCACGCATGTCGTATCAGTTTCTTTTTCTGAAAAATAAAAATAAAAAAAATCTAATTTTGCGGGTTTCCATTATTACTTGTTTTTTCCTGGTTTATACGATTGTTTTACAACCTAAAAGTGCAACTAACATAATAATTCAAACAAAGTACCATAGTTATGTTTTAAATTTAACAACCTAAAATCATAGAAAAAAGGACAACCATAAATCTAAAAGCGTAACACAAAGTACCACCATAACAATTCAAAAACTAATCATCTTCACTTTCCATAGTTTCAGTTCTGTTTTTTCTATTATTACGAACCTGAGGTATTCAATGTGATCTAACATTTCTTTTAGTTGTTCTTGAAGAGGCATGAGATGTTGCACTTGTTGATCATAATGGTATGCACTTGATACATCGGTTGATATATTTTTCATCTTTCGGCCAACACTTCGTGTATGGTCACGTCTTTCACCTAACACTACAAGAAAAAGACTCTATCGCGACCAGGTCTATGGCGACGACTTGATGTTGTCGCTATAGGTCACCCTAAGGTGACGACATGTCATCGCCATAGGGTCACTTTAATTTTTGGCTATTTTAGCCATATAGCGAAGACTTGTCGTCGCCTTAGGATGACCTATAGCAACAAACAAAAGTCCTCGCCATAGGTGTAGAAAAGTCGTCGCCATAGGGCTATTTTTTACATTTTGATTTATTTAAAATAATACTAGAATTTTAAAAATTATGTGGGGACCTAAGGCGACGACACATGTCGTCGCGATAGATCAAAACATATTTTTCTTTTTTTCCCCAAAATAATTAGGAGGGAAATAGTCCCGCCACTATGAAAACGCTATGACGACGACGACATGTCGTCAGCATAGGTCAAAACATTTTTTCTTTTTTTTTCCCGAAATAAGTAGGAGGGAAATAGTCCCGCCATTATGAAAATTCTATGGCGACAACATGTCGTCACCATAAGGTTTTATGATTTTCTTAAATATGATATTAATAAAAGTAATAATTATAATAATAATTATTATTATTATTATTATTATTATTATAAGTAATAATAATAATAATAATAATAATAATAATAATAATAATATAAATATTATTATTTAATTAACCGTGTGTATGTTTGTATTATTTTCTTAAAATATTATATGTCTTTAATTTATTTTATAAATGGAACAAAATCTTATTAAATGTGATTTTTTGAAAGAAAGATAAAGATAAGTTAGGACTACTATTTTTTTTAAATATAAGATGAATCTTAGTGGTATAATTTGAATTAAGTATTGGGTGGAGTTTAAGATTGTGTTCCAGTTTTGATTAAATGATATATGTTCAATCATGTAGTCATTTATATTAAGTTAAAAGAAGAAAAAAAACTAATTTTATATGTTGTGATAATTATAATTATTAACAATTAGCGTCAATCATGGTCAAATATGTTCGATTATAATAGTTAGAATCGATTGAATATGTCAAAGAGAGTTATGAATATCAGTGTTAAATTATATACGTTAATGATAATTTACGAGAAATTATGATTGTTAATGATAAGTTAAGTTTGTTAATATTTAGTTATCATAAATGAGTGTTAAACAAGGTCAAATATGTTATGTTATGATGGCTGGGGTCGATTACATTTATCTAAAGTTAGCTATGATTCAATTATGATCATTGGTGTTAAATTAAGCACGATCTTGGTAATTTACAGGAAATTATCCTTATTAATGGTAAGTTAAGTTTGTTTATGCTTAGCTATCATCAATGAGTGTCAAAAAAGTTCAAATATGTTCGGTTATAATTATTAGGGTCGATCAGATACATTAAAAGTTATCTATGATTGAATTACGATGATAAATGTTAAATTATGCAATTCGATGGTAATTTATTTACGGAAAATGATGCTTGTTTACGAAAATTTATTTTTATTTATGCTTAACTATCATCAATGAGTGTTAAACAAGGCCAAATATTTTAGGTTATGATGATTATGGCCGATTACATATATCAAAGCTTAGCTATGATCCAATTATATGATCATTGGTGTTAAATTAAACACAATGTTGGTAATTTATGGGAAATTATGCTTGCTAATGGTGAATTAAGTTTATTTATACTTAGTTATCATCAATGAGTGTCAAAAAAAGTCAAATATGTTTGGTTATGGTCGATCAAATACATTAAAGGTTAGCCATTATTGAATTACGACGCTTATTAAATTATGCTTGTTAAATTAGCTATGATCAAATAAATTAGTGTTAATGCAATTCGATGGTAATTTACGGAAAATGATGCTTATTAATGGTAAGTTATTTTTATTTACGCTTAACTATCATTAATGAGTGTTAAACAAGGTCAAATATTTTAGGTTATGATGATTATGTAACACCCAGAAAATTTATTATTTGAAGCCGGCGAAGAAAGAAAAGAAATAAAGTCCAAAGTCGAGGGACCAAACTCGCCAACGAAGAAAAGTTGGGAAATGTGGTGATATGTGTAGGGAGAGGGCAGCCCACTCTCCCCACACTTCACACATTTCGGGTTCAAGAGGGGGAAAGAGAGAAAGAAGAGAAAAAGGGAGAAAAGTGGTGTTTCGGGGGATTCGAGTGTCCAAATCCGTCGAGTAGCAAGCCAAATCGAAGCTCTTGTCTTTGTGCTCGATTGTGTGAGTTCTAGGACCCCACTTTTACTTGTTTTCAACTGATTTTGGGGCTGGAAAATGTGCAAAACCCGTTTTTATGTGTGTGTGTGTTTGACCCATTTGGGTGTGATGTGTATGATGTGTTTAGAGTATGATTTCGGGCTTGTGTGTGCTTGTATGGTGTTATGGTATGCATTTCTAAGGTCCAGGAGGGTTAATTTAGGCTTAGAATGGGTTTGGATGAGCTTGGAGGCCGAAAATGGCAGATTGGGTTCGGGATGAACTCCATTCTGCATCAGCTAGGGCTAGGCGACCGAATGAAGGCCATACGGCCGAATGAGGGCGATTGAAGGTCATTCGCACGATTGGGATTCAGTCGCACGACTGGGAGTCCAGTCGCATGAGGGTTGTACGACTGAGGGTTCAGTCGCATAGATGCTTAGTCGCATGAGTCCATTCGCATGAGGTTAGTCGCATAGGTGCCCAGTCGCAGTAATCCCATTCGCACAAGGTCCATACGCACGATTGAATGTTCATTCGCATAGATGATCATCCGCATGAGTCCAGTCGCATGATGTTCAGTCGCATGGAGGCCATGCGACTGAAGGGTGTCCATACGCCCGAATAGGGCTGTTGCACTCGAAGGAATGGGTAGTTTGACTTCTGGCCTTCGGGGAAAGGTGCAGATGTAAGTTTGGACGTAAGGTAACCCGTAAGAACATGTAAGAGGATGGTTATGGCCTTAGAGAACATGTAGGGCATGATGATGATGATGTTGCATGTTTATGCATATTATGAATGTATGATGTTGCCCTGTATGATGTTGATAAATGTGTATGATATGTTCCTTATTATGATGTATGCTTATCTTTCTTGTGGCTTTACATGTCATGCTAATGAATGAATGAATGAATGAATGAAGTATTATATAATGTAAAGCGAAAGATAATGAAAGAGGAACATGAAGTAAGAATGCATGCAATAATGAAAGATGAATGAACGAAAGAAAGGCTTGCAAGCATATATATTGGGGTGAGCGACTTTGTGTTGCAAAAGACTCGGATGAAGTGCAATCATTTAAATTGCCTATGAGGTGAGCAACCTTGTTGTTGCAAAAGACTCGAGTAAAGTGCTATCGTAATGTTGCCTTGGGGTGAGCAACCTTGTTGTTGCAAAAGACTCGGATAGCTTGCTATCGTGATGGGCAATTGGGGTGAGCAACCGTAGGGGTGCAAAAGACTCGGATAGCGAGCAATCATTGAGATTGCCATTGAGGTGAGCGACCATGTTGTCGCAAAAGACTCGGAAGACAGAATGAACGAAAAGAATGTAAGATAATGAATGAGATGAAAGATAATAATGACATTATCTATGTATACGTATGTTGAATGATCGCTTGATAAAAGGAATAGTTTGAAAGTAAAGTATGTTTTATTATTAAAACTAGAACTCATTCAGCAACGCTGACTTTTATTGCATTTTCCAGTTGGCAGGTAATGTTGCTGAGGGTGGCACGGCAAGGCTACTCGGCTCTTTTGGGATGGCATCCAATTATATAGCTTTTGTGATGTAATGCAAACATGAAATTTTGTAACCGGATAATGATGTATTATTTGGCAAAAGTAATTATAATGAAACGTTTTGAATGTTTCCGCTGCAATGTTTTCTTAATGCAATGTAATTATATGTTTTATGTGCGATGAATGACCAACTGTAGGCGTCCCGGGAACGGGGCCTTACAAGTTGGTATCACAACTGGCCACTGTAATTAGGGACTTACTATACTTGACATAAACTGAGTTGTTTCCTTGAATGACTGTGTTTGTGTTTGAATCTTTCAGTGTGTTAGAGAATGGCTGGTGGTAGATCTTCTAGAGCTTCTAGGGGTGGAGGCCGTGATGGCCCTGTTGCTGAACCACGCCCTAAAAGAGGAAGGCCTAGAGCTGAGAAAGAGGTTCCTGCAGAACCTGAGACCCCTCATCCAGAAGCTGGGGATGAGAGTGCGAATCTGAGGGCCTCGGTAAAGGAGGCTGTTGTTGAGGAAGTACATCAGGTCATGCAGACAATCTTACCGTCTGTGGTGACCGAAGTCATCAAAGCTGTGAAGGAGGGAGAAAGAAAGGAGAGAAACCGGGCCTCGGGGGAGCAACCGGAGCCTGAAACGATTTTCTCCGATAATGAGGAGGAAGAGGAAGAGGAGCTTGTGCGAGAGGTGGCACGAGGCTGTAACTACGGGGTGTTTATGCGATGCAAGCCCCCTACTTTTGATGGTAATGGTAATGCTGCTGCTGCTCACCGATGGGTGAGGGAAATGGAGGCTGTTCTCGACATCAGCGAGTGCCGAGAGGATCAGAAAGTCAAGTTTGCCACCCACTCCTTCGTGGACTCGGCACTATGCTGGTGGGACAACATTGTCCAAGCAGAGGGTAATCGGGCGATCGGGAGAATGAGGTGGCCCGAACTGAAGAAGATGGTGATCGAGGAGTTTTGTCCTCATCGGGAAATGGATAAAGTTGAAAGGGAGTTTTTGCAACTGGAGGCGGGAACCATGACACACCAACAGTACACCACGAAGTTCAACGAGATGGCACGTCTGGTGCCGGATCAAGTGACGCCTCTGTCCCGAAAGATCAAGAGGTATATACAGGGTTTGCCGACGGATATTCGCAGGCACATGATCGCCGCCCGGCCGAGCACGTTTAGGTCGGCGGTGGATTTGGCGGGAAGATTGTATGATGAGAGGACGGTGGTGGTGACTGATGGTGGCAGGAAGAGCGGTGGTGACCGGAACTGGCCGGGGAAGAGGTTTGGTCGGGGTAATGCCTCGACGGGTAATAAGAAGGCACGGGTGGATGATCGCCGTGTGGTCACGACAGGTGCGGGGTCGAGAAGGTGTGGTAAATGTGGACGGGAGCATAGCGGGGAGTGCAGGTTTGGGTCGAACTTGTGCTTCAGGTGTGGAAAGGCGGGGCACATGGCAAAAGACTGTCGTGTGGTCCGATGCTTTAACTGTGGTGAGGAAGGTCACATGCTCAAAGATTGTAAGAAGCCGAGGGCTGAGAGTTCAGGGGCAAAGAGGACGGGAGGTGATGGGTCGAGGGCGAGCGCCAGGGCATTCACCATGACACAGAGGAAGCTAGAACGGACCCTGATGTCGTGTCCGGTACGTTTCTGGTGAACCAAACTTTAGCTTCTGTGTTATTTGATTCTGGTGCAAGTAAAAGTTTTATTTCTGCTGCTTTCTGTGCTAAGCTGCCTGTTAGTAGTAGATGTGTTGATGCGCCCTTCGATGTAGAAACTGCCATAGTTAAGTCTACCAGAATTTCTGAGATGATAGAGAATTGTGATGTGGAGCTCGAGGGTCATAAGTTTCCTGTTAGACCGTTTGTGATGACCTTAGGTGGTTTTGATTTGGTTCTTGGGATGGATTGGTTAGCGGACTTCGAGGCGAACATTGTGTGTCGCAAGAAGATGATTCGGTTGTTGGCGCCTGACGGTAGTTTAGTGACAGTGTATGGTGATCGGGTTACTACGATTCCGAAAGTGATCTCGATGGCGGTGGCGGGAAAGTGTATGAGGCGTGGATGTAGTGCCTACTTGGCCTATGTAAAGGATGTGGATACGCCAACACCACAACTAGCCGATGTACCGGTTGTGTGTGACTTTCCAGATGTGTTTCCAGAAGATTTATCAGGAGTGCCACCTGACAGAGAGATCGAGTTTCAGATTGATCTGATACCGGGTGCCCAACCTGTCGCCAAGGCACCGTATCGGTTGGCTCCGACCGAGATGAAAGAATTGATGGAGCAGTTGCAAGAGCTGCTTGATAAGGGGTTCATTAGACCAAGTATCTCTCCTTGGGGTGCTCCGGTCCTGTTCGTAAAGAAGAAGGACGGTAGTATGAGGATGTGCATCGACTACCGCGAGCTGAACAAGTTGACAGTGAAGAACCGATACCCCTTACCGAGGATTGATGATTTGTTCGATCAGCTTCAGGGTGCCAGTTGGTTTTCGAGAATAGATCTTCGATCTGGTTACCATCAGTTGAAGGTGAAGGAGCAAGATATTCCTAAAACAGCTTTCCGTACGCGCTATGGTCACTACGAGTTTCTTGTCATGTCCTTTGGCTTGACCAACGCGCCAGCTGCTTTTATGGATTTGATGAACCGTGTGTGTCGGCCTATGTTGGATAAATCAGTGATTGTGTTTATTGATGATATCCTGATTTACTCGAGGAGCGAAGCAGAGCATGCCGGTCACATTCGGGAAGTTCTAGAGACGTTAAGAAGGGAGAAGTTGTATGCTAAATTCTCCAAGTGCGCGTTCTGGTTGCGCGAAGTTCAGTTCTTGGGTCACGTGGTGAATCCCGATGGGATTATGGTGGACCCGGCAAAAGTGGAGGCGGTTATGCAATGGAAGTCGCCAAAGACGCCATCCGAGATTCGTAGCTTCTTGGGTTTGGCGGGTTACTATAGAAGGTTCATCCAAGACTTCTCCAAGATTGCTTCTCCACTAACCAAGTTGACCCGAAAAGATGTGAAGTTTGTATGGGGTCAAGGTCAAGAGAAGGCGTTTGAAGAATTGAAGGCGAGATTGACTCAAGCTCCTGTTCTGTCGTTACCCGATGGAAGCGAAGATATGGTGGTTTACTCTGATGCTTCTTACTCGGGGTTAGGGTGTGTGTTAATGCAGAGAGGAAAGGTCATAGCCTATGCATCCCGACAGTTGAAGGTTCATGAGGTCAATTATCCTACTCATGACTTGGAGCTGGCAGCCGTGGTCTTTGCTTTAAAGATTTGGAGGCACTACCTCTACGGGACGAAGTGCACCATATTCACTGACCACAAGAGTCTGAAGTACTTTTTTGAGCAGAAGGATTTGAACATGAGGCAGAGACGGTGGTTGGAACTTACAAAGGATTATGATTGTGAGATCCACTACCATCCGGGCAAGGCCAACGTGGTGGCTGATGCCCTTAGCCGGAAAGAAAGGCCCGAGCCGATTCGGGTGAAAGCGTATCAGCTGATTATGACCTCCGATGTGATGAAGCAGGTTAAAGAGTTTCAAGATGAGGCATTGAAGGAAGATCATCTTAACTCTGAAAGAATGAGAGGTCTGGTTGGAGAATTGGGTGAAAACACGTTCGGTGTTAGAACCCGATTCGATCGTGTGTGGATTCCTCGTTTTGGGGATCTACGGGGGAAGATAATGGATGAAGCTCACAAGACTCGGTACTCCATTCACCTGGTGCCACGAAGATGTACCATGATATGAAGAAAGATTATTGGTGGCCGGGTATGAAGCGCGATGTGGTGGAGTACGTGAGTAAGTGCCTTACTTGCTTACAGGTGAAGGCCGAGCACCAAAAGCCGTATGGGAAGATACAACCTCTGGATATACCGGAATGGAAGTGGGAGCACATCACCATGGATTTCATTACAAAGCTGCCGCGTACCCCGAAAGGGTATGATGCCATATGGGTGATAGTTGATCGTTTGACGAAGAGTGCTCACTTCCTACCGATCCGCGAGACATATTCATATGAGAGGTTGGCTGATCTGTTCATCAAGGAGATTGTGACTCGTCATGGTGTGCCGGTGTCTATTGTGTCGGATCGCGACACTCGGTTTACATCTAAATTCTGGAAGAAGTTCCACGATGCTATGGGGACGAAGTTGCATATTAGCACGGCTTATCATCCCCAGACTGATGGTCAGTCCGAAAGGACCATTCAGACACTGGAAGGCATGCTTCGGGCATGTGTGATTGATTTTGGTGGAAGTTGGGATGACCACCTACCGTTAGCCGAATTCTCATATAACAACAGTTATCACGCCAGCATTGGCATGCCTCCATATGAGATGCTATACGGTAGGAGATGCAGAACACCCGTTTGTTGGGGTGATATTGGTCCAGAAGGAATTGGGGAGCGTCGAGGTAATCGAGGCTACGACTGAGAAGCTTGAGAAGATCAAAGCCTTCATGAAGGCAGCCAAAGATAGACAGAAGTCGTATGCTGACAAACGACGCAGGCCGATTGAGTTCCAGGCGGGTGACCGGGGTATGTTGAAGGTCTCACCTTGGAAGGGTATCATTCGCTTCCGAAAGCGGGGCAAGTTGAGCCCAAGGTATATAGGCCCTTTCCGAATCATTGCTCGAGTAGGAGAGGTGGCCTATAGACTGGAGTTACCGGATGAGTTAAGTGGAATTCACCCGACATTCCATGTATCGCATCTAAGGAAGTGCTTAGCTGATGAAGATATGATTGTTCCACTGGAGGATATCGAGGTAGACGAACGGCTCAATTATGTGGAGCAACCAGTGGCAATCATCGACCGAAAGGAGAAAAGGTTAAGGAATAAAGTGGTTCCTCTAGTGCGTGTACAGTGGAAGCACAGGAAGGGATCCGAGTCGACGTGGGAGACTGAGGAAGAAATGAGACAGCATTATCCACGTTTGTTCGAGGAGTAACAGGTTTCGGGGACGAAACCTATTTAAGGGGGGTGGACTTGTAACACCCGGAAAATTTATTATTTTGAAGCCGGCGAAGAAAGAAAAGAAATAAAGTCCAAAGTCGAGGGACCAAACTCGCCAACGAAGAAAAGTTGGGAAATGTGGTGATATGTGTAGGGAGAGGGCAGCCCACTCTCCCCACACTTCACACATTTCGGGTTCAAGAGGGGGAAGAGAGAAAGAAGAGAAAAAGGGAGAAAAGTGGTGTTTCGGGGGATTCGAGTGTCCAAATCCGTCGAGTAGCAAGCCAAATCAAGCTCTTGTCTTTGTGCTCGATTGTGTGAGTTCTAGGACCCCACTTTTACTTGTTTTCAACTGATTTTGGGGCTGGAAAATGTGCAAAACCCGTTTTTATGTGTGTGTGTGTGTGTTTGACCCATTTGGGTGTGATGTGTATGATGTGTTTAGAGTATGATTTAGGGCTTGTGTGTGCTTGTATGGTGTTATGGTATGCATTTCTAAGGTCCAGGAGGGTTAATTTAGGCTTAGAATGGGTTTGGATGAGCTTGGAGGCCGAAAATGGCAGATTGGGTTCGGGATGAACTCCATTCTGCATCAGCTAGGGCTAGGCGACCGAATGAAGGCCATACGGCCGAATGAGGGCGATTGAAGGTCATTCGCACGATTGGGATTCAGTCGCACGACTGGGAGTCCAGTCGCATGAGGGTTGTACGACTGAGGGTTCAGTCGCATAGATGCTTAGTCGCATGAGTCCATTCGCATGAGGTTAGTCGCATAGGTGCCCAGTCGCAGTAATCCCATTCGCACAAGGTCCATACGCACGATTGAATGTTCATTCGCATAGATGATCATCCGCATGAGTCCAGTCAAATGATGTTCAGTCGCATGGAGGCCATGCGACTGAAGGGTGTCCATACGCCCGAATAGGGCTGTTGCACTCGAAGGAATGGGTAGTTTGACTTCTGGCCTTCGGGGAAAGGTGCAGATGTAAGTTTGGACGTAAGGTAACCCGTAAGAACATGTAAGAGGATGGTTATGGCCTTAGAGAACATGTAGGGCATGATGATGATGATGTTGCATGTTTATGCATATTATGAATGTATGATGTTGCCCTGTATGATGTTGATAAATGTGTATGATATGTTCCTTATTATGATGTATGCTTATCTTTCTTGTGGCTTTACATGTCATGCTAATGAATGAATGAATGAATGAATGAAGTATTATATAATGTAAAGCGAAAGATAATGAAAGAGGAACATGAAGTAAGAATGCATGCATTAATGAAAGATGAATGAACGAAAGAAAGGCTTGCAAGCATATATATTGGGGTGAGCGACTTTGTGTTGCAAAAGACTCGGATGAAGTGCAATCATTTAGATTGCCTATGAGGTGAGCAACCTTGTTGTTGCAAAAGACTCGAGTAAAGTGCTATCGTAATGTTGCCTTGGGGTGAGCAACCTTGTTGTTGCAAAAAACTCGGATAGCTTGCTATCGTGATGGGCAATTGGGGTGAGCAACCGTAGGGGTGCAAAAGACTCGGATAGCGAGCAATCATTGAGATTGCCATTGAGGTGAGCGACCATGTTGTCGCAAAAGACTCGGAAGACAGAATGAACGAAAAGAATGGAAGATAATGAATGAGATGAAAGATAATAATGACATTATCTATGTATACGTATGTTGAATGATCGCTTGATAAAAGGAATAGTTTGAAAGTAAAGTATGTTTTATTATTAAAACTAGAACTCACTCAGCAACGCTGACTTTTATTGCATTTTCCAGTTGGCAGGTAATGTTGTTGAGGGTGGCACGGCAAGGCTACTCGGCTCTTTTGGGATGGCATCCAATTATATAGCTTTTGTGATGTAATGCAAACATGAAATTTTGTAACCGGATAATGATGTATTATTTGGCAAAAGTAATTATAATGAAACGTTTTGAATGTTTCCGCTGCAATGTTTTCTTAATGCAATGTAATTATATGTTTTATGTGCGATGAATGACCAACTGTAGGCGTCCCGGGAACGGGGCCTTACAGATTATGACCAATTACATATGTCAAAGGTTAGTTATGATCCAATTATGATCATTGGTGTTAAATTAAACACAATGTTGGTAATTTACGGGATATTATGCTTGTTAATGGTAAATTAAGTTTATTTATACTTAGTTATCATCAATGAGTGATAAAAAAGGTCAAATATGTTCGGTTATGATGATTAGGGTCGATTGCATATGTCAAATGCTAGCTATGATCCAATTATGATCATTGGTGTTGAATTATACATATTGATAAAAATTTATAGAAAATTAGGCATACTACTGGTAAATTAAGTTTGTTAATTCTTAATTATCATCAAAGAGTAAAAACCTCAAACATGATCAGTTATGATGATTAAGGTTGATTATATACGCCAAAGATTAGGTAAGACGAACAAGTATTATTATACATATGTTAATATGTTTATAATAGTAGTAATAATAATAATAATAATAATAATAATAATAATAATAATAATAATAATAATAATAATAATAATAATAATAATAATAATAATAATAATAATAATAATAATAATAATAGTAATAATAATAATTATGATAATAATCATAAATAATAACCATCATAATAATAATTATAATAAAATACTAATAAGAATACTAATAATAATAATATAATAATATCTTTAATGGTAACAGTATTAAAAATAATAAAAAATATAAAATATCAGAAAACACCCTATAGCCATTGCCATAGGTATTTCATGTCGTCGTCATAGATATTTCATATGCCGCGTGACTATCCCGCCATTAATTGATGATGAATATCTGCACTCATTTTGTTTTCTCTCATACTATTGTTGAATTTTTTTCCCTACATATAATAATATAACAACACGTTAAAATTTAAAAATATAACAAGAGGCTTTTCGAGTGTGGTCTATCGCATCGACATGTCTACGCCATAGCTTTGACTGGTCAAATATTTCAGAATCTTCTACCGGTCGACATGACAACGCCATACATACAATTCTAGTGGCGATAGACGTTGATGCTATAGGGTGTCAATGCCATATATCTCTAATTTTCTTGTAATTATTGCTCGGTTTTCAAAAATTTCAGAAAAATAAAAAATTTGTATTGGTAATTTGTCGCAAATAATATTAATAAATATCAACTAGCCCTTCTTGTTTCAAATGCATTCTCATTTAAGTCTCGTACGTGATATGAAGTCTTCATTAATTACTAATCCATACTTTATATAGCATACTTTTAGTTGGAATATGTGGTTGTAGAAGTTTAATGTGGCAAGTTTAATTGACGTTGAATCCGTCATCTATGCTAATATGATGTTAGCTGGTTAATTATTATATTGGTGGTTAAGCAATATAAAGGTGATCCATTGGCTTAGTTTCAGTTTAGGTTTGCACGAAGTCCTTTGTTGAAGAGCTTGTTCATCATTCTCTTGTGTGCACATATTTTTGTATATTAGTTAACTAACATGTCTCGTCTTAATGTGTAAAATCTTGAAATGTAATATTAATTTATCAATATGAAATTTGATGTAGTTTATACACTACAAGAAATCTTTTTAATGGTGGCGACACCATTAGCGGCGACTTGCACCAAGAGCGGCGACTTGTCGCCGCTATTGCTTCGGATCCGTTTCACTTGTACTAACATAGATCTGGTCGTTCATTAGAAACAAGATCTAACGATGAGCATTGCATCGTACACATAGAGCAACTCCACAACTCCACACCACCGTCGCCTGCTCCCCTACTGTCGATTTCCGGCCAATTTCCGCCACTTCACCGTCGCTACCTAACACCCCACGGTCGCCGGAGGTTGCTCCCCAACACCCCACCGTCACCACCTCGCGGATTCGCTCCCCAACACCCCACCGTCACCACCTCGCTGTGGAAATATAATGTGGTTAATCTTAACATCAAATGACGTATTATAAACTTATATGACTTTGTGTATGATCATAAAACAACACACTAACTTAGTATATTTATAATATATATATGTTAACATCTTATGTATATAAGTACAATGATTAAATCACGTAATAGAAATATTCGATTTACTATCGGTATGTAGTGACGAACCCAGAAATTCTTTTCATGGGGGGCGGAAATTTTTAAGGGTCATTTGCCTATCACAATATAATATATTTTTTGATATGGTTCAGTTCAAAATGCATCGCATCTGGTTCATTACTGAAAAACATCATTAAAATGGTCCCCAAAATCTTGTATTTTCATATATATCAAGAACCACACTAAAGCAATTATACTCATAAAAATGATTATATATGATGTTTAACGTAATTATACTCATAAAAGTGATGATATGTAATATGTTTGAAACAATTATACTCATCGTTAAAACGGTTCCTAAACTCTTTAATGCCGATGACGTTTAAAATGTTTGAGAACAATGTCGGCCGGTAAATATAACATTTAATCTCTCATATCTTGAAAGCAATATAAATTTAGCTTGCTTAATAGTTAAAAACATTTATATCGATATAATTTTTTTTCTTCCTACTAAGTATTTGATTATTTGAGGGTGTAAGTACTTAATCTACTAGGTTACAGACCTGGCTTAGCGAGAAATAGGATTTGTTAGACTGTAACCGTATTGTAGTTTCATCCTCGACAATGTCTTTGCAACATTATTGTTTTCTCTTCAATTTCAAGGTTTCAAAAGGGGTGATTACAAAATATTACGGGGGGCGGTCGGGATTTTCACATACGCATAACACTAAAAAAATTTGTTTAGGGTGGACGACTGCCCCCATTCTTCAATATTTAGGTACGCCCCTAATGTTGTCAAAAATTTTATAAACGAACGAAATTGTTAAATAAAAGATTGAATTAACCAATTACGTCATAAGACAGATATAAACTGAACCCTACACTAGTTTGTCACAAGACATATGCTAAAACTCAATGCTAACACGTTTTCATCACAAGAGTTTATTTTGAATTGTTTTACTTTAGTAATTTAACTTTGAATTCTAGAATAAATAATGTATTTCTAATTTCCAGAATTTATAATTTCTTTTTAATTTTCAAGGAAACAGAATAAATTTAATGTTTTATAAAACATTACCGACGTATTATCAAGGGGAGAGACTGTTGATAAAGATTCAAAGGCACCATAAGTAATAGGTCAGTAATCCGCTGGTGATAAATCGTCACTAATCTACCACTATAGGTGTTCATTAGTAATCCGTCTATAGTCCATTGGATACCAATACTCAAGACCAAATTTCGACATAGCATTCATTTAATGCGTATGAACACCCCCACCAATATAAGAAGTTAGTAAAATGGAGATTTAAGAAACTCGTACAAATTTACAGTAATTTTTTTATATTTCGTCACATTTGAGTTCTTGTATAAAAGATAGTAAAAAAACAAATTTTATAAACTTATTCTGAACTCAATCACAAACTAAAAAATTAGCCTTTGTATGTATGTGATCAAATACACACCCTAATACTAAAAAATCATCCTTTGTATGTATGTGATCAAATACGCCCCCTAATATAGGTACACATATCATCCTTTATTGAATGATTTACATCGGAAGTGATTTTGTAAACAAGTCTGTCAAATTTTTGCTAGAATGAATTTGTCGTACGACAATAGCATAATATTTTTTTTTGTAAATTAAGTGTAAACTAGTACTTTGGAAAAAATATGTTTGGCTCTATCTCCTTTATTATTATATATATTTTTTATTTGTGCAATGTATGATGTGTTGTCTTCATGTAAGATGGTTCTTTATCTCTCGAAGATATACCATATGATCCCTAAATGTTGTATTACGGTTCTTAATCAAGCACACTCTTGACTAGCTATTTGGCCAATACTTTTATGTCACATCCCGGTGGAAGCGTGAAATGCTTGGGTGTGAGTCGTTAGTTCAAAACACATTGATTATCAAGACATACAATTCATAACAATAATTTAAAACATCATATTCATTCATATATAATTTATAGGATTACATTTTTACAAAATTTAGTCTAACATCTAGACTTATACATTTGTAATCCTAAACAAAAGTACATCTTCAACACATCACATATCTTCAGCTAGTAGTGAACGTGAACGTTCACATATAGGCTAAAGTCAAACAAGTCAATAGTCAACCCAACGCACAACTTTCCTAGATAGTCGTGCCGGTCACTATACATGTTGAAGGAATACACGAGATTATAATACATTTTGTTGATTTGAAAAAGCATACTCAAAACAATCAACAAATAGTTGATGATAACATAGGTTTAATTGATATAACCATTTTGAATTGATGCAATATAATCAAACTTATAACCAAACCTACATGTCAAGTGATTTATAACTGTCAAATACAAATCGCACAATCAAATAATATAACACTGTTGCCCTCATATCAGCATCTGCAGGTTGACATTTCCTAAGTAGCGCTACCTGTATTATTTGATGGTTCCTCATCCGAATTAATGGTTGTGTCAATATGACAGTAACAAATCAAATTTCTCAAAAACGCATCCAGTTCAACACAAAATAGTATGTTTTTCTCCTAAAAAATTATAAATCAAAAAGAGGCTATGTTACTCACCTTAGTTCCAATCAACAAGTCAAATAATTCCTATAAAATAATGATTTGTTAGAATAAAGCTACTTTCTTTAAAATTTTCAGCATTTAAATCATAAAAATTGTCAAAATTCTAATTCGGTAGTTTCTGTTATTCAAAAATCACCAAAATTTACCAGCCTAAACATTCTGAAATCTATATTATCTCATAAAATTTCAAATTAATAACTCATAACAGGCTAATTTCTAGAATTTTTACTAGTTTCATATAAATTGGAAGAAATAGTAAAACATCACTAAAAATTCTAAAATTCATATATACTGTTCTATTCTAAAAATCATAATTTATTGTAAGTTTTTTATAATTTAACTCATTGTCTAGATATTTTTTCCAAATTTCTAATTACACAATATTCTAAAATATACAACTCGGGCATATATGCGAATTAAATCACAAAATTTATTCTATAATTCCTATAAAATATAAGAATTATTATATAATTTTTCTAGATCTTTACCAGGTTAAGAGCTTCTATATGATAATTTCCTTTTATTTTCTTGAATAAATTATATAAATTAATCTACCCATTATTATTACATCAAAATTTACAAAATACTATCTCTAATATTTGTCAACAATTTTCTAATTTTATTCCCATAATCAAAGTCAGTTAAGTATTTAATCTAATTCATCAAAAACCTTTGGTTATAAAGAACTCCCAAGTGTTAAATTTTAAACCTCTATTTCTTACTGATTTTTAAATAAAATCAGATGTTTGTGAATTCTTATGAACATTCTTGATGATTTAATTTTCAAGAGTTAGTTTGTATGTGTTTATTTAAACACGTAAACACTCTTGAAACTTGTTAGTTATAGATTTTGGAAATCTAACCTTGTTTGATGAAGTAAACTAAGGGATTTGCTTGGCTAAACTTCTTGATGATCCGGTTGAGGTGGTATCCCTTGATGTTTGATCACAAGCTAGTTGAAGTTGAACTAAGATGGTGATGATGATTGTTAAAACCGAAACAAGAGTGATGCTGGTGTTTGGAAGTCCGAAAGCATGAAAGAGTTGGAGTTGGTGACTTGAAAACTGAAAGGGAGAGAGGGTGCGAGCCGAGAGATGGTTACGGGTGTGGTGGTTTGTGGTGGTTCACGGTTGTGGTGGTGTGGTTGTGGTGGATTGCGGTTGTGGTGTTGTGGTGATCCATTGTGGCCAAGAGGTTGCAAGATAGTGGATAACCTCATCATTAACTCTAGTGTTTAAAAGTGGTGAGGTGGGGTTTATAGGCTTGCTTAGTCAAGCTAGTTAGGATAGGTGGCAAGCAACTAATAGGATTAGTGTTAAGGTGGTGCTTGGGTGGCGGCTTGTGGAGGTGATGGGTGTATGGGCCGGCTAGGTGGGAATCTAGGATGCTAATGACTTACTTAGTCATTAAGCTTAGGATTAGTTATAGATTTAAGTGCTTAATTGGATTTAATTAGTATCCTAATGAACCGAGAGTAGGATTAAGATTGTGCTTATGTTGGTGTTTAAGTGCTTAAGGTTTGATTAGTTTTAGTTTTGATACAAAGTTTCTTGATGCAATCTTGTTTGGTGATATTTGATTAAGTTTGTATCCTAATTCATTTCATGTAAGTATGAGATATGTATCATTGAAATAACCAATCAAATAATCTCACAATTTGATACCTAGACATATAAATACATAAATCATGAAATTCACATACAAGAATCACATGCATACGTAAACTTTCATGCATGCAAGCATGTTCACGTATCATAAATGCTTGTTAATTTAAACATTCAAAGATTCATATAATCAAAAAAATTACCTTAAACATTCCTATAAAATATAATCACATAATGTCAATTTATGGAAAACATTAAATTACTTAACCTTAGTTTTTAGGGTTGTCATGTTTTATATGATTAGATGCAGGATCGGGTTTTGTCACTTAACACTTGTATTTCTCTCAAACTCACTTATAATAGTCACTCAAACAAGATGAAGCAATGTCTTTGACAAGAGTTGATAATAATATAATAAGTAATCAAAGCAACAAGTAGGAATATTTTCAAGGTACTTGTATATATTACTTCTCAACTCAAGATTACAAGACACTTACAAGCATAGAACATGAGTTACAATGAGAAACTATATATACTAGATCCTACAGCCGGTTTATACTTGATACCAGCTGGAAACCTACGACTAAAGCATATACTACAATGCTATAGTTAAGGTATCTTAGATAAAGTATTATCTAAGATATGGTAGTCATGACATGTCCATGACTTACCTTTTGTCACCAACTAAAGATGGCAACTGTACTTATCATAAAAGGTAAACAGTAGATTAAAGTATGGTCAACTACATGGCTTTAGAGAAAACGCCATGCAGTATATCAGAGATTTGCAGCGGACTGTCAGACAGACCATACTTATGTCTACTGGATAATAGAAGTGTCTTCCAAAGGTTAACTGGCTTCGGAAGAACAAGTTCTTCCGAAGCCACTTATACTTCGGAAGATGCTTCTATGCTTCCGAGGCTTTAAGGACTTCTTTATACTTCGGAAGTTGACTTCAGAACTTTGTCTTCAAGTCTTGAACCTTCGGAAGTAGCTTCTTTACCTTCGGAAGCTGGAGTTCTCCTTCGGAAGTGTATTTTACACTTAGACTTCGGAAGAGCTCTTTCTTCCTTCGGAAGTCCCACACTTGGCTTCGGAAGTCCTTTGTATGTAGTACTCAAAATCTTCTAAGTGATATGGTTTTGGTTGCAACAGCCTCTTATGATCCAACAAACTCCCCCTAGGCTGATGCTACCAAAACTTCACTTATCTCTACTTCTCAAAGTTTTCAGCACCAGGGACAAAAGATATTTGTCTGTCTCTCTGTTCTTCCCGGAAGTGGTGCTGAGAAGCTTGTACAAGTCATTCGTGGATAGGAGATCCAGTCTATCACTTTGAATGACATGCACCCTTTGTTGTGACCCCCTGAAGAGAGTTAGTTGACGGGAGTCATAGTCATACTCCCATCTAACTATGGATTCAAGTTCAGGACCTTCAACCATTTGAAGAAAGGCTTTGCCTTTGGTTGCTGATCCTTTCCTTTCCTCCTCCTCTCTCCGTTTTGACTCCTCTTCGACCTTGCTTCTTGCAGTGAGCTCAGCCATGTGAAGGCTGCCTAGATGATTTCTGATGTGAGCAGCTACTTCGGAGTTTGAGGGGTTGGAGAATGGTTTCTCTGCTAACTCAGCAATATCAAATCTGCTTAAGTGTAGCAGAGATGAGGCATTCAGCCTGTTAATCTCACCATTCTCTCTCTCAACAACAAAGTTGTGAGAAGAGTCTTCGAACCTCCACTGGACTATCTTCTTTCTGGGTACAAGAGATTGTCTTGGTACCCTATCTCCTTTCTTTGTGTCCAGCAGAGTCACCAGCCTTCTCCTCAGTTTCTTTTCTTCCTCATTCAATGTATCTGAATTGAGGCCAAAGAGTCTTGCGGCTTGGTCCAAAGTTCCTCTTGGCAGATCAAGAAACTCATCTCTTGTGAGGGAACTTGAGGATCCATCAACATAAGTCAGGTTGACTGTATCCTCCTCACATGAGATGTCGCTCAGAGTAGTGCAGTTGATAAGCTTGGTTTTGATCGCCTTGAATTCCTCCATTGAGAGATGTTTGGAAGGCTGAGGGGATGGTTTGATTGGTTGTTGGGTAGGTTTAGGAGGTTGGGTTCTGGGTAAGGTTTTAGGTTGGATGATGGGTAGTTTAGGTGGTTGAGGTGAGGGAGTTGGTAGTTGTGATGGTGTAGGTTCAGGGGTGAAAGGTTCAGGTTCAGTTTTGATTGGGAAGGGAAAGGGTATTGGTTCAGGTTGATGTTGGGTTTGGATATTTGGCTGAGGGGTGGCTTTGAAGGTCATCCCCTGTCCCCTTCTATACATCTCCTTTCTTCTCCCTGCACGAATGTCAGCCTTGATGTCACTGACATGTCGTTGGAGAGTCTTCTCAGACATTGGACCCACTTGCCTGCCAGAGAAGCCATGAGCTTTAAGATAGTTCTTCATCCAAGCTTTGTCACCTATCTTCTTGGCGGCAGACAGTCCAGCCTCTTCTTCCTTCTTCTTCTTCTCTACTAGCTTTTCCCTTGCAGCTCTCTTTCTCTCCTTCTCCATTTGATCTTGCTCTTTGTTAAAGAGCCACAAGATCGTGTCACTATTGTGTGAAGACAACTCCTCTTGAGAGAATCCTCTGGAGAGTAGGAAAGTGATCCTTTCTCTCCTGAGCTGCAGATCAGCTTCTCTTTCTTTTCTCAGCCTTTCTTCTTCCAAGGCTAACCTTGCAGCTTCTTCTTTTTGCTGTTTTGCAGCAAGGTTGCCTTTTCAAGCTCTATCAGCTCCTCTAATGGTAGCAGGAGTACATCTTCCGAGACAGTCCCTAGACTGACAAGTCTATCAATTACCTCCACCCTTCTTCTATTGCTGATTGCCTCTTGGTTGGCTGCAGTTGCTTTTGAACTTGCAGCTAACAGTTTCCCAGTTGGCAGTCTTCCTTTCCTTTTAAGTTTCTCCAGCCTTTCTTCTTCCTGAAGCTCTTCCGAAGTCATCTTCCTTTTGCCTTTAATGTCTTCGGAAGTGCTAGACTTTGGTGGTTCTTGGGTAGAAGATTCAGGTTGGATGGTGGAGGTAGGAGCTGAGGTCAATGCAGATGTAATGGCTAGTGGTTGGCTGAGAAAGTCCTCCCTATTAACCTTAGATGCAAGTTCCAGAATTGCATCTGTGACTATTAGATCATCGGAAAGAGAGAACAGTCCTTCCGCAGCAGCAATTTCAGCTTCGGAAGTTTGAGTTGGTTCTTCCGAGGCTTCGAATTGTGCTTGGAAGCCTGTGAAAACACACCTTCTGTCCCAACTGTTTCAGTTGCTGGGCCATCAGTCCTAGTTTCCCCTTCGAAATCAATCTCAGGTTCCACTTGGGCCTTAGGTTGACCAACTTCCTCAACAGTGGTAGGAGGTGCATTCAACCTCTGAAGCTCTTGAGCTCCAAAGTAAATCACAGACATATCCGGACTAGGTTGATCAATTAGGGACTCTAAAAGGAACTTGTTGAAGATCCTATTTAGATCCTGAAGCATCCTTTGATCCACTTGAAACACAACTGGAGGAGGCTCAGGGAAGATGGCAGCTTGTTGTCTTGAACTCAAAGAAGTGAGAGCTTGACTGATGGAATCCTGTCTTTGGCTTTGTTCCTCAACATTCTCCCCCTTTTTGGTTGCATCATCTTGAGAGGTAGATGAGCTAGAGGAAGAGGTCAAGGAGACTTGAACTGGTACATGCCTAACAGATCTCTCAATCTGTTTCTCAGCGAGTTTGACCTTGAGACTTTCAATCTCAAGTTGCTGAGTGGCAGACCTATCCTCTAAAGTCTTAACCTTTGATTCAAGGTTTGAGACTTTAGAAAGTAGGTCTCTTATTGTGAGTTGCATTCTTCCCTCATCTTCTTTTGAAGAATCACGGGGAGATGAGGTAACATACCTAGTATGTTCATCCTCACCACCAGATGTGGTTTCTTGGCACCCTGGTTTCCCTTGCACAATGATGTCTCTTTCAGAGGCATCATAGGGCATGGTTGCCGTAGATTCAGTCTGACTATCGTTACCACTGTCCTGAGGATCCAATGAGGCTCCTTCAGTAGTGGCAGCTGAATCTACATGAGTCCCCTCCACATCAGTGGGACTCACCTCAGTAGGGCTTTGCTGGTGTGGGCTAGAGACAAGAGGTTTCTCTAGGCTCTGTTGATCCTTAATGGGGTGTTGTGGATCAACTTCATTGCCTTGGAGAGACATAGTCTCTTCACCAGCTCCGGTCAATAGGTCAGTAAAAGAAAAGGAATGAAGACCTAAGGACCCGGGACTTTGATCAATGTCAAAAGGCATTGAGCTGTCCCTTGGTGGCTGCTCAGGGGAGTATAGAGACTCACCCTGAGGGCTATCAGCTGGGATTATGGGCTCATGGGTCTGAGACTGAGGAGACTCAAGACCCATATTGAGGTCAATAGTGAAGGATTGGAGGACCTCTGGCTGAGTGGGAGCCCCTTGTTCCACTCTAGCCTTTTTGGTTTGAAGAGGAGGGGCTTGTTCAATCAGAGTAGATTGAACAAGGGTTCGTTTGGTACGTCTCTGATAGGTGACTATGATTGGAGGAGAAGGTAGATTTGGAATGGTGAGGGTAGTTGCTGGTGTGGGTTCATCACCTGTGGGGATAACAGGGATGTCACCAGGAGCCATTGGCTCAATCATACCTGGAAGTAGTGCGGTATCCCTTCCAGTGTAGTTGGTAGACACTCTCTTCAAGACTTTGAAGATGGTCGGCCTCATTTGAGGAGCAGACAGAGCAGCTGCACAGACAAGCTTACTCTGATCTAGCTCGCAGTTGATTATGTGCTGTAGAAATCTGGGATACATAAAGAATGTGTCCCTTTGCAGATTTCCCATGAGGTTAGTCAGCACAAACCTGGAGTAGTTGAAGCGCAGGCTTGTACCAACCCATGAACTAGGCACCCGAGTTCATAGGGAATTTGATCCCATCCCCCGGATTTGTTAGATAAACAGTGAAGAACCACATGTAGCAGGAACTTCCACTTGTAGGAGAAGTTGAATTTGTAGACTGTAGACCTGCTTACATCTCCACCGTATCCCATTTGGAGATAAGAGTTATCTAACTCAGACTTGGGAATTCCGTCGGTGCGCCTTCATCATGGAGCTCAAGATGCTCCCTGATGATTTGTTCAGTAATGACCAACTCTTGGCCACAAACACTTGACCTGATAGCACGAACCCCATTTAGGGTTTCAATCCGACCATTTGCCCAGAATTCGGACATTTGGTTGGTGTAAATGGTAGGGTTTACAGTCAGTGCTGTGTAGTATGAAGATTGGGCTAAGAAAGAGATAATATCAGAGAAGTCAGCATCCCTTGAAGAGTCAAGGAGTGCGACCTGGTTGTGCTGAGGGTTTAGAGCCATTGAGAAAGATAGCAGAGGAAAAGTTCTTGAGAGAGGTAAATTGGAGAAGAAGAAAGCTTTTAGGGCAGTGAATTTGGTAAAAGAGTGTAAGTGATTAACCGGAAGTATTTAAATGGGTGAAATGGCGGTTTAAAGGGTGGTTTGGATAAGATGATGTGAGGGTTCAGAGGATGATGTGACAGGGGCGGTAAGGTTAAGCCATTTAAATAATCCGACATCATTAACAAAATCTTTACTTTTTACAGAGTGGGGCCCAAAAGATTTCCGTTACACAGTAAAATCCTTCTTCCGAGTATAAGGTATTTCCGAAGGTAAAGTTCTTCCGAAGGCAAATGTACTTCCGAAGGTAATATAAATTTTCGAAGATATGTTGCTTTCAGTGGAGAGTATTAAAGTGCTTCGGAAGTAGATCGAGATTACCTCAATCGCTTCTTCCGAGACTTAGTACACTTCCGAGAAGAAAATTATCCTATGAGAAATTTGCTTCGGAAGTTATACTAGATATCTTCCGAAGGCAAGTTTCTCTTCGGAAGAACTTATACTTAGTTAAATAAGAAAGGATCTTTTGTAACAGGGCTTAGATTGTATTGACATAAGACTTTACATATTGAAAAGGTTTTCAATTGAGATTAACTAGTCAATGTTTATCATCCCAATAGCTGTAATGAGATACTTAAATCTTTGTTCATCAAATGCTTTGGTGAACAAATCAGCATATTGTTCATTTGAATCAACTTTGATTAGTTTGATAAGATTTTTCTCATGAATATCTCTAATGAAATGATACCTGATGTCAATATGCTTTGTCTTTGAGTGCTTTACTGGATTTTCAGTGATGGATATAGCACTGTTGTTGTCAATGTGGATAGGAGTGCTCATGAAGTTGAATCCATAGTCAATCATCTGGTTTTGAATCCACAGCAGCTGAGCACAGCAACTTGCAGCAGCAATGTATTCAGCTTCAGCAGTTGATGTAGAGACACAGGATTGCTTTTTGCATTGCCATGAGATGATCCTTCCACCAAGAAATTGACATCCACCTGATGTTGATTTCTTGTTGATGTTGCAGCCACCATAATCACTGTCAGAGTAACCATAGAGATTAAAATCACTATTTCTTGGATACCAGAGACCTAATTTAGGTGCTCCTTTGAGGTATCTGAGGATTCTCTTGACAGCAATTAGGTGAGACACCTTTGGAGCAGCCTGATATCTTGCACAAATGCAGGTTGCAAACATGATATCAGGTCTACTTGCTGTGAGATACATCAGAGAACCAATGATTGCTCTATACTGATGTTGATCAGTATCCTCCCCCTCAGAATCAGGGCATAAATCATGGTTTCTGGGTATGGGTGTCTTTGCTGCTTTACAATCCTTCATATCAAATCTCTCTAAGATATCATTGACATACTTAGATTGATTGATGAAAAACCCTTCCTTCAGTTGCTTTACCTGAATTCCAAGGAAAAAGTCCATTTTTCCCATAGAACTCATTTCGAACTTCTTCTTCATAATGCTCTCAAAGTCTTTGCACATTTGGTCATTTGAAGAACCAAATATGATGTCATCGACATAGACTTGAACTAGCAAAATGTCTTTCCCAGACTTTCTGATGAAGAGAGTCTTGTCAATGGTTCCTCTAGTATAGCCATTCTTCAGAAGAAATTGAGACAATGTCTCATACCACAGCCTAGGTGCTTGGTGCAGCCCATATAGAGCTTTATCCAATTTGCACACATAGTTTGGATGCTGTGGGTCTTCAAATCCTGGAGGCTGGCATACATAGACTTCCCTATCTATCCCCCATATAGAAAGGCACTTGACATCAGCTGACATGAAGTGGATAGAGCAAGGAAATCCTTGGAGTGCAGACAGGAAACCTAACGCCTCAAGTCTTGCAACAGGTGCAAAGACATCAGTATAATCAATTCCTTCCTCTTGAGTGTATCCTTGAACCACCAGTCTTGCCTTGTTCTTGATAATCAAGCCTCTGTCATCTCTTTTGTTTCTGAAAACCCACTTGGTGCCTATAGGTACTTGACCAGATGGTAGCGGACATAGGTTCCAAACCTTCTGTCTTTTGAATTGAAGCAGCTCCTCTTGCATTGATTCAACCCAGCTACTATCCTTTAAGGCATCTTCCACCTTCTTGGGTTCCATTTGGGATAAGAAGCATGAGTACAGCAGACATTCCCATTGTGAGTTTGTCCCCTTGTTCTCACACCCTCAGAGACTTCCCCTATGATGTTTTCAGCTGGATGAGTATTGTGAATTCTGAGTCTTGGAATTACCTCCAGTTGCAAAGATAGGTCCAAGTTGGACATATTTTGCTCTGGAGCTTGAATACTTGGTCCAGCTGTTGTTTCAATCTCATTCAATGAGGACTGATTGAATGAAAGAGAAACATCATCATTTCTTTGCTGTGAAGCATCATTAACAGTTGCCTGTTCCTTCAAAATGCTGCTTCCATCAGCTTGGTGTTGTGTAGGATCACCTGAGGAGACTTGAAGATCATCAGGTGAGTCCCTTGTTGAAGTTCCACTATTTCTTGAAATGGTTATACTGTCAGATCTTTCAATAGTAGGAACTTGATTTGTTGTTCTTGGAGAACTTGGAGCAGGTCTGGGAAGCTCAAATAGTTGATCTTCATCAGAATTGCCTTGAGCACCTGTTCCAGCTGAAACATTCTCACAAGATGGTTTAGAATAGTTTGGAAACAATTCTAAATCAAAAATATGATCAGGGCCATTCCCCCTAACACAAGGAGTGTGCTCATTAACTACAATGTTGGAGGATTCCTCAAATTGTTGGTTTTTAATGTTATAAACCCTGTAAGCTTTAGAATGGGAGGAATATCCAACAAAGATAGCATCATCTGACTTTTCAGCAAATTTTGCCAAATTGTCTTTTGTGTTAAGTATGGTACACCTGCTGCCAAAGGACCTTAGAAAGCCAATGAACGGTGGCCTCTTGTTCCATAGCTCATAAGGGGTCTTTCCATGTGGCTTTACTACAAGAACTCTGTTCTGCACATAGCATGCAGTGCTGACTGCCTCTGCCCAGAATGTTAGAGGCAGCTTTGAATCAGCTAACATAGTCCGAGCAGCCTCAATAAGTGTCCTATTTCTCCTCTCAGCAACACCATTTTGTTGAGGAGTTCTAGGAGCACTGTATTGTCTGGCAATCCCTTTTGAGTTACAGAATGAGTCAAGAACAAAGTTCTTAAACTCAGTCCCTTGATCACTTCTAATTATTTTAACCTTGTGATCAACTTGATTTTCTATTTTAAGAATAAAAGATTTTAAAGTTTCAGCAGTTTCATCTTTAGTTCTTAAAAAGAATACCCATGTAAATCTAGTAAAATCATCAACTATCACAAGGCAATATGATTTCCTTCCAATGCTCATTATACTTGTGGGACCAAATAGATCCATGTGCAATAAGTGTAATGGAGTAGTGATAGAGTTAACAACTTTGGATTTATGAGAAGACCTGTGTTGTTTCCCTTTCAGGCAAGCAACACAGTTATCTTTGCAGAAAAATTCCTTTTTAGGCAAACCATGTACCAAGTTATTTTTAGCCAATTTATTCATTGTCTTAAAATTGACATGACACATTCGTTTATGCCACAGTGTTGACTCATCACTATCAGCTTTGGAAAGAAAGCATGATACTTCTCCCATTGGGGAAGCATTGTTCATATCAAGCTTGTACATATCCCCTCTCCTGGGAGATCTAAGAAGCACCAATTCCTGAGGAATTGTCATCCCAGGTTTGAGGATGATGCACTCATGTTCTGTGAAAAGCATTTGATGCTTTTGATCACAAAACTGAGAAACACTTAACAGGTTGTGTTCAAGCTGTTTGACAAAATTAACTTTGTCAACTTTTAACTTTCCGTTGGATATACTTCCTCTGCCAGAAATATATCCTCCGGCCTCACCTCCAAACTGGACAGGACCTCCATCATAATGTTGAAATTGTTGAAGGAGAGATCTGTTCCCTGTCATGTGCCTGGAGCATCCACTATCTACTATCCAAATGTTGTTATTCTTGTCATATGGATGTCCCTGCACATAAGGTGAGATAATTAATTTTTTTGATTGGAAACCCAAGCCTTATTGGTCTTGGGTTCTTCCAATGAAAGTGACATGATTGAACCAAAATTATGCATGGGGGTTCAATGGATGTCTTTGAAGAAGAGGTTTGGGCTACAGCATCTTCCTTGATCTTCCATTCCATCCCTTGGTTGATCATAGAAGATGAGCTTGATGAAGCTTTTGTAGCTTGGCATTCTTCCGAAGCTTCTTTCTTTTCGGAAGAGACCTTCACCACCTTTTCTTCCGAAGCAGTCTTCTTCTGGGATGGTTTCAAGGGGACTCTTTTGTGAGTCTTTGCAGCTTTCACTTCCGAAGCCTTTTTCCTCTCGGAAGAAGAGTTTTCTTCCGAGACAAGCCTTGCTTCGGAAACAAGCTTTCCCTTTTTCAACACTTGAACCATCTGATATGGTCCAAATGTGAAACCTTCCCTGACTCCTTCTCTTTTAACATTATTTGCATAATGTGTGCTAGCAGGATTGTAGTAACAATCTTTAGCCATGTGGTTTTGCAGACCACACATTATGCATGCAATGTTAATTTTCTGGGAATTGGAGGGTTGCTGTTTCTTGTTCTTTTTCTCCTCATCAGCAACTTTCCCTTTAACTTCTGATCCTTTGGTAGGAGGAGTACTGGTATTATACTCCTTTCCTGAATCAGAAGGTCCAACCACCTGGAATCCTGCTGATATGAATACACCCTTTTGCTTTGGGTCTATCTTCAGCTTGGATTCAGCCACCTTCTTGGCAGTTTTTCTGGCTGCTTTAGCCCTGCTTCTTCTGGCTTTGGTGGTCAGGTTTGATCATCATTGGTCTGGGAGGGCTCAATTACCTGTTCCTTCCCTGTGATGGTCATGGTCTCCACAGTTGCATCACTCTTTGACTCTTTACAAGGTGGGTCAACAGATGGAACCTCTTGCTCTTCAGTACCACATCTTGGTTGTCTTACAGACTCATAAGAGTGTGGTGGAGCAATTTCATTGGTTCCCAACCCACTTTTGTTTTGATAACAAAGTTTGGAGTGAGAGGATGATGCAAGTATGGCTTGGAAGTTTTGCTCAGCAATAGCATACTTCCTGGCTTGAGCCTCAGCTGTGACAAGCTGGGCTTGAGCCTCAGTCAATTTGGATATTAAATCCTTGATTTGAGTCTTGTAGTTGGTGTGTTCATGTTTTTAAAGAGATACAGTTTTCTCTAACTCCTCAATTTTCTTTTGGTAGTCAGATTCAGCTCTTTTAAAGTCAGATTTTAGCACATTTAAAGACTCAATATCGGATTTAATTTCCATATTGTAGTCCTGGTACAACTTAACCTTAGCAATACAAGCAGGGGTACAGAGATGTTCATATACCTTATTTTCATCTGTTCCTGCCATGAGTGCTTGAGCAGGAGTCACATCTTGAACCATAAAGCTCCAGTCAACTTCTTGAGCCATAGCTGCAGTTTCAGTTGACTTCCCATTGGGCTTTGGTGTAGAAGGATGTGTGGAGGCCTGTGAGGTTCCCGGGTTGGACTTGGGAGCCTTGCATTCCCTTGCAAAGTGGCCAAGCTGGTTACAGTTGTAACACTTAGCCTTGCTCTTGTCAAACCCAAACTTGCTAGTGATTGGGTTTTGAGGGAATTGCCTTCCAGTTCTCTTAAAGAACTTCTTCGCTCTGTAGGTAAGGAGAGCCATTTGCTGGACAATGTCCACATACTCTATGTCATCTGGACTGAAGCACTCAAGATCATCAAAGCAAAACTGATGATCATTGGAGTGTCCACTCCCTGAGACAAACGCACAGCCCTCCTGAAAGGAGCTTTGCTGAGCTTGATGAGACCTTGGAGTCTCAGGGAATGTGATGTAAGGCCCAGATGAACAAGATGGCTGCTGGGTGTATGACAGGTACTGCTGAGACTGGGAGATACCTGAGCCTTCAGCAACCATTAAAGCGTTGCTAGCAGGAAGGCTCAAGGGTCTGCTTGCTTGGTGACCCTTCTTGCTTTCCATTTCCAAACGGTATCCATCAAGGATCCCATAGAGTTCGGTCATGGTGAGAGTGTTTAAATTCTCTGTTCTCTGATGGAGACACAGTAGAAAGTCCACTCATTGGGTAGAGCACTCATGAACTTTCTGGTAAGGTCTCTAAGTTCTTGAGTGATTCCCACAGATTGGAGGGAGGAGATAAGATCCATATACCTGAAATATTGCTGGCTAAAAGTTTCTCCAGCAACATAGGTGAAGTTCTCGAACTGCTGCTTCAGTGAGTCCTTCTTTGAATCATTAGAGCTCGAGTACATTTGAGCAAGTGCATCAAAGAGTTCTTTGGCTGACTTGCAATGCTCAAACCCCACCATGATGGAGTTTGGGATTGCAGTCATGAGAACAGTCATAGCATTGCTGTCAATGTCGAGCTTCTTCCTGTCTTCATCGGAGTAGTCTTTCAACCAGCCTTCTCATCATGGGACCGTTTCCACCAGCAACTTTTGGCTTGTACGGGCCATTAACGATGGACTGCCACATCTTGCTATCCTGGTATCTGATGAAGCCTTCCATTCTTCTGCTCCAAGATCTGAAGTTTTCAGGATCGATGATGGGAGCTTTGGTCATCGTTCCCATTTCAACTTCAGATTTGATGAGGGCCATTTTTGAGTGAGGTATAAGGAGGAGTGAAAAACTGGTTGATTAGGATGGTAAGATCTCACAATCAAGAGCCTAAAAAGCTCTGATACCAATTGCAGGATCGGGTTTTGTCACTTAACACTTGTATTTCTCTCAAACTCACTTATAATAGTCACTCAAACAAGATGAAGCAATGTCTTTGACAAGAGTTGATAATAATATAATAAGTAATCAAAGCAACAAGCAGGAATATTTTCAAGGTACTTGTATATATTACTTCTCAACTCAAGATTACAAGACACTTACAAGCATATAACATGAGTTACAATGAGAAACTATATATACTAGATCCTACAGCCGGTTATACTTGATACCAGCTGGAAACCTACGACTAAAGCATATACTACAATGCTATAGTTAAGGTATCTTAGATAAAGTATTATCTAAGATATGGTAGTCATGACATGTCCATGACTTACCTTTTGTCACCAACTAAAGATGGCAACTGTACTTAACATAAAAAGGTAAACAGTAGATTAAAGTATGGTCAACTACATGGCTTTTGAGAAAACGCCATGCAGTATCTCAGAGATTTGCAGCGGACTGTCAGACAGACCATACTTATGTCTACTGGATAATAGAAGTGTCTTCCGAAGGTTAACTGGCTTCGGAAGAACAAGTTCTTCCGAAGCCACTTATACTTCGGAAGATGCTTCTATGATTCCGAGGCTTTAAGGACTTCTTTATACTTCGGAAGTTGACTTCAGAACTTTGTCTTCAAGTCTTGAACCTTCGGAAGTAGCTTCTTTACCTTCGGAAGTTGGAGTTCTCCTTCGGAAGTGTATTTTACACTTAGACTTCGGAAGAGCTCTTTCTTCCTTCGGAAGTCCCACACTTGACTTCGGAAGTCCTTTGTATGTAGTACTCAAAATGTTCTAAGTGATATGGTTTTGGTTGCAACAGCCTCTTATGATCCAACAGATATCATCTGCAGTCTATTTGACTTGCACTCCTAAAAAGAATGTAAGTTCCCCCATTGCACTCATTTGAAACTTTGAATGCATAAGGTCTTCAAAATCTTTGCAGAGTAGCTTGTTTGTTGAGCCAAAAATGATATCATCCACGTAGATCTAGACCAACACCATGTCTCTTCCTTTTCTCTTTTTGAAGAGAGTCTGATCAATCTTTCCTCTTTCATATCCATGTTCAAGAAGGAAAGATGATAGAGTCTCATACCACTTTCTTGGAGCTTGGTGAAGACCATACAAGGCTTTGTCAAGCTTGTACACTATGTGAGGGAAATCAGGATCTTCAAAACCGGGTGGTTGACTCACATAGACTTCTTCAGCAATCTTTCCATAAAGAAAAGCACACTTCACATCCATTTGATAAACAGTAAACTTCATGGATGCTGAATATTTAAGAAAGATTCTTATTGCTTCTAATCTGGCAACATGTGCAAACATTTATAATCAATTCCTTCTTCTTGTGTGTATCCCTGTGCCACTAGTCTTGCTTTATTTCTAATGACAATCCCTCTATATTCAGTTTTGTTTCTGTACACCCATCTGGTACCTATAGGATATTGACCTTCGGGAAGATCTACCAGTTGCCATACTTCTTGCTTTTTGAACTGTAGCAATTCTTTCTGCATTGCTTCAATCTAACTGTTATCTTAGAGAGCCTCTTTGATATTTTTGGGTACCGTTTGACACAGGAAGCATGAAAACAAACAGATGTTTGCAATACTTGACTTGCTTCTAGTCACCCGTTCATTAAGTTCACAAATAATGTTTTCTACTGGATGATTCTTGTGTATTCTTGTGGTTGGAATTGAGTCACCAGCAATGGTTACATCAAGATTGGAGACATTCAGATCATCTTGATGAGAGGCACCTTCATCTTGTACTGTTGGGGAGTTATGAAGATAATCTGAATCTGATTCAGTGACAGCTTCAGCATTAGCAGCACTTTGATTGCTTCCATCATTAGAGGTTCTTTCTGTTTCAACTAGAGGTGTAGCTTGATCTTGGTTTCTGACTTCAGTAGATGGGTCTTCTGAAGGTGATGGTAACAAGCTGGGACCAGTTTAGTTGAAACACTTTGATCTTGAGAAGATTGTCTGACAGGATCAGCTTGTAGTGGAACATCTTCATTCAGTTGCTCAATAGAGATAGGAGGAATCATTGGAAAGTCATCTCTTCTTTCTACACCTGAGGAAGGTTCAGCTGAATGAATATTTCCTGCACCAGACAAGTGGAATTGATCAAAAGATTTTGTAAATGAGTCAATATCAAACAACCAGTCGGGACCATTTGTAGATTTGGGAAAAGAATGTTCCTTGAATTGAACATTTGTTGATTCATCAATAATGTTTAATCTAGGATTAAACACTCTGTAAGCCTTTGAAACAGAAGAATAACCTACAAATAATCCTTCATCAGACTTAGATGAAAATTTTCCCAAATAGTCTCGGGTGTTTAATATTGATACAGGACTACCAAATGACTTGAAAAATCCAATAAATGGTTTTGTGTGAAAAAGTAGTTCATATGGAGTCTTGTTGCTTTCTCTTACAATTAGAGTTCTATTTTGCACAAAGCACGATGTGTTAATTGTTTCTGCCCAAAAGGTTATTGTCAGTTTAGCATCGGCTAGCATTGTTCTTGCTGCTTCAATTAGTGTTCTATTCCTTCTTTCAGCTACCCCATTTTGTTGAGGAGTTCTAGCTGCACTAAATTGATGAGCAATGCCTTTGGTTGCACAAAATGAACTCATATCTTCATTCTTAAATTCTGTCCCATTATCACTTCTGATTGTTTTGACTTTATGATCAAGTTGATTTTTAATTTTTGTGATAAAATCTTTTATTATTTGGGACGCTTCGTTTTTATGAAGTAAAAAGAAAACCCATGTAAATCTGGAAAAGTCATCAATGATCACCAAACAATACTGTTTCTTTCCAATACTCATAACATGAGTTGGACCAAAAAGATCCATATGAAGTAGCTTCAATGGAGAATTGTTTGTCTTCACCAACTTTGCCTTGTGGGAAGACTTATGTTGTTTCCCTTTGAGACACGCAGAACAGTGATCAATAAAATGAAATTCCTTTCGGGGTAAACCAATGACATGGTTTCCCTTGACCAGTCTGTTCATGTTACTGAAATTGGTGTGTCCCAAACGTCTGTGCCAAAGCTGTGAGTCATCAAAAGATGCTTTTGACAGAAGACATGTTTCTTCTTTTGGAATGGCAGAATTGAGGTTTAAGACATATGTGTTATTCTTCCTCGGAGTCTTCAAGACAACCCATTCTTCAGGAATTTGAAATCCTGGTTTCAGAATATAGCAATGAGTGTCAGTGAAGTGAGTTGAATATTTCTTGTCACAGATCTGAGACACGCTGAGTAGATTGTAATTCAGTTGTTCACAGTAGTTCACTCTGTCAAAGCTCAGCACCCCATTAGTCACAGATCCTTCACCAGTGATTCTGCCACCTTGTGAATCTCCTCCGAATGCTACAGTAGTTCCTTGTATATGCTTGAATTCATGAAGGAGGGAATGATCTCCAGTCATGTGTCGGGAGCATCCACTGTCCACATACTATAAGCTGTTGGACTTGTATGAATGACCCTGCAAGCACAAATGAACTAATTAGAATGTGAAACCCAAGCCATGATGGTCTTGGGTTTAACGTTCCTGTCCATAATTGTTGATACATATATGTACCTAGATCAGGATATGAATGTAATAGGTCTTGTTTGCCTTAAACTGATGTAATGTTTGGAATATTAATGAAATGATATTGGTTGTTTGTGATTTATAATGTTTAATATTTCATTAATGAGTTGATGTTGAATTGGTTAAATAGGTTTGTGATGTTTGAATTGATACACATAATGTTATATTAATGAATACATTCAAACTTAACATAATGAAGTTCTCATGCGAATGGCCCATGCGAATGGACCATACGCATGAATAACTTCATGCGAAAGACTCAGTCGCACGACTGAACCAGGAGACTGGATCAGTCGTATGATTGTAACATAAGATTGGCTCAGTCGCACGACTGAACACTCAGTCGTGCGGATGGATCAACCGCATGGTTCAATCGCACGACTGAACCATGCTAATGGTTCAGTCGCCTGAATGAACAACACTAACCTATAAATACCACCCAATTTGTGGAAAAACGTAAGCATTCATTCCAATTCGATTCCAGACGTACCCTAGCCGTCCAGAAGCCTCCAAGTTCATACTCCAAGTTCATAGAACGCTGTAGATCGAATCCTAATCGATTCTTAACGTTTGATTCAATACTTTATTGATTCTACGTGCGTTCTCTCTAATTGGATCGCCAATCAAATAGGACTCCACACTATTTGTTTTGGTTTACACGTTAATCAGTTGGTATTTCATTCAAATACCAGATCCTAACAAGTGGTATCAGAGCTTTGACTCTTGATTACGTGTGATTCAATCAATTTTGATACAAAGTTTGTGTTTTTTCACTAAAAACGCAATCTTTTTGTGTCAAAAGTTGTCTTGGACGTTCCCCGCTCATCAAGTTTTGGTTTCTACGACATTAGGCGATTAGGGTTGGTGAAAAGTCGGATTTTTACGGCCAAAACACGTTTAACCTAGAAATTTTCGCAAAACAGCAGCTTCAGTCGCACGAGTGAGCCAATCGCACGACTGAACTTCATTCGCATCTTCCAGACGCACGATTGGACCTAGTCACATCTTCATTCGTACGACTGAACCATCCGTTCGCAGTGTTCATACGCATCAGCTTCATTCGCACGACTGGACCAATCGCTCAGTTCAGACGCACGATTGAACCAGTCGCATAGTTCATTCGCACGGATAGCCCATTCGCATCACTTTAGTCGCACCAGTTGACAGATTGTTTAAGAAACTTAAAGTTAATCGAGATGGAAGATCAGATGTCAGCGTTTACAGCCGGGAAGTACTCAAGAATCCAGAACTTACTGTTACTTGAGAGTGAGGTGGGGAATCATAATAAACCCCCAAAGCTCTTAACGTTAGATGAGTTTCCCCACTGGAAACAACGTTTTGAGATCTACCTCAATGGAGTGGATCCAAATTTGTGGGAAGCTATTGAGATAGGTTACAGTATGCCGGTGGGAGCTGATGGGGTGAAGCTTACTTTAGGAGGAATGACTGATGCTCAGAAAGTTAAGTATAATGCAGAAAAGAGAGTCTATGCATTGATAACACAGTATATTCCTAAGGATATTTTCCACCAGTACTCGGAGAATAAGCAAGCCAAGAAATTGTGGGATGAGCTGGAAAAGAGATATGACGGGAATGCTTCGCTGAAGGCAATTAAAGCTAAGGAGTTAAATAAAGAATTTGACAACTTCTCATCAATGGGAAACGAGAGTTTAGACGATGTTATTGATAGATTTTACCATCTGATGAGCGAACTGCATACACATGGTGTCGCTACTACCATGGAAGAAAAAGTGTCAAATTTTGCAGACGGATTGCCAGAAAAATGGGCGTCTTTTGTGTCAAATCTGAGACAGAATGAAATGTTGGCAAAGTTGGACATCAATGATTTCATTCTAAAGCTGTGAGAAGAAGCACTTAGGATGAAGTACCGAGCTCAGAAGTCTTCGTACACTCAGAATCCAGCTTTGTACAATGCCACTCCTCATGTTAAGACGTCTGGAGCACCTCTTCAGACTGCATTTGTGTCTAGCTCATCTGGTCCTTCACATGTCTCTCCTTCCGGATAAGAAATGTCAGGGTCTTCTACTACCCACTACATTGGATCTGAAGCTAATGCTACGAGACTAAAGACCGAGAATCTCTTAAACGTGACCGTGGAAGTAGCTCGAGAGCACATGGATCTCTTGGCAGCAGTGGTTCATACCTATGATGGACTTGTTGTAGGGAAAATTGGAAACTGCCATTAGGCAGATGAGGACTACGAGCACGTAGATGAAATGGAACTGGAGAGGATGGACATTATGTGGGCCTTAGCAAGTGCTGTCCGGAGGGCGAAGAAGTTTGTGAAAAAGACCGGACAGAACTTGGTTGCTACTAAGGACACTACATTTGGCTTTGACAAGAGCAAGGTGACCTGCTTCAACTGTGGAGAAAAGGGGCACTTCAAAAGAGAATGTGTGAAGCCAAAGAAGACTGGGAACGGGAATCCATTCTCGTCCTTCACTCGTCAAGACAAGCAAGCTAGCAGTTCTACTTCATCAAGCAAGGATCCAAAAGCCTTGACTGCTCATGATGATGAAGGACAGGACTGGAGCTTTCGGTTTGTCTCTCTAGGGGAATCCAATATTGCAAGCGTGGAAGACTTAGATGATGATTCCGCGAGTGAAGGAGATATTGCAGTTGAGATAGCGATATCAAATAGTGAAGAGACAACTGCAACTAAGGTCAGCTACAAGCCTGAAGAAGGGACGTCTACAACTAAGACAGAATCACCAGAACCAGAGACATCTGATGCTGCGTTGATGGCCAATTCATCAGAATCTTCTCATGTAAGTACCACTGACCAATTGTTTCAAAAACATGCTTGTTCTGATTGTAATACATTTAGAGATAGCATAGATCAGAAATTTGCTAGGTTATTAGATCATAATGATAACTTAGTAAAGGATTTGCAACTGTGCACTGAGGCTAATAGAGTTTTAAAACAAAATGAGTATAGTTACAAAGAAAAGATAGACCTTTTGACTAAACAGCTTAGGGAAAATGAAGTAGTTGCATTTAAACAAGCTAATGACATTAGGTACTATCTTAACTCCCTAGAAGACACTAAGAAGCAAAAGGCAGTTTTAGAAGTAGAAGTCAACTCTTTAAAGCAAAAACTGCACAGTTGGACAAGTTCATCACATATTGTCCAACACTTAGTGAGAGAACGTAACAACGGGGAGGGTTTGGGTTATAAAGTGGTTCCACCACCACCTGAGACCTTGATGAACACTAAGAGTAGACCAATAAATAACAATCCCATCAAGGATCATGTGGTGTCTACTCCTCTTGTTAGTGATCCAGATTCCTCATGTTCTTCAATTGAATCTGGAACAAAACAAAAGGAGGCCACTTAAAAGGGAAAGGGTAAAATGCCTTGTGTTAAACTGGAAAAAGAAATTGAAAAGGTTAATATAAAGTCAAGGTCAAACAAAGTCAAATCTGAACCTAAAAAGACTGTTAATGTTAATCTTTCACAAGTCACATGTCAAAAACCAGCTAACCAAAAAGGAAAAGATGTTAAAAATGTTAAAACAATTAATTTTGTTAAACAAGAGAAAATATCAAAAGAAACAGAGTCAAAACCCAATCTAAGTGATGTCACTAGGGTGTCACACACATCTCCACAACGAAAGTTTAATCATAAAGTTGATAGCAGGTCCTACTACAACTGTGGAGAGTGTGGACACATTGCTTCCTTTTGTCCTTACTATCAGACACCAAGGAAGAAGATTGAACTTCAGGATTCAAAACCTAGGTCTTCTAAGAGGAGTTTGTTAACTCCACCTAGAAGAACTAGTGAACCCAAAGTTCAACCCATTAGCCAGTCGACTGTTTATCACAAACAGGCCTTACACAAATCTGGCTTATGGAAAGAAAAGTCATCCTTTGTGTCTGATAATGAAGACAAGAAGGCACCTGAGCTACCCTCACCCTCTAAGGGTCAATGGGTTGAATTCATGATGTGTGATGCCTCTGGGAAACCCAAGCCAGTAAAGGCTTGGGTTCCTAACCTAAACTAATGTTTTACATTGTATGTGCAGGGTGTTCGCTACAGTGCTGAAACCAACACGTGGATTGTGGACAGCGGAGCATCCAGGCACATGACAGGAAACAGGGCTCTTTTATCAAATGTCAAACAAATAAAAGGAGGGCATGTTTCGTTTGCTGGTAACAAAGGAGGCTATATCACAACTCAGGGAGAGGTTGGAAATCAGAAAGTTAAGTTTGATAAAGTGAATTACGTTCAACAACTTCAAAACAACTTACTTTCTGTTTCCCAAATATGTGACAAAGGATTTAAAGTCATATTCTACAACAAGAAGTGTTACGTCCTAAAGAAAGACTACGTGATTCTGGAGGATCAAGTTTTGATGACAACTTCAAGATATAAAGACCTTTATGTTTTGGATCTCTCAACGGCTTCTACAACGGATCATGAAGTTCAGTGCTTTCTATCAAAAGCTACTAAGAAGGAATCCATCTCCTGGCATAGGAGAATAGGACACATTAATCAACAAAAGATGAATCACTTGATCCAGAAGGATCTCGTGAGAGGAGTTAACGTCAAGAATTTCCAACTTCCGGATTTCTGTGTAGCTTGCAAGAAAGGAAAACAGACGAAGAAGTCTCATAAGGAAAAGAAAGTTCATTCTATCGAACTTCCTCTTGAACTTCTTCACATGGATCTGTTTGGTCCAGTCAGTACAAAGAGCATTGCAGGTGACTTGTACTGTTTTGTGGTTACTGATGACTACTCAAGATTCTCTTGGATAATGTTTCTGAAGTCCAAATCAGAAACATTTGAGTCATTCAAGGAATTAGTAACCACACTGGAATCTCTCTACAAGCTGAAGGTGAGACAGATACGCTCAGACAACGAGACTGAATTCAAGAATCAATGGATGGAGGCATACTGCAAGGAAAAGGGAATTTTGCACCAATTCACTTCTGCTTACACGCCTCAGATGAATGGTGTTGCTGAGAGAAAGAATAGAAGCTTGATAGAAACAGTACGGACAATGCTAGTAGACTCAAAACTGCCTATCCAATTCTGGAATGAGGCAGTGGCAAATGCATGTTATACATTGAATCGAGTTCTGGTAGTCAAGCGCTACGGAAAGACATGTTACGAGCTACTACAACGACGTAAACCGAACCTGGAGTATCTCGAACAATTTGGCGCGCCGTGCACACTTCTGAAGAAGACTTAAGAAGGTAAATTCAGCGAGAAGGCTGATGAAGGGATCTTCCTAGGATACAACATACCGAACAAGAGAGTTTACAACAACTCAACGGGTTTAGTAGAAGTGTGGTGTAATGTTGATGTTCAGAGATATACCACACCACCTACTGGCAAAGGACCCGATTACTTTTTCGACTATGATGGATTCTTCAAGTCCTTCAACATCCCTATCTCTCCTTCTGATGACGAGTTAGCTACACGGATGATGTATGACATCTTGAATACACTATCTCTTGATTCAACATCATCGATCTCACAGGGAGAATCATCTAATCACTCAGGGGGAGTAGTCGACGACAGTGACTCCTCCTCAGAAGATGAAGCTGAAGAAGATGACCAGAACAGTTCCAATTCCTGCAAGTCCACAAGCATCTAACAGTGATGCACCTTCGACTTCAGAACCTCAAACTCCTTCTACCTCATATGCAGAACTAAATGTTCATAATCTTGGCTCTGAGGTAGCTGTTCCTACTACTCCAGGATCACGTCTAAATGTCTATCATCCCCTAGACAATGTCATTGGGGATGTCAGATCAGGAGTACAAACCAGAAATCAGCTGTACTCAGCTGATTATGCCTCTGTTATGGAAAAAGGATACATTCATGATGGTGCTTATAGGTGTTTTGTTTCGCAGTTTGAGCCAAAATACGCCAGTGGAGCACTGAATGATGAGGCATGGGTGAGTTCCATGCAAGAAGAACTTCTTCAGTTCAAGAAGTTAGGTGTATGGACTCTGGTAGATAGACCTAAAGGTGCTAAGGTCATTGGCACCAAATGGGTCTTGAAATGCAAGAAGGATGACCAAGGGTTCATTATCAGGAACAAGGCTCGACTGGTGGTTCAGGGATTTCGCCAAGTCGAGGGGATTGATTACAATGAAGTGTTTGCACCCGTGGCAAGGATGGAAGCCATTCGTATCTTCCTTGCCTATGCATCGTATATGAAGATTAAAGTCTATCAATTAGATGTGAAGAGTGCATTCCTTCATGGGGAAATTCGAGAGACAAATTATGTCAGCCAACCCGAGGGATTTGAAGATCCTTATCATCGGGATAGAGTTTACAAACTCGACAAGGCTTTATACGGGCTTCATCAAGCTCCAAGGGCCTGGTATGAGAAACTCTCGACTCATCTTGTGAAACACGGCTTTCGCAGGGGAGTCATTGACTGCACGCTGTTCATCAAGGAAAAAGATGGAGACCTACTGCTAGTACAGATCTATGTCGATGACATAATCTTCGGTTCAAAGAACGAAGAATTATGCAAAGAGTTTGAAGCAGTTATGAAGAAAGAGTTTGAGATGAGTGCTATGGGGGAGATGAAATTCTTTCTCGGGTTACAGGTGGATCACACACCAAAAGGGATCTTTCTACATCAGACCAAGTATGTGGGAGACATTCTCAGTCGGTTTGACATGGAGAATGCTTCTGCAGCTGGGACTCCACTTGCTACAAATCATGATACAGCACCTGATGAACATGGAGATCTGGTAGATGCCATAATGTACCGAGGAATGATTGGATCCCTCATGTACCTCACTGCCTCAAGACCTGATATCATGTATGCGACATGCCTATGTTCTAGATATCAGGCTAAGCCTAAGGTTAACCATCTGATCGGGGTCAAGAGGATATTTCGTTATCTGAAGGGTACACCCACACTTGGATTGTGGTATCCACATGATGATGACTTTGAGCTCACGGCGTATAGTGACTCGGATTACGGGGGCTGCAAGATGAACTACAAGTCTACATCAGCAAGGTGTCAATTCTTTGGATGTTGTACTGGATTTTTAGTTACTGCAGTTGCAGCAGAGTTATCAACAAAATAGGAGTAGAAGAGAAATTTAAACCGTAGTCCCGCATTTGCTGTTGAATCCAAATGATTTGTGAACAGCAACTTGCAGCAGCAACGTTTTCGGCTTCACAGGTTGACAATGCAACCGAGGTCTGCTTCTTACACTGCCGAGGTACCACTACCACTCTACAGTCACACCATCCACCACCACAGCCAGCACAGCTCCACTACACCACCACACCCCACCACTACATATATGCCATCCACCACCATATCATTCACACCTACATCACCTCCACTATCATCTAGACCAACCCATCTTCACCACAGCCACCACCACCACCACTAGCCACCAACCAGGACCCTCATCACATCCCTCACATATATACGGATCACCTCTATCCTCCAATTGGGGTAGAGGAACAGCTTTCAGCGCTGAACCGGATGGTGATGCCACTGTTAGCTGCTGATGAAGAGAAGACTGCGCAGATCTGTCAGCTTGTAGATCTCACAGCTGCACAGCACAACCAGGTCTCTCAGCAGGCTCAGCTGATCGAGGAGCAGGCCCAGCAAATGGCTACTCAGAGCCACGAGATCGCCCAACTCCAAGAGCATAGAGTCACATCAACTAAGAAGATTGAGTAGTTGGAGGATGTTAAGAAGACCATCATGCTCAAGCTTAAGGGATCTAAAGATGAGCCACTAAAGATTAAGGAAGGAGATGGTGATGATGGTGATGATGATGATGAGGATGAGGATGAGGACGATGATGAAGAGACTGATGATGATGAAGGGATTGAGGAAGAAGAGAAAGGTCAGGAGGACAGGCATGATGATGATGATGAAGGAGGAGATGCAGCTGCATCTGCCTCTGCTCAAGGTCAAGAAAGGAGATCAAAGAAGAATCAAGACCACGAGCTTCCTCCTCTGCCCCCACCAAGTGATGACCCAGCGATCCCAGACGAAAGTAATGATTAGATGTCTATGTACTTGATAACTTTTGTATTTGAATCAAGTATTTAAACTTAATGTATTTGAAGTTTATATTAAGATTAATGCATTTCTGTCTTGATTATTAACTAATGATTGATTGTTGCATGTTTAAATCAAACAGATCCAAACTATCAAAGTTGTTGCTCCCCTTCAGCAGATCAAGACTCAATTAACTATGATTCTTGATCTGCAAGGGATCGTCAGGAGATCTATGAGTTATCCCTGAAGAAGGGGAAATAATTCACGATCGTTCAATGAGAAACTGGCTGAGATGTTCAAGCTAAATCCCTATGAGATCGTTAAGGATGCTCCAACGTGTGACTCTACTAGTGACGAGAGCTAAATGACGTTGAATAAATAGAAATAGAGATACAAAAGAAGATGTGCAGCAGAGCACTATCCTCAGTATACTGACAACGAGGAAATGTGGTCCCCAATCTGGGGTGAATCCCTTGTCAGTGATACATTTGAAGTGTTAGATAAGATCGAGCAGGAGTCCGAAGACAGAGGGAAAGGCCCAAGCCTCAATCGACGATGTGATATCCGAAAGGCTGAATGGGCTACTTGTTTTGAGAAATCCGAGCCCAACGCGCTGCTCCTAACAGAACGTCTACACCAAACTCTATAGAGTGAAGAAACATCATAAGTTGTCGGGCAGGATTATAGCGTGGGCATATTTTGAGGATCTAAATGTTTATGCCATTAAGAGGGAGAAGGGCATAGAGTACTTTAGATTCCACATGATCTAAAGACTCTACCAGTTTTTGAGCTCAACCAGCTGGCCGAACTGAAGCTGTTGTATGCTGACCCAGAATAAATGTTAGGCTGCTTTGAAGCTGCACTGAAGAGAGAGTACCACACCAGGTGTTACCTTCAGACCCAACAACCTACAAGGTACATCAGAAGGTCTGAAGTTGATGCCATTACTGGAAAGCCAAAGATAGTACTGAAGTGGAGTCCTTCGCGCACGATGTCAAGAATCCCTCTCAGGGAAATGCCAACAGGACTTCACTCCACACTTTAAGTGGTGGTACTTATGATTGGAGAAGCCGGGAAGCGGTCATAGTTCTAAATAAAGGGGGGCAAATGGATACCATCAGGGTGTTTGACCCAATGTGGCTCACCAACTTGTCTGCTAATGATGTCTACACTCTATACAACTGGCCACTGTTCTATGAACGCAGGATATAGTACAAGCCCCCAGTTCCAGAACGTCATAAGACTCTGTTTGGGCATTTGAGATTCACGCAGGAGTCACAAGAGAGGAAAAGTACAAGACGTATGAGGAGGTGATGCAGAAAACAGACATTAGAGAGATCTAGGTCCAAGGGAAAGTTTGTTGATACATATATGTACCTAGATCAGGATATGAATGTAATAGGTCTTGTTTGTCTTACACTGATGTAATGTTTGGAATATTAATGAAATGATATTGGTTGTGTTGTGATTTATATGTTTAATATTCATTAATGAGTTGATGTTGAATTGGTTAAATAGGTTGTGATGTTTGAATTGATACACATAATGTTATATTAATGAATACATTCAAACTTAACATAATGAGTTCTCATGCGAATGGACCATACGCATGAATAACTTCATGCGAAAGACTCATTCGCACGACTGAACCAGGAGGCTGGATCAGTCGTATGATTGTAAAATAAGATTGGCTCAGTCGCACGACTGAACACTCAGTCGTGTGCGGATGGATTACCGCGCATGGTTCAATCGCGCGACTGAACCATGCTAATGGTTCAGTCGCCCGAATGAACAACACTAACCTATAAATACCACCCAATTCGTGGAAAAATGTAAGCATTCATTCCAATTCGATTCCAGACGTACCCTAGCCGTCCAGAAGCCTCCAAGTTCATACTCCAAGTTCATAGAACGCTGTAGATCGATTCCTAATCGATTCTTAACGTTTGATTCAATACTTTATTGATTCTACGTGCGTTCTCACTGATTGGATCGCCAATCAATAGGATTCCGCACTATTTGTTTTGGTTTACACGTTAATCAGTTGGTATTTCGTTCAAATACCAGATCCTAACATAATGGTAACTTCTTGATACTTTCCCTTAAACTGAGACTTAGAGGAAGGAGTTCTGGGAGATTCCTGATGATATTTTGCTTGTTTCATCTCATCAGTTTCCTCTAAAGAACCAGAAGAATATTGAAACCTTTGGTCCCTATTTCTTTGAAGAAATCTGACGCCGTTTTTTATTATTAAACATCATTTTTGTTGATTATTATGAAAAAGTCTTCTGATCTTAGGTTTCACAAATGGGTATATTGGGGGGGGGGTTTGTTTTGTGCAATTCTCAATCCTTTTTGTTTGAAGTGCAGTCAGATGTATTGTGGTTGGTCATATCACAGACTGAACAATATTTATTAAATAGAATTTTTTGGTGGAATGATTGTTCATGTCATAGATAGAGCAGTATTGATTGAAATAACACTTATCTGGACTGTGATTAGACATTTTCACACACATCACAATACAAGTGATTGTCTCTTGAAGCTGACCTTGAATTTGAGGACTCAGTAGGCTTACCTATTTTCAACGAGTCTTCAACCTTTGACTTTGGTGAGGAAGCAATCAGCCCTTTTTAGTAGTTTGTTTCACAACACTACTAGGTTTGTCTTTTTTAATTGTTTTTGCTTCCTTACCCTTTTTCTACTTCTGATTCTATTGATTCACATGGTTTTTGTTACAAATGTCAAAACCAACTCCCTG